>CM056199.1:90284377-91484377 GCA_029692085.1 Gymnothorax javanicus | reverse complement strand
TACACCAGCATCAAGAACTATGTGGGCGTTTTATGAGACCGACTCAGCCTGGACTCCAGAAACTGGCGGCCCTGATAACTCCAGCGACTACAGCATGTTATAAATCCTTTTAAACTCTCCACAGCAAGAGAAGAGATGGAATTGCAGCCCAAGTACTGTGAAAATTAAGACAGTGGAAGGGTTGTCTAAGGCATTAAATGGAATGTGTGTAAAAAAGCAAGGAAACACCTCCCACTACAATATTCCCTTGACTAATTTCCTTTGTTAAGGAAACCACACACTGCATCTCAAAAGAATATGAAGAACTACTTGCATAATAGAATTAAGGAGCTGCAAGTACCAAGGAATTGGTGAAATATGAGCATGGTCAAAGCATCTCACAGCAGAAACACAGGATCATGGTGGAATACAACATCCAGATTTACACGTCTGGTTTTCATGTACTTTTCTTAATCCGTGACATTGAGAACGCCAGCCTTTTCTTACCAAACTGAGACTCTCCTCCCACGTCTGGCTCATTTGCATGGCAGCCTGCACCTCCCTGTGAGGACAGGTTGGAAGATGGACAATGGGTGAAACCGACTCGGCGTGGTGAACTTCACTTCACATTTCAGCAAAGCCTCAATAGAGTAAGCGCTGCACAGACAATTCAGCTCACTATTTGGCTGTTAAAGTTCAGCCCACCTGCTATTCATGATCAAAACACCTTAAAGGTAGGGTATTCAAATGCTCACAGGTGGAGGGATATAGAATTCTTTGCCGTTTTTGGTATCAACACCTGCCAAGCCACACCCAGTACACAATAAAAAAAGCGCTGCTCGAGGAGTCCCAAAATAGCAGGTGTTCCTTGGCAAAGCAAGGTGGTGAATACCAGCAGAAAAAAAAAAATCCCCAAGGATTCCATCTTCAAATACATAACTCACTTTGGCCACGAATATGTTACACATGCACAGTGATGAGCCCATTTCACCAAGATTAATTTAAATTTTAGAGCTCAAAACGTTATCATTCAAAGAGCTCCATCTGTAATAAATCCAGGCCCTTTTTTGGGATGCATTCATGCAAACTCTCGTTCACAAGAAGTCCCATAAAGTACCATATGCTGCAAAAAAAAAAATTTGCCATAAAGCTATCAAGAGGATTTCATAAATTTTTTACACATTCATATGGAAGCCCATAGTGGACAATATTCAAATGAAAATGTAATCCCACTATTGCATTATAATTTTCCACTTATGAATGAGTTATTTGAGACAATATTAAATTGAAAATGCATTAATTCAATTATCACTTTCATTTTCACATACACATATGGGAAATCTATGACTATATTCAAATGATAACGAAAAGCTGTTTGACATTTCATTTTCAAAGTCATGCTCCGCAATACAGTGGACAATATTCAAATGCAATAAGCAAAACAGCAACCCCAGCCTATTGCATTTACATTTACATGTCATCATGCTCTTTTAGGGTCAATATGATAATGAAAATGCTGTTTTCTAATCACATGGAAATAATGATATAATAATGATGACGACATTTGACATTTCATTTTCAAAGACTTATCCTGCAATATATGGGACAATATTCAAATGCCATAAGAGAAACAGCGCCTCCCAGTCCATTGCATTTTCAAATACATGTCACCACGCTCTTTTTGGGACACAATAAAAATTAAAATGCAATCTGTCAGTGTCTCATCAAGGCGGGTCTTCCGCTAGGACGTCACTCATTAGGGGCGCAAACGGAAACCATGTTCCTCATTTGCATACCAACCAATCAGCTTCTGGGTAGCGCTTCTACAAACGGAGGCTTTATGTCATGATGGCTAGGCTGCTATGTATTGTGTGCCATCGCGCATTAGGCTACGTTGCCCTTGGGATGTAGCCATCTTGGCAGCTAGTATGCTAGCTAACGTTAACTAAGGAAATATTTGTAAATGATCATAACACTAAAGCGATATGAATTGATTTTTGCCCCAACTCTATTAACTGAGCTAGCTGTAATATGCATGAACTTATCCGAGGCTTCGCGGCAGTGTTGTGCAACTGCAACCCAAGTGTGCTTGCAGATTTCAGAGACGTTAGCTAGCTTGCTAGTGAGTCTAAAAGCAATCGCTTAGGTACAGCTAGCTAGCTATGATGCCTACTGGAGAAGCTCGTACAGCCCTGATTTGTCACTTTCAACGCCATCTCACACACACGACCTCTTTCACCATTGATCAGCAGCTTCTTTTACCTAAAGAACAAACTGACAGTTCAGCCTGAGGCATGTTATTTCATAGCTAGTTAAAGCAGCATTATCCTTCCATGCGTGCTATAGCGTATAACATTACTCCAGAGAAAACGCTATCCGTCTTCCCACCCTGCTGACGCTAGTTGGGGGAAATGTTTGTCATCATTTTTATACTTAATCGCTGTGATTCGGTTTTTGCCCTAGCTTCACAAGCTAGCTAGCTGACAGCCATTGCTCTTGTGCTTGCCGATTGTGCTTGAGCTCGCCAGGTAATGAGCTATCCATTTAAATCTCCCAGAAATCTGATTGTACTGTTGGGACGTACAAAAGTGCTGCCAAACATATCAAAGAAGTTCATATTTCAGCAGGTTAAGTTAGCAAGTGAGGAACATCGTTTTCAGCCAGTCAGAGTCATCAAAACTTCTCCCATCGCTACGTGGCTTGGGAATCGCGATTAAACTAGGAACAGCGGCAGCCTGACTGCTGGCCGTTTATCGGACCGTTCTGCATGATGCATACATTGTGCATGTTTCAGGAGTGGCGAACTTGCAACTCGGCAAGCACAAGAGCAATCGCCGTCAGCTAGCTAGCTTGTGAAGCTAGGGCAAAAACCGAATCACAGCGATTAAGTATAAAAATGACGACAAACATTTCCCCTAACTAGCGTTAGCAGGGTGGGAAGACGGATAGCGTTTTATCTGGAGTAATGTTATACGCCATAGCACGCATGGAAGGATAATGCTGCTTTAACTAGCTATGAAATAACATGTCTCAGGCTGAACTGTCAGTTTGTTCTTTTGGGAAAAGAAGCTGCTGATCAATGGTGAAAGAGGTCGTGTGTGTGAGATGGCGTTGAAAGTGACAAATCAGGGCTGTAAGAACTTCTCCAGTAGGCATCATAGCTAGCTAGCTGTACCTAAGCGATTGCTTTTAGACTCACTAGCAAGCTAGCTAACGTCTCTGAAATCTGCCAGCACACTTGGGTTACAGTTGCACAACACTGCCGCGAAGCCTCGGATAAGTTCGTGCATATTACAGCTAGCTCAGTTAATAGAATTGGGGCAAAAATCAAATCATATCGCTTCAATGTAATGATCATTTACAAATATTTTCCTTAGTTAACGTTAGCTAGCATACTAGCTGCCGAGATGGCTACATCCAAAGCGTAACGTAGCCTAATGCGCGATAGCACACAATACATAGCAGCCAAGCCATCATGACATAAAGCCTCCGTTTGTACAAGCACTACCCAGAAGCGGATTGGTTGGTATGCAAATGAGGAACATGGTTTCCGTTCGCGCCCCTAATGAGTGACGTCCTAGCGGAAGACCCGCCTTGATGAGACGCTAACAGATTGCATTTTAATTTTCATTGTGTCCCAAAAAGAGCATGGTGACATGTATTTGAAAATGCAATGGACTGTGAGGCGCTGTTTCCCTTACTGCTTTGTGAAAATGAAAGTGATAATTGGATTAATGCATTTTCAATTTAATATTGTCTCAAATAACTCATTCATAAGTGGAAAATTATAATGCAATAGTGGGATTACATTTTCATTTGAATATTGTCCACTATGGGCTTCCATACATTCAAGTATCATTTTTTAATGCAGAGATTTTAAGTGGCTTCGTATGATTAACACTTGGTTCCTACCGAAACGTAGGAGCACATAACTCCCCGTCCACAACTAGCATAAACAAAAGTAAGGGTGTTTCCGTGGGAAATCATGCCAGAACAGAGCACCAATTTCCACACTAAACATCAGAATACTGTTCCAATAAAAACAAAGTCCTTCCAGGCTTCTTTCTATGTTGAAGCAGAGGAAATGCTTCACAAGCCCCGCCCATGTCTTACAGAAGACTATCCCAGCAAGGCACCGCCCAGTCCGTGTTTGTCTTTTGTAATGGCACAGCTTTTCAAGACAACATCACTCACCGCTCGTGGGCCGTCTCTCTGTTCATTACGTCCACACCCTCCTCCTGCACCACAACATAAAGCAATGCAGTTACACCAAGGTGCATTCCAAATAGCTTGCTCATTCCCCACTGCTATTATCGCATAACTCTCCCATTGGTTCTCGTAAATGGACCTCTTTGTCTGATTTGCTGGACACAGACCACACACAAGCTTTGTTGAGGAAGCAGTACTCCTGCATGCAACCTGGATTTTGGCCCAATGACTGACAAAGGGAAATGGCCACAATCATTGACCATAGTGCAGACAGGACCATGAAGGAAGAGTGCAAGAGGAAAAAAAAATAGTGTGGACTATTCAAAAAATAAATGTTTTAATAAGGACAGAACTAAGTCAAAACATCAACTTGAAAGGGTAAGAGGGGAATTTTATAGGATAGTACCAAACTTTGGCAAAAAAAAACTAAATGAAGCCCATCCCTACATTACTGAAACCCTTCAATCACATTCATACTTTGCATTAACATGCTATCTGCGTCTGGAGACTTCATCCAGACAATGAAAGACGCTCATACAATAATGTGCTCATACAAGGTTTATACACAAACAGAATGCGCTGTGATCAGAATGCAATCTGATCCGTCCAACCAAATCACATGTGGTTTGGCTCCATCAGAGTTTCAGCAGTTTGGCTTGTAAAGAATTCCCAGGTGTATGAGCAATCTGGAGATAAAAACTCATACAAGCTGAAAATGTCACAGTGCCACCTTACCCTGTTCGCTATAGAGACGTTTGTTTTCTTTTTTTTTTTAAATTGGCAATTTATTACCCATTTAGCAAACTTAAGCAATTATGACTCACCTGTATGGCTGCAACAGCATGCTGAAGCAGACACTTAAGATTTATTTTCTCACATTTTTAGAATTTAGTTGTCATTGGTTATCTTTGAAGCAGTGACCTAAAGACAAACTTTATCGCACAAAATCTCATTGCAGGTCACAGAAGAGTTCAGACATACACTACATGTTGGAGTTTTATACTACCGACTCAGTCTTTCCTTCAGAGACTGGTGGCCCTGATAACTCCAGTTGCTGTAGCATGTTCAACAGTTCATAACCCCCCACATTAGAGAGAGACAGAACTCCAGTCCAAGGACCGGTACATGCATGGCTATCCGATACCAAAAGTTTACTCAAGACCATTTCTTTCAAAGGCAATGTAAGCAGGCTCCATATAGTGACGACGCATGTTTAATGCAAGGTGTAGATGCAAGTTCCAATACAGCTTGTCTGTATCCAGTCGCATGTTTATGCAAGGTATAATTTTTGGGATTTTTAGACCAGTTACATTACTTATTCCTTGTAGCACAGACCCTCATACAATAAAACTGCACAGCCAGCTTACCTGCTTGATCTGGTGAAGTCTGGTGCTGGCACGGATGGGAGAAGAGGGGACCATCTTTCAACAGGAAGAAGGAAACATGACATGCAAAAGGGCGAGAGAACTGTTGACATGACACCTAAGAGCAACACAGTTAAGGCTTTTTTTTTTTTGGGGGGGACTACAACTGTTAACTCATTAAATTTCTTTTCACCAACATGGAAAAGGAAATGGGTGATGCATGCCTTCTCTCAATAGAGAACAGCGCAGGGATCCACATACTTGTATAAAAATGAATAAAATCCAAACGGGTCTTATCACATTTTTGGTTGCAACACACTTTTTGACAAGTCAGTCCTATTATCATGCAGGACACCATACTGCAATGCCTGAACATGTCCTGATCTGGTAAATCTTCATCAAAATATTACAATCGGCAATACCAGCCCTAACTCAGGTTTAAAAAAAAAAAAGCAACCTACTCTGTCACCCCGATACCAAAGGGTATATTAGCGAAACCCCAAATCGAAAGCTCCTCAAAAAGAAAGCCTAGCGACAGCACTGCCCCAGACAGCCTTATGAAATTAGACAATCAGCTGCCCACTGGCATCCCTGGATCCCCTAAAGCCATTGCTCCCAAAATCGATAGGCTTCATGACCTTACCACACAGAAGGCCCAGGTCAAATATGAAATGAATCTGTTGAAATTTGTGGCCTGTAGGGCGCCAACAAGCAAATCCCTTCAGACGCAGTGTGACGATCGCAGATCCATAATATCGCCGACTCGTCATCTGGGGATACAATAACTACAAACTCCAATTTTATCTGATCTGCTCAGACCGCCATATATTCACTCATTCATACAGAGAAATACACTTGACCATTTTTCATGTGGTCAGTAATGAATTTAACTACTTAATTATTTAATCCATTGATATTTTGGTGCAATATTCAGCAATAACTGATAGACTCAAAGAATCAAATGGCAAAATTTCAAGATGATATTGCTCACATAATATCAGGCAATATGATGGAATTCAAGTGTTCCAGGAAATTAATTGGTTAGGTAATTTATGATTACTAATAATGCAAAGCCCAAAATCATTCCAGTTCTCCATCTTGATAAGATCTATCGGCATATCAAATTTGAAAAGGACCAATACAATACTTCAAGAGTTATCGCATTAACACGAAGGATCTGCGGTGGACGTGGACGCAGCAGCAATGATGATTCCATAATATCGACTAAACCTTTTTGCCAACATAATACAATTGTGAGAATACCAAATCAGCATGGCGGTTCCAAGTCAGCTCAGAGATTCCCAACCCTGCTCCTAGAGATCAAGAGTCAGGTAGGTTTTCACTCCAACTCCAACCATGCGGAGGCGCTCCTCATTCAACAGCAAGATAACTCCTCCGGCTACTAACACTGCCCTGCATTTTGAAACTTTTTCTCTGCTGATTTGATAAACTGTGTTGATTTTATATAATTTGAAGGCGTGGATTTCAAATTTGCCCTAAAAATTTGTGTATCATGTCAGGTTTTTTGACAAATCGCGAATTCTTTTCTTCATATCGATATATCTAAGAATACAAAATGATAAATGAAAGCAGAATGACAGATTTTAAGCATTCTGCAAGATGTGATAAAACAAAATGCAGCTTACCTAAGGATTAAATTTTCTTTTCTTTGATTTACGGGAATAATTTCGTTCGGGGCAGTCTCTCTGTAGGCATCAACAGTAATCAGCCATCATGCAACAGGCAAAAGGCGAAAAGGGGATTGGCATAGGCTACTTGGGATGTGGTTATTTTCCATGATTATGCAATACTTTGTGGTGGTGATTTGGAGTGTATAATTAATGAGAAACAGCAGGGACTTACTATGCTTGAACCGGATTCTCGTTATACCAAGGGCAGCAATTTGTGACAAAACCTGACGTGATAGCCAAAAACTCATGTGATATTTGGATTCAGCGCCCCAAAATTACTTAAAATCAGGTATCAGCTCTTACTCAGCAAATTTCATGCAGGGCGGCGTAATCAGTAGAATCAAGCGAGCCAAATTATAATGTAAATGAGGACAGCCAGCCTCCATGAACAGGGTTGAAACCACTGCTGTTAGCGCCTCATAATGAAGGCAAATCAAGTGGGGGCAATAAACATCAGTGGAAAGAATCACACTCTCTAGCTCAAAATTATAGGAACAAGCAAGAAATACTCTGATCCCCGCCACGGGACAGCTGATATCTGGCCTGGAAACAAAACGCACTGGAGGGACTGACAGACAGACAGGAGGATGGACGAAAGTATTAAAAAGTTGCCCTACACTATAAGATGTATCCATATACTAAGTTTTGTTTAAACATTGAATGCTTAAGGCCTTCTGGCCCAGAGGAGAACAGGATGGCTGATAACTGGCCTGGAAACAGCGTGGTGGAAGGACAGACAGCAGGACAGATTAAAGCACAAAAAGGCACATCTACGTAATAAGATTTTGTTGAGAAATATTGAACGGTTCAGGAGTTCTAGGCCGGAAAAGAATGGGATGACTGAAATCTGGCCTGGAAATAACATGGGGTCGAGGGATGGACGGACTGACAGACAGAAAGACGAAATCAAACAGTTTACCAGTTCTGGCCCAGAAAAGAGGCGTGGCTGACAAACTAACAGACACACTCATTTCTATATCCCCCTCTGATAAAAATTAAAATAACTATACTTCTAACTTGACCAAATAATTCAGGGTTGCCTACCAGTGTGGAACGATTCACAACTGTGGTGCTGTTTCTTCGGCTGCGAAGCACATCGCGCTGGAATACTGGCGAGTTATCGCTGGAATGAGGAGACAGCATTACAGGTTATCAGATTTGAAAACTATGTAAAACAGACTGAAAAATAACCATGTCCAGTTATCCAACAAATTTTTTGACTGAAAGTATTTAGTGTAAAAAAGCGCGGGCGCTCGAGCGCGCACATATATATATACACACACACACACAAATGCAATCTTCATAGCTTTAAAACACATTACAGTTCTCAGCAGAGTTGAGATGTACAATATGTTGGAGTTTTATACTACCGACTCAGTCTTTCCTTCAGAGACTGGTGGCCCTGATAACTCCGGTTGCTATAGCATGCCTAACACAGTTCACGACTCCCCACAGCAGAGAGAGAGACTGAATTACAGTCCAAGGACCGGTACATGCACGGATATCCGATATCAAAAGTTGACTCAAGGATTTATTTCAAACACAATGTAAGCAGGCTCTATACAGCTAGTGAGGACGCATGATTTATGCAAGGTGCAGATGCAAGTTCCAATAGCGGACGTTTGTAACCAGTCGCACGTCTTTGCACGGTTTTCCGACACCAAAGCAAAATAAAATCCAATGGCTAGAGATCCTTTCGCAGAAAAAGCAGCGTTTGTCTACTAATGTTACATAGATAGCGAGGTGCCTCAGACAAAATGTACCCAAGCCGAACGAATGAGAGTCGATCCCTTCCTTTACCTCAAACCGTTTATCATCGGTGCGCTGTTTGATCGTCTCAACTGGCCGTCGACTTGGGTGAGTGAAGATACGTCGAGGTCCAGTTCCATCTTTTCCTGGGCCATGACGCAGATACTGTTCAGCAACGAGCTATCGATATGATAGAGCTAGCCGTCCTCACCTGTGCTACTCCAAGTTTGCCGAGGGTATAATGTGCGTCTGAATCGCAATCTAGCTTGGTATTTGTGAAAGGCATACAGCTATCTACAGCGGTAATCGATGGAAACCGACCCTCACATGCACATGGCTTGCCAGAGCAAACGTTAATTTCATTTCTTAACATACAATCGCACAACTGCGCCGAGCGAAAGGGGAAAAAAGGCGTATGTTAAATAGCTCAAACGCTCAATACAAAGCCTATGCTGCTGGGCCGGCTATTTACTTTAGCAGAGGCAGTGAGCTGGTTAACCAATTCCTCGCTATTGTTAAAATGCAATACAGCGCCGAACGTTGCTGATAACGTTATAGTTTTGACGATCGCTATGAGACTAAACTATTGAGCCAGGTACTGTTGGTGCTAATTTTCAACTAGTTAACCGGACCGGGCTTTACTGTACGGTATTCTCAAACAATAATCCACACTATTTCTCAAGGGGGATGGCCCACGCATCCCCATCGAAAGTCCTCAAAGTTAGCACGCCAACAGACAACTTTAATTCCTCAACTCAGGAAAAAATGCACCAAAGACAGCGCAAAGTTCTGTCTAGTTTAGAAAACGTGTTGCAGTCATCTTTTCAAAGTATTCCATCCATCCTTTCAAATTCCTGAACAGGTCGCAAGCTAGCCTGCTAGCAAACCAACGTTAATGCTGAGCATTTTCTACATTAATGTAATGAGAAAGGCCGCATGTGTAAAATTCAAAACACGGCAACGTTACTGAATTATTTTACGAAACTAAAAACCTTAGACCAAACCAGTGCATAATATCCGTAATGACAGCATAAATTCTCTCATCTGTCCAACGACATATGCTCGTTTGCTGACTGGAACACACGCAGGATTTAAGCAATTTTATCCGGCTAGCTAAAGTAACTAGCTAGCTAGCTGACTGACACTAGCTTGCCGATTGCACTGAAATATCGATTTAGTGAGAGTTTGATTGATCTGTCGAAATATCATAAGCCGAGTTATTCGAACGCTTCATCTGTCTCCGATCAAACTTCAGATTTAAAGCAAAATTCAAAGAGAATTAAATGAATTATTTTTCTAGACATAAGATCCCATTCTAGTAGTCTGTTTACCATTGACTGATTGCAGCACTAGCTCTTTTCAACCAAACTCCCGCCCCTTCTCCGGCCTGCCTAATTGACGGATAACAGATCAACCCAATAAAAACGCGCCCACTTGCTGGCAAGCCGCTTCCAGAGGCAGATGAGTAGCCAATGCGAACTGAGAGTATATCGCATTTCCTGAAATAGAATGAAAGTTCCGGTTTCCATTTCCTCGCCTGCCCTCATCAATTCGAACTACTGAACTTATGGTACAGACACGGATAAGAATACTATTCTAAATAAATCGGCGGATGCAGATCCTCACACATTACGACTGCTTAGCCTAAAGCTTTTTTGTTAAAATACAGAATACCACAGTTCCAAAAGTGGATGCAGGAGTTAGCTACAACTCGTCCATCGTGTTAAATCGCTGACACAGCATTTTGCTTTTACGAACACTATCAAAGTAGACATCTACTCGGCTTCAAGACAGAGACGTGACTACTAATTAGCTTGTTACGTGTGGACTAACGATTTCTGAAGCATGTTAAAATCACCAATAATTCTTGACCCTTTTCCAGTGTTCCGAATCAATGCGCTTTTCGAATCTGAGTGAGGCAACAGTTAAATTATGGTGATGATTTTTTTTTTTTTTTTTTTTTTTTTACCAGAGATGGCACTATATGTTTACCGAAATGTCTCCTCTACAGTTGAAATTTGGTCAGTGTCTCCAGATCACTGCAATTTATGCTGGATTTTCACTATTTCAACGGAAATTGAAGCAAAGGTATCAAGCAGTTGCAGTAATTTTAATAGTATCACTTCATTAATTTTAATCAATGACGTACAATACCAGCAAATAGAAATGGGTCCCGTTCCACACAGGAAGGCTATTGTTCAGTGTATGGTTTTATGGTTATTGTGGTCATTTTACTATCACGCAATTAAGTTGTCTACAAAGCTGGTTCTGATTCATATTCACATTCCCAATCATCAAGGTAGGCCATGCACTGTGAGATGCATTTAAATGCATGCATGCATGCATGTTGTTATGTCCAAAAAGTTTTACACATTACAGAAACCAGGGACAATGAGTGATACCAAACGCCCAATATATCGGATAATTTAATACAAAATGCATATCCTGAGGCAAATGGAAGGAGTGCATCTTATGTAAATGCATACCCTACTTTGCCATAATTCTCCATCGAAAGTGCAGAAAACAAAACCAACCTGGCCACCTGAAACACATACACACACACACACACACACACACACACACAGATGAGCTAAAAATTAAAACCACTTGCAGATGCAGTGAATAATGTTGATTATCTCATAAAAACTGCACAAATCAAGGTCTTCAGACAGATTTTATCGGTAAGCGACCCGCTGGTTCTTGTCTTCAACGTGTTGGATGTGGAAGAAATGGGAACAGAACAACTTTGACAACAGCCAAATCATTGTGGCCTGACAAGTGGGTTGGAGCATCTCTGAAGGGGCAAGACTTCTGGGGTGCTCCTTGTAAGGAGATGTGAGCACCTACTAACAGTGGTCCAAGGAAGGACAAACCATGAACTGGCGACAGGCTTTTTGGGCCCAAGGCTCATTGATGCACGAGAGTCATGAAAGCTATCCGGTCAGGACCAGACCAACAGAATGGTTGACTGTGGCACTAGTCACTGAGAATTTCAATAATATTTACATGGGGAATGAATTACGACGCACAGCGCACACAGCACCAATAAAATTGTGAAATCCATTCATCCATTCTCTGTACCCACTTTTTCCTCACTAGGGTCACAGGGGAGATAGAGCCCATTCCAGCTGACTATGGGCGAAAGGCAGGGAATCACCCTGGACAGCTCGCCAATCCATTGCAGGGCCCACACACCTTTCACTCTCACTCATGCATACAGCCAATTTAGCATCTCCAGTGATGCTGATGTGCATGTCCTGGGACTGTGGGAGGAAACCGGAGCGCCCGGAGGAAACCCACACGAACACGTGGAGAACATGCAAACTCCACACAGGAAGGCCCAAGGCCGAATTCGAACCCATGACCTTCTTGCTGTGAAGCAGCAATCAAAATGTGAAATTCTCTCAAGAAATCATAAATGCTGCATCTTCCGGGCTTAAGAGGCGAGGGACCATCTGGCTTACTATCAGCGCACAGTTCAGAAGCCAGCATCCGTGATGGTATGGAGGTGCATTACTGCAGATGGCGTAGGTAACGTCCACATCTGTAAAGACACCATTAATGCTGAATGTACAAGCAGGTTTTGGAACAACAAATGCTGCCAGCCAGACAATGTCTTTTTCAGGAAAGGCCTTGCTTATTTCTGCAAGACAATACCAACAATGTTCTGCACTTATTTCAACAACATGGCTGCAAAGTAAAAGATTCGAGTGCTCAACTGGCCTGCCTGCAGTCCAGACCTGTCACCCACTGAAAATATTTGGGGCATTACAAAAAGAAAAATATGACAAAGGAGGCCGCAAAGTGCTGAACAGCTGAAATCCAATATCAAGCAAGAACGGGAAAACATTCTGCATTCAAAACTGCAGTCGTTGGTCTCCTAAATTCCCAAATGCTAACAAAGTGTTGTAAAAGAAGAGATGATGCAACACAGCGGTAAACATGCCCTTGTTACAACTTTTTTGAAACCTGCTGCTGGCCCCAAATTCAAAATGAGCTGATATCTCAGTTTGAACATTTGATATGCTGTCTTTGTACTATTTTCAAATAAATATGGGGTTCAAATGAATTGCCAATTGTTGATTCTGTTTGTATTTACATTTTACGCAGCGTCCCATCTTATCTGGAAACAATTGTGTAAAATGATTTAATGTGCAGCTGCATTCGTTCTTATACTAGGAAATTACAGTTTTAAAAATGCAACATTTTAGCCAGAGGCCTTTACCAAGCAAAGACACAAGCACCTAAGTTCCCAGAGTACTATGAGCATTGATGTCATGTATGGGCATATATGTACTGTGTGTTTCCCGCTGAAGAGGGAAACATATTCAGCACACCAAACTCAACCAATAACATACATTAATCTATAGCTTTGAAGAAAATGTGAATATATTTCATAAAAGTGAATATATATTCACAAGCATCAGCCACAAAGATGACAATCAAGCTGGAGAGGTTTGTTTCTGAGGTTGTCAGCAATGTGGCAAGTGTCTTTTTCTATTTTTAAAATTTGTATTTACCATTTGTGAGGGATTGACAGACATAATACATAGACTGTGACAGTTTTCATTATTTTGGGTCTGTATGCCGCTACAGTGGATTTGAAATGGAACAATTGAGATGCTTGAAGTGTAGACTTTCAGCTTTAATTTGAGGAGTTTTCATAAATAATAAATTAACTGTCTGGGAATTACAACTATTTTTATTCATGGCTCCCCAATTTTATCAACTGAAAAGTAATTGGGCGAGCTAACACAATCATAAATTAAACGTGATTTTAAATACTTGTTTGTAAATTTTTTGCAAGCAACGACTGCCTGAGGTCTTAGAACCCATAGATTTTGCCAATGCCATCACAAAAGCTGTCTTCAATTCCTGCTTGTTCATGGGGCATTTGTCCTTCAGCAAGTGAAATAAATGCTTAGTTGGATTCAGGTCACATGATTGACCTGACCTGAATAGACTGTTTTAGTTGTGCTATTATTCCTCTACCATTCCCCCAATTTGGACGTAAATACCCTGAAATGAATGCTGGAAGTCTCCCCATGAGCTCATATTCTTTATTAAATTTCAACCCCCATATGCTGTGGTAGACAGTTAAAATTACAATAGCTCTGTCAATACCAAACTACTTATGCACGCGACTTTATGTTTGAAATATGTAATGTCATACACTTTGGACAATGATGCATTGATTTCATGGAAAATTTGTAATAATTTTTCATGAATATGATTCATTGAGAATAAAAATAGGTGTTAGTGTCTGAATTTGTTTGATATTTTAATATCAATATTTTAAAGAAAATTATTGTGATGTTTGTAGTTGTATTTATTATTTTTCATGTTCATTGTTTAGTCGAGCGCAGGGGTGGGGAACCCTATCCAAAATGGGCCGATGTGCCTGCAGGCTTTCATTGCAACTGATCAGTTACGCTCCTGATTCTGCAAATTAAGCTCTCTACCAAAACGGGCGTTCACACCCGTGAATTTTGTGAAATTTGGATCACGGTCCAAAAATCTATCTTTTTTTGCGCCCATTCACACACAGGGAAAATTCTCACTTGACGGTAAGCGAAGCATTATCAACGTCCGAACTGCACATGCCAGAAACTTGACCTATCCACCCCAACATCGTTCTTCGCGCGTGCCCAAGTGAGCAAGCTCACGGTTCCGAGTGCGAATGACAGTTGGTGGCCAGAGGAAAGGTCCTGGGTCCCTGCTGAAGACATTCTTGATCCCCAGCTAATAAAACTTTAAGAAGCACTTTCCGGAAAAACTTCCTGGTTCTGGTCAGCCACTTGGAGGTGTAACTCCGTGTCCAACAGTCCACAGTTAATGAAAGATTTCTTTAAATCTACTGGGCGCAGTTCTTCAAGATGAGTGCCAAGAATGTCACCAACGGAGCTATATTAAAACCCTATCCCAAAACCCTAAAGGATTCAGAAGATTTAAAGAAATTTTGGAAAATGGACTGTCGGACAAGGAGTTATATTGAAACCCTATCCGACTGTCGGACACGGTAACACCATGTAGAAGTTGTATTGAAAACCATCCGGCAGTCGGACACGGCGACGCTTCGTATTGGGCATTAGTGTAGTCATTTGCTTTCTGTCTTCACTCCCTGTCTGTCTTGGACCGTTTTACGATTACAGTCTGGATTACCCTTCTGTTCTTGAAGAATAAGAAAACCTATGGTAAATTTACATTGTCGAATAAAGTGCATAATATCTGCTGTCCAAAATGATACGCCATTATTTATTTATTTAATAAATTTCACCATGTTATCTGCATTCAAACATCGCATAATCCTAGAAACTTCAGAATCTGCTATCGCTGTAATAGAAAATAATGGACCAGTCAAACAATAGGAAATATTCTGCCCAGACCAGTGCATGACGTCATGAGGGCTGGATGTGTCTTTCAAGTGTATGGAGTCACAGTTGGCCTATAAATATTGAAAGTTGCGTAGATGATAACGAGTGTTTTGTGAGATACCAGTCGTTTGAATTACGACCAATTGTTTGTTGGAAATCTATATTTAACAGTGTCGCAATGAGTAGCGGTTCGGTGTTCAAACGGGCGATCCAAACCTGACTGATGTGACCTTTCACCATTTTACCTTTAATTCAAAAGAGCTACCAGCCCGGGTGACGTAGACATCTTCTTTCAGCCGAACTATGATTGTGGCTTTCTCATGTCTTATGCCCAACATTTACACGCAGTTAAAAAAAAAAAAAATGGCTCATCGATTTTACTTTCTGTTTCTGCACCTTGTCAGTGGGGCCATTATTGAAGCATGTCATCACCCCTATTTGGGTTTTTCAACAAGGTTGCTTATGTGGTGCATATGAATTTCATAGCAGCTTATAGCAGAAGAAACCTTGAAGAAAACCACGCAAAAATCATTATGGTGTTTCACCTTGCAAATAATTGCTTCAGTCACTCAGTCATTTCATTATTAGAGAGCACTTTGGGTTCTGAAAGCAGTCTGGAATGCCGCCTTGTGAGGTATGTAATTCAGCATATCGTCACCCTATTAAAATAATGGCCTAAGTCGTTTTTTGACAAAAAAGAGTTTTTGCCCTAAATCAGCTCTTGCGCTGCATTTGGTAAATTTTTTTGTGTTTTCCCAAAAACTTGAAAAAATGACTTAGGCCATTATTTTAATTGGGTGATGATATGTGGTATTGATTGCTAATTTTATCAAGCTTATACTCTGTTCCTCATCGCTGCTATACAGCCCCTTCCAGCTCCATGCTGGTTATGCATTTTGGCAGAATCACATGCTAGGCAGCAATGTGCAAGGTCCCTGTTTGGTAGTGGACAGCATATCCTTTCTCTGTCTCAGTCTCTAATGAGAGACACGAGTGGTGCAGTGAGTCGATCAGGAAAGTATCCAGGTCAGGTGACTGTGACACTGGGCAAAGACCATGAGTGAGAGACTGCATATCTGTGGGCTTGCCCTCATAATGGAAATCTGGAATCCCTCTGTTTAATTTATGCCAACATTCCATAGCTTTAATGCAATGCAAACACTTGTTGGTGCCTGTTTATGCTGACATATGATTTTTCTAGAACATAAATATTGCGGCTTGTATATTGTTACTTGTGTGTTCACATGTATATTACAGTGTTTGTATGAGCAAAGATTAATGTTTATTCTTTCAAGTAAAAAAAAAAATGTGGTTACAAGGACAAATTAGCATATTCTCTCTTTTGCATTTTACAGTGGGAAAAAGGTCACAGTCAGATTATTCTATTACTATTCTAATGCTATTAAATAGTATTCACTCCTCATGTCAGTTAGTGTAAAACCTTGCAAAGACATTTGTCAAGTAATTATTTCAAAGATCCAGTATATTGACATTTAACCTTATGACACACATGATTTGGATAAAAAGCTCAAAATAGGATTAATGCCAAATGAATTTCTGTAATGCCCCTCCCCTTTGGCATTCCTTTGCCCTTTCTATCTGCCCTCACTCAATCATTCAATTATCCTCAGTTTTCTTCAGTTAATGTTTAGCACCTATTCCCTTTTAGTTAATTAAGCTTCGCTGTTTTATTTAAAGCTTAGTGTCTCCTCTCACGGGCAGGTAGCCATGGTCTGTTCCCCTTTTTTTGTTGTGTGCACCCCCTTTCAGTTCTCGTGAAAGTGTTGCATTTGTTTTTGTTATATAGCACTTTTTATTTAATAAGATCCATGTCCGTGCATTTGGGTCCTCTGCTCCAGTCCTTGCCCTGGCACCCTTTTTAACATCTCTGGGCGCCAGGGCGTGACAATATCATGTAAAATATAATGCATGTTAGAATGCCCTCTGCTATTTTGGCACCATTGGTAAATATTATCTGAAAAAAGGCTTTGAAAAAATATAGTTGCTGTTAATCCTCCCAATCTTTTATTCAAAAATCTAACCTTGAATTTAATATTTCTATTCTTAGCTTAAATAAATGTTTGGACCCCTCTAGAAAATACCATGAGTATAATCTGATTGATATACTCATTCATTTCTTTTACTTTTTAAAATTAATCATAATGATTTGGAAAACAAATCTGGTTGATCATGACTTCCTGGTCCCCTGGGGTATAAAAAAGAGGTTCCACATTGGCCAATTTTCTTTGGTCATCCAACACAATGCTCAAGACAAAAAAAAGAGTGGACATGGCCATTAAAAAGCTGAAAATCCCCATATTGGCAATAATGGCAATAACTAAGAAGTCTAAGGCAGATAGCAATGCTAGAAATCTGTCTGGAAGAGGAAATGTGCCTATTTTGAGTGCCCACACTGACAGGAGGAAGATGGTCGAAGTGGTAGAGGAAACTCCGAAGATCAGAGTAGAGTTACATAAATTTTTCTTGGAGTCAGAAAGTCTCCAAAACTGCAATCAAACACCATCTACTCAACAACTAGATGTACTGAAGGGTGTCCAGAAAAAAGCATCCATTGTCATCAAACAACTCATGGGTTTACAGTTCGTCTGAAGGTGCTGGAACTTTTACTGAGACAAGATTCTTTGGTCAGCTGATAAAAAACAGAGCTCATTGACAAGAAGTGCGTGTTGGTTTGGCATAACAACAAAGATAGCCAGTCTGTGAAGAACCCCATCCCCACTGTTAAGTTATGTGGTGGATCTTTGATTTTGAAAAGTTATTTTCCTTCTTAAAGCCTTAGACATCTTGTTAGGATCAGTGGTATCACAGAATCCATCAAGTACCAGTGGCTATAATACAACCCCAATTCCGAAAGAGTTGGGACAAACTGTAAATTGTGAATAAAATCAAAACGCAATGACTTTCAAATCACACAAGCCAGTATTTTATTCACAATAGAACAGAGATAACATAGCAAATGTTGAAACTGAGAAATGTTACAATTTTATCCACAAAATGAGTTCATTTCAAATTTGATGGCTGCCACAGGTCTCAAAAAAGTTGGGACAGGGGCCTGTTTACCATGGTATAGCATCCCCTCTTCTTTTTAACGCAGAGTGGAGGCGTCTGGGCATTGAGGAGATAAATTTCTTGAGTTTAGCCATTGGAATTTGATCCCACTCTTGTTTAATACAGGCTTCCAGCTGCTGGAGAGTTTTGGGTCTCCTTTGACGGACTTTTCGTTTAATTATGCACCAAATGTTCTCAATTGGTGAAAGATCAGGACTGCAGGCAGGCCAGTTCAGCACATAGACTCTTCTACTACGAAGCCATGCTGTTGTAATAGCTGCAGTATGTGGTTTTGCATTGTCCTGCTGAAATACACAAGGCCTTCCCTGGAATAGATGTCGTCTGGAGGGGAGCATATGTTGCTCTAAAACCTTTATATACCTTTCAGCATTCATGGTGCTTTTTAAAACATGCAAGTGTCCCACACCATATGCACTAATGCATCCCCATACCATCAGAGATGCCGGCTTTTGAACTGAACGCTGATAACAGGAGGGGTGGTCTTTCTCCTCTTTAGCCCGGAGGACACAACGCCCCTGATTTCCAACAAGAATGTCAAATTTGGACTCGTCTGACCACAGGACACTTTGCCACTTTGCTACAGTCCATTTCAAATCAGCCTTGGCCCACAGAACACAGCAGCGCTTCTGGATCATGCTCAACAGTGGCTTCCTTTTTGCATGATAGAGTTTTAGGTGGCATCTGTGGATGGCACGGCGGACTGTGTTTACAGACAGTGGTTTCTTGAAGTATTCCTGGGCCCATTTAGTAATGTCAATGACAGAATCATGCCGGTGAGTGATGGAGTGGCGTCTGAGGGCCCGAAGATCAGGGGCATCCAGTAAAGGTCTTCGGTCTTGTCCCTTACGCACAGAGATTTTTCCAGTTTCTTTGAATCTTTTGATGTTATGCACTGTCGATGATGAGACCTTCAAAGCCTTTGCAATTTGATGTTGAGGAACACTGTTTTTTAAGTATTCCACAATTTTTTAACGCAAACCTTTACAGGTTGGAGAGCCTTTGGCCATCTTTACTTCTGAGAGACTCAGCCTCTCCAAGACATCCCTTTTATAGCCAATCATGTTACACACCTGATGCCAGTTAACTTAATTACCTGCTAAATATACTTTCAGTTGATTCTCTTATATATTCATTACTTTTTCAGCTCTTTTTTGCCTGTGTCCCAACTTTTTTAAGACCTGTTGCAGCCAGAAAATTTGAAATGAGCTCACTTTGTGGATAGAAATGTTAAATGTCTCAGTTTCAACATTTGAAATGTTATCTATGTTCTATTGTAAATAACATATAGGCTCATGTGATCTGAAAGTCATTGCATTTTGATTTTATTCACAATTTACACTTCGTCCCAACTATTTTGGAATTGGTGTTGTATGAAAAACTGACTGCTTCTGCCAGATAGCTTAAACTGGGTCAGGGATTGTCCTGCAGGACAATGACTCTGAGCGTGCATACAAGTCAACTCAAAAATGGTTCACCAACAATCAAGCTTTTGCCATGGCCATCCCAGTCCCCTGTCCTAAAGCAAATAGAAAATCTGTCAAATTAGTTGAAATGGATCCATAAACATAGTTTCAGTGTTCCAGTATGACATTGTGTTTTTTTTTGTTTGTTTTTTTACTTTCTGTTTGATTAGATTATGTCTGTGTGCTTTTTTCCTTTTTTTCCATTTCCCTGTTCATGCACTTTTGTTTTCATTCTCTGGAGTCTAATCTGCCCTCCTCCTCACTGGGTGCATCTCAGTTCACTTATTTGTCATGTCCTCTATCCTCTATCCTCTAGTGAAGCGGAAATTGTTCTGTCTCCCTCCTCACTGTTCGTCTCAATGCGCTTATTTGTGCTGAGAGAGGAGAGGTGAGGGAGGAGGGAGCTCTGATGAGCCGATGAGCAAGGATACATGAGAGCAGCCTTCCCAAACCACTTTTAGCAGAAAGCCATGACGTCGCTCAGTCACGGCATCAGCTGGCAGTAAAAAATGTGCAACGGATCAAAAAACTCATGGATTGGATTGTATCACTTTAAAATCAGGGAACAAATCATTTTTTGATTCAACAAAATAAATTTTAAAAAGGGAAGAAAATTTCTCGCCATGTAATGTGTCAAAACATTGAGTAAGGAGCTTTTGCACATGGTCTTTATTAAAAACAACATTAAAGATGTTCACTTTTTCTGTAAAATCTTACTTTAGCCTTAATAAAATATTCAATATTCAGTTGTGAAAATGAAGTACCTTGTGAGGCATGATACTCCCTTCCTTAAACAGAATACAATGAAGAATAATGAAGAATAGCCTGAATCAATACCATAAAAAGTGAAAAAAAAAGAAAGCAAGAAAGCAAAGCAGACCTGACCTTATACTTTTAAGAAAAATTTAAAAGTGATGAAGATGTCTACATTATTAGTTCATGAATTATTTATTAATTTTTACATACAACAAACGTTTGTGAGAAGGCGAAAGGAAGAGTTGGCACCCAGATCGCCCACAGTTCGTGAGTACTTGAATTTGAGGAGTGAAATAAACACAGGACAATCTAGGCAACATCACCTGCCGAGAGCAGTCATTCCTTCAGACAAGTCCAGGCTTCTTCTTTGTGCCGCAACTGAATTTAATACCTATTAGAGGATTTTGAGCTTGAATTCTGTATGAAATTAATTAAAATGAGATAAACTGTAATTGTACAACTGGAATTCACTTATAAGTTATCCATATTAGATGTGTGATAAAATTTGGCCATAGAGGCCAGAGTATTCACATTGGTATTTGTACAAAGGTACATAATATATGGAAAATAAACCAGATCATCAACAAATTACACATACGTCTTACGTTGGCATTATTTTAATATAGATCTGTATATATTTTCAAAAACTGCAACACTGTGAAATTATTAAATGTGAAAGTGTAAGTTGACACAACCCATTTAATCCAATTGTGTTTACTTGTTTAGGCTAATTATTTTATCATGGCTTGTGTTCTCGAATCAATATTGTCGACCAACAATTATGAATCATTAAGTTGTGATTTTAATTATGGATGACGTCTCTGGCCAGAACTGTTTTCTGTATGTGGCGACAGTTGCTCATAATAAGGGCATATGGAAAAAAACTGGTCCGATTGTCATGGTCCTCCGTGTACGGATTTACATTTCAATAGGCGTATTTTGCCACATTCTGGACAAAATCGCTTAGGCCATATATTAAAAAAAAGTTGGTGATCATCCTTTTGGGCATAAAAAAATGAGGCGGGCGGGAGGTTTTTATTTTATTTTTTTAGAGACTGAAACTGGTGGAAACACGTTTTAACTGAAGACCGTTTAGATATTTGCGCATGCGCGGCGTGGTTCAACAAACGCTCGCTAGAGGGCCGGTGTTCTGACAATTTGTGCTGACTTGTAAAAAAATGTTACCTTAATGCAAAGCGATCGTCAAGTCTTTGTTTTCGCCTTTATATTGCGATATGAATAAGTTTACAGTAGTAACTTTGTGATTTGTTGGCTTATTATAACATAAGCAAGTGTAATAATGACGAGTTGGATAAGTTTGTTTGAAGATATATGTCGCATGCCATTATTATCCAATTTCTGCATTTTCAGGAAAACCCAGCGTGTAAATGCAAATATATATCTATATGCTAACAGGTCGAAAGGCGCACAGAAAAAAAAAGAATTCTTATGATTTTTGAAGATATGTAAGATGTGAGCAAAGAAACAGAGCCCAAGATTTTAGGTTTGCGCAAGCGCAGAACCGCGAGGTAGCATATTCTCATTGGCAGCAAAAATTGACAGAACATGGTCAGTCATCCCAGTTGAATCAAAATACCGCGAAGTTTGAATCACTGACGCACCGTTTTTTCACGTTTTTACGCGATTCTAGACATTTTTTCTTTTGAAAAAAAAAAAAAAATTGGGTCGGCACCGTTTTTGCCAGTCGGGCGGGGATGATCACCAACTAATTTTTTTTTTCAATATTGACTTTTGGTCATCACTTCAAGCACAAGTCATGGCAAAACTAAGGTAACAATCGTGCAAAAACCTATGGAAGTGTTTAACATTATGGGTAGCTTGTATGTGGGGCAGGAATTTGGGGATTTATACCTACATAATTCATTTTTCCGATACTTAATGTAACCCCTATTGGCCAAAATCACGTATTAATGCAACCCCTCCTTTGAAATTTTGAACAAGTGATTACTGTGTGTCCTCAACAGACATTTAGCACATTGACTGTGCATTTTCCACATAGCACTTTCCTGCTCTTTAGGCCATTGTGATCTGAAAAGTACGTCACGTTATTCATGACAGCGTACAATAAATAAGAAACGGACATTCGTGCGGATGCATACGAAAATAAATGGATTTTATAGAGGTGGAGGTTAATTTTTTCTGATGATGGTACAGATAGCCTGAATGTCCGAGTTTAAAATATGAATTTATCTAGGCTATTGTTACTAAGGTCTTTTTTAAAAATTTGTTTAGGGTGAGTGAGACCAAAGTGACCCGCAATTTGTGCTAACCCATCCTTCCTGCAACTAAGAAGGTCGTTATAGGAAGGATTGGCAAGGAAGGACTCAAGACTAAACAAGGCCATTACGAACACGAAATTAGGTCTATGCACCGGCACTCGGCGACGGTATTTCAGAACTCTTCAGCGAATGAAGGTCATTTTGGTGACTAGTATGTGGTTTCGTCCGTTTACATTTTCCAATCAGACAGCTGTCTATTTTTTACAGCTAGTTGCGTGACCATGCTGCAAAAACAGGTGTAAGTACTTGTCGCCGAAATGACCTTCATTCGCTGAAGAGTTCTGAAATGCCATCGCCGAGTGCCGGTGCATAGACCTAATTATAATTCAATTATTTTTCTGTACTGAATGTAGCCCATTATTTTGTCGCTTTTAGATCGCATGGGGGAGAGAAGCCGTGTCTTCAATTGCCACTTGATTATTCTTGAATTGGAAAACGTGTTAATAAAGAAACACCATCGAGAATTAGCCAGGACTAATTGTTGTCAATAAAGGGAGGGATATTAGCCCAGGAGTTTTCAGGTCTAACGCCACCCCTGGTGGGAGGGACTAAGACACAAGGATAGGACGCAAGTGAAGGGAACGAGGATGCAATTTAAGAGACTTGAGACACAGCAGCTATCTACTTACCTGCTCATTTGTTTCACCTGCCCTGCCATCCACCTTTGTCGTATTCACTTGGTTGCTAGTGTATTTAAAGCCCGCTCATTTTCTGTTCTGAGCGACTTTGTTTCAGTATGTTCCAGCCTGGTGCACTACCAGCCTTTTTCAGTTACCTGCCTGCCGGTTTTGACTTTTCGTATTTTCAATTTCAGATCCTGCCTGTACCGTGTTCCATGACTTTCTGCTTTTCGACGTTATTCCTACCAGCTCCTGACTCCTCCATTCCCTTGAGGAGTCAGTTCATATACCTTCGCTGTGATTTTCTGGTTTTGACCCCTACCTAATTTTGACTCTGCTTTTTGGATTTTGTTTTGGTTGCTGAATAAACATTAGTTCATTAATCATCTCTGTCTGTGTTTGGGTCTCAGGGGGTTTCTAACAAATGAATCTTGGAATTTGTATGGACAAATGATCATAAATCCCTTGCCATGTTTTCCTCAACCTCATTTTACTATAGGAGAAAACTCAGAACTGTTATCTTGGCTAAGGAGGCTGCAAAAAGTATTAATCGAGGGGTATCTAATAATTGTAGCAAACAATTTTTGAGGGAAAATATTTGTTTCATGATAATGATTTTTTTTCTTGTGACCACTGTATTTCAGTTGAATAATTATACAACTCTATTTCCAGAATAGTTGAGACAAATATTTTTCAAATATTTGTCAAAAAACAATAAAATTTCTCACTTTCAACATTTATTTGCACTATTTTCAATTAAATATAGGGTTTAAATGATTTGCAAATCATTGCCTTCTGTTTTTATTTACATTTTACACATCATCCCAACTTTTCTGGAAATGGGGTACAATAATTATGTACAATAATTATAATTATATTATACATTTATATTTTGTTAATACCTGTATCATGAATTGAAGAGGATAAAAAATAAAGGTAATAATTCATAACCACTCTTGTTCATACTTTCCAGGGGTGCCAATATTAGTGGAGGGAGCTGTATATAGATCTGCTTTGTTGAGATTTCACAACCAACAAATAGTCTGGAAAACAAAAGGACAACAGGTGGAGAGAAATCAATTATTCAGAGTTTTCCTGAGGCCTAAGCTTAAGCTTGTGATGTGAATACTTTTTCTGCCACCGATCTGAACCAAAGCATGTTGCCACTGAGTCACATCACTGGTGTCTCCGGTATCAAGTCACATTGTCCTGCAATAGGCACAAGATCCATTCTTGAGCATTTTTAATGGGAGAGGGAAGAAATTTGAAAAAAAAAAATTAAACCATTTAGCAAATATTATTAGGTCGACTGTCGCCTTATCTATTTGCTGTCACTACAGACTACTACAAATATAGCATTGAAGGTGGTCCTTGTTGGATCACTCCCTCATCTGTCATCTCTCAAGCTGAGTCCTGCGGCAAACAGTCTTTCTCTTTGTTCGAAACTTTTTGAAACAAAAAGGCTAAAAGATTGATATTGCCAGTGGATACAGTTTTAAAATGTCATGCAGATTAATATCCAAAACTGCAACATGGCTTGACCCAAAAAAAAAAAAAAAAAAGCAACTGGAGCAGGCCTTTTACATCGAAGACTTTTATTATTGACGCATCTGTTATACCTTGCCCTATAATTCATATTTTTAAGTAAGCTCTCCTGTCCGGTATCATCTTCAGCATAGGGAAAGCACGTCATTTAATGCCCTTACATAATGGTGAGGATACCTGAGATGCAAATTACTGCCACCAGATCCCCAAACTGTCTTATTTTGCCAAAATCTAAGAGAAACGAATCAATAAGCAACTACATCAATGTCTATCTGATCATTATTTTCTAAACTCCCATCAATCTGGTTTTAGACCTCACCATAGAACAATTACCACAACATGAAAAGTTACAAATTACAAAATATATTCATTGTATAAGAAAGACAGTTATGTAGCCCCATAATAAATTTATCAAAAGTACTTGACACTGGATTATTCTTTTCTTCTGTATAGGCTGAAATCAACTGGTTTTGACATCAAAGCATGCTAGCAGTTCCTAAGCAATCTGTCAGAACTCAAGAGGCTGTTGCTGATGGCCATCAATCTGACTTCACTAAAGTCATTGAAGGGGTGCCCTAAGGCACAGTTTTTGGTCCTATCTTTTTCACATTGTACATAGACAGATTTCCCCAAATTCACAGATATTATGTTGAGCAGAGGATGAAATCCCAGAATTCTTTGCAATTTTTTTGTTGAAAAACATTATTCTTAAATTGTTGAGCTATTTGCCAATGCAGTCTGTGGTGAAGGCCTCTCCATCTTTGCTTCTGAAAGATTTTTTTATACCCAATCATGTTACTGATCTGTCGCCAATTAACCTATATAATTATCTGTGAGATGTCCCAGCGAGTGTATTTTTTATCACACAAATTTTCCAGTAAATTTATGAACCGTGTTGCCAGAATCAAGTTTAAAATGCGCTGATATTTTTCAGAAAACATGAAAATTTCCCAGTTTCAACATCTGATTTGTCATCTTTGTACCATTTTCATTTAAATATATGGTATCAGTGATTTGCAAATCATTGCATAGCTGTTTTTTTAAAAAAATAAATTTGGCATCTCCAATCCATGCCCAATCCGAGAACTATGCACAAGGCTTGCTTGTATGCAGCCCCCTGTGGCCAGCTCAGGAAAGAGAGACAGTTCGCGGCACTCCTCCGAAGCATGCGCCTGTCAGCCCCTGCATCTTTACACTCAATGGTCGAAACTATCACAAGTTCGGAACGAGGGCGGAGGATACCCGAACATGAGCAGAATCTCACTGACGAGCACCCGGCTGGCCAACAGGAGGCGCTTGAGCAATGAACAAGGCTATCATTTTTAATTTCCCTTCCCAGCGGTCCCTTCCCAATTTGCATCCCTACAGCGCTTTAGCCAATCGTGCGCTGTTCTGAAAAAGCTGCCCATCAGGGATCGAACCCGCGCCTTAGTAGTCACTACTGCTCCGCATATGCAGCGCCTTAACCGAGAGCTAACGCGGCAGGCTATCGCACAGCTTTTATTTACATTTTACACAGCGTCACAACTTCTTTGGAAATGGGGTTGTACATGAGAGCAGACGTACATAAGATTGGACATTCCATGTATGAACAGTCATAGAATCAATTTCTTCTACAATTGCATATTTGTCACACTAAAATGTTTTCGATCGAACAAATTTTAATATTATACAAAGATGACATGAGTACTCACAAAATACAGCATGTAAATGATGATTTCATTTGTTGCAGGAAAAATGTATCTCTCTCCACTTGGGCCTATGTGAAAAAGTAATTTCCTGTCAGTTACTAAATCAACCAAATAAAGAAAGTGAACTGATATTTGGGTTCAATTTCACTAGACACACCCAGGCACGATTACTGCTATCCATGTTGAACCTGATCATCACTTAAATAGAACCTTCCTGGCAATGTGATGCAGGCAAAAAGCAGCACATGATGTTGCGATCTAAAGAAATTCAAGACCAGATGAGAAACAAAGTTGATGACATCTATCAGCCTGGAAGGGATTACAAAACCATCTGTAAGGCTCTGGGATTCAAGCTAACCCCAGGAATTAGTCCATAACGTTGATGACTTAAGGTTATGAAAGAAATGTACAGTCAGATAATTCTAATAATGATGTATAATCTGCAGAAACATGGCATGCAGTCTGAGAGCATTTGGCCTGTGACACTGGAAAGAAAGAGCAATTCCTCCAGTACTCATGTATTTTGCATCATTAAGCCAGCCAGTTTCTGTTCTAACTTCACAATCATTGTTTTAAATCCTATGTGCTGGAGTGAAAAAAAAGTTAGATATGTGTTACTGTCCAAATACTCAAACACCCTGATGTGCAAATGCACTATAAAGTGGGTAAGTATCACTGGCAAGACCTTTTAAACCATAAAGTGAAAGCTGGAACTCATAATAAGCTCAAATCGAAGACAAGGGGAAGGAAATGGAATGACTCAAGTGCCTCTCAGTAACAACAACAACAACAACAACAACGACAAACAAAAGCCCTCCAGATAAAACTGTCACAGGCCTGGAGCCTAACCAGAGCATGTCTGCCTTTGCCTGTCTGTGTTTGTTAAGATAGAGCATAGATTTGCAGCCACTGATTGTATTGAACAGAAACATGGCAACATACTCAATATTTCTAATATGGAATTTAAGAAATTGTTGAATTTCCACTTGAAACTCCAGAAACAAACTGCAAGGTAGCACACACTTGCCTCAAATATCACTTATTACACCTTGAAAAACACTGGTTTCCTAAAAGGTAAGACAACTATGGAAAGACTGCCACTCAACAAAATATAATTTTTTTTTTCTCAAATACTGAAAGTAATTATTTACCATATCGCTAAAGTTTAGATCATGCCAAATTATGCTTACTCATTTTACTAGCAAAGTCAGTCAGATCTGTAAACCGTAGTTTCAAAACTTGGTCCTGGGGCCCCCAGCGTATAATGGTTTCTGTTTCAATAGCAATTTCTATCATTGGACTTAAACAAGCCGTCCATTTGTATGAATTAAGTGCATTTCATGTTTACAGCAGGTATTTACCCTCTCAAACCACATTTTGACATAAATATCCACGCATGCATCTTTATAATAAAAGACCCTTGAATGTGGTGTACTTATTCTTCCATAATGAAAGAAATTAATAGAAAAACATTTCAAAGAGATCAAATTGAACAGTGAGAGAATCAGTGAACACTACATTAGGTCACAGAACAGGTGTTCTGAGTTCTTTGAAAATAATTTGCTTAAACTTGATAACACAAACATGGGACCAATGAGGTTTGACTCTTATTCGTTGCTAATAAATGGATCATTTTGGTGACCATGGGTTCACAGTTCCCCCAATTATTAATCTGTTGACGTAATTTGGTCAGTTACTCTTTTTATGCAGCTGTTTCTAACATACCATAATGTGGCTAAGGATTTTTAATTACTAATGGCATACATTGATATTTTGCAAAAATTGTGGCTGAAGAGGGTAAATAACTGCTCGAAACATGAAATGCGACTAATAAATACAAACTGAGAGCTTCTTAAATTCCTATAACTGCAATAGCGGCAGAAACTAAAATCACAAGAGTTCCAGGACCGAGTTCGGGAACCACTAGTTTAAAACAACGGGCAGTGAAATCAATCTTTTAGTCAGTTGAAGTGAAGGAAGGTGCAGGACCACAACAGCCCACAAGAAACACTACAATCCAAATAAATAAATAAATAAATAAATCTTATAGTGAAAGCGCGGGGTCCCACACATTCAAAGAAGTTCATTATCAAATTAGTTGAAGAGAAAACCACATCTTTATAATCATCATGGCGTTTTATGTCGTTGAATAGCCTATTTAACACGAAAAAATGAGTATGTTTGAAGGCTTAAGCGGCTCTCATCATGGAGAACTAACAGGAAGTGGAAAAACTGTTCGCATGTGTTGCAGTCAGTTACATCATGTTTGTGTTTCACTGGTAGTGTTGTTATCTGTGAAGTCCTATTATGCTGAAAATTTCTCCGTATCACTGTGACTGTGTTGTGACTCAACCCAGTGCCCGCAGTTCAATTGGCTACTGTGAATGTTTCTGTGCGTGAGAGAGGGTGAAAGAAAGTGAGATTGGTCTGGATTGAAATGTAGCCTACAATTTTAGAAAAGCAAAATAGCAAGAGAATGTTCGGTATAATCTTATTATCGCTACAATTTTGTTTGTCTTCCGTTTAATATTTGTATGTCTGAAAAACATGAAACGTACTATTTCCTGAAAATTATCTTAGCATTGGTAAACATTTTGTCCCCTTTGTCAGCATAAACTTCCATAACCTTACATCAACTACGGTGCGCTTGAATACTTGTACGTCGCTTTCACCTTAAAAAATAATACGTCGCTTGTTTTCACTTGCTAAATACGATAAGTATTCGAGTGCGTTCAGAAAGATATAAGGTTGACAAAGACGCAAAAACGAGACATGTTCTCGTACTACAACGTGCCACGACTCCACGATAGAGGGAGGGCTTCAGAATATTACTGAGTACAGCAAGCTCTACCATGGGGGACGTTCATATTCCGTACTCCCACAAAGCTTTGCAGCAGACCTTACAATGAAATGTAAGAAGTTTTTTTCGTTTCGGCGCCATTTTCGATTGGGCTGGAGGTGAGTTTGGGTTTTTGGAATTATTTTTTTTCAGTATTTTTTTGACTCCCACCATCTGTTTCCTTGTGCTCTTAAACGACATTTATTGAAACGTCAAGAAAATTTAAAATGCTTTTCAGGCTATATTATGGTATATAGTCGGCGACGAAGTTATTGACTGGTTAATGTAGCCTATTCGCTATCTTAGCCTCGGTTTGTTGGTATCTAGAATTTAAATGCGATTCGTAGCTTGGTCATAAAAATGCTGAATGGGCAAAAATAGTATTCAGTGAAATGCGTTAAATTTTGTATTTGACGTGAGTCTTCATTTGTTGGTATTCCTATATATATTTTTTTTATCGTTAAATCAGTTCCATTACAACAACTTATTTGAAAGATCGCTTCTTTTTCATGTCAGATGGCGAATGAAAAGTATTGAACTCAAAGCGGTTTAAGTCGAACCATGTTCAGATGAAATTTAAACCAAGCAAAATGTTTTTGCTATCTTTTTCACGAGCCATACCTTAACTAAGTGCACACCGTATTGAGGTAGTCATGGACGTTAAAGCAGCTTTGTTGTTTTTAATTCTTACACAACTCCTTAAAATAATCGGTCTCCTCTTGATTCCTTCTGGCTGCAATTTTATGCAAAATGTAGCTAATCTCTAATTCGCTACTTTGAAATTGCCTGTAACGATTCTGTTCAGCCTGAATGCATCGACTTCCAGTCGAAAGGCAGGTAGTATTTGGTGTGATTCGTGGGCAACGAAAGTATTTCATTATAGTTGGCCGACATGTTAAATGTGTTTAATTTTGTTTTTAAAAATAGTTTGTGATTTTATGATCGGTGTTGTTTATTTACGAAAAACGAAACACAGGCCTATATCCTAAATATGACGTTCAGTTTCCGAGTAAGTAAAGCTTAAAAAAAAAAAAAAAAAAAAAAAAAAAAAGGTTTTTGCGTCTGACGACGCTTGGAACTGGTCACTGCTTGTTTATTATATTTAAGCTTGAAGCCAATAACAAGGCAGTCAGGCACTTGCTCATTTACGGACTTGTGAGTGATTTTATTCTGGTTCTCTTTGACTACAGTAGTTAATTCATTTTACATTATGGAATATTCCTCGCACAACTGTACCCTATAGCTCAAATGATAAATGTTTTGCTGAAAATTTTAATCGTGTAAATGTCAACAACCATGATACTTGTTTCCCTTGATTCAATCCATGCATTCAAACTCGAAAGAACAACACTGGATGTTCAAGGTACTGCAGTGTAATACAACCCCTAATCAGAAAAAGTTAGGATGGTAGTGATTTGTAAATTCTTTGACCTGTATTACAGTGAAAACAAGCGCATTATTTGATTTTTCAACTCAGGAATTTCACTGATTTTTCAAAACAAACGATTCTTGTGATGCATTTCAAAAAAGTAGGGACTGTATTTGCGACTTAAATGTAGCCATTTCTTTTTAACAACGCTTGATGTTTAGAGACTGAAGATACCAAACGATTAGGTGTTTCAGTTTTGTCCCCGTGTTCTTAAAAGTAAGTTTCAAGGTGTGCAACAGTCTTTGCTGTCAGACTTTGCATTTCAAAATGCGCCACTTGTACTCTATTTGGGACAAGTTTTGGCTCTAGGCAAGCCAGTCCAGCACCTGCACCCTCCTCTTACACTGCCATGCGTTTGCAGTGTGTGCAGAATGAAGTCTTGCTGAAATAAGCATTGGCGTTCTTAGAAAAGATGTGGTCTTGAAGGCAGCATTATGTTACAGCAAAATGTCAGTGTACTTTTCAGCATTAAATGGTGCCTTCACAGAAGTTCAAGTTACCTTTGCAAGGGCACTGACACAACCCAACACTATGACAGAGCATGGCACAAGTGCTTTTTTTTTTTTTTTTTTTTTTTGCTAGCAGCCTGGAAGGACCTCTCTTCTTTGGTCTGTATCACACTGCATCTATTTCTTCCAAAAAAGACCTGAAATGTTGATACAAATATTTGCCAAGTAATTCTGAGCCTATGTGGTAATATCAAGTATAGATTTATAATGCTTTTTGATGCAGTGATGTCTGAGTGATTGGAGATCAGGGTACTCAGTTTGTCCTTGTCCGTCACGCACAGAAATTCCAACAGATTTCTTGACTCTTATCATTATGTAATTTACTGTACAGGTTTAAATATCCAAATCCCTTCCTGTCTTTCTTTAAGGAACATTAACTTAAACCTTGCAATGATTTTCTCTTACATTCGTGCGCAGATTCTCAGCCCATCTTTTCTCCTGAAAGACTAGGCCTTTCCTGGATGCTGCTTTTATACCAAATAGTGATTACAATCTCCTGCTGAAATCAGCGGTTTCTGATCACATTGTTGTACAAATTTTTTACCACTTTACTAGTCCTAAATTTTCCCCATCCTAAATTTCCTGGAATCTGTTGCAGGCCCGAATGGCAGGACTTGAAGCATTTTTAAGAATAAAATGAATTGACCACACAAAACATTGAATAATTTGTCTTCATACCAAAGTTGTGTGCAGTGATGAGTATACACTTAACAAAATGAAGATGAATCAGAAACAAAGTGTAATGCCATGCCTTCAGCGCCCTCAATCATCCGCCTGTTAAGACCCGGCCCGCATTCCACACTCCACCGCATCTGTTGCTCATTGTGTCATTTACTGCCTATGCCTATATAACCGCAAACTTCGCAAAAGTCTCGTAAGCCTGGTTCCTTGTGCTACTCTAGTGTAGACTTTGTAAACTGTGTTTTCCCGTGACTATAGAAAACCCTTAACTAAATGCACTGTTACTTCAGTGATAGTTCAGCGCATTATTGTTACTAGATTTGGAACAATGTTTCCCGTTAGTTTTGCATATGAAATACACTGTTACTCCAGTCATAGTTCAGCACATTATTACCTCCGCCAACGAAGTTGGGGCGGAGGTTATGTTTTTGCCCGTTTGTTTGTCTGTCTGTCTGTCTGTCTGTTTGCGAACAACATAACTCAAAAAGTAATACACGGATTTGTCTGAAATTTTGTGGGTGGATTGCAATTACATCAAGGATGGACCCAATTCTTGGTGTGCACGTGACGTCACGCATAATTTCCAAACAGGAAGTCCGCCATGATGGATGATAACAACAACCAAGATAGCTGTGCTTCACCATTGAGCTCCTGCAACACTTTGTGATTTTCTTCGGATTTGCGCTTCCTTTTAAAAGAAAACAATACCTACTTAGTGTGCGGTTTTTAATTGCGGCAATAATGCTACTCGTGATAAAGACGAGTTGCTTCAGAATCCCATCTCATTGAAATAAATGTCGCTTACTGGCAAATGCAGCACTTTGTTTACGTGTGTTGGCAGCCACTTGCTTTTTACTTCAGTACATGTTCTCGAGTTCCCGATTCTATATCCAGCTTCAGTCGCAAAGAGCAAAGCTCCAATGTGGGAACAAGCCTCGCTTTATCCAGCCATGCAATCACAATGTGTGAGGATCACATCGCCATTCTTATTGCTCACAAACCACGGCTTGAGCGGTGTTTCTCGAGTTCTTTGAGAATGATTTACCCGATCATGAACCAGCACCCTGTTCTTTCACTTCGTATTAGTGAGAAGAATACCAACCCAGCCAGACACAAAAAATTTATACGCATCTAGACTCTTATAAGCCTTCATTGTGCGTTGGTTGCCCGCGAGGTTTGAATAACGAGATAGTTTACGATATCGGGGTATTCAATCACTGGTATGTTGCCAAATCCTCCATATAATCAGACGGCTTTAACATATTACGGGTCAAAACCACAAATTTCAACCTTTTCTCTGTATCTTTACTTGGCAGAGGACTCCTGCGAGTCATATTTCAAAAAATTTGGAGATGTATCACTGTCATTGTTCGCATGAGATGCCATTTTTGATTTGTATATCATCCAACATGGCGGCGCGTGCTATTTAATCACGTGGTTGCACACCAAGAATTGATTTTCACCACGATCACTGAAACAATATGGCCGCCATGGCAGCCATGTTGAAATCCTATGACACGCAATAACTCATCTTTGCTCCCACTCATGCACATTTGGATTGTGCTGCCTTGGTGGAGGTTTGCACTCTATGAGTGCCTCTAGTTATAACTATATTTGGAACCACGTTTCCTGTTTGTTCTTGCATTTGCCTTTTCTGCCTTTGTCAAGCGTCAGAAAAGGCATCATAAAACCTATTCCAACTTCGCATCTGAATCCAGTTCCAGTTTTTACATTTTTCCAGTGCCCTTTCTTCAGTGCACTGAGAAAGCATTACACCAAGTACTATTCAAGCTCTTATTTCATGTAATATTGGATCATATCAATAAAAATAAGTAAACATGATATGTAGTAAAACCAAAGTAATGTTTTTTTGAGAGAAAGTCATTATCTAGTGTTGCCACCCTTTGCTTTGATAACAGCATTTAATCTTTCAGGTATAGTTTTCACTTTTTTTTTTTTTTTTTTTTTTTTTTTAAATTTCCTCACTTGCAAAACCATTCCATATGGCTTGAAGTTCATTCCAAGTAGATTTATTTGATGTTAACAACAGATTTGATCATTCAGATTAAGGTCTGGACTTTGACTTATATGGTGACTTTTATTTTAAGCTCAATGAAGTAGTTGTGTGCACATCCAACCTTTGTTTCAGTCAGGTGCAGGACAAAAGATACAACTGAAAGCGAAAAACAATAAATGTCTGCACACAAGGTTGTAGCTCCCAATACTTTATTGACTGGTAAGGCAGCGGGTGCATCTGAAGGCATAGGCTGCATCCTTCGAAGGTTGCATTTTTAGGGGTTGTCATGTACTTCCATCCACCACACTTATATTTAGGGTTAAGGACAAGGATAAATTTAGTGGTAGAGTTAGCTTTGGGGCTAGGTTTATGGTTAGGGGTTAGAGTTAAAGTTAGGGTTAGGGAAACCAGTGACGACTCGCTTAAACCAAAGCTGTTTAATGGAGATGAAATGAGGTCGTGTCAGTTTGGTGGATGGAATGCAGCCTTCGAAGGATGCAACCTTCGCTTTGAGATGCGCCCAGTGTTTCAACCCAACAGGGTCTTCATCAAGCAAATGACTTTCATGAACAGTAGACGGGTATATAAAGGCAGTTAGGCCAATGACATCATAGTGACATCACTGTCAGCCAATTAAGGCTAAAACATATTAATCACTCAATAATGTATAGCTGAGATGCATAATCGAAAAATTAACACAATACAAATTGACATAACATGGCACACAATAAGAGATGCAATTAGAAACGTAAAGACAGTTTTATGTCACCAGATGTTTCTTTCTGACTGAGATCATTCTTGCTCAACTTAGAACTGTTTTTGGGGTCATTTTCTTGTACAAAATAAAATCCCTGACTAAATCAGTTTCTTTCCAGATGGCAATGCATGTTTCACAAGGATGCTGTGACACTTCTTTTGATCCACGATTCTGTCGATTTTTACGAGATCACCGGCTCCCTTCAAGCAGACTGAACCCCAAATCATAATATTACCACCTCCATGTTTTCTGAAGGGGTTAAGCAGTCATTGTTGAAACGTTCTCCATCTCTACGGCGCACATATGTTTTGCGTTTGGGTGAGAGAATTTCAAATTTTGATTCATCGGTCCAAAGCACTTGTTCACAGTACATTGGTGTCCAATCCTTGAATTTCTTGGCAAACTCAGGTCTTTTCTTAATGTTACTCTTGGCTGTAACACGACCAATCAGACCATTTTCACACAGGCGTCTGGAAATAGTAGATTTTGATACTTTCATCTCTTCACTTCTGGCGCTATAATATCATCACTGAGTTGTCGTGCTGTGGACTGCCAATTTTATTTAATTTTTTTGTCATACACAGATGACGAACATCAGAGGCACTTCCATTTTGCACCTCTATTACCGCTAATTTTTAGCAAACCGGTCTCTTTGAAACGCTTGATGGCGTTTCTTGCCGTGCCATGGCAGCATTTAACATGTTCAGCATCATGTAAGGCCACAATACAGCTACGAACAATCTCAGAGAGCTCCTTCTGTCGAGCCATCATGTTTAACTCTGTGACACTGCTCTAACTTAATGTCTCCTTATGTACTGGAACAACTGACCATCAGGGGTAATTTTGCAGCTTAATGTTGCCTCAAACTAGTTTAAACGAAAATTTTTTAGCACCAATAATCATGGAATGATCCTTCAAAGATGCATTCAGGCTATGCAAGCATCAAAAAAAAAAAACATTTGTGACACCTGAGTTGTTATAAAAAATTGATATTTTCTGTGTTTTTGTTTATTACCCATATTTTTACTGCCGTATACCAGTGGGAATGATTTTTTTTTTTTCATTGCCTACAATTGGATTTTTCAATACATTTTCAACAAAAAATTATGGAGAAGTAATATGTTAGGACCCATTTTAGAGGCAAGTGTTGGTGTATAATCATCACTGAGCAGAGCACTACTGTATATGCATTGAAACACAAGTCAAAATAAATTTATAAATCGCTGCTCTGTTTTTTTTGCACAATATTTGTATATTTTCGGGTTGGGGTTGTAGATGGAATTGTATTAACAATCAAGACGCGTTAGATTTCATGTATCCAAAAAGGGCGTTTCTGCTGCTACAGTCAGAGGATATTAAATTTATCATCTCAGGTTCTGGTTCTCTTTGCAGTGTTTAAGCCTTTTTGCCTGAGAAGTAGTCCTTTGTAGGCAAGTTCTGGCTTGTTCTTAAGATGAAGTTAAGTGCTAAGTTATCATTTTGTATGTCTTAGCCTTGCTGTTCTTCAAAATGCCAGTAGGGGGTTTCTGTACCCTTATACAACCTTCCATCAATGGTAAGAAAGGGAGGCTATCAGCCCTGAAACCCGCTTAAATGATTGACAGGGGGATTTTTGTTGTTTTTGCTCAGAATGTAACCTGTCATGTCATTTTAATGGACAGGATGGTGCAATGCATGAGCACCATTTTTGTTCACACCCCGCCCCATCCACTTCATCTGGCGGAGATGTTCTCAAATGCAAATTTTTAGAACAGGCCGTAGACCTTTTTTTCCAGTGTAAACTGACTTGTGTCCCTCACTCCCTCAATTTTCAAGAAAGAGGCGGAAATGGGTCTCTGTTGTTGGCATAGCAAAGTGAATGGTAGCATGCTGTATGTGTTTTTAATGCACACCCTTGTGTTGAATTCTATAGCTGTATTGAGCCTTTTGTTTGCAGGGGCCCATGCGGGATGGCTCCTTCTCCACGCCATGATTGTTCTACTGATTCATCTCGCAAGCATGTCCTCATGGTTTAAGCCACAATGTGATGGAGGGGACGTGTGACATTGAGTTCACGGTGAGGGTTGTCCTGTTCCCTTTACGGTAAATTTCTTAGGCATCAGTCTTAAATTGCTGAACAGCTGGACTTCCTTAATTTCAATTTGAAAGAGTGAACTTGATTGTTTTAGCAGGGTTTTTGTTAAAAAAGGGCAATGATAAAAAATAGAAGTGAACCTTATTAAAGAGTGCATTCAAATAATGGTGTCTCCTCTATGCTGGTTGCTAAGACCAAATTAGAAGGCATTTTCATTCCAATGTATGCCGTGATTAAAAGAATCAATTGACAGAGATACTGTTAATTTCACTGTGACTGCCATGGGCATATCTATAATGATGTTGTTTGGGGACAGTAATTCCTTTTACCAGAGCTGGAGTGAGCTGTGCATTGTAAAAGTCATAGTGCTACTCGTTCTGGTGTATGCCAGCACAAGCATGCTGTACAGAGAGGCAATTCAAGTTATGGCGATGTACAATGGAACTTACTTTTAAATGCCTTACTCATTAATGGTTCAAGTAAATCAAAAGCATTTACACATGAGCAGTCTTTCTCTATATAAAAATAAATCGGACTTCCCATTCCCTAATGTGCTTCATGTGATCAGAGGCATTAGCATCACTGAGTGATTTACTGTGCAGTAAATAATACTTTGGTAAAATGAATCGCAGAGGTATATTTTCATTATCAGTCATTTGTTTTGTCTAGTATATTTAAATTATTGATGTAGGCAAACATAGGCTGATTTTGGAGGCTAATATTTATTTGAATCGGACTCAAAACAATATAGCGAGTGGTAATCCACAGAATGGTGTGACTGGACAGATGAAGCAATGGTCATTATGCTTAATTAAATTGAGTATAGTGTCAGTTCTGCAGACATACAAATTATTTGAAGGTACCCCACTTAAACCAGGATACTATTGGAATCACATTATTTAAGAACTGTGAGAGCATTTAATTTGAATATTGCTTTCAACTGATTATTCCAAATGTATGGAATGTTGGTGCAAATTCTGACGATCGCAACTGAGTATAGTAGTTGGCAGTGATGATTGTACACCACCACTTTTCTCTTAAAGGGTCCTTATATATGACTTCTCAGTAATTTTTTTGGTGAATATGTATTGAAAAATACTATTGTAGGCAATTAGAACAAAAAAAAAAAAAATCATTCCTACATTTATTTTGCGGTGAAAATAAGGGTAATAAACAACTAGAGTGCCAAGGGCCCTGAAGGTTGCCGGCAGTTGCAGCTCCAACAGGAGAAAAGTAACTAGCATCAGTCCGCGGATTCAACAACAAGCCAACACGAATTCTTGCGAAAGCAACAGGTTGTCTACACGATAATACTGTTAAAAAGCTCCAGCTCGGACATCCGCGAAAAAATTAAACCTGTTTAATTTTTTAGCGAATTTCGGCGGTGATGGTGAATAGGCCCGTACCACTGCGAATCAATTCACGGTTCTTCGAATCAATTCTTCTCTGCGAAAGAAGAGGACTGTTTCATCCGCACACTTCTGCGGGCCAACGCAGCTCAGTGAGAAAGGGGTTTTAGTTACCATTATCGGGCAACTCGTCTGAGCAGTCACACTTTTTCATGAGTGATAGACAGCAACATTTCTGCCATTCACCAAAAATATAATCAAGAAGTCTACATCATGAAATCCGATTAGATGTTTTTCTAACCTGAACTTTCACTGTCGGCTGCTGTCAATTTGTGAAGTGCGCCATCTTCTCAATTCACTTCTGGTTCTTGCTCTGCTTTCAGACAATGACTTTTTTTTTACACAGCACTGCCACCGAGTGGGTCTAATTAGTATTTTTCTTTCTATTCCATGACGCTAATAAGAACAAACATCCAAAAATGGGTTTTGACTAGTTTTTATTGCCGCAGTTGATCATGAAAAAAGGTCGACCATGCGGTTACAATGCCCGTAAAAATTTTAATTATAGGTTAGTGCCTAATACATACTAATTTCTAAAGACATTATTAAACGAGGAAATAAATAGATTGATTTTGTCACATGACTTTGACCTTGAAGACCAAAGTCAAATCCAATATGGTGTGTTTGATCAGCATACATGATTTGACATTAGTATCCAATACATACCGAAGATCTAAAGCCAACATTAAAGGACTTTTAGGCCGTTTTGTCATTAGCTGGACCTTGTTGCCCAAGGTCAAATCCAATATGTCGAAAACAACCAGCATACATGATCTGCTATTAGTGCCCAATACATACCTAAGCTCTACAAACAATATTAAACAAATATGGGCCATTTTTGTCATATAACCTTGACCTTGAGGCCCAACATCAAATTTGACTGACTGCATAAGAATGTTCAGCATACATGGTTTCCTATAGATATCATAAATATACCTAAGCTCTAATTCAGCAAGTTATAGCAATTTTTGCTATTTGATCTTGACGCCCACTGTCATATTCAACTTGCCGAGAATGTCTGACTTATAGGTGCCTCATACATACCTAAGCTCTAAATGCTATATTAAGAGAGTTATAGCACATTTTTGCCATTTGACCCTGACTTTGAGGCCCAAGGTCAAACGTGACTGACTCACAATGTTCGGCATATCTGATTCCCCATAGGTGCCTCATACTTACCTAAGGTCTAAATGCTATATTAAGAGAGTTCTAGCACATTTTTGCCATTTGACCTTGACCTTGAGGCCCATGGTCAAAAGTGACTGACTCACAATGTTCGGCATACCTGATTACCTTAGGTGCCTCATACATACCTAAGCTCTAAATGCTATATTAAGAGAGTTATAGCACAAAACACCCCGAAAAATGATGAAGTCCAGACACATTGCTTAGGTGGCGCTATGAAGCAGTGATTCAGTCAAAACGCCGTTTACACCGTTGAAGCAGGTCATGATACTGATTCCATTGCTGCGATTAAGAAAAAAATTCATCAGACAGTTTTTGAGAAAATTGCACCCAAGTGCCAAAAATGGCCATTCTCGACATAAAAATGGCCGCCAAGTCTAAATGAATGATTTAATCAAAAGAATTTTTGCTCGGGCATTAACTTGATGACCGATTTGATCACATCCCTAAATTAAAAAAAAATTCATCAGACCGTTTTTGAGATACGGCTTTAAATGGACAACACCGCCGGACGCAAAGTGACGACAATAGGTTACTGGCCTACGGCCGGCAACCTAAAAAAAACACGGAAAACATCAATTGAAGCGTGTCATTTGACCTTTGCGTAGCATGAATGCACGTTTGAAGACTAATCTATGAGACCGAGATATCAAATTTATGAAACTCATGTGGTAATGTTCATTTATTCCTCGCCGAAAGGCTCGTAACAGATGAAAATTACTTCTCTCGTGTCATAAATTTGACATCTTGGACTCACTCATTAGAGATCACAATTCACAGTTAGATAAATTCACAATACAAGGAATGAGGATGGTGTACAGAAACAAGCACAAAATGCCATAAAGAGGACATGCTCCACTCAGTCAGGCCTGGTTAAACAAAAGCTTATTAATAAGGTTATTTTACAGCAGGCTACAGACTTGTATGGAAAGTCACGTGAAATAAAAAGTGCAAATATTGACAACATCTCCATGTCAGGACTCATAATAAAGTGCACAACTAAAATATGTGTGATTCTGCCAGTCGCCGACTTCGGCAGATTTTCGGATAAATTTTTCCTATTTAAAAAAAAAAAAAAAAAAAAAAAGCAAAAAATTCCAGTGTGAAGAAGCAAACAGATTTGCCTGGACAGTGCACCAGAATGCACAAAATTGCACCATTTTTCAAAATTTTCCAGCTGGGCATGTCCCCCGACCCCCCTAGCTGACTCATGGCATTGCTGTTCATTGCTGTGTGTCTGCAACGCCCTGTGCTCAGCTTGCAGAACTTTCCGTAGGACAAATAAACTTTCACACTTACTTGCCCTATGGACAAGTGCTGTAAAATGCTTAGTGTCTATCCCTGCTCTTCATGCAACAGTTTTCACAAATGCATGATACAGTGTTGAGAGAATGCTGAAAACCTAACCTAGTTGCTGTTTGTCCCAGACTTGAGTAGGTTTCCACCCTTGCAGTGTGGCTACAGTTCTTTCACCCTGCTAGAAATTGGCCCTTGCAAGGTTTTGAATGGAGAACCAATTTATTGTTGCCACAGCAACACCCAAGATCAGTTTACTTTTATAAAACAAGACGACACTTTTCACCCGTACCTTGCATGTCAAATTCCCTTGCAGACACAACGTTTACCGCAGTGACCTTTACCCCCCTCCACACACACACACACTGAGGTATGAGCTGGTTGAAACTGTGTCAATAGGGTACATATATGGCACACATTGTATGATTAGATTATTTTTATATTATTGTATGTTTCTGAGCTGAATGAAAGTAAAACTTTTATGATTTTAAAAAATGATTCCAAGTTTTGAATACCACACCCTTGGTACAACAGGGTTTCACTGCAACTGAATCAATGCCACACATTTTAAAATCGGCCCTTTGAAATAAATTGGTTGGCAGGCTTCAACATATTCAGCGTTAACTAGAAGCCTCAAATGAACACAAGCGCTTTTTCATTTACAACTCTCAAACTTCATTTTACAGTGCCTATTCAGTCGCCCTTGGCTTTTCACTCTGCCCAACCTGTTTGTGAAAAGGGGAACTTGTTAATCCTGTAATGTGGAGGTAGTGCACAGAGAAAGCGATGTCAACACTGTTCAGGACTGCCTCGTTCCCCTTAGCCCTGACCAAGAACGCCTTGGAGCGGTGCTGGAGGGATAAGCAGCCCTCAGCTCACCAAGACCTGCAGTCGTCACGCTAGCAAATCCAGCCTGTCATTTTATCTTTTTTTTTTTTCAAACAGGCAAAGGCTTTTATGCGAACCTGTAGGATATGGCATTTATTATGTGACCCACATCCGTGTTAGCGATTGATCCAGCCGTTTCCTTGTTTGTATTGCTGCCTGCACCTGTCACCTGTGTGTTGGTGACTGACGTGCATGCACACAATCAAGGAATGAAGCAAACCAGCAGCGACCACATTTAAAGTAACCCTTTCCTCAGGTGCGAACCTGAAGCAGTGAAGCAGCCCGGGAGATGGAATAGGGACGTGTCGGGGAGACTGATTGCAGCTCGTTCGCTCCATGCTCTTGCCAGCTACTGACCGCCAACCAGCACTCAACCAAGGAGCAGTGCTGAATACCCTCATACTATTAGATCTCAGATAAGGATTAGTCTCTGGAGTAGTCTTGCAGGAGGCCTATGCTTATTGCTAGATTGTATGGGTTCTTGCTTTGTCTGTCCTTGATGCATTTACTTAAAGAATTCCTGAGCAAATGAATCTACTGACTGGGCTTGATGTATCCCTTGCAATACTAACAATATATGGGACACTATCTACTTTTACATGCATGACTATACGATTTTTTCCTTTTTCTTGCGACACATTTTGAATAAAGCCGCTTTGACACCGGACAGGGAACGTGTATTCGCGTCTTTGCAATGACTTTGAATGTAATCTATTGTGCGAAAAATTGGTTCTGCGTACGGTGTGAAAGCAGCTTAAACCATTTGCGTGGCTACTGTGGAATTAATTTGCCAATAGCCATATTTACATGGAGCTGAATATCTAAATACCATCTATTAAGTTGCCTCTCCATCTGTCAAAAAGTCTTTTTGCAGGGCCTCCTCGTCCTTATGCCATGCAAACTGCCAGCAACAGTAGTTATGACCGTAAGCAGTTCTCTCAGGCTGAATGTGTTGCAAACTATTGTAAAAATTCTCAGTAAGATTGATAATATTAATAACCTGTTCTAGTAATCCCAATAATATGGCAGATTAAACATTTTAATATGCCATATTCGGAATAAGGCCTTACTCCGAGTATTTAGTCAGAATGCCATTCATATGACCCATTTCTCATTTAGAATTTTTTATTATGAGTGTAATAATGAGTTTGCCTACACTTGCCCAATGGACAAAGTTACTCTTTCAGCACCAAGTCTGATGCTATATTCTACATTGTCCGACTGAGTTCACGTCTACCCATGAAGCATTTTTTAAACAGACAAGGGGTGAATTTTAGGGGGCTCGATGATGTGCTTGCTGGGAAATGGACTTGGTACTTGCCAAATTGGTGACCTCGGTGACCATTTAGGAGCCAGATGAACTGCTCTCCAAATTACGTTGGTGGTGTGCCGTGGTCCTGCTGGCAGCCGTCGTAGCAGCACTTCATGGTTTGTGGTGATATGAAGATGCAGACTACGAGGTGCTGCCGCTTGGGCTCCAGCATGTCTACCTACTGCAGAGAACGTATCCGAACTGTTGAGAGCAGTATGTGATTGGACTGCAGTGCACCGAATGGCCACACACTTGTGGGCGGTACAACAGCAGCACGTAAATACTGGAGTTGAGTTGGATCAGACATCCAGTGTTCTCGTTCTGCTCCAGTAAGGCCCGTCTGTACCAGCCGCAGTTAATCAGCTGCTCAATGGCAGCAATATTGCACCAGACTGGAATATATTGGAGTTACACAATTCAAATAAAATTCCTTTTTGAAAAATCCACATCTTGAGTTCAGGTTTTGCAAAAATATTCATTTCTCAGCACCTCAGACAGGGAAGTCTAGATTTGAAAAATTTAGTTGTTTCTCTGCAAAATTACTGCAGTTTGTTCATTATGAAAGTGCCATGGGTGTGTCATGATTGAGTGAAAACTCTGGAAGATGTAAGAGGGTGTAAAACAGTTCTTGGCTCTCAGAACGCCTTACAAGTTGAATCAAAAATAGCAGTGCTCTATGCTAGCATACAGACGTCATCCGCAGGCTAACAGCATAGGTTTAGAGATCTTCATGATGTTGCTTATTGCTTTTACATGTTACTCTCACCCATGACTCAGTTTCAGCTAGGACTGCTCTGATGAATGAATTTCACAAAGTGAGCCACTAAGTACTGTTGGAATCTCATGAGAAATGACCATTTGAGCAGGTGTTGCCCTTTAAACAGCCATGAAAACAAGGTTTTCGAATTCAGAGACTCAAACGTACAGAAACAGAATCAGTCAGAAGTGCAAGATAGTTGTAAGGAATACATTGAGTGTCAGGCATTTGACATCCTGTGTTAATTTGGTGACCTAGTTAGTAGCTCAGAATTACTTGATAGAATGACCAAATAATACATTTTCAATTCCCCATTTTTATTTCATGGGCATGGGATCTGTCCAGACTAAAATATTGCTGTAGAATTACTTTGTTTTACAGGCTGAGGAAGCCAGTTAAATTTCCTGTAATGTGCACGGTTAGAATCAACTCATCCAAAAGATTTGTTTAAGCAGGTCCCATTGTCACACTGGCTCTTGGAGGTCAGTTCGGTTCAGAAGGAGGATTTCCCCACCAACTCCACTTCCACCAGCAACAGACCTTTATCCAGTCATCTCCCAGCTCAGTGCTGATCAATCCAATACTTACTTATGTACAACTTTCTGGGAAGAACAGGGTAAATGGTGGTATAATTCTTGGCTGAAACGAATGTTTATGTTCCTGGGAACACAGAATTAATCTTCTAAATTGATGTATTATTTCAAAATTGGCTTTCTTCTGAACAGTCTACAGAACTCTGAATGGAGGAAAATTTACATGCACAAGAAAGTGTGGAATAAAAGATAGCTGTATGGACATGGCCATACTGAGTGTTTCTGGAGGAGGGTGCAATTTATTAATTTTAGGATTGGCTGAGCTAACCGGTGAAGTTGGCCAGATTACTGAAGTACGTTGTGATGTCACCATGGGATGAAAAATTTCATGTCCAGTTTGAATCCATCCACTGGGAAAGGAAAATCTCCAGATTCGTGAATCAATTTAGGGAAAAGTAGTCATCATCTCATACTCAAGGTCAAAAAAGATCAATCACTAATTCTTTTATTCAAGTTAAGAGACTTAAAGCATTCTGAATTATATGCTTTGAATTTACAACTTTGAAATTGAAGAAATGATCTGTGACAATTTTTAATCACTTTTCAAAACACAATATTCCTTATTGATATTTTGCAACTGTAGAGAAATAAATGCAGTTGACTTCAAGAAAGAAGAGAAAAGCAGTCTTTATTTACAAGTTACTTCACAATCTTGCCTCGTTATCTTGATCTTCAAATGTTGTATGTAGGTCATTAAACAATTACACTCTTCGAAACACAATACTCAAATTATGTGTCCCAAACCACGCACCAATTTCACTCGTAATGGTTCATTTTATTTTGCTTGTAGTCTTTTCAATAGTCTTCCATTCAATCTCAGAACCACTGGCGATGTAAACTTATAAAAAGAAAATTATGAAGTTACAACAGGTCCACTGACATGCTTATGTCTATATGTACCGCATTGTTTGTATCCCCCCATTATTTTGTCCCTTTTGTTTTCATTTCCCCCATTTCATGCAATTTGTGTTTTATTTTTCATGATCTTATTTTTTATCATTGCCCCTATTAATTACTCTTAACTTGGCAAATTTTCATAATTTTGCATCTGTTATTTTGATTGTATGTTGGTCTATTATTTTTTCTGTTTTTGTAATTATTTGTAATATGTTTCATTTTGTTGTTTTTATTTATCTCTTATTTTGATGTAATTTGCACGGCCTTGCTGAAAAACAGCTCTCCAGCTGATAGCAGGCTTTTACCGTGGATAAATAAAATAAACAAACAAACACTTGAGCAATGTCTTGTGTATTCACTGAAAACATCACATACTGGTTTGACCATTTTCAAACAGTCACTTAAACTGATGCATCCAGCATGTTGCGGTCATACTGAGGTGAAAGTGTGCAGAGCACTGGCGGCAGTTTTTTCCAAATTTTCAGCATTTAGGTTTAACTCTGGTATCATAATGGTTGGCTGAAACGAAAACCGGCACCCACACCAACCCTTTTCGATTAAGATGGGACACCCCTGATACTGAAGCTCCGACTTGATGAGAATATGTCCACCAATCCTGCGTTCTAGGTCCCTGGTTCTTTGCTGCTTCAAGGAGAATAGTATTAATGAAGACTGACCTGGAAGGGTGTGTTTGGGAGTTTGACAGACATCAATAGAGAAAAAATGGGAAATCCTAGCGACTGAGATTTTTGCCTCCGACTTCTATCACTCTGACCATTGTAGAGCCTAAAGTTTGGTTTTGGAATCCCATTAGAGCCAAAAAAAAAAAAAAAGGACCAAGGGTCCTGTAGCTTACCGGCAAGCAGTCCTACAGCGATGATACAAGTTATGAAAATTTCATGTGAAGTTTGACATTTGAATCCATGAAAATCAATGTCAAGGTCACTAGTTCACATACATTTATAAGACCTTCTGAAATACAATTCCTAAGCTCTGAAGCAGTTTTGGTGATACAAGTCATTAAAATATGTCAATGTATTCAATATGTCAATTGTGAACTTTAAAGGTCAAGTTGTGGTCAGCAAATGGACTTCATATGACTTTCTAAATGTCTCTATACAAACCTTGGCTCAATCTGTGACCATTTTGGTGATATAAGTCATAGTAATTTCACTGTGGAGTTTGACCCTCAAAGGTCACTGGCAGTCAAGTTGAATGTCACCAAATGAAAGTTCATATGTGACTTCCTAGATGTCAGTAACACAAACTTAGGCTCCATCTGTGTCCATTTTAGTGATACAAGTCATTGAATTTTCACTAGGTCACATCTGACCTTCGAAGGTCACCAAATGAAAGTTCATAAATGACTTCCTATATGTCTGTAATACAAACCTAGACTCCACCTGTGACCGTTTTGGCAAGACAAGTCATTGTAATTGTATTATGTCAAGTTTGACCTTCAAATGTCATCAACAGTCAAGCTGAATGTCACCAAATGAAAGTTCATATGTGACTTCCAATGTCAGTAACACAAACCTAGGCTCCATCTGTGACCTTTTCAGTGATAGAAGTCCTTGAATTTTCTCTAGGTCAAGTTAGACCTTCGAAGGTCAAGTTCAAGGCCACCAAATGAAAGTTCATGTATGACTTCCTATACGTCACCAGTACAAACCGTAACCATTTTGCTGATATAAGTCATTGAAATATCACCGTGAAGTTCGGGCATTCAAGGTCACTGAAGGTCAAGTTCAATGTCACCAAATGAAACTCCATACATGACTTCCTATATGCCCGCAATACAAACCTAAGCTCTGTCTGTAATAGTTTTGGTGATAGAAGTCATTGAAATTTCACTATGTGAAGTTTGACCTTCGAAGGTCGCTGAAGGTCAAGTTCAAGGCCAGCAAATGAAAGTTCATACATGACTTCCTATAAGTGTTCAATGCACATATGTTCCCAATCTTCAATATTTTCAAGCCCAGAAACCTTTGAAAATTGTAACATTTTGCTTGACCTCAAGTTTGACCTTTTAAGGCCATCTGAGGTCAACTTTAACACATCCAAAATATAGGTCATATATTACTTCCGATAAGTCAGTAATACAAACTTAATCTCTATCTGCAACCATTTAGCTTCCACAGGCGATTTGGCCCATTCTCCATAAGACCCAATGTTAAAGTACAGCGCCCCCACTAGACCCACTTCCATCGATTCAATCAAAATGACACTCGCACTGTACATAAAGTGTATCAAGGTGAGTTGATTGCCTGATTTAGAAAACAATGTATCGCGCAGTTTTTGAGAAATCATTTTTTAAAATTTCTCAGTCCCATCTTTAACATTGGAGCCAAAATTAGCCCATAAAACGGACAAAAATGATTCAATCAAAAATCCGAGAAAAACATCTGGAGATATGGTCTAGTAGTATGTTATTGCAAATTAACACGAAAATTCAGGCCAAAAAAAAGATCAAAAATGTTCCAGACGACGGACGCCACACCACAACAATAGCTTATCGGCCCATAGGGCTGTTAAGCTAAAAATCAAACGGGTCATTTTATAAACAGATGCTGTCGACCATAATGATTTCTCAGAATGTACTCTCAAACGTTCAATCACAGAATTTGAGCTGGTCTTGTAGGCTGGGATTGAGCATGCATATGGTGGGCTGTGGTGTCTACATTCTATACGAGTAGAGAATATGACTAATGAACATGACAAATGAAGAACCCTTCGTAACATCTTTGCAATAGTGCTAAAGGCACAATAAAAGGGTCTGCTGAAAATGCACTTGAAGCTGGCCTAGGTGCAGACAAATCAATAAAAATTCCTCCTTACCCATAACCGTGATGGCATTGAGGCAATGTGTCTATTTTACCTGCACACCAAAGTCATAAGAGTAGACCAAGGCATTCTTGCCATTGTTTTCCAATTTTCTGCAATATCTGGCCTATGGTTCAATCATAAATGCATTTCTACTACAGGTTGTACAAAAGTGTACATTTTTCACCAGTGCCAGAGTATTCAAGGCAGAATCTTTCATACCAATTGAAGACCCCAGTTCTAAAAGCACTTATGTCACAATATGTCTAGTATGAGAAAATTGAGAAAATCGACTTGGGTTTCCATAAAAGATGTTTTCCCACCCTTACCTCGCAATGTGTGAAAATGCCATTTAAGTACAACATTAGTCTCTTCAATTTGAGCATTTAATATTGAGGTGATGGGTGAGTGTTGAATATTTTTGTTTTTCACACTGACACATAACCTGTGACTTCCAACAACTTTACACTGATTTAGAGATTTATTAGGCTAACCTGTAGAACATGGTGCGCTGTACAGGTGCCAATGGATATTCTGCTTTGCCTCAATTCCCAGAGTTGTATTTCATATCATTTTAACTCCATATTAAACAGTTTTGGTCCTATTTCATTGGGCAAATCAACTTAACATTCACACATTTGAGCAAATACAAGACTGAATGAAACAACATTACGCAACAAACATAAACCAGGATACAAGAAGTGACGGATGTCATAGATTTAAGTAATGGTGTTCTGCAATCCGCATTTTTTTTAGTAAACAGTCCAACTGCAAGTCGGCATTGGTTCAAAATGCCCACCCACGTAACTTACTATGCTCAGTAACGGCACCCTGGGATCTGGTGACACACGCGGTGCACTACTGTGGCCTACTTGGATCAACTGAGTGCGCTCTGAGACACCAAATATGCAAGCGGCGTTGCATGTGGGTGAAGTACTTGATGTAAATGCCAAAATTGCCTAGGTGAGGCACCCAGTTACACCACATTCAGTTTGGCACAACCGGTTGAAATGTCATGACCATTGACTATAGACAACTAATAACAACAGAAGGTGAGGCTCTACGTGAGGCGCAATGCGTTATTTCAAAACGGGCCGAAAGTTCAAACTAAATTTTGTGAGCTCGGCTCTCCCTCGCCCGCCTATGTCAAGAGGTGTGCCCATTGCACAGCAGGTGTGGAAAGAATTACGCCCATTTGCGTTACTAAAAAATTTTAAAATGATCAATTAAAAAATGGTACAAGGAATCCCTTATACCAAGACATAAAGGGGAAGTTGTTGCTTCATGCCTTGTACTTCTGTTTTCCATTTTCGCTGATGAGACAGATGTGCTGAAAAAATAAATCATGTTATTAACAGTGCAGCAATTTTGGCTTACTATTTTGTAGCAATGTTCATACTATATTCTGTTTCATAGTTTCATACTTACATTTAGATCTCTGAAGTATTCATTGTAGTCTAGGGCATATCCAACAACAAATTTGTCAGGGACTTCAAATCCTACAACTGAAGGAGAGTTCCATTTGATAACAGGATTGCAGGCAAAATTTCATTAACCAGGCATGGTTGTGTCCACTTGATGTGATGGCACTCTACCACCATCTAGTGCTCTCACATGACTGCTGCATCACGGTACCTCCACTTATTGTCTCATGACAACCCAGCTGATATTTCCAGATATTTTGATTTAACTTACAGCCCCATTTCTGAAAAAGTTGTGACAAAAATTAAACAAAAAAAGTGATTTATAAATCATCCTTGACCAGTATTAAATGTATTACATTGAAATGGTTTTTCCGCTCTACAGTTTTTTGTAAAAAAAAAAAAAAAAAAAAAAAAAAATTCTGATTTTAATGCTAACAATGCATCCCAGAAAAGTGGGTGTTTACCACTGCGTTGCATCACCTTTCCTTTGAACAGCCCTCCAACAAATCTTGTGGGGAAAGAAGAGTACCAGTAGATTTTTTTTTTTTTTTTTAACCATATCGGTAGCCGCATAGCATAATTTGCCAGTTTAACAAAGTTACATTTTTGCCAAATTGAGATATCTGCTGCCTGTTCTTTTGTGTTGGCGAAAAATTGTTTTTCCTTTTTTCTCAAAACCTTGAAAAAAATCCATTATCTTAAATGATAAAAAAAGCAAAAAAAAAAACCCCCGAAAAACTGAGATGGGCAATTACTCTATGAGACCAATGATACTGTTCCTTCATCTAAGTTTAGTGCTTCTATGATATTTGGGTCTGCATTTTCCCATTTCGTGCTTCATAAGGCGCTGCATATTTTCAACGGGAGACAGGCTGGGACTGCAGGTAGGCCAGTGTGTCAGCTGCCAGGGCACTATCGCACAACCACAGACCGACGTTGGCTTTCGATCCTTACGGTGAATAGACGGAGACAGTTATAGATTTTTTGCAGTTCTTTGGATTACTGCCATCCTTACAATGCCAAATCCATTGAATAAATGAAGCAATAACTTTGTCATTATCATTTCCTCATAATTATAGACCATTTATTGGTCTTGATTATTCAATGGCTTGATTGTTAATCAGGTAAACAAAAGGGAACAGCTCGAGATCAATCATTCCTCAAAAGGAGAGGTTACTGAAGGCCTTGTAAACCTTTAATGGCACATCACTGCAGTGACATCACAAAACTAAACTGATATTTGGGCTAGTCATTGACAATTTTTACTCCACCAATGTAAAAATGCTCTTCTCTATGGGAAAGGAGTCATCTGGCTAGAGCAAACAAACCGCATGCTACTGCTTCTGCTGTATTTAACACACTACAAATTTATAATAAAACAACTCACAGTCTGGTCTGTAACCAACGCTCCTGGGTGTCCTCTTCACAAGCAAACTGCATGCAGAGGGAAAAGTCATACACACAGACTAACTAATGACAGTTATGAATGCCTATGATCATACAACTGATGCAAATTTGCGCAGAACAAATGGGTAAGAGGCGAAAGCCAATAGAAGCCCTTCTTTGAGGCCATTTTCACCAAGTAGCTACAATACTTGACAACAACAACAACAACAAAAAAGTTAAAGACCACTGAGGATTTTTTCTTATCTTCTCTAGATCTGAGCTTCCCAAGACGCTGTAAAGCTGTGGTAAGAGCACGTGGTGATCACATGATATTAAAATGTCTTTGGACATAGTTTGACGTTTTCATTTAATGGACTGGACTTGGTGAGATTCTGGTCTTCCCTATTTTGTGGTAATAAGTCACCTGATAAAATGTTTTGATGCATTTTGTGTCTTGGATTAACACCAATGATGCAAATAACACTCTGGATTCACGTTCAGTTTTTACACTTCTCATACGCGGGCCAAAATCAAGTGTTCCTTAACTTTTTTGCACAGTATGTGTCATGACAGGGAAAAAGCAATGCCATACCTGGCCACTTTAACCATTTTGGGATTGTACTGTTTTAAGAGCTGCAACAATCTCTCCATGGTCTTTCCAGTGTCGATAATGTCCTGAATAGAACAAGGGATGGTTCGTCAGCCATTCATTTACACATTGATGCAGGGCAGCCATAAAAGAAGAGAATATATATTCACTTACTTCAACAATGAGGACATTCTGCACCAGAAAAAAAAAATAAGATTAAAAAACCATTAAAGGAGGAAAGAAGATTTTTAAAAATTGTTAAACTGCAAGTTTCACATTTGTTTTTAAATAAAAACAAAAATGAGAACCATATAAATTCTGTGCTGACATGTTATCCTTGACTGCAGATCAATCATTCATCAAGTGTTGTGCAGTAAATTTAAGGGGTGATCTGGGGTTAAATGGGCAAAATTTGATTATTTTTCCAAAAAAATTTTTTTTTGAATAAAAATATTCTATAACCCACCTTTAATAATCACTAATTGCTACAAGGATTAAAAACTGAATTTTGCCATAAAATCATGATTTAAAAGCAACTGTGTTGATGAAATTTATGCTTTTCACTCCAGGAAAGTGATAAACATTTGAATAATCAGATAATACAGTCTGAAAAATGGGTGTAAGCCACAGACTAAGACTGAACTCAACTTTTCAATGCAGTCTAATGCATTTTCCATTGATTTCCTAAGGTATTACTTTTTCCGCGTTTCTCATGTTTGTGGCAGCCATAACTTTTTTATTTATCATTGAAAATCAATGAAATTTGGGCTGCAGGTACTTTACTTCATTAGAAATGCAATAACATGGGGAAATTTTGCCTATCTGTTACATACCTTGAATATTTTGAGTATTCAGACAAAATAATTTCAAAATTTGAGTAAAATGCCCCAGAATCACAAAACTGATAAATTGGGCAAATAATGGTATGTCATTGCATTTGGATAAGCAATGGCTTTTAAATGATGAAAGAAAAACTGAATTCTATCATAGAGTTAAAGAGGAATTGGTGCCAGAAGTTTTCTGCATATTTAATGAGCTTGCTCGGTTACCATGGCAACCGCATTAACAGAAAAATGTCAACTTTATCTTTTTTGGTAGTTATTACATATACCTCTTTAGATTAATTCTGAGTTGTTTCCTGGTGTCATTTTTCATTTAACCCCAGATCACCCCTTAAGGAGGAAAAGCAAAAGATGTGTTGATTAGGGTCTGTCACTTTTAAAATACGATCATTGTAGTCAAGGAATTTACAGGAATACAGAAAAATGTACTTGCCTTTCCAGTGAGAGTGGAGAGATCATCTCCTCCAATGACTTTGATTTCACCAGAGGACTGTTCATTCTAGACAGCAATAAATAAGATTCACATGAGTATGAAAAATCCTGCATCTCAATGGGGGGGAAAACAAATGTGTGTGGACATATATATATATATATATATATATATATAAATATTTATTTATTTTAACACATGGAACTCTTCGCCAGGATGAAAATTTCAGTAGTCACTTTGAAATAAAAGATTTGCTCAAGTATCAATGTTTCGGACTAAATGACACTTTTCTGACAGTGGAAGAAATCTTTGCAAAAAATCTCTGGTTGCTCTGAATCGTACTTGAACAACCCTGAAGATGCAGTTTATTTTATCAGCTCACTTGCTGCTTCGTGCCCCTTACAATGGGGATTGCTTTTCTGTTCCTCATGTTAAACTGCATTCTGTATTTGTCATTTTGTTGACGGTCTTATCCAGAGTAACGTACAACACAAAATGCATTTGATGGAAAAACAGCTCAGAGAACCCTAGAGGGAACCATTATTTTTTCATACTCAGCAAACCATTTGGTGACCTCTTGTGCCCTGTAGATGGAGGCATTATCAACCTGGAAAAGAAAATCTGGATAGAAATGTTTCATCATACAAGTGATCGCTCAATGACCTTACATTAATGTGTAGTGATCCTTCAATCAGAGAGAGGATCACCATGTCAGGGAAATGCCCCCACAGCATAATATAGCCATCCCCTCCAAGTTGAGAATTCAGGCTTGTATTGTTCTCTAGGTGTATGTCACCAACCAAGAATATGGTAAAGGATGATGCCATGGTCTAAATACCTTTGCTCCCACAGCTCAGTAGACCAGAGATAATGATTGTATGCAATTGAGCTCTGAAATGTAAACTTCTCTTTGTAATGAGGGGAACCCTCCTTGCAGGCTGCACTGAAGCCCTGCTCTGTATAATATCCTTCTCAGTGTGGTTGTAACTTGACAGACTGTTGTTTCTAACACAGTCTGATCATGCCCTGCACTGGACATCCAGCTCACCTGATGACGAGCTGCTGTACTTTATAAGTTACATACTTTGTTAGAGGGTCAATACAGAAATATATGGGGTCCGTAAATGGCAACATGCTATTTACTGACCCCGTATATTTCTGTATTGGCCCTATAACAAAGTGAGTAACGAATTTATCCCACCAAAGACCTTTTTTTCCACATGCATGCCATTTCGGCTGCTCCAGAGACGCTAAGGGAGATAATCTACTCGCATGCCTGTATGGGCTTCGGAGACAAAATATCGGAATATACGGGGTTTCCACATGACTGCTTTGGACCAATGCCATCCAAGTATTCTTGTCTGAGGTGGGATAAATTCCTTACCTATCACACTAATGCACATTTCAGTGCATAACCATTTGAGTTTCAGTACTACATGCAGAACTGACTAAACAATCCTGAAAAGGCAGAAAAATTTGGGTCAGTTAGAGCAGAATAAAAGCAGCATGCACAGCCAAAGATTAAAAACACAGGAATTCACTATAACACCACTATGGAGTCAGGAACTCAACACGGAATCAATTGAGACTTTTTCCGCCTGCTAAGGCAAGATTATAAAACCGTGCAATGCACACTGTTGGTCATTTTTATTACTCGGGCCAGTAAGCCACGAGTCTAAGTTTCGGCTCCGTTCTTCTTCTTTTTTTTTTTTTTTTTTCGGGGTCGCGATTGTCCTGCTCATCATCTTGGTATATGCTGTATCCTTGATTGGCCCAAGCCTAGACCCGGCCCGAGTACAGGCTCTGAGGAGCCTCTTGTTTGTTATGCTTTCCCAGGTTTTGCCCTCTGGAATTTGATTGCCCAATCACACTCACTGAAATCGACTCTGTCGAGACAATAAGGTGCACCCAAATACGTGCTCTCCAACAAAGCATGTTATATATCAGCCACTGCAGCTCTCAGAACTTGGGCAAGCATAGACATGAGTGCAGAGATACAAGGTTATTGTAGCGTGGTAAGATTATACACACGAGAACAACATATAAATCTTTTTTTGCTTCAAATTATGTTTTGTTTGTTGATGGATCTTCAGTTTAACCGGACAAAGACCCATAATGGTTTGAAAAACTATTCAATGTAAATAAAACATCTTGAAGAACTAAATTTGCGAATCAACATATTAGCTTGCTTATACATCATACGGCACTGTCTGTAAATGTCCCAATCATCAGACTGGTCATTAGAGATTTAATGTCCTCAAAGTATTTAGGACAGAGAGTAGGGAGACGCAATAGCGCAGTGGTTAAGTGTGACTGAGACTGAAAGGTCCTGAGTTCAAGGCCTGGCCACAGCCTTTGCTGTGTGTTCTTGGGCAAAACACTTCACTCCCAGAGTGCCTCACTCCCCCCAGGTCAGGGAAACCTGACTAAAAGCTGGAGAAGTGACCTGCAATGGATCCCATGGATCCCAGTCGCAATACTCCTAGTCGCTTCATGCTATGAAAGCCGGGGTTAAGCACTGGCCTGATGAGCCATTAGGCTCCGAACAGACTTACTCCCAACCAGACAGAGAGCAGTCAGCAGACTGTCAACTCTCCTCCCTACTCATAACAATCATTGGATTACTTTTCTTTGCACTGTATTTAATGTCAAAGACTGAGCCATATTACTGCACCTACTGCAGTCTGTTGGCAACTCTGACTCAGTGGCTGTCATGCACAAACTCTGGCTCCAATTTGGGCAATATGGTGAGGCACGGGGGGGGGAACGTCCACATGCTGAAACGCTTTCCATTCAATCCCAAGGACAGTCAATGGGTGACATCAGTGACCTGGTCCATATTTTCCCAGTGGTCTAAGCACCAGATGCTGGCCCCTTCATACACAAACACACCGAGCTAATAAGAAGATTATACATCCAGAACCCCTTAGGTCAGCCAATCATTCAGCAAGTGGTGCCATTACTAAAACATGAATTCTGGGGGAGAGACGACTCAGTCATTAATTTTCATGAAAGGACTGAACACCCAAAGAAATGAATACGACATTAATAATTTGAGATTTTGCAAGCACCCAAGACATTAATGCTCAATGACGACCGCAGTTGGACTTGCCATTGCACATTTGCCTGTACATCTCGAGTACACCTTAACATTTATACAGTACTATAACACTCAAAGATGAAAAATGAGCATGAATGAAATGATGACATCACATTTATAAAGCTCACATTTAAAAATTGCATTCCTCAATCAAAAATAACCTTTTTGAAATTTACTCCACATGGAATGACTGCACAGGGTCTTCTAACATTTTACCATTTGAAATGAAAATCCAAACCAAATAAGCACCATAAAATATAAATGGGTAATTGCTTCACATAATACATCATTTTTCACAAAGCTGAAGAAGAGATATCTGAGCCGGGCCTTACGCAGTAGCTCTTGAGTCGGATGAAGTCGACAGTCAGGGGAATGGAGCGGTCACTGTTGCGGTTCAGGGTCTTGATGAAGTCAAGCAAGTCAGCGAAGAACTTGTAGCCCCCCTTGAGCACACACAGAGCAACAATATGGTGGCCCCCCATCTCCTTCATGATCTCCAGCGCTAGTCTCTCAGTCCTGGGGGATGGATAAGAATAAGTGTTGTCTTGGATGCATGTTTCTTGCACTTTTCCTATAGAGTGACCAAAAATGCCCTGACAATACAAAGCTACAGGCTTCAGGACATTGTAGCTACATAAAAACACCAACCCCTGCTGCGGTGATGAGCTCAATGATGCTGCACTGAATCACCACTCCATCAAAGCAGACTTGGGCCAGAAATCTTAGTCCAATATATGAACCATATTCGGAAATTCCATCAGGTGAAATTTTAAAATGAAGGATAGGGACAAAATAGAGGACAAAAAGGCTACACAAAAAAAAGGGAAAATCTTTCTCATCAACTGATTCGGTTTTGGCTGAAATCCAGCAGAAAATATGGTGATGCTGGTGAAGAATTCCAAGTTTTAACAATAACAACTGTAATTAATGACATTATTGTGTACCTACCTGTCCTGGATGAGTCCATGTGGAATGTAAACTCGCTCTAGGTCATCAGCATAATATTTTGGAATACAAAAAAGGTCAAGGGGGTAGCCTTCCTCAGCATCATCTATCTAAAAAAAATACAATAAACACATGAAGTCAGGCTGTCATGTACTGCTGGAATCAATTCCAATAACAAATCGAGTACAAACCACTACATCAGATCTAGGTAGTACAATGTCTATTTTGAACACATTGATGGTTAAAATACTTTGGCAGACAACAGATTTAACTGGGTCATACCCATTAATCACGTGCAATATTTCACATTTTTATCAGAGTACACTGCCCAGTATTCAGCAGATCAAGGCTGGCGGTCTGCTTATGTTCCATTCAATATAGCTACTTCTGGAAAAAAGCCATCATCTACAGCGGATACAAAAAGTCAACACTCCCTTAAGGGGCTTTCACATACTTCGTATGATTTTTTTTTCAGTCGAACGATTTTAGCGGGTCCACGATAGAAGGGACTGACTTATGTATGGGAGAGAAGGATTTGAAGGTTGCATAGTAGTGGTCACAATGTGTCATACTACCCTCGTAGGAAGATATGTCATAAATAATTTCAAGACAGTCGTGCGACTGACGTAGAATATAATTGTAATTGTTCAATTTACTCATGACAGTCGAAGAAAGGACATACATACAATGGTGGAGCATCCATAGGACTATCATGGGTTTAATGTCAAACGACTGTAGACTGATCGTGGGTAATTCCAAAGATAATGAGGACCTCAGATGACCCCAAAAATGAAATTAAATTTGTAGGTCTGGCTTAACATTTGAACGACCTCACAGGGCACAGCACAACAGACCTATGAAATGGGTCTGACATAGAGAATCGCCTACGATGCAAAAATAATTTGGAAAATATTCAAAATGCTACAACAGCTTTTTCCGTTGTAGATTACATGGATTGCGTAGGACATACTCATGAATTACCCAACATTTCTGTCATTAACCTGTTGTATACCCGTTGAACAACGTATTTGAAAGCCCCTTTATTGAAAGTCAGGCGTAACAGCATTTCAGACTTTTCTCATCTTTAATGTGACCTTCCAGCTCACAACAATCAAGAGGGGAAAAACGCATGGTTCATTATTAGGATATTTTAATGAAAATGAAATTGAAGTGCAAAACCCCAACAATCAGATTGCAAAGGTCGGCTGCAACCTCGACTGTCGGTTCTGCTTGAACATTCACCCACAGATCTCTCTATTTAGGATTGAGCATGGTGATTGTGCAACATATTTCACTACATTTCACACATTTTTTTTCCATTTCAATTCTGATATATAATTGATACTCCGTGAAGTTCATATGTATGCATCCTTGTCTCTGATGCATTAAAATCTGAAAAGATGCAGTAAACTCACTATTGTCATGTCAAACAGATGCACCCTATTTTTCCCCAAATAATAAACGATGAAATTTGTGATAAAATCATATAAATGTACAAAGAAACCTTGCTGTCAAAAAATTAATTAATTAAAATTCATCGGTCACGTGTGCAGACGAGATCCTGCCCTTACTCTGCCAGAATCCAATGCTAATTTCACCAGACAGCATTGTTGGAAATACATGGGGGTGGATGGCCATTAAGCATGAAAAAAGCCCCCCAAAACCCCATGAAGTGGCAACAAATCTCTAAAATATTGTCACTGGAACAAGTCAATTAGCCTATTCTAATGCCATTTCTGGTCTGCAATTAATGCTAGGCAGCAATATCAGTAAGGCTAGCGAGATTAGGAAACAGGTCAGCTTATTTAGCTATAACGTTATAACTAACGTTAAAACACGATACCCATTAGTTACAGTTCTCAAGTACTTGAGTGTTCACACCAGCTGGACATACTGTTTATAAAAAAGCCGCAATTGATCCCTATCAAGCCAAAAGACTTGTGTTTCTATCCAATAAATTGCAGTAGGTGACATTAAGCTTTTGTTTGCAACATCTGCAGCAATTGCCTGCTCAACTAGCCTGTTATCAGTGTTGTATTCCATGACTCCTTTGGAAAAGGTTCACTGCGCAAGACCTTTTGAAAACCGATAACGAGATGCTATAGTAATTTCAACGATATAATCAAAGGGAGGCTGAATAAGTGTTTTGAGTGTGAACATGAATTGCCTATTCCACAGCTTTGCTTTCAATATGATCACTGTTCATTGAAAGCAGCAAAGAGGCAAAATTATAAGGATTAGAAACTAAGATACTGATTTTACTGGATTCTGTATTCACATTTCCAGTACTCATTTTCTTCAATATATGAAGATAAAAAAATCATCATTTGTGAATGTACGCTGCAACCCAAAAGTTTGAAGCCACGCCCAGATAAAACAAGAGGCCTGTTGGCCTAGAGAGCTCTGCTGAGGATGACTGAAATGTCCATGTCATAACTTAATTTCAGAAATCCTTGAAAACTATTGCAATATTAACACATATGACACATTAATGAAAGACTGAAAAAATCAGCATAAACATTGATTTTCTAAGTCCAAAATGCTGAATTTGTCAAAAACTGGCGCATAGAATTTTCTCATTTTCGCAGGGTATATTCAGAACATCATAAGAAAGGCTCACAACAAATTAGACAAAAAGTTATCAGTTTTTGAGATATTAATGAAAGACTGAAAAAATTAGCACAAACACTGATTTTATGAGTTCAAAATGCTGAATTTCTCAAAAACGGGGACGTGGAGTTTCTAATTTTCGCAGGGGATAATCAGAACATCATAAGGAAGACTCGCACCAAATTAGAAAAAAATTTAGCCAGTTTTTGAGATATTCAAATTTGAAGTGAGAAGTTGATGCCGGACAGACAGACAGACGGACGCCGGACGACTCGGCATTAGAAAAGCTCCATTGACTGCTGGCTATCGTCACAGCGGAGCGAAGACGTTATCAGACAGTTTTTGAGATATGAATGAAAGGCTGAAAAAATGAGCACAAACACTGATTTTTTAAGTCCAAAATGCTGAATTTCTGAAAAACCGGGAAGTAGAATTTACTCATTTTAGTAGTGAATATTCAGAATATCATAAGGAAGGCTCGCACCAAATTAGAAAAAAAGTTATCAGACAATTTTTGAGATATTCTGATTTGAAGTGAAAAGTTGACACTGGACGGACAGACAGACGGACGCCGGACGACTCGGCATTAGAAAAGCTCCGCTGACTGCTGACTATGGTCACAGCGGAGCAAACAAAGTTATCAGACAGTTTTTGAGACTAAAAAAATGAGCAGAAACGCTGATTTTCTAAGTCCAAAATGCAGAATCTCTCAAAAACCGGGACATAGAATTTTCTCATTTTCGCAGGGGATCATCAGAACATCATAAGGAAGGATCACAACAAATTAGACAAAACGTTATCACAGTTTTTGAAATATTAACGAAAGACTGAAAAAATGAACAGAAACACTGATTTTCTAAGTCCAAAATGCTGAATTTCTCAAAAACCGGGAGGTAGAATTTTCTAATTTTCACAGTGAATATTCAGAATATCATAAGGAAGGCTCACACCAAATTAGAAAAAAAGTTATCAGTTTTTGAGATATTCAGATTTGAAGTGAAAAGTTGACGCCGGACAGACGGACGCCTGACTCGCCATTAGAAAAGCTCCGCTGACTGTGACTGTCGTCACAGTGGAGCTAATAAAATTATCTATGCACTGCCTGTTTTACAGTGTAAAGTCCATTCTGCCGGCATCAGGCCAATGTGCAGTTGGCTCACCATGTCAGTTACTGCACTGTAATTGCTTGACCACAAACACAGGAATATTACACAGGTGAGATGATCCCATGTTTCTTCAGCACTGGGATCAGCAAATTCAAGTGTTGCGCCACAATACTTCATTTCGGTCATGTGGTCGTGTCGTCACCAACGTGTTCGTTGGCCTGCAGTCTGTGGAATGGACTTTACACAGTCATGCTCTTGCTCTGCACCTTCTGAGTTTCATCTTGAGGACTGCAAATTCATGTTTATGACACATTTTTTGGGATCTCCATGGCTAAAAATCCCAGTTAACTGTTGAACAGGGAGCCTAGTTGGAAATCTTCAGCTAAGAAGGTTTTTCTCACAAGCAAACTGCTGAGAAGTTGACTGTTCCCAGGTATGGAGTGCAGTGCTCCTTCAAAAGAAAGAGGATGACAGGGAGCAGTTGTGATCAGTAACAGTCTGGGAGAAGGACAGTGAAGTTAAATGCTGAAGATCAGCACATAATTTTGTCTAGCAAGAGAAATTGCAATATGACTGCTTAGGATCTGAGAGCAGAGGTAACTTCAGTCAGAACGAAGCCAGTGTCACTCGCTACAGTGAAGTGAAGACTGAGAGCAGCTGGATTTAGCCGGCTGCTAAAAAGCCACTACTTTGAGCTGTCAACAAGAAAAAAAAGTCTTTTGTGGGTCAAAGAACACATCAACACTGGCAACAAATCCTGTGGACTGATGAAAGCAAATTTCAGTTTGAGAGAAACAGGAGAGTTTATGCGAGGCGAAGGGCTGGGGAACTTGTGAGTAGCTTGTTGTGCCATCAGTTGTACATACGAGATGTTCAATAATGCTGCGGTGGTCTTTCGGGGTAGAAAGATCTGCAGACTTGGTCTAATTAAAAAAAAAAAAAAAAAAAAAACATATGGAGCGAGAGAATTCCATTCCATCCTTCAAAGAAATCCGGTTTAGTAATTATCACTAAACATTCAAAGTTATGACAAAATTTTCTTTGTTTAAAGGTTGAATCAGCGATTCTGAGCCAAAACATAATTTGTCACGTACAGGAGATTTTTCCTCACAAACTGTTAGCAGCTCCTCTCATGAGTGGGCGGTGAAAAACTCCAGTCTCTGTAGGCCACCTACAGCCAGGTAGACACTGAGAAAGATACACAAACTCGTGGGGACCTACCCGCGTCCCCAAACATCAACAAAAGTGTTCCAACGAATATGAGGGCAGGGGTGGGTCTTCTGTGCCAGTTCCGTGCTCATGCACGACAAGTGGGTGGGACTGAGCAACGAAACGAACTAGCAGGCAGTGGCACTACCGATGCGGCAGAGTGAAGCATGGTGGAAGCTAAACCGAAAAAGAAATGCTCGAACGAGTGCATGTCGAGGAGAAAGGAACGCGATCGCAGCTATGCAAAGTCCCAAATAAACACAGGGAAAGCATACCAACGTTGGAGAGAATTCCGGGAGTTGAATGGTTTTAATTCTGATGCCCAGGTCGCCTTGTTTCTACTTGAGGTGAGTAGAGCTGGTGCTAACTCGGTTGGATGTGAATTTTAAATTGTCATCCCAAGCAAAATAGAGGGAAGCTCGTGTATTGTTTTTGTAAGGCTATCTTGCATAGATCATACTGGTCAGAATGAATCAAACAGTAGAGAGATCGATATTTCCTCTTTGGAGCGAGGAAGCGACCTTTGCTAACTCTCGGTTGGCAAGCTAGTGAATTTGCTAATTCTGTCTGATCAAACCAGAGTTTGTGTTCGTGTAATAACATTTTTTCTCTGGTTAGTACTCAGAGTTGAAATTCGTCGATGAATGTATAACCGCGTGATAAGTTTAGCTAGAAGAGGTGATCTATGTGACGTTGTTAATACTCATTTTGTAATGCCGAGCTAAGATACTTGTCAGATACCTTGTTGTAGCTAGCACTAATGGTGTAAATTTATCGTCTGGCAATAGTCGTCATTGTTGCTACCGGGCGTTTATCACAACGAGCTGTACACGGCCATTTATCCAGCTGAGTGAGCCATTCTCAAGCTGCTTTCACACCGGAGGCGAAAGGAATTTTTCACGCGACAGATTACTTTCAAAGTCAATGCAAGGACGCAAAGTTTCACTTTAAGAAAAGCGCGTTCATGTTCCAAGCCTCTGAAGGGGAGGGGCGAGCGGCTCTGTTGTGTTTCAACTGTCAACAATAGTGACATCATATCGCTGATACAGCCTTTAAAAGAAAGGGAAAACATTTTAAGAATTTTGACTTTGCTACCCAGTCACCAGATCTTTCTCCATTTGAGTCGGCACTGGATGAGCTTGATAGGCAAGTCTGAAGCAAATGCACAGGTGATGAAAAAGAACTTTTGCAGTGCTTGAAATGTGCACGGGAATCATTGTCAGGACCTTACTTCCAAAAAATGCTGCAGTGTCGGCCTAGAATTTGCGCAGCTGTTATTAAAGCCAGAGGGGGTTATTTACATGAAACCAAAGTCTGAGCCTGATGTGACTTAAGTGCCTGTATGTTGTCAAATTCTTTTTAAAACCCAATTAGTCACATTACGAATGTACAATTCCGTTCACTCCTACTCATTGAGGACCATCTCGTAAGCACCCTCTAGGTGAATTGCAGTCAATTGTGTTACAATTGCATTAAAAGGAAGTGGATGAGCTCTCCACCACTGACTGTATAAAAAGATGGACGCAGCACCCGGGTCTGAAAACTGAGGCCAATGCGGAAATCTCTAAAATTTGCATACTATTTAATGGCCGGCAGATGGCGACGTCGGTGGTTGCAGAAAGAAGTCCAATCATATAGAAGTCTATGAGAAAATGACCCAACATTCCCACCTGATTTGTTATTTCAATAATGATTTTCCACATTACTTTATGATATCTATTACAGTTAAGTCTCCTTCGATATATCCTGATGTTAATTTTTGTAAATTATGGCCCCAAATAGACTAGAACAGTGGTTCCCAACCCAGTCCTCAAGGATCCCCTGCCCTGCAGGTTTTTGCTCCAGCTCTATTCTTTCACACCTGATCCATTTAAGGGCTTCATGCTGATTGGTTTAAAAAGATCTACCTGAACAGGGTGTGCATGAAGGTGCATTGGGCATTAAATGGATAAGGTGTGCAAAAGTAAAGCTGCAACAAAAACCTGTTGGACAGGGGGTCCTTGAGGACTGGGTTGGGAACCACTGGACTAGAATAAAGGATAAAGCCACAATATGTTTTAGGGGCGTGGCTATCCTCTGGTCCTCGTCGGATACGGTCAGATCCACCAATAGATCCACCCCTCGCCCCTCCCTGGATATTCAATTCACAATCTCGTCCAATAGGAATCACATTCGGTTTCAAAATGACAAAATGGCGCTATTCAAATTGCCAAATTCGAGGCTTCCTAAATGGTATGCTGAAACCAATGGGTGACGTCACGGTTGCTTCGTCCATCTTTTTATACAGTCCATGCTCTCTACAGAAGGGCTCCAACACTGCCAAGCAGTTACCACATTTTTTCTAATAGCGGCCACCCAGTAGTCAAGCATTACGGCTTGTCATGTTTGTAGAAATTTTCATATCTGGCCCAAGCTGATTTTTTTTTTTTTTTTTAAATAAATTTGGCATCTCCAATCCCACCCAAATTTGAATGCCCAATCCGAGAACTATGTACAAGGCTTGCTCGTATACAACCCCCTATAGTGTAATAAAGTGAGGATGTCACGCTGGTGTCGGAAGTAAAATTTCCCATTCATTTTACCCATAGATATTTTTTTCAGTTCACTTTTGAAGCACTTTCCATTGTTTTCCAGCCTCCATCGATTTCGAGATTTTACATCATATTTCTGAGTAACAAGAAATGACGTTTTTCTTGACCAGAGTCAGCTACAATTTAAATAATTTTAATTTTTCGCCACCATGCTAATCCTATTTGCAGTCTAAAAACTACACGTCCCACGATCCTCCTGATTCCCGGGCAGAACGAGTAAATGCGTTACAAATACCTGCACCTTGCCAATTGCCATAGCCATTTGTTTGCTTATCTTGGTGAGACTGTGAATTCGTCAGCCACTCAACGCTCTGCTTGGTTATATTCACTTGCTAGATATCAAGTTTTACAACTGGCGCCAATTTACTTTAATACCTAAGAATCTTTGGCCATCGTTTGTTTCGTTAAAAACTCGCTAGCTAGCTAGCGAATGAGCTAATCAGCTTTGTCAATGCATAACTGACCGAGCTACGTAGCTAATTCAGGTCTGCTTGCTCATCTAACGCTAGTTAAGTGCCAAAATAATCGCAATTCACTGTTTCAGCGATTAATATTCACCATGTGAGGCAAGCCGAGCAACCAAACTGACTTTTAGCTGGCTAACTTAGCCAGCGAGCTAGTTTACCGACTTCGGTAGCTGACTAACATATGTAAATGCCAACTCGCGAAATGTTCCCGGCTCGCCACTAGCTAAGTAGCCAAATAAATGCTATTCACCATTTTTATTGACTTAATTAGCTTACTAGCAAGGCTAGCAAACTAGCGATTTCGCTAGCTTAGCCATTTATAGTCGTGAATTTTAGTGCTAGCTAGCTAGCTGAATGACAGTGACATTAAACTAACCATTTACTGTTTCTATTGATTTAGCAATGTGCACAAGATGTAATAAGCTCACTAGCTGGCTAGCTAGGTGGATCACTAGTGTAGCTAAATGCTAGCTAGCTAAATGGCGAAATAATTCATTGTGATCCATTCATTTCTAGGCATGTAATGCTAGATAGTGGTGGCCCCCTATGTGGTAACGGACGCACGGACATAGACAACGGCAATTTCGGGCAATGATCGGCTACCGTCGCTGCACGTTGCGAACGTTTACTGAAACTGAGGTACCCCATTGGCTGGGAACAAATCACGGGGTACTTGCCCCCTTATGCAATGGAAATGTAGTTCGCAGAAGTGGACTACAAACTGGACTACAAGTGCAAAAGCATATAATTTTTGGCAATAAACAACAAATTTGATGTAATCATTTGTATCTGTATACCCCATAGGCTAATCTCGGATCGAGGTGGCTCATAAAATTAATACGAGTTTGAGCAAAGCTAGAAAATGTCCAAACCCCATTATAAATTCCCATAGGGATTTTTCTTCCGACACCAGAAGCTAAGTAGCTGTGACATCATCACTTTAGTACTCCATTGCCAGCTCAGGAGAGAGAGACAGTTTGCGGCTTTCCTCTGAAGCACGCGCCTGTCAGCCCCTGCATCTTTACACTCATTGGTCGAAACTATCGCAAGTTCAGAATGAAGGCGGAGGATATCCGAGCATGAGCAAGCTCAGAATCTCACTGACGAGCGCCTGGCTGGCCAACAGGAGGCACTTGAGCAACGAACAAAGCAACAATTTTTAATTTCCCTTCCCAGCGGTCCCTTCCCAATTTGCATTCCCACAGCGCTTTAGCCAATCATGCGCTGTTCTGAAAAAGCTGCCGACCACTACTGGTTGGTACGACCGGGGATCGAACCCGCACCGTAGTAGTCACTACTGCATCGCAATTGCGGCGCCTTAACCAAGTGAGCTAACCCGGCAGCCACCCAAACTGATATTTAAATTTTAAAGTCTATCTCAGCTGATACCAATAACATGCCAATAAAAATTGCTCTTCTACACGAAGGTTACTATTAACCGTAAACAGACCGATACCTTGTTGACCTTCGTGAATGGGATTTGCTCAATGTGGGCTGCCTGTACTCATTTCAGTAACCCCTTGCACTTGCATAACTGGCCACAAAAGATTTAATCCGTCACCATGTTATCATATCGCTGCTGCCATTTTCAAAAGGTCACGTTAGTCTATACACTCTTACTATTCATTTCATTTATCTGAACAGTGGCGTCGTCAATTTTTTATCTGAACCAATTTATTTTAACCTACACCTCTACGTACTGTGGCCACTGTTCTTGTTTCTATGAATTTAAGTAAATTAATTGAATAATTGAAAATACAACAAACAAACGTGCAATCCAAGGAAAGTTTCCCAATGTGATGTCTGGCAGAAAACAAATGCAACAGAATGGGAATGGAAATGAAATCAAAGAACATATAAATGTTCAGCAAAACCCAAAGTCAATTTTATTCCGGGCATGCCAGGCAAAACAAATGTGAGCCCATATGGGACTTCTTATATGTTGATAATAGTAAATATCAGTCAACCATGAACCGTTTTCAACTTACAGTCCTTTGAAAATCCTTGAACTTCAGTTTGACCTTTCGAGGTCACTCAAGGTCAAAGGTCATAGTGTCAAATAAAAGCCAATATAGGAGTTCCTATATGGTCATTATATATCTGTCTATCTGCAACCGTTTTTGAGTTATAATGGAAAATATACTACTTTAACCGATGACTTTGACCCCCCAGACATTTAACCCCCAACCGCTACAGACATTATCAAAGCTACCCCAATGCAGCATATGGTTGAAAGTGGAATTGAAAGATGCACATTTTGGTTTTGGTTTGAAATCAACGCGATGAATGTGAAGAAAGTTGGCGTAAAAAAATGATTTTGACCTTTCCGGTAACCTTGACCGGAAGCCACTCACCCCCAAAATTTAATCAGGTAATCTACAGACCATTGCCCACCTACTCTGAAAGTTTGAAGTCAATCAGTACAAACGTCCAGACGTTAGATTGTTAACACACACAAAGAAACAAACTGCACTTATTACAAGACCTCGCTCCGCTGACTCCCGTCGCGGGCAAGATCATTAACCCCAGATAATTCCATTCCATCAAACTGATATACTGTAAAAACTAAACACGACTCCCAACAGTGTTAAAAAAAAAAAATCAGCATCTTGACTGTGTGACAGTATTGCTAACCAAGTAAAGGTACAATTTTGAATGCACAAACTGATCAAATTCCCCAGGATGTGAGATGCATTTTTCCCATAAAAGAGAAAAAATGGCACTGAGCAACAATTGATGAGTAAGTCCCCTACCATCGCCACAGCTCACTTGAGGGCAGGACTAGCATACTTTGGCCTACTCCAAAAGTAGTCCATCTCAAGCGCAGCTCAGCACACCAAAAAGTCAGCCAATTTTGGGCGTTTTTTATCATAAGCATTTTCAGACCAAAGTTACTCCAAAACTAGAAACAGGAGATTGGATTTGGTTTAAGGGGCCAGTGCTTTGGCTGCTGAGGATGAGGTTGCAATATGAACCCGATAATGCATAAATTTAGCCAAGGGGACCAACTAAAAATCAAAAATTTAAATTCTGTAAAAATAGTCATTTTCAACAGCCTATTACAGGAAAATCAAATGAGATATGCCAAATCTGGTAGCAGATTCATACATTTCAGGTAATTTTACCAGTGTGCACCCATTGACATTAATTTAGGATCACTCAAAAGTGTATTTGTATCCATTCAAAAATGCGTGTAAGTCATTGCTATATTCACAATGTTCCTCAACGTCAAATTGCAAAGGCTTCGAAGGTCTCATCATCGACTGTGCATAACACCATCAAAAGATTCAGAGAAACTAGAAAAATCTCTGCTCATAAGGGACAAGGCCGAAGACCTTTACTGGATGCCCGTGATCTTCGGGCCCTCAGACGCCACTGCATCACTCGCCAGCAAGATTCTGTCATTGACATTACTAAATGGGCCCAGGAATGCTTCAAGAAACCACTGTCTGCAAACACAGTCCGCCGTGCCATCCACAGGTGCCACCTAAAACCCTATCATGCAAAAAGGAAGCCATTGTTGAGCATGATCCGGAAGCGCCGCTGTGTTTTGTGGGCCAAGGCTGATTTAAAATGGACTGCAGCAAAGTGGCAAAGTGTCCTGTGGTCAAACGAGTCCAAATTTGACATTCTTGTTGGAAATCATGGGCGTCGTGTCCTCCGGGCTAAAGAGGAGAAAGACCACCCCTCCTGTTATCAGCGTTCTGTTCAAAAGCCAGCATCTCTGATGGTATGGGGATGCATTAGTGCATATGGTGTGGGACACTTGCATGTTTTAAAAAGCACCATGAATGCTAAAAGGTATATAAAGGTTTCAGAGCAACATATGCTCCCCTCCAGATGACATCTATTCCAGGGAAGGCCTTGTGTACTTCAGCAGGACAATGCAAAATCACATACTGCAGCTATTACAACAGCATGGCTTCGTAGTAGAAGAGTCCGTGTACTGAACTGGCCTGCCTGCAGTCCTGATCTTTCACCAATTGAGAACATTTGGTGCATAATTAAACGAAAAGTCCATCAAAGGAGACCCAAAACTCTCCAGCAGCTGGAAGCCTGTATTAAACAAGAGTGGGATCAAATTCCAATGGCTAAACTCAGGAAACTTGTCTCCTCAATGCCCAGACGCCTCCACTCTGTTAAAAAGAAGAGGGGATGCTACACCGTGGTAAACAGGCCCCTGACCCAACTTTTTTGAGACCTGCAGCAGCCATCAAATTTGAAATGAGCTCATTTTGTGGATAAAATTGTAAAATTTCACAATTTACACTTTGTCCCAACTATTTCGGAATTGGGGTTGTACTTTGGAGGATTAATTGTGGCTATTATGCCAGCCATTTTGTTCATTGACCAAATTACCCAACGTTTATTCACTGTGTGCGTGTAGCCTACCACCGTGGCAACCCATAGAACTGCACTAAGTCTATTAGCAGTTACCGAGGCTGATAGTAATAGATGACTTTCGTACGTATACGCACTATTTAAATTAGACCTCGTGCAATTGTTATGCGCTTCAAACTGTAATCAGTCCATTGTTTTTTTTTTTTGCGATACTCCTCCTCCCCCCCAAACTCGGTTAAGGACCGTGAATCAGGAAGCGGATTCTTTCATTTCACGAGCACGCACATCTACTGCTGGACCACATGGCTGACACAAACTATGCTGTACGTGACGTACCCACTAACAATGCGCTAACGTCAGCCATCGAGCCAACCAGCTAAGTTGCGAAGCCCACCACTTCCTAGCAGCCATATCCTATAACGTTAACGTAAGTTAAATCAGAGCCTGCAAGAAAGCTGTAATGCTGACCGACTGACACCCGTGCCCGCCAAACTTACCACAATACAGGAACTGCTGGTCGCCATATCAATACGCAGCGCTCTGGCTAAATACCTCTCCCCCGTCGCCTACCACTCTGCCACTCGCGACTGAGGTATGGCGCTGCTTTTCCTCGAAGTGAAAATTCGGTCAATGACCTATTTGTCTGTATGTGGAAGTTGCTCTTTTTCTGGTGCCGCCAACAACGAATCAAGAGCACTGGACCCCGCCCATTTGAAACACGCGCACAATGTCTCACCTCAATGGAAGCGCGCGTGCACCCGCGATAACTGCGAATTGCGCAATTCTTGAGCAAGAGTAAATATTTGAATAAAAATTTTCAATATTTTCGAGATTATATTTGGAAGCAAATGCGCAATTCTTGCAGCCGTCAAATTACATATCAGTGAACACTGAATATTGATGAATTGGAAAAATGAGCAACTATTTCACTTGCTGTCAGAAGGCACATGCATAAAATGTAAAGGGGAGAGCACCGCTAATTCTTTCCTCCGAACAAGCTTCAAACACCCGCTCGATAAATTCTGCTCTCTGCGCCACTCACTGGTGGTGCTAATTAATAATGCCAGTAAATGAATTGTTTCAAGTTAATTAATCAGGGAATTGCAACAGTCAGCCATGACTCCTTTCCCCCATCCACTTACCAGGAGTCTCACCATAAATTCTGGCCCCCAGAAGGAAATTTTTTCTGGATGCCTCTTCCAACTGGATATGATGCAGTCCATTTTCAGCCACTGGGAGAGGGATGGGGGGACTTTTAAATCATAAACAATGGGAATTTTCATTGTGCCTTTCTAAAGCAAAGAAATTGGCCCCTGTTTGCTGCTTTAAGAGATATACCCATTAATAGTAGAAGATTTAATTTTAAATAGGCAGTAATAAAGTTCAAATCCCATGGCAAGGTAATGAATTATCCAGGGCTGTTGTCTGACAGCAAAAAGGTTTTTGGTTTGAATCCAGCGTGCGCCTTTTTGTGTGGTTTTCCCCGTGTTTTTGCCAAGATTTCCTCCTCAGTCCAAATATTCGCATGTCCGTCTAATTGGATGGCTCTAGACTGCCCATATATTGAGACTGTGTACATGGCGTTTGCCCTGCGATGGTTGAGCAAATGGCACAGGGTGCATTCCTGCCTCTTGTCCATTGGACACAGGGACAGAGCCCAGTCACCCCAAGAACTCAGCAGGAATAGGAAAGTAAGTTAATGGACCAATGGAATTTATAAAATGTATTGCCCCTTACCTTGCAAAAGAGTAGTACTATCGCACATTATGCCAAAAAATGCCCTTCCTAAGATTCATGTCCTACACGATGGAGCATCCATCCATTTGCTTGAATAAAACAATCCATAGGGCTTCTTTCATACAAGGGATGAATGTATTTTATAATGGTGTTTTATGTTCCAGAAATGCTTTGTTCAGATAGCATAAAAAGGTAGCCAATTGGATCCCTTTTGTGATCTATTTAAAGATCGGGGAAGAAATAAGAGGTGAAGGCACTAAAAAAATCTATATTCTGTATTCTTACCCCCTACCCCACCCCCAAGTTTTCTCCAGATAGCTCTAAAAACAGCAGTACTGAATTTACACTTTTGCATGCAAGCCTGTGACCTGGAGAATAAGACTGTTATCCAATAAACAACTCAGAACATGCTGTATGTAATTTTTTTATGACATGACTAATGACTGAACCATGTATCTTTCATATCATAAAGTGGTACAACCATTTTAAGCAAGTACTTAGTGTTTTAAATTGGAGTGAATGTTACAGATGCAAAATTGGTGGCTCTTATCAGGTGCTCACTGCATGTGACAAGCATATTGGTTTACAAACAGAAATGTGCCCCCATGAACATAAAAAAAAATCACCTGACATTAAGACGTTCATGCCACTTGAGGAATTTTAATCCCGACTCTAAATAAAAGAATAGCCTTACATTTTCACAATAACAATATGTAATAAAACATACGCACAATCGCAAAGAACAGAGATTACAAAGGAGTCCTTTTTTTAGAAAGAGCAAGATGGAACAGCATGATTTTATAGTGTGGAAGAAAATAAAAATAAGAACAAGATAGTTTTCATAAAATGGGCCCAAAACCGTCCTTTCTTTCTTCCTCTCTTTCTTACTTTCTTTCTTTCTGTCAGTCTGCACTGAATGCAACAATCAGTTTGTCCACTCTGGTCTAATCACAGAAAAACCCGAAGAAAAATTTGTTGGACCACTTCTCTCCACAGGTCATCCTCTCTCTAGTCATTTGTCTAAAAAAATGTAATAAATCCCCATACAAATCATTACAAAACCAAGTGGGTCAAATCCAGCTGAGCGCCTGCACATTTCCCTAGCAGCCAAGTAGAATGCAGGCATCAGTTTGAGGCAACTAAAGACTTTGAAAAATTGACACCTCTCCACGCATTTTCTCCAGTTTACCTTTTTGCAAGAAAACTATGCCCTTTGATTTCTTGTCTTCACTCCTTTTCCGTACCCATGTGTCCATCTGCCAAGCCACAAAAAGCTGTGCGGCTCAAGTGGCATTATTAGTTGCCGTTGACCTGTGGTCGGATCGGGGGTTGGGAGGCCGCATGTTGAAGGCTCTCCCTCTGTCGACTGCGGCTCTCTCGCTCCTCATCTTCCTCATCTCTCTCTTCATTCCCACTGTGGTTCTTGCAGTAAAGCCTGGGTCAAAGAGCAAAAACAGAGAAGTGGTTTATTACTGTGCATAATCTAAATATTCCAACAGACCAGTGAAAGACAAAGTATTGTCTGAGGATTGGACATATGCTGACAGGTTAAAGTAAATAATGGCTAAATATCCATTCAACCCGTATGAAATATTACAGCATCATCTGGGAAATCTTACAGGATAACTGGGCGATATGACAAAAATCCTTATCTTGAAGAAATTACGACATTTTGATCAATGATAAATAATGTTTTTTTTCGATACATTGTAAAGGCAACACTTTGTTGCTTTAATTAAAACGATGATATACAAGGTACAAATCAACCCAAAGCCTTGATTGTTATACCTCTGCCTGCCATAGCTTCTTCACCTTAAAAGGTTATCTTTGGCTTCAACATACCACTGATGTAATGTTACCTAAACTTTTGACCGGTCACCTCCAGAACCTTATCAGTTCAGCTACCCTCTGCAGGGAGTTTCCATGTTTTATTTTATGGAGATCCCTCCACTCCTTCAGTAAATATAATAAGGAGAAGATACTTGTGATGGTTGGCGGGATGGATGCCTACAACCGGAGAACAATATATAAACAGAAAACCGGAAAACAATATGCCGCCCACCCTCTGTGTCCAGCATCGACATACAGGGGCTATGATAAGTAACAGACAATACTTACCCTTTGGGCAAGTATTTTTGATTAAGTTACTTGCCCTTAACTAAATGTTATTAGTCCAGCCCCCGGAGGGGTTTGCGAGACTATTGTAATCACCTTGTGAGTCTGTCTGTCTGTATGTGTATGTGTGTTTCCGGGCAGATATCTCCAGAACCACTTGACCGATTTCGCTCATCTTTCACATGTAAACACCTTGGGCTGACCTCACAGCATGACATAAATTTCGGGCTGTTGGGCGAGACTATGAATTCTCTGAATGCTTGTTTGTCCTGATTTTGTAGTGAAACCATCTGCATTTGTGTGTCACTAAATACTGTAGCCAAGGTGAAACAGAAGAACAAAGCACGGTAGTGCTTAAGTGCTTGATTTAAAGGTCCCCTGTAATTGAAATAATTTTGCTCAGTTTTATATGTAAATATGTATACTGATTGATATTTTTTCATGTTCGTCTGTGAAATCACTACTTTGAGATATAAATGAAAATTTCTATCCAATTAGAGTATACTTTTTAACTTACTAAGTCCCGCCCCTTAAAAAAGTTCACTTACCACGAATGTGAATTTTGTGACTGTATACATCATCTCAGCAAGGAAAGTTCTAGGTTCAAAGTCAGTGTATGGAAAAATGCAACTATTTCTTTCTTTTTTGTTGAACATAAAAAGTAGCCATTTCGTGCTTACTTGCTGTATAGATCATGGCCCGAAACTACCATCTCATTGCTGCATGCTGTACTTAAATGTTTGTTTACATTACTGGGCAGTGAGAAGCAGCTGGCATGCATAGCAGTCTACATGAAATAGCTGAGGTTGATGCAACTTTGCAAGTCAAAATATACACCATCACATGTCAGTTAGCAAGAATAAACAATGTCAAATGTCAATAATGTAACATTGTAAATCTAAGCAAGCAGCAGCTAGCTACGCCACAGACATGGATGTGGTCATACGAGTACTGTACGCCGGATGGTGAAATAAAAATTGTTGAAGTGCTGAACATTCCTTGAAAATGATTGGTTTTAAACTGTTTTCAATCACTATTTATTTAAACATTACGTAAACTCCAAAAACACTCAACATTATCAGGTTTGACGAGTTTTCCTCCGTAATTTAACACAAAAAAAGTGTGGACTTTCCTTGCTTATTTTCACTAAAAGAGTGTGGGTAATAGACTGGCCTGGCTGCAGTCCAGACCTGTCGCCCATTGAAAATGTGTGGCGCATTATGAAGCGCAAAATATAGCAACAAAGACCCCGGACAGTTGAGCAACAGAAGTCGTACGTCAAGCAAGAATGAGAAAGAATTCCACCTACAAAGCTTCTAAAATTAGTGTCCTCAGTTCCCAAACGCTCATTGAGTGTTGTTAAAAGGAAAGGTGATGTAACATAGTGGTAAACATGCCCCTGTCCCAGCTTTTTTGGAACGTGTTGCAGGCATCAAATTCAAAATGAGTGAATATTTTCAAAAAACAATAAAGTTAATCAGTTTGAACTTTAAAAATCTTGTCTTTGTAGTTTACTCAATTGAATATAGGTCAAAAAGAATTAGTAAATCATTGTATTCTGTTTTTATTCACGTTTTACACAACGTCCCAACTTCATTAGAATTGAGGTTTGTAATGAATGTCCACCAAATAAGTTACAAACAACATAAACCATTTGTGCATATATGGGAAATTAAATAAAACTTGCAATAAGTTAGATAATGCGCTTGTGTCTTGCCAGTATGCTTCTCAAGGATAATCACAAACCACTGCTCAGCAACATGGACATTCCATCGTACCTTGTATCAAATTATTAATTTAAAAAAAAAAAAAAAACATGTTTCCAAGCGCACACTATTTCAGAGCACCAATTGATCCACTGAATTTTTCATTTGAATTCTATGGCTTTATCCGACTTGACAACATACAACAGCAGTCATGAAGTGTTGCGGTTTTTCTGTGTTTGATGGTTTCAATACAAGGATGTCAAAAGCAATTTAATTAACGTTAGCATACCTATGCTGTGATTCAAACGGCAACTGGACTTGGGCAATTTATGTGCAAAGTCAAACATTAAGTTTCAGTAGGTATCAACCAGCTGTTTTATTTTGAAATGATGAAAGTTCCTCCCATGTCTGCCTCCGCAGTCCTCTTCCAAATTACCAGATTTTGCAGATCAGCTTCGAACGCACAATTTCTGCCCATCATTTGGAAATCGGAGCAGAATGACTTTGCCTTGCTGTACACATCTAAATAGTCTTTAACTTCCCTCTGGTAGGCAAATAGTTGAGAGGTGTCGGTAATATAATCAGCAAATCATGTTCCCGCACAATAGCGGTTATTTACACGTTTCCTATGTCCTGAGCGGAACTTTAAACCCAGTCCTCATACGGACAACTCTTTGAAAATCATTTGTCCTCCAATTCCAATTTTAGGTCATCTCAGATGATCTAATGGCTGCTTATCTGGGCTAATGGACAAGTCTGATGTTTGATTGGGTGATTGCAGCTCAGGAGGTAAACAGATTTGTCATGTTACTCAGCTTTGTAGGAACAGTTTTCCTAAATTCTTTTCTCTACACTCATCTCACCTTCAGCCACCGTTGTCGATGTTTTGATTCACGTGCGTACACAGCGCAATCAACCACTAGAGCTGCAAACGGACTGGCAATTTGGTGTCACCCTTTAAACGCTGTTACTTCCTGCACTATGATAGGCTCTTAATGAGTTAAGGAGGGATTTTGTTCAACCAACTTCTTTGATTCACCTTGCGACAGCTTGACAATGCTAAGCATTCGAGTCAGCTTGATAAACTTATCAAATCCTTTATTGGACGCATTTTTATTATAATCAAGCAAATACTTACAGCGATAATTATCCTTTGTGTTTTATCACCCAGGCCCACTACAGAGTTCTGATCACAATATTTTTCAAACCATCATATGTCGTCTTCATAATGATACTGTGCCTTGGGATTGTGCAAGTGTCCCTTGCACCTTGGAAAGCAAAAATTTTATCATTTACATTTTTAACTGACAAATGTACCAGATGAGAGTATACTCCTCATTCCCTGAGCATGAGAAGCAGGAGGAGAGTCACCAAAATATTTCTCTCTGATCTTATTTGCGCCTGTATCAAGTACACAAATTTGGCAATTCAGCTGACACCTGGGAGCTGTGACATTAGGGACAATGTTCATGGTTTGATTAAATCTACAGGCCATATTGAATTCGTAAACAGGGAACGAGGTACCTGAAAGAGAGTCAGGACATTTGAAGAGTGCTACTCACTTGTAGATGCCACGGGCCATGTTCTCAATGTACTTAGCCTTGTCCTCCAGGCCGCAGTGGTAATGGTATGTCTTCACACAGGCCTTGATCTCACAGCCAATGGTGGCTCCCAGCTGAGCGCATAAGGTGCATTTCTAAGAGTGCAACACAAACAGTCATTGTGATCTGGAACATTGTGAATATCTTGGGTGTATTTCTTGTTCAATGCTTTGCCGCTTTGGTGAAAAAAAAATCCATTTCTTTCAAAAATGTACAAATTTGACAGGGGATTTGCGCTCTTCAAACAACACTGTCCATAATGGGTAACAATGCAAATGAAGGACTACTTAGGAAAATATTGTTTGGCACAAGGCAGGATACCAAAATCTTCCATTTCCAATTAGCAAATTTCCACTATTTCTGTCAATATAAAGGACTCTTTCAACACTGAACCCATTAGTCAGTCATGTCACAAAGTAACATAATTTTACCTTGATGCATTATCAGCAAAATGCTCACAGTCCCAGAACCATTTGCATTCTCATCTCCTCTCAAGCTACTTACCATTCTCTTCCCTCTCTTGATCTCTTGGGTAACAGTTTTAATGTCAAAGTTCCCGAATTCTGCCCGTGAGGTGGTGGTCAGCTGGACTGTCCCAGAGGAAAACAACTGCCAAAATAGATGTGAAGGAGAATTCACTCATGAAACTATGAAACAAAGCTGTACTAGAAAAAGCAAAGGCAAGATGAAAACCTTCTGAAAACCTGACCAGAAGAAAAGTTTCTTTGAATTCAGACCTCTTGGCGCTGGATACGCCTTGTTCACGATGCACCTATGTGACACGAAGATTCGTTACAGATCAAAGGCATCAAAAAGCCTTTAAAGGCCAAAGGACAAGGAAGTACCAATCTCTTCCGTGATAATAGAACTGAAAATACAAGAAGGCAAAAAGGTGAAATTTTAGGGTTTTAGCCTGTCTAACGTTAAATATAATTTAACATATAAAAAAATGTAAGTGCATCAGTCAAGATTCTATAATGCATGTTTTTCTCGGTGGGGGAAACTGGAGTACCCGGACGAAACCCATGCGAACTGGGGGTGAGGTTCACCATTTTGTGAACAACTGTGTGAGCAAATAGTCAAACAGTTTAAGAACAATGCTTCCCAACATGCAATTGCAAGGAATGTAGGGATTTCATCATCTACAGTCCATAATATCATCAAAAGATTCAGAGAATCCAGAGAAATCTCTTCATATAAGCAGCAAGGACGAAAACCAATATTGAATGCCAGTGACTGTCGGTCCCTCAGGGACTGCATTATAAAACGACATCATTCTGTAAGGGATATTACCATGTGGGCTCAGGAACACTTCGGAAAACCATTTTCAGGTAACACAGTTCATCGCTACATCTACAAGTGCAAGTTAAAACTCTACCATGCAAAGCGAAAGCCATATATCAACACCACCCAGAAACACCGCTGGCTTCTCTGGGCCCAAGCTCATCAGAAATGGACTGACACAAAGTGGAAAAGTGTGCTGTGGTCTGACGAGTCCATATTTCAAATTGTTTTTGGAAATCATGGACGTCGTGTCCTCCGGGCTAAAGAGGAAAAGGACCATCCAGATTCTTATCAGCACAAAGTTCAAAAGCCGGCATCTGTGATGGTATGGGGATGTGTTAGTGCCCATGGCATGGGCAACTTGCACATCTGTGAAGGCACCATTAATGCTAAAAGGTACATACAGGTCTTGGAGCAACATATGCCGCCATCCAAGCGACGTCTTTTTCAGGGACATCCCTGCTTATTTCAGCAAGACAATGCCAAGCCACATTCTGAACGTGTTACAACAGCATGGCTTCGTAGTAAAAGAGCGCGTGTAATAGACTGGTCTGCCTGCAGTCCAGACCTGTCTACCACTGAAAATACGTGGCACATTATGAAGTGCAAAATATGACAACAGAGACCCCGGACTGTTGAGCAACTGAAGTTGTACATCAAGCAAGAATGAGAAAGAATTCCACCTACAAAGCTTCTACAATTAGTGTCCTCAGTTCTCAAACGCTTATTGAGTGTTGATAAAAGGAAAGGTGACGTGACACAGTGGTAAACATGCCCCTGTCCCAGCTTTTTTGGAACACGTTGCAGGCATCAAATTCAAAATGAGCGAATATTTCCAAAAAACAATAAATGTTATCAGTTTGAACATTAAATATCTTGTCTTAGTAGTGTACTCAATTGAATATAGGTAGAAAACGATTTGCAAATCATTGTATTCCATTTTTATTCACGTTTTCCACAACGTCCCAACTTCATTGGAATTGGGGTTTATAGTAATCATATAAACACACCTAGATGAAAACACTCTGGTGATGACATTACATCAAGCAACTCATACATGCATATGATAAAATACAACTTTACCCATTTACACATATAAAGTCAGAAAAAGCAAATGACACAGTTAATATCCTTGAACATGGTTCATGCACAACTCTACACTTGAAAAGCAGATGACTCACCATGCATCTGTAGTGTGCCGCCACCTTCCTGCTACTGTCCATGTGCAACTTGCCGCGCGTTTCATTCTCCTCGTCTCCTGCATGACAGAAGCCACAGCGGGGACCTGAGTCATTCTGGCTGACCCGGAGAGGGGAACGGTCTCGCTGCGGAAGATTAAACAATTCAGATTAAAAATGAACTATCAAGCATGCAGAGTGCAGCAGCACTCCAGTTAACAGGTGTTAAAAAATACATTCATCATTTATTCATGTTTCATTGTAGGTCCTACCCTGTGTTACCAAATCAAGTATTGGAAGACTAGCCAAGTCTAGTGGTCATATTCCCACAGAATAATGGCTCATTAATAAAATATTGTCATTTTTGTACAAATCTCCACCAGGTGGGTTTCCTCAAATGTAGCTTAAGTACACGCAGAAATGCAGGTATAACCATATCAATACCAATAGTATTTCATTATTCTTGTGTATCCAGTGTTAATATGGTATCTTTTAATTAATAATGTTCAAGGACCTAAAAGGACTTTAGTTCTATGGGCTTTTCCACCGATATTACCTATGGCATGCATTACCTCATCTGTGCCATGCGAGGAAGTCGAGCGGGTGTCCTCCGATTGGCCACGGGAATTGGACTTCACTCCTCCCTTTCGTGACTGACCTCGTCGCCTGCCCCAAGGAGGGGAGGAGTCGGAGTCATTGGTCTCAGCCATTTCATCTGGAGGAGGAGAAGTAAACATGGGACTTTTATTTTGGGAAAATGTGGGGGATTACCAGGAGTGATAACAGGTGACATTAAGACCAACGCAACATGCAGACCATAAAAATAAATTCCTGTAGTTCTGAACAAATTTTGCAGTAAATTGCATGCAGTGGCATGAGACATGCTCGAAATGCAAAAATGATGCCAAGTGCATGTGATTTATAGCCCCTTCATACATCATAAAAGTCAGCAACATGGCTATCGAGCAACATCGAACATAGTCAGCAACCTTTGAAATTCAATAATAACCGAGCATGTCAGGCCTATCTAGAGAATGTGCTGCAAACATTTAATTTAATCATTTATCCTTGTCTACATAGTCAGCACAAAATGCAACAATTGCTGGAAATATCCCAATGAATGTCTGTCTAATGACAAGTGCCTAATTTTAATCAATCATTCGAAAATACAGATCAACCATAAACTGAAATGAATGACTTGGCCATTGGCCAAATTTGACACAATACAAATAAGCAAATGAAAATACCTGATAATCACAAAAGTTGATGGTAGAAAATAGAAAACTTATAAATGGAAGGCTCAAAAAAGACAACAGTTAAGAGACACCTGAACACACAAAGCTGGACAGACTCTCAGTGGCCACTTTAATTGGTAAACCTGAACACCTGCAACTTAATGCAGAAGTCTCATCCTCCCATCATGTGGCACCCGCTTAATACATAAAAGCATGCTGACATAGCCAAAAGGTTCAGTTGTAGTTTAGACCACAGTTTGGGCTTTAGAAGTTGTGAGATTGTGCCTTTATTCTAATGAAATTAACTTGATATCAAATGCTTGGGCTTAGCTAGTTGTGACATTGTTCTTTGTGACCGACTGTTCCATAGTTCACATCCATTTACTGTGCTCCACACTACTTCCACCCGTCCACCACTCCATCCAAATTTATTTTCTTAGTCCAGCTGGCATTACAATAAATGACAATGAATTTCAGACCCACCCATGGGTATTGCTCAGGAAAGAGATATAGCTTTGACAGACCTTGGTTTGGCAGCATCTTCAGATCTGTGCAATTGTTCAGTAGCAGCCTCCAGACACTTAAGTGTGCCGAGTTCTGACAAAGCTCATGTTATGTAAGCTATATAAAATTCACTGTTTTGACCCAGAGGGACTGACAACAGAGGTACTGTGAGATCACGCAGCAGTAAAATTACCTTCACTGGAGTCTTGTGTTGTATCCCGGTGTTTGCAACAATAGACACTGCAGTCAAATAGACACAATGTTAAATGACCACAAAAACAGAATTCTAAAATAACATGACTTAAAGAGAAAATTATACGTGCTTCAGATAGTTTTAGCTGAAAAATTGCATATTGAAGCCAGGCTACTAGGTGCACTCACAGATAGAGACCCTGTGATTGGTTCTCTTTGATCTGGGCCTTGTCTCGTAGGGCACATACATAGTGGTAGGTTCGCCGGCACATCTTTACATCACAGCCAATGGTGGCGCCAGGTCTGTGGCAGGATGAACACATCTGCAGCAAAAAAGAAATAAATGAATAAATAAATGGATAAGACTGACACAGCATTTGGACAAGTCACGACCCCATTCATGAGTTTTGCAATTTTACATTAAACTCAAGCGTAAACCTATTCACACAGCTGAATATCCCCGGGAGCAAAGCAGAAACAAAGGGAAGGATACCAAGTGCATGTTAGCAAGTTAATGCTAAAAAGAGCACTGGAAAACAAAACATAAGTGCCCCAAAATTGTAGATCTGTGTGCGCAACCTGAAAATCAGTGAAAGAAAATTTTTTGCCAAATGCTTTTACAGCACTCTCCAGTGAGGAAAGCCCATCTTCGAGTGTGATATTGCAGACTGAAATGACTCAATATTTCACTCACAAGAATTGAGACATAATTTGAACTTGTGAAGCTGAACTTATGAATTTGAACTAAGGCTGAAGGGTCTGGCCAAGCGAAAGTGAACATGTGTGACGAAAATTATATTTCTTTGTAACGCATAGTGAATGGGCTGATCTTGTAGCTTAATCTGTCTAGTTTATGGAACTAACTTTGTTTTTTTAATACAAGATGCAGAAAAAAATTACAGCCATTTAAAGTGCATGAAGTTTGAAAACTACAGACACACTTGGAAATCTATTTTTCACATAATTTTCATCTCAACAATAAAATATCTAAAACTACATAAAATTTACTTGTTTCTACATTTAATACCTTTTACTATTCATATTTGTCAGCATCTGTAACTATTTTTGCCAAATTCAAATTAAAAATGAGTTTTTTTAACTCTTAAAATTTGACATTTCAGATTTTGGGACCTGTAGTGACGTAACCAAAATTTTATGTTTTTTAAATTTTTTTACTACTTCCACTTACTTTTTTTTAGTGATACTTGGCAAACCTTCCTTTTTCTAATGAACATCTAGTTCTGTAGTGATGTAACCAATACAGCTTGTAATGCCATAACCATATTCTTTTACCTATTAAATCTAAGAAATTCCATATTTTACTACAATTTCTGCTGAGAACATAGTTTAACAGGTTTATTGCAATATTGAAACGAGGTTGACCCCAATTTGTAATGAGAACAGCATGTTATGCATCTTTGCGCACACCTTGTCAAATCTGATGTCCTCTTTTGGTAGTACCGTAACTGAGCACATTTTTGCTAATTTCACATTTAAAAATTATTCTAACAATCCATTGAGTATACCATGTTAAAGTACTTGTAAAAACCTTTAGAAACATGTATTTCAAGTTTATATAAGTTATCTGGTTAAAAGGTCATAGCCCAATGAACATCAAAATTGTAGTGACGTAACCGCTTGGCCAGACCCTGAAGTTAAATGCCCTACTTGGTAACAGACAGGAATGAGTGGAACACACTCCCAAACCATGCCCTCACCAATTTGCCACCCCTCTTAATTTCATTCTTCACATCCTCAATGGAGAATCCCCCAATGTTCTCACTGTCCGAATGGGATGTCACCAGTGCAGATGAGAAGAGCTGGAACAGAACAAAAAATCCTGGTAAATAGGCACAAAATACAGAATTTCTCCATTACCTTCTCTTGGAAATCTTTCACTTTGTATTCCAAAAGGGAAGGGCAAGTCCAGAACAAAATGCCATTTCTTCCTTGGCTTGCCTGTCATTGTTTTTAGTTTTCCTATTATCCCCCCGTTGTGCGCGAGGTCCTAATTTCTCCATTCTCTCACCATGCACTTGTGGTGAGCTGCCACCTTCTGGTTGTTAGACATCAGTAGCGGCCCACACTCCTTGTCTCGGTTGGTTTTGCAAAAGGCGCATTTTCTCATTCTTGGTGATGTTCCCTTTCGATGCCCAGACGAGCCCGACATGGCCAGGCAATCTATACACTCCGCTTCTGCCTCAGGTTTCTGGATCAGTAATAGCTTAGACCTGAATAAGAATTAAAGACACCAACACCAGACATAAATCAGAATCGAAAGCATTGATAAACAATTTATTATTCGGTTACTGTAACTTGATATGAAAAATTTCCACTTCTGTGTAATTAAAAGGAACCGGACGCCCATGACAGGAAAAATGAAGCGTTCGAAACCTCCTTCCACTACAGTGTTTTGTGCGCTTCTGTCTCCATAATTCGTAGGCGAAATGAGTAACATCGAGAACTCTAACTACACGGCGCATTCTTTCATAAATGCATTCTTGGCTCAAATTCGTATAATGTAACAGTTTCTCCTCGCCAAAAGAAACGAGGGACCGTTCATCCAGCGATCACGCTAAAATATAATATAACTGGTGCAAACTATAGCAGGAATATACACTGTTGTTTTGAACACGAAGAAGCGCGATCTCTGCCGGCGGCTGCGGCAAGGACAGCAACGCTGCACTAAACTCGTAGTTCAGGGTCCCAGTGAAATTTATGAATGATTCAGTTAAAGACAAGACATATAGAAAAACCTTTAAAATATAAACGCTTGTATTGTGGCATAAGACCAAACAACAGGCGTGGCATTATTGCTCCTCTTCTTTATATATAAAAAAAATCGCGATACATGCAGACTTGTATCATGTCATTTCCCAATATCATTATAGCTTCATGATGAAATGGGGTATTCCGCCCCCCGAATATCATACACAAAATTTTTCGGGGTTTCCCCAACATGCTAGCTACTTCCCGCGAGGCCCTGATATCCCTAGGCCTCCAATAGAAATGGACAATTGAAATCAAATAGTCTATCAGTGTCAGGAGAAAATCTGAGAGTGAAGTAGCCCGCTAAGTCCACGAGTTTCTAACTTGCCATCTACTGTAGCTGCATCCCATTCATTCTTCGATTATAAGTGTAGCAGTGTCGTTCTTTTACTGGCCAGATCCTATGAATCGTTAGCAAGTTAGCTTAGCCTACAAGAAAAAGGTCTCTTTTTGATAACTACCCCACTTTTCAAAACCGTTTATTAGAAAACGCGAAATTTTATATGAGGAGAGCAAGAAGCCATCAATAGACCTTACCCTGCTCTCCCTCTTAGTTACACAGCTCCGCAGTGAAAGTCAGAGAATGCTAGACTGTTTTCCTCTTCCGACTGCGAGAGCCCTCGCTGTTCTTCCACTCTGCCACTACGCAGTTCATCCGACGTTACGCAACGAAAAAAGCAGTTTGATTGGCAGTCCACACTAAACATGTCCCGCCTTGTGCACAGTCTTCTCATCTTGGCGCGTAGTTTCTGTAACGTCGAGAAAGGGTAATGTTCTAATTCACTTGAAAACGACAGATTGCTATCAGTGATGCTATCAAGGGTTATTTTACGCATTTTGGATAATTTGTGTAAATTTATGCGTATCAACATTTAAATCAATTTTATGGGACTTTGCATTCTTCAAGGGTTGACGTTCATGATAAACTATGCTCCGAGAGACAATCTCACAAAATCTCAGCATGAGGAGCAGGAGGTTGCATTGACGCCTTATAGTAAGATTGTCGGACTGAATCTGCCCTGCGCCTTCCTGTGGACAGTTATCATATTTGTGTGGGTTTTCTCAAAATTTTGAATGGACATAATCTGAACTTCCATTCACAATCCTAACATCCATCCATCCATCCATCCATTATCTAAACTGCTTCTTCCTCATCAGGGTCAAGACAGGAACACACAATGGACTTGCCAATCCATTGTAGGGCTCATACGCCATTCATTAACACTTTCATTCTCATGGGTAATTTATATTTTCCAATTTAGTGGCTCAAGAATGTGACCATTACTTGTCCAATTGTTCTGCTAGTGAACTCCAGAATAAGTAACTTAAAATTTGAAACATAATAGCCAAAAAGATTACATTTTGGGATTTGTGTTATGATCCAGACAAGGAATCATGCAGATGCAGATTCAGAGTATAATCCAATAGGGAGTGTTTATTGATAGGAATATGAATATGGTTATAACTGGAGAATGGGCCAAAGCCCACAGTAAGGAAGGGGAAGTCCAGCTTAGATGGTATTGACTGGTGGGGCTAGTGGTCGTGTCCACACCAGGTCAGTGGCATCCCAGGGCAGAAGCCAGGCGGCATAACCCTCGCTGAGCCAGGACCGCATGACAATAGATTTGATGGGTTTCGAAGGAATGCAATCCCAATCCTGGAGACCAATTAAGGCAAACTTTGGATCGCGGTCCAAGACCACCTCTTGGGGAATATTGTAGAGATGAACCACATGGTGTAATAGGAGCTTGGCAGTCTTCTTGGCCGTGGGTAGCTTCCCAAATGACAAGAAATGGGCCGCTTTGGTAAACCAGTCCAGAATAGAGAGGACTACTGCAAATCTGTCTGACAAAGGCAGCCTAGTTATGAAATCCATGGTGATACCTAGTCATAGCCAACTGGGAACCTCCAAGGCTGGAGCAGAATGCAGGGATGCTGATCACTGGACTAATAGCCGGCAAACAGAGGACAGGCTGCAACAAACTCCCGGGTATCTTAGCGCAGTGGTTCTCAAACTCAGTCCTGAGGTACCCCGTGTATGCTGGTTTTTGTTCCAACCGCAATGGTGATCCCAGAATTTAATAAGCTGTTAATTTTCCAAACTAGGAGCTTATACTGTGGGATTACTTATACTCTTAAATCACATTCTACCGGAAGTGGCTACGAACGTGGTGAAAAATGCATCTTCTGTGGGCATGCAGTACTTACTGGATTAAATTTCAAACTGTTACTTTCAATATGCATGAAGAGAGGTAAATTATCTATAACCAATTAAATTAAAGACTGAGGTCAATTAGCAAGTTCTTAATTAGTATGTACACCTGGCCAGCAACCCTAACCATTTGGAAGATTATTAATGAATTCAATAACAACGCAAATGACAATGAGGCCCACCTGCTTCGTGTCGACAAAGTAACCAGTTTAATCGTAAAGTGAGCCAATTAATCTCATTTATTTGTTACCTCTTTATTTAACTTCTTGCCGATGGTGCGATAAGTACTACAGGGGCCGGTTGCACCAACCGTGCTAAGTGCTGTCCTAAAGTTACGCACGAAAATGGGTTGCACCAACGATGACTTTCGACAAGCTTTGTCCTAAGTGCTGTGTCGTGAGACAAATTGGTGCAACGGCTATCAACGGCGAAAAGAGCCGTTGCACCAACACAAGTTAGGACACGGAATTACGACAGAAACCTATGTGTGGTGGGAGGTGACTTAAGTGTGCTGCGATCTTAGAATAAATCTCTTTCTTTTTAATTTATATGTAATAATCTCCTAAACTTGCTACAGTGAGACAACTTCAAGTAGCCTATGTACATTTCAAGAAATTGCACGCAACTGTCTGCATACCCCAGGGCGGCAAGTGGTCACGCTTTTAAAAAATCGTAGTTTAACTTTGCCACATCCCAACTCTGAATTTCATCTCTCATTGTAGCATTTTTAGGAGATTATTACAGATTAATTAAACATAAAGAGATTCATTTTAAGATCGCCGTGGATTTTAGGCATATAAAAAATACACAAGGTGAAAACATTCTGTATAACAAAAGAAACCTGACATTGAGGTATAAATTATCGCATTCGCGCGAAATGGCCAAATGTAAGCCCACAAAAAATCGTGCAATCACATTCTTGCAAAACTATGCCGTTCTATGGCCATGAAATTTTCAAAATGCGATAATCAAGCATGCTATCTTGATAAATTTGAGTATCTACTCATTCAACTTATTAAATAAGCAAATCTACTGTTTGATTACTGATTGAGCAAAGTAAATGGGGACAGGCTTAGAGTAGCCTAATTGGTAAAACAGAGACAATTTTGCAGCCCTTTTCTTGGCTCCATTCAGTACGTCGCCGAAAAATACTGATGTCAGTCAATTTTTTTCCAGAAGAATTTCACACGCCCTCTGATGTTTTGCACTTTCTGGGTCGTTCATTCAAGACCGCACCGGGATGCTGGTTTTTTTTTTTTTTTTTTTTGCTATACTTCAGAGAAAAACCACCTCTTTGCTTTTGTGTGTGCTATATGTAGCTGTCTTAGTTCCGTTCATTCTATGATACTAATTGTATGTATCATATAAACTGCTCATGCATGCATACACACATACATTACACCATCCAAAATTGACTATTTGCCACTCAGATTTGACCTTCCTAAAGTTGGAGACACCAGTCAGGACTTCACAACCAGGGATGTTTGTGTATGTCATTTAGGCCATGTCCTAAGACATATCTTAAGATACAGATTTTATGACACGCATAAGAGTTTTTGGTGAAACGGCAGTTGCGACTTGTCTCAGCGCTGTCCTGAGTTTGGTGTCTTATGACAAGCACTTACGGTACGTTTGGTGCAACCGGCCCCAGGTCTATGCAACATTACTCAGAAAGGGCCAGTGCGGGTGCAGGCTTTCAATCCAACCAAGCACTTACATACCTGAAACTACTAACCAAGCTCTTTAGCAGAGACCCTTGGGGTTGATTAGTCATATCAGGGTCCCGTTGTACCAACGGTCCTAAGTGCTTTCCTAAAGTTACACACTGTCAGAATGGGATGTCAAAAAAGTTGACTGTGATTCAAGCAATTATTCTGAGCAACTGTTGCTAATCAGGAAAAGTAAACTTCAAGAGTTTTAGGTTATTAAGTATTGAAAGGTGAGGTTTCCAAGGGCCTTTGTTATTGCCGACGCACCGCTTCTGACTGGTCCTGCATGCATGCATACGTACATATCTTACACCATCCAAATTTGATAATTTGCCAGTCAGATTTGACCTCCCTAAAGAGACTCCGGTCAGAACTTCACGGCAAGAGATGTCTGTGTACGCCAGTTTGGACATATCCTAAGACATATCGTAAGATATGGATTTTACGACATGCCTAAGAGTTTTGGTGCAACGGCAGTTACGACATGTCTCTGTGCTGTCCTTAAGTTTGATGTCTTACGACATGTACTTATGACACGTTTGGTGAAACTGGCCCCAGGTCTGGTAACTGCTTGGTTGGAATGAAAGCCTGCACCCACATCGGCCCTTTCTGGATATTGCTGAATAGCCCTGAAGTAGTATATGAAATTGGTAATCTTTGGGGCATTGTAAAACTATGTTTTTGATTAAGATGATAAATCACCTCTCTGAACATCAAGCAACTAACTAAGGAATAAAGACAGCTTGTTCAAATTCTGGAATTGCAATTGTCGTTGGACAGAAAACCTGCATATACATGAGGTCCTCCAGGACCGAGTTTGAGAACCACTGTCTTAGCGAATGGTAGGGCACAAAAAACAATGACAAATGAGTTCCAGGTTGCAAGAGATGCTGTAATGGCATGTCAGCTGAGAAGCATGCACCCAGAACAAAACATGACTCCTCCCCCCCTTAGGGATGAAGGGACGATTGTGTGGAGCATATGATGGTGGAAGACATGACCACAATGCCTCTTAAACTTCGCACTAAATCAGCAGCTTAGTAGCTAACAGAACACACAGACCTGGAAGAATGGTCTCAGGAAGATCATCGGGCAAAGGAGAGTAGAGATGGGACAAGGAGTCAGGCTTAGTAGTCTTGAATCTAGGATGATTGGTCAAGACCCTGGTTGTCTTCCAGGGCCTGTGTAGTCTGTTTTGCATTGGGTACCTGTTGGGGTGGAGCTTGGAGAAATTAAACAAACTCAGTCCTGCTGCATTCAGCGATTCCAGGGGTTAAAAGTCCGGTCAGCCCTTGGCATCGCGGGATGTTTCGTCGTTCCCCCACGCACCTTGTTTTATTTGCGGTTTTGTTACGTTTGTTTTTTGCAACCAACACGCACCATACCACACCGCACTTTCCCCTCATCCACATCCTACACTACTGACAACGCTGACTTTCATGTCTCATTGGACGGCTGTCTTTTCCTTATGTTGGAGTTGTTTCCTCTGGATAACAAATAAACTGCCATCATTTTTGGCCAAACTAATCCGGTGTTTCCATCTAGTTGCGACCAATTGAGCCATGATTGTAACAAAAGTTAAAACTGGAAAAAAAGAGGGACTAATGGGCTTACCTGGGGTTCAATCCCTCAGCAGTAGAGAGGCACCTGACGTTGCAATGGCTCATCCAGACAAGGACAGAGTGACCGCATCCCTCCAGCTAATGCCTCCACTCCTCGAATGCCAGCTTCACCACAAAAAGCTCCCAATCATCAATGGAATAATTCCTCTCTGCAGGAGATAGCTGTTGAGAAAAGAAGTCACATGAATGGATTTTGCCTTTGGCAGCTTGCTGGGAGAAGATGACCCCAGCACCTGCATCAAAGGCGTCGATTACCACAAAGAATTTGGCACTGAGGATCTGGGAGCAAGAGGATGGGAGCGGTGGTAAATAGCTCCATAAGCTGGCAGAAGGGGGTGCAGCATGAGGTTCCATCTGTGCTGGGTTTTGATGGATGTAAGGGCTGTTAAGGGCGCAGCCATTGTGGAGTGCCCTCAAATGAACCACCGGTAGAAATTGGCAAACCTGAGGCACATCTGCAGTTGTTTACAGTCCTTACGGTCAGACTAATACAGCAATGCCTGTATCTTTTTGTGGTCCATCTCCAAGGTCCCCTACATCACAGTGAAGCTCAGGAATGAGACAGTCATGCGATAGAATTAGCACCTTTCAGGTTTTAGATAAATATTATTATCCAAAAATCTTTGGATGTCCAGGCAGACATAGCAGGTATACACCTCTAGGGTCGGAGAGAAAACCAGGATGTTGTCTACGTAAACATAGACAAACTGGGAGACCATGTCTTGGAGGACATCATCAGTGAGATTCTGGAACACATTGGGGCCGTTGGAAAACCATAACGGTATCACCAGATATTCAACTTGACTGGGGGGGATAACACTGCCTTCCACTCATCTCCTTTCCGCATGCGCACTAATTGGTAAGCATTGTGTGGGTCCAGTTTGTTAAAATAACAACAGCCCAGGAGGTTGAAGAACTCCGAGTCCATCAGAGGAAGAGGGTAACGATTCTTGATAGTAAGGGAATTGAGCTATCAATAACCTTTGCAGGGATGTAACAACTCAGCTTAGCCACGAAGAAGAAACCGGCTCCAGTTGATGACTAAGAACCTTGAATGATTTTGGATGCCAGGGACTAATCAATGCTCCAATACTTCGGTCTCCTGTGCTGTAAAGGAGGACAGCCGACCCCTCAGGGGGTGACGTTTTTGGGCAGAAGGTCAATAGTGTTGTCATAGGGTCTGTGTGCTTGAAGTGATGTAGGTCATGCTTTGCTAAACGTGACAGAGGACATGATAACTGCTGGAACTATTTTCAGGTCCGGTGGCTTCCCCTAGTGGTTGGGGGAAGGAGGTGCGTCTGGACTGGAAGCTGACTGAAGTCAGTACTGAGAACCATACGAACTCCACTCCAGGGTGGAACCGAACAGCCAGTCAACAAGACGGTTGTGACTTTCAAGCCAGGGCTCTCTCAACACCACCAGCGCATAGGGTGACTCCATAATGAAGAACACTAACTACTCAGAATGGTTATTGGAGGTCAGCATGGGAAATGATCTGAACACTTCAGTGATGTCGGAAGGGGCAATCCCCATAAGGCCCTGTGACCATATAGATACTGGCAGTGCCTCAGTCGGAACTTTCAGGTGATGAACGAGACCAGGATGGATAAAGTTTCCGTCCGTCCCTGAGTTGACTAGTGCTCTGATGGAAACTTGGAGACCCTGCCAGGGGTGCGTTTCCCAAAATCACCGATGCTAACTTATATAGTTGGCCCCATTGACTGTGAATGGACGAACTATGTAAGTTGCTAACTTAGCTAGCAACTACGCTTTTGGGAAATGCAACCCAGGTTAGAGGAATAGGAAAGAGTGGCTGTGTAGATGAAACAGCAGCTCCAGACAACACCTCTTTTGCAGGAGAAGCTCGAGTCCATTGTACTGGGCATTCAGCAATGATATAGTTGGCACTTCCACAATACAGGCATAGGTTCAGCTGGGTACAATGTAGTCGTTCCACCGGGGGCAGCATGTGAAGCCGAGCCCAGTCAATGACCATCGGTACCAAAGGAGCCAGGAGGGGCATAGCTCTGAGCAGAAAATCGTGGCACATAGGCAGGGTAAGTACCTGTAATCTAGCCTGCCGATCCAGCTGCCTCTCTTGCAGTTGGACATCTATTTGCAGCACCTGGTCGATGAGGCCTGGGGAAGAACACAGGTGGTCACTTCATCCTGGACCCCCTTTGATAAGCTAAATAAATAGGTGTCACAGAGCACCCGTGAGTCCTAGCAGGTAGTGGCAGCCAGTGTCCAGAAATCAAGGAATACCCAGAAACTGACAGACTCCCTTAGTGCAACTAGAGAGGCTTCTGGGCAGTGGCATGGCTGGAGCAGTTCTGGTCAAACACTTTACTCATCTCATCGGTGAGGGCCGCAAGGCTTGATCTGCAGGATCTCCTGTGTCCCTACAGGCAGCAACCCAGCCTCTGGCAATTCCGGAGAGGCAAATAGATGAATGCCACCCTTGGCCATTCAGTGGGGAATGAAGATGGTTGGACCTTGAAGACCATTCAACAACGGGCCAGGAAACTTTGGCAGAAGGAGAGGTTGCCATCGTAAGGATCTAACACAGCTTGGTTGGGTTTCCAATGGGAGGCTGTCTGAGGGAGAGTCTGCTGCATAATAGAGCTGGCTGCTTGAGTGACAGTGGCAGAGTCCTGGGAGATATCAGTAATAGCCACAAGTTGACTGGAGAGGGCACAGATGTACTAGTGCACCTGGTGGAGCCCCTCCTCCTGCTGACCTATCCACATGCGCTGGTATCCCAGGGAGTCAACCTGGCTGGGCATATCTGCTGGTTCCTTTCCTTAGCTGGATTGTACTGTTATGATCCAGATGAGGATTCAGACACGGATTCAGAGTACAATCCAAAAGGGAGTGTTTATTAATAGGAATACGTTAACAACCAGAGAAAAGGCTGAAGCCCTGAGGAGGAAAGGGGCAGTCCAGCTTACATTGAATCGACTGCTGAGGATACTGGGTGTGTGCGCCCAGCCTGGGCCTGAAGCCAGGTGGTATAACTCTTGCCAAAGCAGGACTACCTGACAACAGATCCCAAGGGTTTAGAATGAATGCAGTCCCAATCCAGGAGACTGATAATAAGTTTTGGGAGTTTGTTCCTATTGGTATAACTATAAGAGTAATTACTTTTTTTCACTTTGATAAAGGATACAATAAATTTGGAAGAAGGCTCAGCTTTCGCTAACGGCATAAACTGACTGGAATCTTCAAGCATGACAGTCCAGTATCTCTGCTAGACAGAACCAAGGGGTAAATGCACCGCAGAGACACTAAGGGAATGGTGCGCATAATGGATTACGCATGGGCAAAGGGAGGCATGCAACACACCAAATTTATTAAGGAGACAATGCCTCAAAAAGACTAGACGAATGCTATTTGTCATAAACTGCATGTAATTAATACTGTTACCTTCCTTCTACATGTTTCTCTTTTTCGATGATTCCCTGAGAGAAACGCCTGACCGTCGCAAGTAGGGTGCAAAAGAGAAAAATAGTGCAAAAGCATTCAGAGCATTTGGGAATTCAGGACTTAGTTCCATAGCCCAATGGCAGTTTCTTCCAACTTCATATCTCCAGATGCAAGCCAGAATCCCAAGCCCCACTAGGGGCTACAACCAGCAACTGTTGTCGCCATTGCAGCCACCCACTACTATGCTACCCTGTCTCTCCGAGGGCAAATGAGATTATTCAAGTTTCTGCCCATATCTTCTGTTTGGACTATAACCTGAGCAATTTTTCCGCAGTGTCCTTATAGCACAAATAGTCAGAGTCATAATTCATTGTTATGTTGAATTCAAACTGCGGTTGTTTAAAGAAATTCAGATGAACCATGCTACCTCTTTGTTTAAAATGCAATTTTTTTCTGCCCTTTATCATGAAATTACTTTCAAGTCTGAAGATTTTGGTCCGTTAACAGGCCAACATATAGGCTTGGTTTTTTTCCCCCCACCATTACGAGGTTTATGTCGCTTTGCACATGAGCTTTTGCAACCCATAGAATAGCGAAGTCTTCACTAATTTCTAAGTGCAAATATAAATGCTGTCTCTACCATCGACAATGAATGGCTCTCAGAGATGTCAGTCAAGCATGATGCGGTTCACCAGTGTTTCACATCATCCCACCCATCTCCGGACGAGAAGGTAGACAAGGGATGGGTTGGGGAGAGATGGTGAAGGAGGTATACAGCGCGATAGAAATATCTGCTGAGGAAGGAGGAAGAAAGCAACATATATAAAACGAGGAAACCAACACTGGTGGATGAGCATCAAAGTATGATATAGAAAATCAAGCGGGACGTTTTGTGTTTCATTTGCGCCGGCTATTGCCTGTGAAAGTAAGGCTAACTCGGTGAGTAACTACCGGCTCGCAATAGCTGTTGTCCAATTATATCTGCAGTTCATGGTATGCACGGGCAACTCAGTACAGCAGGAAAAGATTTGCCAATCGTTTGCCTTCATTTTACATTTTGACAACGAGGGGTTTTGAAACTTGGTTGGATTTTCCATGCTTGTCTATGGTACTTGCTGAAACGATATTTTTATACGATAATGACAAAAGTTAATTTATTCCCACTGCATTCAGCTACAGCTTTGATGAAAAGTATGCTTGGCGTATGCATCAAACGGGATGAAAAGCGTTTACTGATAAGTTACTTGGCGCTTCGCAGCGTTTCAAGTTTAAAACTGAGTCTTACCGGATATTGGTCTGGAGGAGTACCAACTTGCATTGTTCAGCTACCTCAACGGACTAACTCTCCGGAGTGGGTGGGGCCTGAGGTCGTCTTTCGGAATTGGCAGTATCTTGTCATATTCAAAAAAGTGCATGGAGCATGTAGACTATAGAGTATATAGGCTATGAACTATTTGCGTTAAGTCCATCTTCAAAATATGAACACGCGCGAGCATATAGTCCGATCATGTTAAATTAATTTAAATGCCTTTCGTCCATTCTGGGAAATTGATGGTCTGTATCCGGAATTACAACATGGTATGTCTGCTTGGCTAAATTATTGATGGACTGTGAAACTGGCGTTGTATTTGTTGAGCTAGGTGCTGGCTATCAATGAGTATGCCAGTTGTGAATTCAGTTTCATTCGACTTTGTCGTACAGCCATACTGAACACGAAGATGTGGCCTGATACGAATGGTCGACTGCTTATTGCGATTACTATTTCAAATGAATCATGTTTAAACTGCCGGTGGATATTTTCAATGTGCTGTTCGCTCTGCAAGTTAAACATCTTTTTTTGACATAATGTGGCCACAAAAGCGTGAACAGTCGGTTTTTGTTTTGCCCGCAGCGTCATCTCTATGCAGGGGGACTGTGGTATCACCTTGCCTTGACAGGGACATGTGCTTGTGTTTGCAATATTGTATAAATAGGATACAGCTTGTGGGTGGTCATTGACCATATTGAACTGATAGACTGTTACTGATTGCATTAATTATTCAGTCAGGGTTTTCCTCCGTAGACATAACCTAAAGAATGTTCTTTGGTCATAACTTTGTTGAAGTTTGATATTTACCCCGTTGTCGTCAGATTCATGATGTAAGATTTTTATGTGTATTATTCTTCATTTATTTTTTTTTTGTTTACCGTGGGGTTATGTCGTTTATCATTGGAAGCAGACGTGGGCACAGTTCATGAGAGTGGAGTGGGGTGGGGATGGGTGTCGTTGTATATGTCCTGCGCAGTTTCTTTATTTACAACCATAACATCAACGTAACATCCACACGCAATCACTACACCCATGCATTCCCCAACATTTGGAACTGAAATTAAGCCCCTATAAGCAGGACATTACTTAAGCAAAAAAAAAAAAAAAAAAGTTTTTTTTTGTTCACCGTGTTAACATCTCATCTATTGTGTCCTTTTACATAGTGTGATTTGCACATTGTGAAAGTTGCTCAGAGGGTTTTTACACGAGGTTGAAACTTTATCATGAAATTTTTTATCTTTTCACTTGTCTTGTTTGCAGGATCTGGTCCTGTCCAAAATTCCTAGTTGTTTTTACGATTACTGCTCTTTGAAACACAGCTAAGTCGTGCAAAATATATTCCGTGACTTATCTGACAACTACTCTGCTTTGAGCGGAACTGAGGAAGATGAGGCTGTTGTAAACATAGTTTCTGTGGTTATACATCTTATCACACTGATCCGCATTCTCTCTGATCAGCATTCTCTGATTTCTATGAGCTCTTTATTCTGTTGTCTTAATGTGTAAAGTCTGATAGGTGTATTCATGTCAACAGTTGTATGAGCATGATTTGTGATTTTTGTAATAAGTAATTAATGTGTTATACAACTTTTGCTGGCTAGTGAGTCCCAGACATGCTATTACTTATTCATTATTTAATCCTCAGTGCTGATTAGATTAGAAAGGACTCAAGTCTCTGACACGAGGGCGAAATACCGGAAGCGCTTTGCATGAGAACAGAAAGGTTGCAAACTTGGCCATCAGTAAGCACTCAAAATTTATTTGTTTTGTAATATTTTTACCCTCTCTTTCTTCATTTGCCAGCTGCTCACTACTACGCATTGGGAGACATAAGTGTTCCCACCCTGTCAAAGGTGCTGTATTTCCATCATGCCCTTCTTTGGGAAGTCACAGAAGAACCCTGCAGAGATTGTAAAGACCTTAAAGGAGAATGTGACCTACTTGGAAAAGCTGGATGCATCTGAGAACAGAAAGTGTGAGAAGGTTGGTAGAGTTTGAATGGAGTTTGACCAGTGCGTCACAGGAGGCTGATTTGCAAACCCTAAGAAGGAAAACGAAGGTTCCGCCTTGACCACGCCCCGAACGAATTTCATTGGTTGTCCAAACACCTTCTTCTGCTGCTTCTTTGGGGATTGGGGTTAGTGTTGTAGCACATACAATGCTGCAGAAGAAGAAGGTGTTCAGACAACCAATGAAATTCGTTCGGGGCATGGTCAAGGCTGGACCATCCTTTGCCGTCTGTCTTAGGGTTCGCAAATTCACTCACAGCAGTCATATCTGTCACTCTTGCGTCCTCTGGAAGACATCTTTTTTTTAAACAAAACCATGGTGGGCTGCAGCATACTCTGTGAACACTAGGCCTCATGTAGTATAAAACCATACGAAGCTCCATATAAAAAGCGCCGGTGGGCCTCATGAAAAGCAGGAAATGGCGCTCACCTAACAAAAACCAGATTTATTAACGCCTTTCTGCGGATGTAGACGCTGCGGACATAGAGCAGCTCTTTTTATGGACGCAGTTGCACTACTCTATCACTAGATGGCAACCCCGGATCAGTTATTGAAGATTCACAAGCAAGCAGAGCTGGAACGCAGTCTAGAATATTGACGAGTTCACTCCTATCCCTGTTTTTCAGGAGTTGCATGAATTGAACTCCTCAGCTAAGCCTGATGTGCAAACTGCTCAATATCCTTGCCCATAGTATCCACCCAGCAGTTAAAAAAAATGATCTCTTGCGACAGAAAAATTTGTTGTCCTCTGTAGCACCACTTCAGTTACAGTGACCCAATGGTATTCCAAGTAGTTAAAAAAAAAACAGTTTCCTGAGGCAAAAATTCGCCATGGTATTGACACTATGTCATTCTACTATCAATTTCAGTCATCACATATTAAAAACGCACAATTTCCTATTGTGGATTAACGCGTAGATATGTCGGTTGAAGAATTTAGCTGTCTTTTAGAGCCTCATACAAGCTCTCACGGAAATCCAGTCACTTTAATGGTGATTCAATGGTATCTGCGTGAAAGCCCAGCTGTAGTTCACGCCCACGTGAAATTCTCCTGGTAATTACCAGTTGGTTGTCAAGATTTTTATCCAATTGCAGACAGTATAAGCTTTCCTCAGTAAGTGAAAGACATTGATTGGACCTTAAAAACATATTAAAATACTTGTGTAATAGGGTTACTTTGTATTCAATAAACTTCACGCAGCTCAGACTGACATGGTTGCATGGGAACAAAAAACCTCCAGAACTAAGCCTGAGCCCGGTGCGATTTGCACTTCTGGAAGCAGAAGAGTTATCTTCCGGTTGTTCGCTTTGCACTCTTCTCTTCCGAGAAGAGCGTCCTTGTCTTCCGTTTATCGAGTAGAAGCAGGTAGAAGATTGGCGCTCTCTTCCAAAACCAAATGGCATCCGCATCAATTTTTTCCGAGCTACATCTGACTGACACTGACAGCAGTTCCCGTCTGCATCCATTGCGCTTATAATCGATTTGTACTTACGTTGCAAGGCTTGCTAGGGCGAATACTATTGGCAGTTTACTTCTACATGTGTCTCTCTTCTCTAATTCCTCTAATTGCATAGCCAGTATAAGCTGTTGCATGTTGTGTGCCGCCGTATTTCTTCCTTCTGGCTGTTCGATCTATAATTAGAAGATGTGTCTTCCGGAAGGGTATTCCAGAGGGCGAAGTGTGCCGAATCGTACTGGGCTCTGGAGAGCTGAGCTTATTTGCAGGATGGAAATGTGATTCTGAGATGGAAAATGGCAGTTAATCTGAATGGAACAGATAGGAGGGCTGACAGCATTGATACTTTTGAGGAGCAGCTCAATAATTCTGTTGAAAAGTGAGTAAAGCTATCTTTGTATGGTGTAGCTCTATCTTACTTTTAGCCTGCTAGCTAACTAGCCAGCTATTTCTTACTTTTGGTTTACCCAGCGATCAAGAGAGCTAGTTTGTCACATTGGGTAACAAAAGAGTAGTCGATACTGCAGTGTGCTGGCATTTTTCTTAACTAGGCGATCAGTTTTAGAATTTATACCTCATTCAATGAAACGGAATGCCTTGCATTTTCGCTCTTTTTAAGTGCTAACAGCTATTACTGTGACCTGAGTTATACTTGTTCCATTGAGGGTGTTAAAAGCGTTGTTACAAGCTTGCATTTCGCTGGGATGATCGGAATTGTAAACAGCAAGCTTTCCATCTGAGTGAACGATCTGACCGTAAAATAAGCAGTTCCTCTAATGAGTAACTGTGCTTGCTGATGCGGCTTTGTAGATAAATTGAAGAGACTCTGAACTTTATCGTGGAGAAAAGGCATGTTTTTGGTTTGGAGAGGTCACTGGTGACCATTGATGTCCAGCTGCGCCTATATTGATAAACTCATGCTAAATTCAACCAGAAAATCATCCACTCATATTGAACTTCATGAGTGCAAAGTTGATTTGCGTTAAAAATATGATTATTTTATGAATTGAACTGCACCATTTTCAAGGCTCTGGGAGTTTGGGGAGCCCCCTGGATAGCTATCTTATTTGGCTCATAAAAAGTGGATAATTTAATATTTCATGTTCAGATGAGGAGTACTTGTGGTCTAGGAGTTTATTATCCCAGAAATGTATTGTTTTAACCCCCAGCCATTTTTCAATCCTCAGAATTTTTTTTACAGTTTCAATGGTGAATTCTCTTGAAGATTTTTTATGTTTGCAGCCCATTTTCTCTACGAAAATCATGAAATTAAACTGAAATACGATGTAATTCTAAATGCTGTGAGTGTCTTTTCTGAGTTGAGCCACATTCGTCCTCTTTATGAATCTTAAATCTTGAATTATAAAGCGTCAAATTGGGTGACCCATAAATAGCCAAATTTGGCTTCTGCGCAAAGGGGTTAAACCTTGCGCATGTAATCCGGTGCACAATTTCGCCTTTATGAATGACAACTTCGAAACCTCATCTCCTGCTCCATTACCTCCCACAACTGCCCATGAATGGTTGTACACCCAACCTGAAAAAGGAGACACATTATGGAAAAATAGAAATTTATCTAAAAAGGAGTGTATTTGAAAAGTCCTCTGACCCTTTACTATATTAAAAATGTACACTTATTTCAAATCTTATGACTGCAACACACCCCCAGAAAGTTGGCACAAGGGCAATTTATGGAGAATAATGATGTCACAATTTGTAAGAATAAGTTGATGTGAAATCATTGATGTTAACACATGAGTTAATTGTGTTATAATGTAAAAGGAGCCTCCAAAAAAGGCCTAGCCCCTCGCAAGAAAAGTTGGGCAGATGCTTGCCAATTTGCCAACAGATGGGTCATTCCATATGAAATCACTCAAAATGGGGGTGCTCCCAGCTTTATGGTTTCAGAATTGCTTCATTTGGTGATATTTTGTTGCATGTGATGAGCAAATCAAATCGCATGTGGTTTCAAGTTGATATCTTGTTCCGTTCTCATTTTATGGGCCCCCGAAAAAGGGGGCGTGGCCCACGTTAACCCTCTGGTCACAGTTTGTGACCATTTTCAAAGGGTTATAACCGATGAACCGATAAGGATACAAATTTCATTCTTTCAGGATATTTTAGGCAAGTATCCTTTGAATGTTCCCTTTGCCATTTACATTGTTAATAGTATACCTGATGGAGTTTCAAATGAAGGTAAAAACATCTTTCTATCTTCATCCAATTTGGAGAAACATTAACCCCTTTTCAGCTAAATACCGAAACGGTGCACTTTTTGACCCTCATTTTGACCATGTGGGCCTGTTTGGATTTTCAAAAAGTTGGCCTCAAATGAAAGCTTATTCCAAGAACTTCAAAATGCAACACAATCAAACTTGGAACAAATACTCCTACTTGGAAAAATTAGACCCCTTTTAAGTGCTATTTACACATCGGCACAACTACTCTCAGTGTACAGGTAAATGTACAATAATGTACAGGGAATACTGAACTCCACTCATTTATTTCTACTTTCAGTTGCATGCTCTTCAATCATTTGCAGCCTGTGTCATTTTCTTGTATTTGTTTTCCCAATAATTTCAAGATAATTTGATAGACCAGGCAGAATTGTTACTAATGTGGATGAAACCCTTCAAACCGTACCTGCCCCTTCATGCCCTTTATTTGCGAAAAGGGAATTGGATAACTTTAACTGCTTGAGCCTGGTTTCCTTCTCTCTTGTGCTCAAGATTTTGATCATAAATACTGCCTGTAGATATCAGCATAAAGGTGGTAGGCGGATCCTCTTAGTAGGCCTACATGGTTTCTGAAAACAATGGCTGAACCATCATAATCTTCCGAATCTAATCCCCCATGCACTGTTGGCATTGTGAATGAGACCTTGTCCATTTATGTACATTTACCTGTACACTGAGAGTAGTTGTGCCGATGTGTAAATAGCGCTTAAAAGGGGTCTAATTTTTCCAAGTAGGAGTATTTGTTCCAAGTTTGATTGTGTTGCATTTTGAAGTTCTTTGAATAAGCTTTCATTTGAGGCCAACTTTTTGAAAATCAAAACAGGCCCACATGGTCAAAATGAGGGTCAAAAAGTGCACCGTTTCGGTAATCAGCTGAAAAAGGGTTAATTTTTCTCCAAATTGGATGAAGATAAAAAAATGTTTTTACCTTCATTTGAAACTCCATCAGGTATACTATCAACAATGTAAATGGCAAAGGGAACATTCTAAGGATACTTGCATAATATTTCATTTGAAATCGACATGTTCGGCACCAAATTTCAATGTTTAGGGGTTAATTGCAAAGCACTCAAAAAGATAACCACTATATTAAAAGGTTTGTTGCGGACTATTAGACAGAATAAACATATCCTGAAAGAATGAAATTTGTATCCTTATTAGTTCATCGGTTATAACCCTTTGAAAATGGTCACAAACTGTGACCAGAGGGTTAACGTGGGCCACGCCCCCTTTTTCGGGGGCCCATAAAATGAGAACGGAACGAGATATCAACTTGAAACCACCTGCGATTTAATTTGCTCATCACAGGCAACAAAATATCACCAAATGAAGCAATTCTGAGGCCATCAAGCTGGGAGCTTGGGTGATTTCATATGGAATGACCCAGATGCGAAAGCTAATAATCCTTCAGTTTGAGAACAATGTTATCCCAAACTAAATTGGCGGGATTTGGGGAAATTCATCTTCAGCATTGCGTAATACATTTAGAAGATGGAGGGAAACTGTGAAAATCTCAGGGCGAAGCCAAGAACCACCTCTGAGTCTGTATGGAACTTAATATGGTCCGAGTGACTCACAAAATTTCATGTGGGATGTACTGTAGTATTTCACTATCCCAGGGCATCCATCTGAGCATTACGTTAGCACCCACATTGAAGCTGGCCCTCCAAGTTATAAATGGATGTAGAGATGATCAATGAATGCATAGACAAGCTGAGTGATTGATCCATGTTTCCACAAAACTGGATTTACCCAGCGGCAGAAAAAGATAATTACAGGGCTACAAACTGGACGATTCCCTTTTTGGGGAGCAACATACAATCTATTAAGGATTAGCATCCCTGTCTGTTCTGTATTTTGATTTAGCACCTTTTTGTTGCATTCAGTAATTGAATTAAGAGGAATGTTGTAGTGGGTTGTACAGACGTCCACATACATTTTTACCCATGAGAAATTGCCTTCATGTGGTTGCCCTGTAAAATGTGCGTGAATGTCAGTATATAAAAAGAGAAGTTAACATTCATTAAATTTGTTTTTGATCATTTTTTTCATTGGCGAATGCCAAATCTTCAGAGTTAAAATTAAACTCTGGGGTTTTCTGGGAGTCCTATCTTTGTGGTGCACATATTTGAACAAATGTGGTCAAATGCAGGGTTACAGCAAAAAAAAAAAAAAAAAAAAAATGTGGTGGCGGCCTGCAGTTAACCCCATAAAACTTACATGGGTCCATCAAATGCAATTGTTGTATTCAAAATTGTGGAACTTCAGGCCTATGTAAAATTCTAGTGAAGATCCTAAGGTTTTCAAAGGTACCAATATGTCCTGTTAAATTACAGGGAAATGTCTTCAAAAAGCCGAACAAGATCTAGTTATTTTCCACTTGATATAGTGCTATTGCCATAAAAACATGGCGTCATGGGTTTGAATATTTCTCTCATAAGTGTGATGTAGCAGTGAAGTGCAGCAACCATCAGATACAGAATATGCATCTGACATTATCCTACAATATGAAAAAACAATGCTTTTTCTGACTTTGAACCTACTTAAGGGAAAACTTATGTGAAAAAACAGAGTTTAAGCGGTTAAAACGGGCAATAAAATTTCACGTCATAAGGAGAATATTTAGGCAGATATGACAAAGAAACAAAAAGACTATTCACCGTATCAATGTGTTCTTGTCACTCTCTGCCAAGCAACTACAAAAAAATATACCCACACACAGTTGACAGGCCAGTGGCTTGCATTGTGTTTTTCAACAGACCAGACCAAGGTTACATAACATGACAACATAGGAACATGCCTGCAGCCTCTACTGTTTGTCTTGCAGAAAGTATAGATCCTTTCCAACAGTCACTCTAAACCAGAGGTGAGCAATGAGGGCCGTATCTGTCCCTGGCTTTCAAAACCACTTCAGGCCGTTAATTATCTTAATCACCCAAACGATTTATAAAATCTGACATATCTGCTGCATTTCTTGAAATGTTCACAAATGACCACCAAAGACTGTTCTTGTGCCCCTAAATGATATGTTTGTCTGTGATCTAATCTATGAGAACATGTATGTGCATATACAACCAATTGGATAGTCAGTAGTGAAAACAAAAACCTGCATACATACCGGCCCTCCAGGACCGGAATTGCCCACCCCTGCTCTAAACACATGCAGCTGCCTACTGCACGGCAAAACACTCCAGACGCAACGTCACTATTATAAAACACCATTGCCATAATGCAGTATCCATCACACTTTAGTTCTACAACTCAAAAATAGAACTAAAACACTGCCCACAGGCATAAAGAAAATTGCATTCTATATCACAATGGCTTGGTTGTTTTCATTTTGACATTCTAGCTATTTATCCATGGACAGCAGAAAAATACCTCGTAAAATAACTGTTTTCTAACTTTGTACCACCAGTCTCGAACTCCTTGCAGATTTTAATAATCTTGGATGTCCATGGAGGGTTTAATTTGAAATCCACCTACCATAGAAAGATTCAGGAGGAATTCAAACCATATGTAATTTCCACAAGCTACTTTTGTAGTGTTTAGAATGCAGAATTAAATTTCCTTTTAGGGCATGATTTTTTTTCGATGTAGACACAATGACAAGGTGGTGTAGCTAAACTCTTCTGAGCAATTAGAAGAGATTAAAAATGAATTTAAATTAAAATTGTGTTGTGCTTCACATTCTGTTCCTTTTTTCCAATATGAGCCCATCGAATAGATTCTGAAAGTGGCAACAAAAACTTTATGACATTTCTTAGACTTGTTTGTTTGCTTATAGACAAGGCCTGGATATTTCAAGCTTGTATGGACTAGGGCCATGTGTGAATGCTCTTTGATTCATACTGAGAACATGCAATGTACATTTATAATTGAGCATGGAAGTCAATGGCTGTCCCCTCCAGATAGCAGAGGAAGTGTCAAAGAGCCTGGCCTCCCTGAAGGAGGTGCTGTGTGGCACCATGGAGAAGGAGCCGCAAACAGAGAACGTGGCACAACTGGCCCAGGAGCTGTACAACACCGACCTGCTGATCGCTCTCATTGCCAACCTGCAGAGGATCGACTTTGAGGTGCCCTGGAGTTTATGTGAAGTTTGTGAGGGAGAACACTCGCTTCTGTCGGAACATCATCTTAAATTTTGTCTTACAAACGAGAAACTGTTTTCAAAATATACTTGGAAGCATAAGCCCTATTCTTCTCAGACTAATTTTGCTACAATTAATTGTTGAACTGACTGAACTAAACAAAAATATGACTATTTCTTTTTAATCTTTTTAGAGTCGCTCCGATAGAGAATTACTGACACCAGTACCCATTGTGATTTCACCCTCTTACTGGAATGGTGGCTGATAAAGTGAATTTTCAGCTGTAATGAAAGCTGAAATGAAAACGGTCCATAATGACCATTCAGAACAACTCTGATGGCTGCTTTTTTACATAACCTTTTTTCTGTGTTAAATATCAATAAATTCCTGACTACTGGCAGCCTACTGCCAGTCAGTTACTGACACATTACAGACGAAGATGCACAGGATAGTCTTACTGACTTTGTCTCTGGTGCACTGCTTGTTGCTCACCTCCAGATGATTTATACCTCATCACATGACACTTGGGAGAAGGATTATTTGACACTTTTTCTCAGTGTTGGACCTGTGCCCTTCCAGATGTAATATTGTTGATTTCGCCTGTTTATTGCAGAGTATGATTGGACTGCCCACGGTAAAATAAACGTGTCTTGTTTGCTTTATATGTTTTTTGCTTGTTTCTTTTTGTTTTTGACTGGGGTTGAGCAGGGAGGGCAAGAAAAACAATATTAGAAAAAAGATTGAGTCATACAGAAATGCCAGAGAACTCATGCTCATGTCAACACTCAAAATGTGCAAGATTCGGAGTGCGAATAGGCGGTTGGGAAAAACACTGGGACTGATGAGTTCAGCTTTTTTATGTCCCCACCCCTGATAAGAGGTAAAATAGTTCTTAGTGATGATAATGCAGATAACAAAACATCCCATGTGCCCCAGAAGTAAGATTTAGGGATAGATTTGGTTACCTGGTCTAAAAATTATAATATTAATCTGTTATGTTGGTCTCCCTATGTTTTGGTTGGACTCAAAACTTTGCGACTGTAAGTCAAAGTTGATGACAAAAGTTGATTGTGCAATTGTGCGTGTGCTTGTGTATTTGTTCAAGAAGCTTGTTTTAATCAGAGCCAGTTGTGCAGTGATCTGTAAACCCATGTTTGAACTCCAGGGGAAGAAGGACGTGGCACAGCTGTTCAGCAACATTGTGCGACGTCAGATCGGTGCGCGCACACCCACTGTGGAGTACATCTCTTCTCATCCACAGATCCTTTTCATGCTGCTTAAAGGGTGGGACTTCTCTCCGGAACCTTCCGTGCACGCATTCACAGATACACACTTGCATGTGTTGACGTCTAAGCACACGCTATTTTTCTCACATCAAGCACACACTCCTCCGCAGAAGCACACACCCTCTTAAACTCACACATGCTCTAATGGTGCCTTTTGCTTAATGCTGGTGTTTTTCCTCTGCAGTATGAAACTTCGTAGCTTTCACAGCATTACTGTGTCTGCTTGTACTTTGTTTGCCTATAAACAAATCCTATGTGTTTATGATTTGGATATAATTTAAAAGAATGGCCTGCCTGTTTTTTTTTGTTGGTCATTTGATTTCATTTTACTTTGCTATTACTGTTTGAAAAAAATACTGAGGTTATTCATTGGTTTATAACAAAAAATGAACCATACTAAAATATTCAATTTCGTAAAAGCGAGCTCTGTCGATGTTACTTGCAGAGTTAAGAACATTTCTGAGTTCCAGACAACCTTTACTTCCGACATGTACAGATCACTGAGGTTCTGCTGAGATGTGATGTGCAGGTGTCGTATTATCACAAGTTGTCATGTATGTAGATGGTGTGCATTTGTATTTATAGTGGAATTCGCTGGTGTGCAGGTATGAAAATGCAGAGGTGGCCCTGAGCTGTGGCATGATGCTTCGAGAGTGTCTGCGACACGAGCCCCTCGCTCGCAGTGTGCTGTTTTCTGAAGAGTTCTACTGCTTCTTCCGCTATGTCGAGCTCTCCACCTTCGACATCTCCTCTGACGCCTTCGCTTCCTTCAAGGTATTGCACCAGCTGATCCTCTGTCACCTGACCCCATCTCCACAGTCCTCTTCACCTTTTTTTCCATCACCTGTGAAACGCCACCCCCTGTTACCTGACTTCTGGAGTATCAAGTCTGTCACTGGTGCTTTACTGTCCTGCTAATTTCTGTCGATCCAAACCTTAATGTCTCCTCAAGCTTTAGATTGAGGGATGAGTCCAGAGCTGGTCCATGTATCAGAAAGGTGTCAAAAAGCTGCCCGGCTTAGCCTTTATTTGTTTACCAGTTCTATTTGTCCTGTATGCTGAGATCATGCCCCTTCACTGACAAATCAAGTTTGCTCCAACCAGTTTTCTTTATTTGAATGTTCCACTACGGATGTCTTTTGAACATTAAAGTTTGCTTTTCATTTTACTAATGGAAGGGAAACCAAGGGATCAGACCACCCCTTGAAAGGGTGTGCTTAATTCAGAGGTAGCGTCCAAGGGTTGGTCCCATTTAATGAGCTTTTCTTTGTTTATTTTGAGGACCTACTGACAAGGCACAAGATCATGTGCGCAGACTTCCTGGAGACTAATTACGACCGGGTAAAAACATCACACTTTTTGAGCATATTTGTATAAAGTGGAGATTGTTCTGCATAAAAGTGATGACCCTCTTTGGGAAACACACTTTCATGAAATTAATGCTTGAGGGAAATTTGACATTCATTTTTACATTTTCCGGATGTCCTGCATAATTCATGTTGGGCCTGTGTGTGACTGAAGCTCACCAATTGTCCTAAGTTGTTGGGAATTCTGTATGTGGCATAAATAGAAGTTCTCTTTTCAGGTATTTACAGAATATGAGAAGCTCCTGCATTCTGATAATTATGTCACCAAACGTCAGTCTTTAAAGGTAAGATTCATTGTTCATTTTATTTCTGTCATCAGTTCTAGTCTTGTTGGGTAAAATCTGCTGGTAGCTTTCTCATGGCAACTTTGGAGCACTGAGGTTGTATCATGGGGAGTATTTGTTGCTGGCTCTAACCTCAAACTGCATGCAGCTCTTGGGAGAGCTGCTGTTGGACAGACACAATTTTACAGTCATGACCAAGTATATCAGCCGTGCAGAGAACCTGAAGCTAATGATGAACATGTTGAGAGACAACAGTCGGAACATCCAGTTTGAGGCCTTCCACGTCTTTAAGGTACTGTATGTGTTGTGTGTGTGTGTGTGTGTGTGTGTGTGTGTGTCTGTGTGCGCGTGTGCGCATGTTGTGGGCAAGTTTAGTTATAATTGAGGGAACCAAACTCCTGAGAAACCTCAGATGTTGTGAGGACATTTTGGATGGTCCTCACAGAGGATCATGAAGTATTAGAGCTCACTGGTTAATGTTATAGTTACGGTTACAGTTAGAGCCAGGTTAAAGTTAGGGTTAGGTGTAATTTGGTTACGGTTAGGCTTTGGGAAACGCTGTGCAGAATGAATGTAATACAGTGTCATCACAAGTATAGCTATGCAAACGCATCTGTTTATGCATTTGTGTCAGATTTTATTCGGTATGCAATGTGCCTGTGGCCTTTTGGATTGGTTCTTTATAGAAACTGAGAACTACCCATTGCTTTAATTAAGATTTCTTTCCATGCTTTTAATATTAATATATCACAGTGTGTAAGTAACATGTAATAGTACACTTATAATGCAACACATTGCCATATTATCTATTGTGAGAACTACCTGGCTTTTTTTCAATGCTCAGCCAACGAATAACTGGATTTTATCCAGATAGATGGCGATTATGCACTCTGATGCTTGTAGGTTAAATTTTTCTCTAAACATGCTGGGTGAAGGAGGATTTTGTAGTCTCTAGTTTACTGTCCTGAGAAGCTGGTTAATGTATGCCAATTAGTTTGTTTTGAATCATGACAGGTAATGTTATATTTTAATGTGAACACTTAGGAAACTTTTGATGCTATCTGTCATGGATGTGTGACTGTGATGTCTTATACTCGGTAAATCATGAGTAAAGTTTGGTCTATGCCATATACTGTATACTTCAATAGTAGTGTTAAGTGTGGCTTGATGGATGTGTGAGTGAAAGAACTCAATCCTTGGGGTCATGATGCATCATTATTACGGCTTTGTTCAAAATGAAATTTAAAAAAAAAAATTCTGGTAATGTTACGAGGTTACCCCAGACTGGCTACTCTGATCCTCAATCATAGGACACCTAAGTGTGTAAAATTCCAGTACATTGTTGAAGATGTTAATGTGAAAAAAAGCTTGGATTTCTTCCTTCAAATAGGTGTTTGTTGCCAACCCTAACAAGACTCAGCCAGTGCTGGACATCTTGTTGAAGAACCAGGCAAAGCTATTGGAGTTCCTGAGCCGCTTTCAGACAGACCGTTCTGAGGACGAGCAGTTCTGTGATGAGAAGAACTACCTGATCAAGCAAATCCGAGACCTCAAGAGGTCCGCAACCCAGGGAGAAGCTTAGGAGGATGGGCCAAAGGGGAAAGGGCAACGTATGATTGGCAGTTTGAGGAGGCAGTATGTCAGAGGAGGGGTTGGGTGAATGACAGTGGTTGACGAGAGAATGTGTGTCAGGGTGTGGTTAAAACATTGAGCTCAGCTATTTGGAGGGGAAAGGAAATAAGCTAGTCTTGACAGATCTAGCCCTCCTCATCTTCTCTTTTGTCATAAGATCCCTACAAAGAGGAATGATAAACTTGAGCATTTTTGTAAGATCAGGCTGGCTCCCCTTCTGCCTCTGCCTGCAACTCTTAGTGATCTATGATGAGTAACGTTTAGTGAAGTAAAACTATTCTTTATTCTACGGTTTTGAATGCATTTTCAACGTACCTTCCCTTCAAGTCTTGCTCCTGGAAAGGATGCAACATTCAAAATTTCTCTTTACATCACCAAATATACTGTGTCCATAATATGTCTGGTGAGAACAGTATTCATGCCACTGAAGCTGTGTGATGTACCAATTCCTGGAGATTTCATGTCATCATCAAGGACTGCGTGCTTAGGTACGAAGGTGTTACAGGTCTTTGATACTCCCTCTGAATACATTGTAGAAGTCAGTTGTCAAGTCTTCATTCCCCAGGATATTTCTCATCGCACCATTTCAAAAAACATTTAGATGAAATATGACTTTTTCAAAATCTAGAGTCCAAACAAGAGACTGATGCCTGGCGACAGGAATTCTAGCACCTCATTTGCACTGCAAGGTCAAAATGAGACACTGCAGCTTTTCCCCATTTGGTAAGAAGCTTATTTTTTGTGCAGTTAATTTTGTTTTCCATACTCGTGAAATGATGCACTGAGAAATGACTCTGTTCACTCTGCCGCGACTGCAAAAGTATTCATCTTTCATTGTTACATGGTGGATTTGCTCTCATTCCCGCATTCTGCTATTTATGTACAATAATTATTATAATGTGCATCAAACCTGTGGCCATTGAAAGAAAATACATCAGACCTACTGGTTAAATTCACATTGTTAACTGTGTAAATAGAGTGTTAGGAGATAAGATTATGAGTAAGTGTTCTGGTGAAAATGACAAGCTTGCCCCTTTTTCAAATGAGACAAAAATGATGAATATGGTTAGTCAGGGTAATAGGACGTGGGTTACTGAGAAATAATGTGACAGAAATTTTTGTTTGTTTGAAATTGGGTTGAGTTGAAACAATTTGTGCAAAAGAACTCCTTGGGAACTATCTCTGAGGTTGCTCTTCAAAACTAATGAATTGGACAGATCCTTCTGTCATGCTTTATTTAAATGTATTGGCTTGTATTTTTGAGTGCATTTTGCAATGTTGGCGAAGTGTTCTTTTTGCTTTAAAATCCTTTGAATAATGGTGTAGGTATATAAAATTAAACTGAGTTAAAATGAGTAATAGCACAATGATACCTTCAACTGAATGAGTTGTTATCTATGGAAAGGAATTGCCCATTGATGGCATTATTTGCTAATTACTATAAATTGTTTGTATTTTGAATTCTAGTTTTAATAAATGTGGTTCTTAAAGTTGTTTTAGAGTTATATTCCAAGTAATATAATGGAACCCTAGAGAATTATATTTTGAATCCTTAGTTATGATAAATGACGGAATAGTTCTCAAATACCAAAAAAAAAAAAAAAAAAAAAAAAATAATCATTTTAATTGCTTAATGCTGATAGTTTGTTAGTATTCATCTTTTTTTTTTTTTTTTTAGCTTGAGGTAAACATGCTCAGACTCATTTATGAGAAATTGAATATTCAAGCATGCCTGTTTTTAGTTTCACAAGTGGAACCTGTTTGATACAAACACATTGGAACACATTGTGTGGAGCAGCATTTGGTACTTTGAAAGTGTTGGGAAAAATACCACATAAATATTCATTCAAATCTTTGCTTGAAAACATATGTAATGTCTATACAATAACTTGACCAATGAAGCCACTGGTAAATGGGATGCCTTTTAAATGTCTTTTTTTCCACTCTGCTGACTATTTATCTTCAGTAGCCCACTGTCCTTTGTCTTTGTTTTCTCAGATCTTTTTTTGTTTGCGGAGTTCTTCAAATGACAAAGTGACTTCCTCACACTGTGCTCAAAATCATTAGTGCTAAAACATGCCCCCTTCTGCTGCATTGAGTTTATCAGTGGAAAGTGAGACATTTTCCCTCAGTGTTTGCATGTCTATGTATATCATTGACATGCAGTGCAATGAGGGATAATTTCCTACTGTGTTCATTTTATCTCAAAATTGTGTTCATTTAACCATCATGGCTCAAATTGTCTACTGTATAGCTAGAGATAGTATAGATATGTACATCTCTTCACACATACATTACTGTGCAAAAGTCTTAGGCACATTTAAAGCAATTTCATAGGGCAAATACGCTTGAAAAAATAATGAAATTAAAACTTTTAAATAACTGAGAAATGTACAACACAGAGTTGTAAACGGTTAGAAACTAAATAAAAACAATATTTGGGGTGACTGCACTTGTCCTAAAAATTTGGAACACTTTTCTGTTGTGCTAGAGTTGTATAAGATGATTGGCCTTTGCTTGTTCAAAGCAGAGTGGAAAACTTGCCACCGTTCTTCTGCAGACTGACTGTCTCACTTGCATCTATCCCTCCAAGTAACTGCAGACAGCCATGATTGTGTTGACATCAGGGCTCTGTCAAGACTGTTATCTGTATCAACTGTTTTTATTGAAATACCAACATTTATTTATGAAACTATCTTTTAAATTAGAATTTAGAATTCAAATATACTTTCAATCTACAGCAACACTGACGAGGAAAACAAAAAATAAACATCTACTGCCAGATGTAAATTTTTAAACATGCTGGGTGCCTAAGACTTTTGTACAGTGCTGTACCTCGTCCTTGTGCCTTATGGCTTGATGTAGCTCCTCAGTTCCTGACATGTTGTGCTTTTTATGGAACACAGTGAATGCTGATAGTTTTTGGCCCAAAAGGGTTCTTTTTTCAGTAAATCTGTGAAAGAAATAAGTGGCATTGTTTTTACAAATATGCACTCTATGTATGTATTCACAAGTCTATTGGGAAAATGTTTTGCAACAGTGACTGGAAACAAATACAGAAATATAACAGGGTAAAGGCTAAAATATTACTGGAGAAAGGTAAATGTAAAATTCAGGGTCAGTCTTATTTATTGGATATAAAACTTTTGCTTTCTAGGACAAGGTATTAATAAAAAAAAATCACAATTTTTGTAATTAATTGTTGGGCATTTTTCAATAATCAAAAATGGAAGGAAAGTTCATTCATTTAGCTTTTACTCTCAAGCCAGGCTCTTTATTTCGGACCTAAGAATGTTGGGTGCATTCTTGCGTTTAGAAAATGTCAGATTTTCAAATGTACAGTCAGATTCTAAAAATATACACTTGGTTTGTGGGAAAACGTCTCAAGACTACAACTGAAGAAAACAGAAAAGCTGATTAAAAAGGTGAAACAAGGTATAGGTTTTATTTAAATTCACACAAAATTCATGCTTCTCTTTTTCTTTCCCTTCTGATGTGCACTGCCTTTTGTCTTCAAACAGTCAGTTTGCATGTATTGGAAGCCAATAAAACTTTGACAGAAATTTTAACACATTTTTTCCCCATTACATTAGAAATCAAATTTATAATGACCTCCGCCAATGAAGTTGAGGCAGAGGTCATGTTTTTGCCCCTGTTTGTTTGTCTGTCTGTCTGTCTGTTTGTGAACAACATAACTCAAAAAGTACTGCACAGATTTGGCAGATATTTTGGGGTGCATTGCTATTACATCAAGGATGGACCCTATTGATTTTCACTGCGATCAGTGAAACAATATGGCTGCCATGACAGCCATCTTGAAATTGTATGACACGCAATAACTCAACTTTGCTCCCACTCGTGAAGATTTGGATTGTGCTGCCTCGGCGGAGGTTTGCACTCTACGAGTGCCTCTAGTTACCTCCGCCAACGAAGTTGGGGCGGAGGCTATGTTTTCACCCCTGTTTGTTGTCTGTCTGTTTGTGAACAACATAACTCAAAAAGTAATGCACGGATTTGTCTGAAATTTTGTGGGTGCATTGCTGTGCTGCCTTGGCGGAGGTTTGCACTCTACGAGTGCTTCTAGTTACATTTTTATTGCACCTATGGCATCAGCACCTTTGGTTGCTTTTAAAAAGAAATCATTCAGTGACATTTACTCTGGGCTAGACTAGTTGAAATGTTATGGTTACAGAAATAATTGAAACATCAAAAGATTACAGGTGTATCTCATTCTCCTTAACGTAGGATTGTAGGGGATTAGGCAACTGTGTAGTATGTTCTGTACGCTGAGTTTCCTAAAACCTCTTCTATTTTCTGATATTTTTGATGACCTCCGATATAACTCCACAACCATCTGGCTGATAATCATAAAACTTGCAGAAGAGCATGCCTTGGAACATAGCCTGAAAATTTCATTCAGATCCAACAGTAGGGGGCAGTACAAATACAAAAAATTTGTGTAGCACTGCACAAATCAGACTTTAACCCTCTATTAACCACCGTAGCATATCTGCTACATAATGTGAAAGGGTTAACAGCCTGGACACCCTGCTGGTTTTGTTTCTTATTGCCAAATAAACATTTGAGAATAACTTGAATGGTCCGTCACTTTAATTTTTCCATTCGCATTATTACCTAATGTAGCAGATCTGCTACATTTTGGAAAGGTGGGCCAAAGGGTCGAATTTTTTTTTTTTTTTTTTTTTTCCATTTTTCCAAATATTGGCCCATAATCAACATATTTGCCCAGGGAAATGATTTTTACACAGTTGGAAAGGTACTTTGTTAACAGAGGGTTAAATCAAACAATTTTTGTCCAATCATTAAAAAACTCAAAGGATATGTTTCATAACACTTAAAACGCGTGTGCGAAATTATTTTGAAATCGCTCAATGGGGGGGCCACCGGCTCTTTTGAAAAACACATTTTTGATATCTAAACCGTAAATAAAATAACCATAATAAAATATTATTTTTCATGTTGATATCTTAATCTGTTTTGAAGATATTGACCTAGGAATATTAAAAGGAGCATGGCTTAACATATAAATAGACTACTACTTATATATTGAGGGCTGACTGCAATAAACAGTTATGTCCAGATGTTGTATATTGGACATAACTGTTTATTGCAGTCAGCCCTCGATATTATGTACAGTATCTGTACATATGATGTAATAGTCTTCCCTAAAGTGCAATAAAAGTCAAACAAAACAAAGCAGTGGCTGGTCAGAGAATTGGCTGTAAATGAATGAGTGTCTGTCCTGTCATAATAAAACCTGTAAGTTATCGTTAATACAGTTGTCAGAAGCTGCAAACCTTCTGATTTCATCTTTGAACAGTCTTCATTGGCTTGAACCCCGGAATGGCCGCTTGTGGCTATATTCATGGATTTATTTTTTTGCGGTATATGTATAAAGAGTTCACTTGATGTTTCAGGAAGCAAAAAAAAAAAAAAAAAAAAATTCAGGCTCTTAAGAGCATCTCTTTCAGTGGTTGAGCCTGAATGTTCTTAAATTTTTGAGGATTTCAGCCTCAAATATCCTCAAAATGTCCTTAATTTTTCAGTCTAGAATAAAAAAATATATATATATATATTGTTTGTCATTAAAAGTGGCTTAGACATTGCTTTCATTTTGCATAATTAGCATTTTAAGTAACCAGAGGTGGACGTTCCAGGGGTCAGAAAGTAGAAGTTCCACCATGTTTTACTTCCACCCATCAACTCAACCAGCTGATTTTCTTGACTAGTCCAACCTCTGGTCTGAAGGGCTGTTTTATTTAGCAAACCCAGGAGGTTGGAACTAAATACTGGGGTGGACTTTTACTTTCTGAACCTGGATTGTCCACCTCTGTAAAGTAACTGATAAAGCACTCTCACGAACATTACAGCTTTCATGACAAGTCTACCCATTCCATTACCTTGATACATGCTCCTTACTTCAGTACTCATTCTCAACCTTATGATATACGTGAGTGTGTTGTGCTCGAATCAAACAAAGTAGGCGCTATTACTTCGCAGAAATTTCTGGTTTGGTTCAGTCAGTCAATTTATTGGTTGATGTCCCAAATGGCTGTGTAGCCTTTCTAAAAAAAAAAAATGTTTACATACAAGCATCTTTCGGTTTAAAAGTTTGAAGTTAAGTGGCAGCCCCTTTCCATGAATGAAAAATAAACCCCAAATACAACGTACTTGGTTGGGAACATTTCCTGAGGCTGCTATTGTAATGGGTGTTACTTGAGATATAGCTGTTTTGGTGACCTCAGTCTTCTGTCCGGTGCGGTATAGGGCGTCTTCCACTAAGGTCCTCGTCTGAAAGTAGAGTGGGGGTAGGGTTTCAAGGGGTTAAAGGGCACTTCAGCCCTCTGGATTTATTTTTGACCAAAAGATTTGGAAGAGGCTGAGAGAAGTGGACAAAAAAAAATGCTGTGCTTTCACTAGAATTTAAAATTAAAATGCTGTCACTGTTGGTCGTGACCAGTTCGGTCTCAAATAATTATATTGTCGCTAATGGTAGAGGTGGGTGATCAGTATCGATGAAGTCCAAAACATGTTTTCCCTACTCTCCTCTCGGGATAAAGCCTTAACAAAACGATGCGCATACTATTTCACGCATGGCATGGCTTTTTGTTGGAGTAGCGAAAGCGGACCGTAAACACTATGCACCTTAACTGCGCAGATGCTTCAAATAGGTTACTTTAACTTGGTATCAGGCTGCTTAGTTCACAGTGGGGTTCTTTATGAGGTACGTATAATCAAATATGAAGCCTTTTCAGTTTCCCTCAGTTTTTCGTTTTATTTCGTTGATTGCACATTTATTCTACATGTTTTAGAATTATATTAATTCTATTTTTTTTACATGTATATTTGGAAAATTGGCTGAACTTAGGATTTAAAATGGATGCTTGCATGGGTTAAAATTGGATAATTTTTCAGCGAGTCGTTCACTTTTCAATCCATGCTAAAACACAATCCAGCTTTTAATTTTATTTAAAGCAAACCTGCCAATAGGCGTTTATAATCTATAATTGCCTGATTAGCTTGCTACTCGATGTAATAATCTCATGTTCCCTAATGATTAGCCTTATGCATTACAGGCAGTACAATATAATAGCGGCTGTGAGACCTAATGTATGCTGTTGGCTGACAATTTATTTATCAAATGCATAATAAAGTGCAAATTTGGTAGTGAGCTGATGTAGACTCTTCTACTCAGCTGGGAGTGGGGAGTCATGAGGGCCCATAATGTGACAGGTTCGCGCCACTTTCGTAAACCTATTCCCTGCACAAGACTTCAGACACGTGAAAGGTAAGATATTGGGGGAGGTTATTTTGATACCAATTTCAATATTTGATCTGCACTGTGCTGGGACTCTCCTACTTTGCGTCATGAGGTGTCTGCTGTTCCCATGATAAATAGCCATGTCTCTTCACTGCGGGCAGGCTTTGTATGCTGGCTGATTTGGCTAGCTGATATAAAGATATTTCAGATGTGATCACAGCAAAACCATATTTGATTGGAGAATTGTGGAGAAAACCACTGTTGGGGGTCTCTTTCGTAGTTTTTGATTTGGCCTCTGAGTTTGCAAATCGAGTAGTACTGAGCCTTGATGGGTAATACAGATCAAATTGCGATTCTGATACGGAAAATGTAGCCAGTTTATTATGCGCGATATTGCTTAACTTTCGAATGTTAAATAATTATGACAATAATGGTTGGCTACATTTGCTTGTTCCTACCTGTTGGGCATAATGCTTTGTGGAATGCTTGCTGACGATAGTTTGTCTCTAATAGTAAACTTGGCTATCTGTACATAATTAATTGCCCGTCAGCGTTAGTCAGTGAGTGTTAGCTATAAAACTCGACCATGTTTGCGATTTGATTTTCTGCTCATTTGGCGGTAAACTGAAAAGTTTCCAACGTGGATTTGCTCATATAGCTATTGGCTCGCTGACAGATCAGACACTAGAAACTGGGTAAAGGTATCGTAAATGACATTTAGTCACAGCAATTCCTTTCTTTAAGCGAACTACAGCTAGCTTACCAATTATTTTTAATTCACATAGCGTCGACGACGCGTCCGATCATCTCAACCGCTGCAGTTTTGCGGAACAATTTAATTTGGGGACTGGCTTCAGAATGATCACATTTGGTTTCTATGGTACGAATGTCTTGGTGTTGCTATACTGTTGCTGCCATCAATTGTCTTGTCAGCCAGAATAATTTTATTGCTACTGCGCGAGATTGGATTACTCTGGATGGAAATTATTAGTTGGGCAGCTAGCTACGGTTAACAAGTTCAGTATGAGCTCGCTATTATCAGTTCGTTTGGAAAGCGTTCATCATACGCGATAGAAGTAATTATTGAAGTAACTTAAAATCTTAATTCTCTCTAAAGACGCGTTGGATCTCCTGAAGCGCTATTGATTTTAGTTGAATTTTCGTGTTTTAGGCACCACCGTCTTTTGGGAAATGCTGGTCTTCTCGGTAAAATCAGCGTTAATGTACCATATGCGCGCCGTTGATGAATGGACCATTGCAATGGCTTTCAATGAAAAAAAAAAAAACCTTGATACGAAACATTTTTCTGTTCGATAAGGAACATTTTAGCCACCTGTGCACAAGGCGTTTAACTCGCGCTTCCATACGGGGACGAGGCTTGTATTTGTCTATTTGCTGTGTGTTCGGTGCGGGTGGTCAGTGGTGATATGTGGGAGATGAAGTTTTCCATGTGTTCAAAGGTGTCTGAGCGGTGGACTTAAATCAACAGTTGAATTCAAGATCCACTATTTCATGCTTTTTCAGATCTTCGGAAATACTTGAAATGAAAGTTCATCGCCACTTTTCAAATGCCCAAACGTGACAACGGCCATTTGGGGAAAAAAAAAAAAATCTCTTTTTGGTAGTCTTACTTGGAATTGCCCAAAACTTCAGATTTAATTAAAGGAGGAGACTGCACCTCGGCAAAGGATATTTCAGTGTAAAGTAGAATTCTTGAAGTGTCTAAAACGCATAGTTTTATAAATTTTTATTTGGTAATGATCCGGTGCGACGCATTTTAAAACCGGCAAATCTTCAAATCGGAGTCAATATGGGGGCAGACATTTTTACTTGGGGAATCTAAGGCCATGTTCAAAACCGCGCTCCACAGTCTACATACACTATTCTCACTACATACTAGCCACACTACACGCTACTCACTACGAACGAACTCTTCCTGTTGCTTCTTCTTCTTCTTATGATTCCTCAGCGAGTTTTTCTGGCGGTTTACATCGCGTTGCATCTTGGGCAATTTGTGTATGAATAGTGAGCCTACAATGCACCCACAAAATATCTGCCCGATGTATACATCCGGGAATTTCTCACGGACACAAACTCACTCCCTACGCATAAGTGAACACCCTACCCCCTAACTCTGACATCGTCGGTAGTGCGAGTTGTATGTTAGTGCGCAGTTTCAAACACGGCCTAAGGCTGCTTTCGGAATGCACACTTGTCCACTCGCTCACTCACTCGCTTTATATTGTTTTCAATGTAGAACATTCACTATGTAGTGCCCTATATATAGGGTGAATATACATCAAACGCCAGTGCTGCGGTGCTTGTGGCGTCAGTTATTCTCTTTCGTGACGGCACTTGTTCTCTTTCCTTTCATATGGGCCATGGAGTTGTTCAGAGGGCCTTCAGTAAGCTCACCCTTTACGGTTTGACTGCCCGCAAGCTATTTTTATTTAAGATGGCCTGATTAACAAACAATTTTTGACTGAGTGACCAAGACCAATACATGACCTATAATTAGAAATGATAATGAAATGGTGAATTCCTATTGCCTACATTTATATAATTGATATGGCATTGTAAATCCAAAACTTTCGTTGACTTCGCAGCATTTGTTTTCGCCGTGTTTAGGATTGTCACACAGCTGTGCAACTTGCTTACAGTGCCCTTTAGCCGTGACAACATTCAGAATATAGAACGGATTCTCACAGCCTCGCAAACTAATTTACGCAAATCTGTGCTGCTTAAAGAGCAACAGAAGCGCTGAAATTATAAAGACACATTGGTATTTTACGTCCTCATTTATGCGCAGAAGAAGACGCCTCATTATTTTGTGGTGCAATGCATAACAATGCTATCAAAAGTAAATGAGACTGTCGTTGGTTTTTACCAAATGGTCTTAGCAACTGTGGCTAATTGGGAGATGTAAACTGCGAGAGGTTTAGGTTAAGCACTAAAAGGTGAGGCTTCCGAAGATCAAATTCAAAATCAGAAGATTCCCCAAGTAGAAATGTCTACCCTCTGATATTGAAGCCAATTTGCAGACTCGCTGGTTTAAAAATGCATCGTACTGGATAATTATCAAATTAAAATATGCATTTTAGATGCATCAAGAATTCTACTTTCCGCTGAAATATATTTTGCCGAAGTGTGGTCTCCTCCTTTAATTGAGACTAAGTTCTCTGTGGGTGTACGCCTCAAATAACCAGATTCCAGAAAATGTTCCCGACTGACCATCTCAGATTTGCTTCATACCGTCACAAGTTAATGTCATTAGTCCCAATAAACTGTGAAATATTTCAGCCTTGTATCTTCTTTAGTTTTTGACACATAGAGGCTTCAATAGGTGGGACTTTGTTCGGATTTTACTGTAGAAACGAGTGCTATAGAAACTATGAAGTTCTACAAGCCATAACTTTTGAACTCTTTTAGCGAGATGCATGACATTTTCAGGGGTTGTTCTTATGTTCAAGATATCCTTTCCTGCTGCAACTGAAGTTTTACAACTGCATATTTCCCATTTTATTGCTTGTTGAAATCTGCAAAAAAAAACAAAAAACGTTTTTGTGCTACGGAGCATTTTTAGCCCTCTGTACCTCTACATTTAAACATGTCAGATCCCTCAAATTCGGGTATTTATTTCTCATATTGTGGCACTCTTTTGGTCACTAAGTATTTGTTTTAAGGAAATCAAATTTTCTGAGTTATGATGTGTCAAAATGGGGAAAAAAAAGAATCCCTTCACACCCTTATTTCAAATGCAATGTGCTCCTGTATGACAAAGTGAGCTATAAAAAGCATTATACCTCTGGAAACAGCATGCTCTTATAAGCAAAAATATACAAAATACAAAGTTGGTATCTTGAACCAAACTATTTTTATTAAGGTATCAAATTTATCATGTTTTACTCCAGGCGAAATTGCTGTTTTTATGCATATCATATGGATCGCTCCCAACCCTTTTCTGCTAATATCTGCCAGGCAGATATAGTGACTGATGTAAAAAAAAAAAAAAAAAAAATCTAGATTTGTTTGCCTACTAAATGTATACATACTTACTTGGGACCAAGCAGCTGCTGTATCTGCCCATGCTTGCCAGCTATATTTAGAGGCTGATATCAGCATCTGCTAATGTGGATTCACTTAATTACTTTGTTGAATGAGTAGATAGTCTGGTTTAAGATCGCATGTTTGATTGTCGCATATTGGAATTTTAAATGGCCATAGAACAACACAGATTTGCATGAATGCGATTCCACGATTTTTTGGGCTTAATACATTAAGCCACTTTACGTCTGATTGAGAGAGACTATCAGATGGGACTGTCCCCGGACCAAAACAAATCTTGGTTGACTAAAAGTCGGCTGTCTTTTTCTGATTGTTCGTTTGGTCGAAATTTTAAAACTCTGTTCACAGCGGCCTCTTCATGCTTCCCATGCAGATACTGCCATTGCATTTGTGAAGTTGAAGTATGATCACACAATAGGCTGATGCTTTAATTTGATCAAATTAGAACACATTCTTAAATGTACACTATGTTTTATTTAATAAGCCTGGTTGGTCTCATTGGCGTTTTAAATCTCTTCAGCAAAAATACTGTTTTTTTGTAGACCACGACAGTCTAGAAATCTAAAATTCTCATTGACTCTGATAGTGTCTCTCAAATAGATGCAAAGGTAGAAATCACATTAAATAAAGAATAGAGTTGGTTCAAAATTATTTTTTTCATTGAGGATATTAATTGTTTATGACTTAATTCTGTTTTTAATTTGTGCTAAAAAAAAAAACAGCTGACAGATCATTGCAATGGACTACCGAAACAGATTCCTCGTTTTTTCCACATTAATTGAAACCGCAAAGCCAAGTAAACCAGAAGTGTGCTTAGAGTCCAACAATATGAAGTAGATATTAATTTCAAAATGACTAGGCTAATGAGAAGGGTAAATGGGGTAAAACAAATTCATGCATAATGCCTCAAATCGCAACTTATAAACTGCAATGCTGAGTGAATATAAATGGATCTTCATTGTACAACCCCATTTCCAAAAAAGTTGGGACACTGTTTTAAATGTAAAAAAACCAGAATGCAATGATTTGCAAATCAGTTAAAATGCTATATTTCATTGAAAATAGGACAAAGACAATGTATCAAATGTTGAAATTGATAAAGTTTATTATTTTTGAAATTTGAATTTGATGACCGCTACATGTTTTAAAAAAGTTGGGATGGGACAATAAAAGGCTGGAAAAGTGGCATGATGCTTAAAAAGAAAAGTGGCAGAACATCTCACAGCAAATTGGATTATTTAGCAACAGGTCAGTAACACAATTGGGTATAAAAAGTTTTCATTGGTAAATATGGTGAGGGTTTAAAGGCCCAATATGTAAAATTTCCAAATTCAAAGATCTATAAAATATATAGATATGTTTGGTGTTGTGTACTTACATTATCCGTGATGTATTCAATGATTATCAAAGACAGAGATATCTGTATTATCAATGTAGGGACACGGGGCGTTACTTTTCGTCGCATGTTTGATGTCACTCCCAACACACAGAGTGCACAAGAGCGAGAAAATCACCCTCCACACACGCATGCTTCGCCGTTGCCAAAGAGTTTCAAGCCAAGATAGTAACCATCTTGTGTTGGGAACTTAATTTTCCACCAGAAATGGTCGTAGATCAAATTTTATTCAGGTTGTTTGCTACTTTACTAAATAATATAAAATAAATATCATACAATTGTTGAAAGCACCATGGGCTGCTGCTATGTGTCTGTTGGAGGACATAGTGAGCCGTGAGATATCTCTCTCTCGCTCCCTGTCAAAGTGCACGTTAGGCTATTGTTTATTTATCTTCACATAGTTAGCAAATCAGCCTATTACACCAGGGGGGTATACTACGAAGCAAGTTCAACATAGACAGGCTTTATTTGAGTAAGCCGGTTCAACAAACCCTGAGCTCGCAATCAGAGATAATTGGTATCACAACGGTGGTTATTATCTTTCTTTGTTAACTTCGGCTTTGTGCTTTTAACGCTGTGAGCGCTCTCGATTAAAGGGCGTTCCAAGCGTCAATTCACCGTATTTCCCTTCATAAAATAACATAACATAACATGAATGGCGAGAACAGGCCGTTCAGCCAAACTACGCTCGCCAGTTTCTTTATACTATTGTGAATATATCCCTTCAGATACTCAATGACTCAATGGTATCTAGCTTTAAGTCAAGCCTGCTCTTGAAAACCCCCAAGGTCTCTGCCTCAACGATATGGTCAGGCAAGCTATTCCACATCGAAATTACTCTTTGGGTGAAGAAATATTTCCGAATATCAGTGCTAAATTTACCTTTGGTCAACTTCTATTTGTGACCCCGAGTTCTACCAACAACACTTGGTCGAAGGAATCCTACATAATTCACTTTGTTAATCCCTTTAACATATTTAAAGTCCTCAATCAAATCACCCCTTAGTCTCCTTTTCCTAAGACTAAAGAGATTAAGGATCTTCAGCCTCTTCTCATAGCTTTCATCTTTTATACCTGGAATTAGCTTAGTGGCTCTTCTCTGAACTTTCTCTAGAGCCTCTATATCTTTCTTAAAGTATGGTCCCCAGAACTGTACACAATACTCCAGATGTGGTCTGACGAATGTGTTGTACAAAAGAAGCATCACCTCCTTCGATTTGTACTCAATACTTTTGGCAATGTATTCCAGCATCCGATTGGCTTTTTTAACTGCTACGGCACAATGGCTAGAGCCTGTGAGGGTTTGGTCAACAATCACTCCCAGATCTGTTTCATGTGGAGCACATTCCAGTTTTAAACCTCCCATGAAGTAATCCCGTCTAATGTTTTTATTACCTACATGTACAACTTTACATTTCTCTACATTAAATTTCATTTGCCACATTTCTGCCTAATTCTGGATTCTATCCATATCATCCTGAATCACTTTAGCGGACTCTAAACTATTTGCCAAACCCCTCAATTTAGTATCATCTGCAAATTTAACTAATCTGCTCTCAATATTCCTATCAAGGTCATTAATGTAGATGAGGAACAGCAGGGGTCCCAACACCGATCCCTGGGGGACGCCACTCCCCGCCATACCTAGCTCAGATGAGATACCATTAACCACCACTCTTTGTGTTCTGTCCTGTAACCAGTTTTGAATCCACTCCAGAATACCTCCTGTAACTCCAATGGAGCTCATTTTAAAAATTAGTCTTTTTAAAAAATTAGTCTCTTATGCGGTAAAAATGACTGATCGTGTGCTGAATATTTCTCCGAGGAAGCTATCCCTGATCCAGGATCAGGAAGACTGCGAGATGTCTCCCTCCGCGGCACCAGGGAGCGCCCCAGCGGCTTAATGGGAGACATATGAAGTTTTACACATATTAGTTGGACACTTGAAAGACTGCACGATTATGCATGCGCTTACTCGGATAGACAATTGGGAAATTGTCATTGAGATTTATGTTAGTATATGTATTCTTGTTGGTTGTACTAAGGCCAGAGAGGAATTCTGGTGGAAAATTTCTGACCGTCTAAAAACGTAAGTCCTCTGATGAAGGACTAGTGGAAATAACTTTATTTTCTCGGCCAAATGAAACAAAGTGAAATTAAATTATAGATTGAATATTATCTGACTGATAAATACTAGTAGTAAACTCCAATTTAATAATTTCTTCATTTTTGGTTTAAAGTATTTTTTCCATTGCTTTTCTTTTATACAGCATGATTTTAATAAAATCGTATCCCACCACTAACCCTAAGCAGTTGCATCATTGCAAATTTACAGTAGTCCTGAGGCATAAAATACTATTTAATAGTTAAATACACTTTAATAGTTGCAGTACCAGCACTGTCAAGAGGACATGGCAGCAAGTTAAAACAAAGCATGAGAACATTTTTCAAAGTGGGACGCCCTATGCTCCTTTGCTTTCATAATTATTTAAATTATTTTAATGGTATGCTGTGTAAAATGTATAGCGCGGCATACAATATTCTTGCTCAGATTTTCTGCATCACCACCTGAATGTTGACAGCTCCCAAGGCAAAAAAAAAAAAAAAAAAACGCAACGTTATGTATACTGTTTGTGCAACTGTAAGTGCCTCTCTTCACTACATCACCAATATATGGCTCCAGTAGATCGCATAAGTAACGAATTCCCTCAGCTGAGAATCTGTAGCGTTCATAGAGAATATTGCCAGAAAAAGCGAACAGGTCATGCCAGTCTCCCTCCGAAGAGAACCGCGTACGTTTCGAGCACAAAAGTCCACAGGATTATTCAAGAAAGGTAATGCCAACTTCAAAGGAGGTGCTTAGTGATAAGGCAGCACATATATAGCTGTTTTAAGCCGAAACTCGGCACAAACCTGCTCCCGACCAGGTTAAGTTCACAGAGTAATTTACCATGGTAATCTAGCCACGTTAAAAGAGAGGCACCTTCGTGACATTGAAAAGCCTAGGTTTAGGCTCGACAAACCTCGCTAACCCACTTATCTTGCTTCGTAGTGTACCCCCCAGCTGTATAAGTTAAAATTTAGCCAAGTTGTAACATAAACGTAACGTTACTCCACTTCAAAACATTTTTCGTGTGATGCCTCATGACAAACAGAAAGCTGATGTGTACGGCCCATCGTTTGTGCGTTATGAGAAGTCAGAGCTACGTTAGCTACATTACATGCAGTTAGAACACGGCTCCCTTGAATACTCGATTCACTTTGGTCTATGAGCGTGTCTCGACAGATAACCGCTGGCCAGCTGGTCTGTTGAGCACATCGTGGCCAAGGAAGCTATAGCAATAGCGGCAGGAGCAACTGAAAGCGTACATTGCCAGCTGACAGTGGCATTGCCTCGATATCTGTTACCTTTAGCATTTGCATTCAGCAACAGTGTTCACATCTGTTATTATTCTCTGCAAAGATGGGCAACATGAGCCGGCCCCACCCCCTTATCCCAGCCTCTGACCTGCAGCACATCATAAGCGCTGTAAACGGCCGACTTATCATTATCCCTTACATTTTTTTTTATTTGAATGAAATAAGATGAAGTAATTTAAAAGTAAAGAAATATAACCTTACCTCGTCCATGTACATGTTTCGCTGCTCTTGTTTGAGTCACGTCGGAGAATTTAGCTGTCAGCAGTGCATGTAAATTGATGAAGACAACAACTCCCATGATTCCACGCGATCCCATTGCGTCATCAAACTCGGCCTCTTGTTATAGTTTGGTTAAGCGCCCTCTAGTGGCAGAGAATTACATACTGGGCCTTTAACCACTCTATGAAAAACTGCATGGGGAAATAGTTCAACGGTTTTAAGAATAACATTTTCAACGTAAAATTGCAAAGAATTTGAAGATTTTATCCTCTATGCTACGTAATATCAAAAGATTCCGAGAATCCAGCAAGATCTCTGTGCACATGGGACAAGGCCAAGATCAAGTTTTGAATGGCTGTGATTTTCAGGTCCTCAGGTGGCACTCCATTAAAAACAAATCGGATTCTGCAGTGGAAATCACTGCATGGACTCAGGAAAACTTCTTTAAACCATTGCCAGTAAGCAATTTGTCACTGCATCCACAAATGCGAGTTAAAACTCTGCCATGTAGAGATTAAACCATATATAAACAAGATCCAGTAACACTGCCGCCTTCTCTGGGCCTGAGCTCATTTAAAATGTACTGAAAAAACTGCCCTGTGGTTTGATTTCCAAAGAGAATTTCACATTTTGGTTAGTCATGGATGCTACATCCTCTGGGTTAAAGAGAAGAGGGGCCATACGGCTTATCAGCAAACAATTCAAAAGCCATCATCCATGATAGTATGGGTGTGCATTAGTACACATCGAGGGTTTGGAGCCCAATGGTGATATGTCCAAATTTGTGGTTTTGAGATCTTCACCCCCTTGCGCAGCTTTCTGTCAGCTAATCCTTGGAGCTCAATAACTATATGTCCATCTGCATTCATTTTTAATCAGAATTCATATTTTCATTTAGTGATATGTCTGACAAAATCTGCTTAAATGAATTAAACATGGACAGTTTGATGAATAAACATGAATTTTATTACAGAATAGTCTGTCTTCCATTGCAAACAAACTTACCTTCAACCAATCACCATTGTGTTATGTCACCTCATGTGCTAGAATTGTTGGAGCACTGAGGTGACATGTCCATTTTCGGCAATTCTGACCATGATGTTGCGGTTACACTCCTATGAAAACTTAGGTGTTCAATATACTTCTGAACCATGCAGCAAAAGAGTGACTGGTTAAAAAAAAAAAAAAAAAAAAAAAAATACCTGATTTAATAGAATACTTGGAAACCTAAAAATCAAATTTTCTCAAAACCTCTAAAATGGACATATAACTATTGTGCTCTGACCCCTCGACATGGTATGGGTAACTTGTGCATCCGTGAAGACACCATTAATGGGGAACGATATTTACGGGTTTTGATGCAGCATTTACTGCCATCCAGATGCCTATTTTAAGGGAAAGCCTTGCTCATTTCAGCAACACCATGCCAAACACCATACTCTGCATGCATTACAACAACATGGCTATGTAGTAAAAGAGTCTGGGTGCTGAAGTGGTCTGCCTGCAGTCCAGACCTGTCACCCACTGACAATATTTGGCACATTATGAAATGAAATATATGACGAAGGAAGCTGCAAAGTATTGAGCAGCTGAAATCCCGCATAAAGCATGAATGGGAAAACATTTTGCTTTCAAAACTACAGCAGCTGGTCTCCCTAGTTTCCAAACGCTTACAGAGTGTTGATTGGAAGATGTGATGCAACAATAACATGTCGTGGTAAACATGCCCCTTTACCAACTTTTTTGAAACGTGTTGCTGGCATGAAATTCAAAATGAGCACATAGTTTCCAAAAAACAATAAAATATCTTAGTTTCAACATCTGATATATTGTCCTTGTACTATTTTCAAATGAATATAATGTTCGAAGTATTTGAAAATAATTGCATTTGGTTTTTATTCGCTTTCTTGGTCCAACGGACCAAAGGGAGTTTATGCGATCATGTGGCGGAGTCGGCGTCTGTGTTAATTTTGATCTTCTGCCAAATTACCAAAGGGATCAATGTGAAATTTGGTGGGGATAGACATATTATAATATAAATTGTTCGATTGAGGCAAATCCATTCATAGGTGGCGCTACAGAGATGTATAACACATTTCAGGCTCTATCTTTTGAACCGTAAGTCGTAGAAACAAAATTCTTTTTTTCCGTTAAATTCTGTCTATCAAGACAAATAAAACTATATAAGCCCCACCAATTTGCATATATGCAAATTTTCCACCATTTTGAATGGTTTGTAAAAACTAATTTCTATTTCCTCCTAGACGGTATGATCAATTTGCACAGAATTTGGTGGACAGCATCTTCAGACCAAGATGTAAAATCCCAGTGTGAAGAATGTAAGTGAAAGGATGTAGCCACAGTAAGCCAATGAATTTTGAGGGTGTGGCCTCTACGGATGTAATGAGCGGTAACTCCTGAATGCAAGGACCAATCCTCACCAAACTTGACATCTGTCATCCACAGGCCAGGTCACTCAAACACACCAAATTTGGCACAAATCTGTCTGTAGGTGGCGCTATTGCAAACAAGTGGTCATAACTACTAAACCAGTGGTGGTCAACCCTGGTCCTGGAGAGCCAAAGTGTCTGCTGGTTTTTGATGTAACTCAGCACTTAATTGATGAATTAATGCAGTTGATTACACACTTAACTCATCTCATCCGGTGTCTTAGGTTTAAATAGGGTGGGGAAAAACCAAACTCGGCACACCCTGTGGCTCTCCAGGACCAGGGTTAGCTATACTCCCGCACTAAGGGAATAATAAGCCAATCAATCAATTACTAGGAACCACCCACAAACTCCTAGAGCCAATTAAGCGGACATGCAGGTTGTGACAGCAGTCTACGTGGAAACCAAGATTTGTCAATGTGGTTGGACATTTAGCATAGTTGTAATGCAGACAAAGTAGAAGTACAAAGTAAAGATAAAAGTTTATAGGGCAGGGGTAGCAAGCCCTGGTCCTGGAGAGCCACAGGGTGTGCTGAGTTTGGTTTTCTCCATCCTATTCAAACCTAAGACACCAGGTGAGTTAAGCATGTAATCAACTGCTTTAATTCATCAATTAAGTGCTGAGTAACATCAAAAACCAGCAAAAACTGTGGCTCTCGAGGGCCAGGGTTCACCACCACTGTCATAAACCATTTGTCCGATCAACTTAAAATTTTGCATGCTTCATATTTGTCAGGGTTGCTATGTAAATCTAAAAGAACAAATTGATAAATGAAACAACATAGCCAACATCAGCCAATCAAATTTCAGTTGCCCTTATTCTCACTTTAGCTGTCACCTGTCATCATCAAACTTTATATTCATGTTAAAGATGTGGAAAAGAGGCATTCTATTAAAATTATTTTGATTGGGCATATGGCAGTGCTAAAGAAAGGTACAATATGTCTTGGACAATAAATTCAGAACCATTAGTTCTAACAATCATGTTAGATTGATGTTTGTTGACTTTTCATCCGCCTTCAATACTATTCAGCCACATTTACTAATCCAAAGACTGATGAACAACTTTGGTCTGAAAGGCAGTATTGTTGGCTGCATTTTGGACTTCCTGACATGTAGAACACAAAGAGTCAGAGTAAATGGTCAATTCTCTGATCTGTCTGTACATCTACTGGGCCACCTCAAGGATGCGTCCTCTCTCCCCTGCTGTACATACTGTACACAAATGACTGTTGTAGCACTTTTGAAAACCGTCAGATATTGAAGCTTGCGGATGACATGGTTATAGTGAGCCTGCTGAACAGCACTGAAACCTCGCATGGCCCTGTGGTTGATTATTGTCCCCTGCCGCCGCAGTAGCGAGCGGAGCGGGGGACATAGTATTCAGCTCTGTCTGTCCGTCACGTCCCATTTGTTGTGAATGCGATATCTCAAGAACGGTTTGACCGATTTCATTCATCTTTGGCTTCAATGTGTATTAGTGTGATACGCCGACCCCAGTCGATTTCCGTGACCTGGCCATGTTTAATGGCAACACTTGTTTTTTTTAAAATGGTGTCAGGAATCTTTTTTATCATTGAATGTTTTAAAGACAAAAGACGTGTTTTGATTTTAGATGCGTGCAGCCCTCTCCTGACATCACAGTTATTGATGGTCAGGCAGTCGAAACTGTAGAGTCCTATAAGTATTTAGGCACTATCCTTGACAACAAGTTGACATTTGAGAAAAATACCGACACAATTTATAAGAAAAGTCAGCAGCGTCTTTTTTGTCTCAGAAAACTTTCTAAATTCCAGGTTGACTCAACCCTGATGACTATGTTTTATTGTTCTTTTACTGAGTGTGTTATTACGTTTTCCTTTATCTGTTGGTTTCAGTTATTGAGTAAAAAAAGAGAAAAATTTACTAAACAAGGTTGTTAGTGTCTGTAGTAAAATCACCGGGTCTGCACAAGAAACTTTACAGGATCTTTACAACAAACAGCTGCTTAAGAAAGCAAATTTCTCATCCTCTACATCAACAGTTTCAGTTTCTATCATCAACCTTAGTCACACTAGAGGCGGAATGAGCAGGAATGCCGTCGGAATGAAAATTCTTTGTATACCTGGATATTCGAAGTGCGTTCTAAAAATTCTGACTGCATTCTGAGTGCATTCCAAATATTCGGGCCCGTTCTTGCGGCTGGCCCGAATGTTTTGCTCATGCTCAGAACTTTCCAGGTGCATTCGAAGCGGAGAAATATCGAACGGCATTCGAAGTGTATTATAACTGCGCTCTGACTGCATTATAAATATTCTTACGGCATTCAAAACATTCTGATTGCATTTGAGGGAGAATCGAAACAGCAAGCCACGTCAAATCCTGCCAGAATGTCCTGAATGCGCCTGGAATGAGCCAGAATGCACCTCGAATGCATTTTGATTGCAGCAGAATATTAAAACAATTCAGCTGGATTGCACTTCGAATGCCGTTGGAATTTTTCGATTGCCGCTGGAATCAGTGGCGGCTGGTGAACTGGTGATAGGGGAGGCTGAAACCCATCCCCTAAAAATAATGATTGGTCATGACCTGTTTTCAATCATTCATTTAAATTACCATTACAGAAACTCCGAAAACTCTCAACATTATCAGGTGTGGCCAGTTTTCATTAATAATGCATACCTGTTAACTCTTACGCATTCGGCGTCAGTTTTAGTGGCATATTTACGTTCCCCTGCTGTAGTCAGCAATTACTCAATCAACGCATATGGGACACTCGAGTTACATTCTAAGTACATTCTGAGTATTCGAGCTGCATTCTGTTTGAATTCTTGGACATTCCAACCATATTCGGCGGGCATTCCGGGAGTGTTCTGACTGCATTCGAGGTGAATTTGTACAGCATTCGAGGCACCTTTCAACCAGACTTCTGGTGGTGTTCAGGCAGCAACCGCACTCGTACGGCATTCGAAGTGTATTCTAAATATTCTGACTGCTTTCTCACAGCATTCTAAATATTCCTACTGTGTTCCAACTACATTCAAGCTGCATTCGAGAGCTAATACACCCAGAATGAGCAAGAATCATTTGAAGCGGGTTTGAAGCGCATTCTAAGTATTCGAACGGCATTCTTTCAAAGCTATAAGAATTTTGGTCAATTTGAAATTCCCACCCTAATGTTGCGCGAATTCTTCATTCCAGCAGGTTCACTGCTCAGATTCCCACTTGCTAAAACAAACAGATACAAACACTCCTTTGTACCTTCTGCTATCTCTTTTTTAAATGGCAGGAGGAAAAGGTAGTTTACTCATTAATGTGAAATATCCTTTTAACTTGAGTAATCTTTTTAACTTAAGCATGAGTGAGTATTTTCTGTATTTATTCTTTATTCTGTATTTCTATTTATGTACATCATGTATTATGTTTGCGCATAATGTGTTCTTATGCAATATGTATTTTGGTATTTTTTGTACTTTTGTGTTGCTCTGACGGCTGTGAAACAAATTGCCCCACTGGGCACAAATAAAGCCATTGATTGATTGGTTGATTGATTAGTTGTAGGTACAAAATTCTTTTTTGTTAGATTCTGTGGGTGAAGACCAATCAATCCATGTAAGCCACTCCCATTTTTGTATTTGCAAACTTTCCGCCATTTTGAATTGTTTGTGAAACCTTTAATTTTTATCTCCTCTTAAACAGTGAGATCAATTCACACAAAATTTAAGGGCATGGCCTATATTGATCTTAAGAGCTGTAACTCCTTAATGCAATGTTCAATCATCACCAGGCCATGCAGCTTCTTCACTCCAAATTTGGTTCAAATCCGTTCGTAGGTGGCGCTATAGCAAACAAATGGTCATAACTCTAAAAACACTGTGCGAGCAACTTTCAATTTTGCATGCTTCATAATGGTGAAGGTTGCCATGAAAACCTGAAAGAACAAAACAATAGTTTGAACATGATGGCTGACATCAGCCAATTAAATTTCATCAGCCCGTATACTCACTAGCTGTCGTCAATCATGAAACTTTATACTATTGTTAAGGATGTATAAAAGGGCAGTCTTAATGCAAATTACTTTGACTGGTTAAATGGTGGCGCTATAGAGAGGTACAACAAATTTGATTCAAATTGGCCAATATGTGGCACTTTGGTAAGAAAAACAATGTAAAATTGCATATTTGTTTTCAACAATTTGACTGAATGGTTCTAATTGTGCATATTGCATCTCTGGATTTGGATCAAATAGTCTTTCCAATGAGCAAAATAAATCTTTAAATATCTGGCTGCTATTTGTCAGTCAGGTAACAGCTGCTATTTCAAAGACATGGCAGTGACTAATCGACGTGAAATTTGTAGGGCAAAGTATGCCATGCACAGTTATGTGCCATGAACTGGAAATTTTTTGAAAAAATTTATACAGTTTGTGTTCTCACTGCTTCAAACTGATGATACCTCTCTTACTGTGTTGAAGTCTGGGGAAACACATACAAAACCAATCTACAAAAGATCTGCACATTATAGAAAAGAGTTATCCGGTTCATAAATCATGCTGGATACAGGGATCACACCAACCCTCTGTTTTTAAAATCAAAACTGTTAAAATTTTACGACATTGTAAATTTGAAAACAGCTCAAGTACTATATAAAGCATTACAAAATGAGTTACCCGGTAATTTACAAAAGAAGTTCAAAACCAGAGAGGGGGGCTATAATCTAAGGGGTGAACATAACTTCATTTGTCCGATGGTCCACACAACTCTTAAAAGTATGTGCATTTCTGTTTGTGGTGTCAAACTCTGGAACAGCCTGGATGTGACTTTAAAAATGTGCAATAACATGCAAATATTTAAATTACACTAAAGACAAACATTATTAGATTCATACAAGTAATTTAGTGATAAAATGGCCTTATACCAAAACAATTTGTTAGCATATAAGCAATTTTAGGTATGTATACTAACACTGAATATTATTATCATATGTAAATAAACTATAGTAAAAAACATAAAATGTAGTTTAGAACAGATATACTACGGAGAAGCTTATTGTATGTATATAGTTTTTATGATGATGGATGATTATGAATACTGTAGTGGACATTTAAATAGAATGTTTATGTATATACTGTATTGTAATATGTAGATAGGTTTGTATATGCATATAGTGATATTTTTCTGAAGTACTTACTTATTGGGATGTTTTGTTTGTTCTCTTGGTGGTTTATATGAAGAATGGGTTACTATTACCCATGAATTTAAATTGTTTCCATGAATAATGACAGCTGATATTTTAATTATAATTCAGTATTTGATTTGATTTGTAATGAAGGGGCAGGACTAGATAAGCTCTTTGCTTCATTCTGTTCCTTCTCAAACTGGTTGTTGTTTTGACATACATGTGTATCTTCTCACGTTTACATTTGCTTGATGGACATGTACAGTTGTTTGATGTAAATGTCTTATTTTGGTATTGACTTGATTGTTTTTGTTGTCTGTTTGTTTGTTTGTTTTAAAGTTTGAGATAAATAAATGAAATGAAAATGAAATGAAATGATTACCTCATGTTGCTTGGACCCCATTTTTACCGCTTGTAGTTATATATTGTTTTTCCTACACAAATTACAAAGTCTTCATTGTCCCAATTTTGGACCCAAGCATAAAAAATACTACCACTTGTGAGCTTAAATAACACTAAAGCCTGAAATAAACCAAGTGAGCTACAGTTCCCATGGCACTATTTTTTACATTTTACACAGCGTCCCAACTTTTTTAGAAATGGGGCTGTAAAAATGTTCCCTACTCGGCCACTTACTGTTTTTAGTGCCGTCACATAATATATAATTAACTTGTGCTACAAATTACGCACTTAAGCCTGGTTCTGCCAACGTGAAGTTCTAGATCATGTAATTGTGTTCTGCTAAACATGCAAAAAATAGGTTTTATTTGGTTGGATGTCTCAATTTTTTTCATGGATTAGGCTAATCAGATGGCCTCAGTGACAAGAGCATTAGTTATCTCTCATTTTCTTATTTCTGAGATGGCGGCAGGCTTCAACTCCAACTTTGCTTTAAACCTGAAGTTGCAGTGGGACCCATAATGTAATGGGGATGCACCTATGAATAGTTTCAAATTAAGTAGGTGATAAAAAACTGTATGCATCACAAATCACTCACATATATCAATGCAATCTTAAATGTTTGCTAGTAAAGCACGTGAAAAACTTTAGTGCATGGAAAGGATAAAGGAGGCTGATTTTCCATTTAAGTGATTTCTTTTAAATGCCATGAGAGCATTGTCTGTCAAGAGGATCAAATGTTGGGATTTTTGCTGTAAATGTGTATACCAGTTATAATGTGTGCACTTTAATCCAATGAATTTGAATAAGCATGGAGAGAATGGGTTAATGTTCAAAAATTTTCTTACCAATGTAATGCTAATAAGTCATTGTTTCCTCTTGTTCCTTCCCTTCTTCTGTTCAGCTCTCAGAGAGAATATCCACCTGCCTTGGTGACTTCATGACGTTGATGACTGGTCATCACCTAAGGCTGAACCTGGATTGGACAAAACTGCTCTTTATTCCTCATTGTTCCTCCCCTCTGAAAGTGCTTGCTGTCTCTTTTGATGATACTACAGTGATTCTGTCCTGCCCTGCAAAAGCCTGGGAGTGGTCCTGAACCAGGGGTGTCCAGCCTTATCCACAAGGGGCGGTTTGGGTGCAGGTATTTTTTATTATTTTAGCATGCCGGTACAACTCCTGATTCATCTAATTAACTAATCAGTGGATTCAGTCAAGACCCTTAAAGAGGAATCATTGGACTTGGGCTGCGGGGAAAAAAACAAAAAGCACCCACACTGGCCTTTGGCGGTTAAGATTAAGAATGTTGGGAATCTTTTGTGTGGTTTTTATGGTTTTTTGACAGATAAGAATAGTCTACCTTCATTTTATGATTCTTAGCTGATGGAAATCCAGGCTCAGAAAGTAATGATCCACCCTTGTACAACCCCAATTCTGAAATGATGGGACAAAGAGTAAATTGTGAATAAAATCAAAACGTAATGACTTTCAAATCACACCAGCCAGTATTTTATTCACAATAGAACAGAGATAACATAGCAAATTTTCAAACTGAGAAATTTTACAATTTTATCCACAAAATGAGCTCATTTCAAATTTGATGGCTGCTACAGGTCTCAAAAAGTTGGGACAGGGGCCTGTTTACCATGGTGTAGCATCCCTTCTTCTTTTTAACACAGAGTGGAGGTGTCTGGGCATTGAGGAGACAAGTTTCTTGAGTTTAGCCATTGGAATTTGATCCCACTCTAGTTTAACACAGGCCTCCAGTTGCTGGAGAGTTTTGGGTCTCCTTGACGGACTTTTCATTTAATTATGTGCCAAGTGTTCTCAATCGGTGAAAGATCAGGACTGTAGGCAGGCCAGTTCAGCACATGGACTCTTCTACTACGAAGCCATGCTGTTGTAATAGCTGCAGTATGTGGTTTTGCATTGTCCCTTACACAAGGCCTGGAATAGATGTCGTCTGGAGGGGGAGCATATGTTGCACTAAAACCTTTATATAGCTTTCATCATTCATGATGCTTTTTAAAACATTCAAGTATCCCACATTATATGCAGTAATGCATCCCCATACCATCAGAGATGCTGGCTTTTGAACTGAACGCTGAGAACAGGAGGGGTGGTCTTTCTCCTCTTTAGCCCGGAGGACACGACGCCCATGATTCCAACAAGAATGTCAAATTTGGACTCGTCTGACCACAGGACACTCTGCCACTTTGCTACAGTCCATTTTAAATCAGCCTTGGCCCACAGAACACGGTAGCGCTTCTGGATCATGCTCAACAATGGCTGTCTTTTTGCATGGTAGAGTTTTAGGTGGCATCTGTGGATGGCACAGCGGACTGTGGTTACAGACAGTGGTTTCTTTAAGTATTCCTGGGCCCATTTAGTAATGTCAATAGAATCATGCCGGTGAGTGATGCAGTGGCGTCTGAGGGCCGGAAGATCAAGGGCATCCAGTAAAGGTCTTCAGTCTTGTGCCTTACTCACATAGATTTTTCCAGTTTCTCTGAATCTTTTAATGATGTTATGTACTGTCGATGATGAGACCTTCAAAGCCTTTTCAATTTGACGTTGAGGAACATTGTTTTTAAAGTATTCCACAATTTTTTTTTTTTACGCAAGCCTTTACAGTTTGGAGAGCCTCTGGCCATCTTTACGTCTGAGAGACTCAGCCTCTCTAAGACATCCCTTTTAAAGCCAATCATGTTACACACCTGATGCCAGTTAACTTAATTACTTGCTAAATGTTCTTTCAGCTGATTCTCTTATATATTAATTGCTTTTTTCAATCCTTTTTTGCCTGTGTCCCAACTTTTTTGAGACCTGTTGCAGCCAAAAAATTTGAAATGAGCTCATTTTGTGGATAAAAATGTAAAATGTCTCAGTTTCAACATTTGAAATGTTATCTATGTTCTATTGTAAATAACATATTGGCTCATGTGATCTGAAAGTCATTGCATTTTGATATTATTCACAATTTACACTTCATCCCAACTATTTCAGAATTGGGGTTGTATTTTGGTTCAACCACCCTGATCTAATTTACCAATTAGACCAACTCCTCAGCTTCAAGGTTACCACATTGGTGAAATCTGCTGGCTAAAATATACTGTGTTGAACCCCACGGGGAATTTGTCTACTGTATGTGACCCATCCTAGTTACTTGGGCTACCTATTCGGTAGCTCAAGTTCAGGTCTACCATTTCATCTATCTATGCATTGTCTGTGTTGAGCATTGGAAATTACCCAGAAGCAGTAGGGCATTGTGTCATGAAAATGAGGCTACACACAAGGTGAAATCATGTGACTCAGTTCACTGCCTGAGTTTTGTTCTGGAGTTTTGAAAAGCAAAGGAACTTTACCCTTTGTAAGTTTTTACTTTGGATTGATAAAGAGGGTAGCTCAAGTGTACGCCTACTTGGCGTCTAGTTGCTTGGGAGCAGTGGGTAGTCACAGTGCAGCATCTTGGGACCAAATCTAGTTCTAAAGCTAGAGCCTTGGTCAGGGGGCAATGGGAGGAGTGCTCCTATTTTGCATAATTTTAAACCTGCGAAAAGATGGGGAGAACATGCAAACTCTGCATAGAGAGGTCCTGGCTATCCAGGACTTCAATGCAGAGCTGCCACATTGCAAAGGAACATCATTAAACATAGGCTTCGTCCGAATAGTCTTTTTTGCCTAGAAAAGTTCCTAACTCCTAGAAAATGATCCGGAAATAATTACGTGGCAGCCATGGTAAGTGGATTCAAATTCTTTAAATGTGAAGGATAGGTGTCTCAGTGCTTCCTAATTTACCTCCTTTAGCATAGGGTACACAAAACCATACTTTTCATAAAGAAAGGAGATAGCGCTGTCCCACAATTCTGTGCGGCAGCAATATTTAACACGTTGACTGCCGACTACGAGATAACTTGTAATGGCGGGTCTGGGCCGGCGCTAGACCTGAAAATTCAGGGGCAAATATCCATCCCTTTATTGGCAACAATTAGTCTTGGCTGATTCTAGATTGGTTTTCCTTTATTAACACATTTTCCAAATCAAGAATAATCAAGTGGCAATTGAAGACATGGCTTCTCTCCCCCATGCGATCTAACAGTGACAAAATAATGGGCTACATTCAGTACAGAAAAATAATTTAATTATAAATAGGTCTATGCACTCAGCAACGTTAATTTTTTTCCCAGCGAGAGTGGCATTTCAGAACTCTTTTGCGAATGAAGGTAATTTCGGTGACAAGTATGTACACCTGTTTTTGCAGCACGGTCACGCAACTTGCTGTAAAAAATGGACAGCTGTCCGATGGAAAATGTAAACGGACGAAACCACGTACCAGTCACCAAAATTTCCTTCATTCGCTGAAGAGTTCTGAAATGCCGTCGCCGAGTGCCAGTGCATAAACCTAATTATAATTAAAATTATTTTTCTGTACTGAATGTAGCCCATTATTTTGTCGCTGTTAGATCGCATGGGAGAGAGAAGCCGTGTCATCAATTGCCACTTGATTATCCTTGAATTGGAAAACGTGTTAATAAAGGAAAACCATCTAGAATTAGCCAGGGCTAATTGTTATCAATAAAGGGATGGATATTTGCCCCCGAATTTTCAGGTCTAGCGCCAGCCCTGACCCGCCATTACGAGTTATCTTGTAGTCGGCAGTCAACGTGTTAAAGCGACGACCATCCATCCAGCCAATAGTGTAAAGAAAGGTATATGATGGGCAGGGGACTCATAATCACGTTACCTAGTGTAAGTGCATTTGGAATCTGTAATTAGCGCGGTTGTCTTCTTAAGCTGTTAGGAATTCACTTTTACACCTTTCCTTCACCTTATGACATTTTCCACTATGGTTAAAAAAAGTGGCCAGGAATTAGTGGTTAGGACGTAATTTTTTGACTATTCGGACGCAGCCATAGTGTCACCATGATGTCCTGAGCTGAGTTGATGGGAGGAAGTAAAATGAGATTGGACTTTTACCTTCTGATCCTTGAAATGTCCTTTTCTGATGACAGGTCAAGTACACACAGGTCTGTATATTTTGTAGATGCGTTGCAAATTGGCACGCAGCAGTGCTCAGTGATAAATCCCTTCAGTCATTAAAATTGAAAAGTCATATTTTGTTGAGGTTTTTTTAAAGATATGAAGAAACCTCTAATAATTTGTGAACAAAGACCAAAGTAACTGCAATTTTTAATGAATTTAATTTAAAGCCTTGGTTATGTCACCAGTTGTTATCCTCCTCGGTCATCTATTGTGTAATTTATGGTGTTTTTTGCAGTCTCATGTTTTGATGGTGCCTTTGCACTTAAAGTAGGCATTGGCAAGTTGGTTAACTTCACAGCTTGAGTTTATATTCCTGGTTCAATTTCAGTAAATGCATTGTGAGCATAACATAGTCTCATGTGCTAGGTGTCATAAATTATGAAGTAGTTGACATTTGGGGAGGATTGTGGCATCTCCTCTTGTGTGCTCAATTCCATTTTTTTAATTATGGTGTGCAAAGCTGCTGCAGGGAAAGTCCTCAAAGTATTTGATGCATACTTTGTTTAGTAAATATCCAGTTTCAGTTGCTATATAGAGGGTCTTGCATGAGTGGGCGTGTCATATGAAAGTTTTGAAATGAGGAGTAAATTTTGAAGCGAGTAACAAACGCAAAATTTACTCAGCGAGTTTCATAACTTTCATATGACACGACCAAGAGGATAAAATTTAATTTATCACATAACTGAATCGTGTAATTTAATAGAAAACAAATGTAATTTCTAGTATTGAGCTAACTCCATTGCTCTGCTAACAAAGTCACTTAGTCATAGACATTTGCGACTGAACTAACAACAGTTTTTCAATTCAGTTAACTGAGTAGCTTGCTAACTCCCAAGCTCACAAACTAATGTTACACAATAGTTATGAAAAATTATTGTGTACAGGCTAGCTAGCAAGCTAAGTGAAGTGAGCTTAGTTATGTGTCTCCTTGCTAGCTTGCAACAGTGCTAAGCCATACCGATTTAACCAATGTTACATTTGATATTCAGTTTGGCTAAATATTAACAGCATGGCATAACGCCAAGCGATGTTCCTCCCCTCCTTTTCCCCTCGCTCTCAGCCAATGAGATCTTTGCAGAAGTGATATTACCCCAATTACCCTAGGGTAATATCAAAAATATGTCATGAGCTGGGCTATGGGAAAAGTACTGCAGTTATGTGATAAATAAGCATATGTGGTTCTTCAAGCACAGATTCATCTGTCTCACCTCACGTATGTGATGTTGTAGTCCATGTCAGCAATGTGTTGACGTTTTGGCGGCTTGCGGGCAATTTTTAGTTTAGTTGCTATTTGTTAGCAATGGTCTGAAGGTGGCCTGTTTGTCATTGATGTCTGTAAACATCTCCAAAACTGTTGGACCAATGAAGCTGAAACTTAACCGACATCTTCCAATCAATGACAATGCCAAACTTTACATAAATTGTTGCAGTTCATTTTCAAATATGACCGCCATGCCAGCCATCTTGAAAATGCCATTTTGACCCATTTGTTATTTTCTGCAGCAATTCAGCTGAAATTTGATATTTTGGTTCTAAGCAATAGGACTTGACGCATATTCTGTGTTTTTCTGTTCAGTTCATTTTGACGTTGATTTGAATTCTGATATCAGACCACACCCCTAAATTGTATGAATGCCTTTAAAAATCAATCAGTCGAGGGCAGCTGAAACTGTGCAGACATCTTTGTACCAATGAGGGCACCATTAAGAAACTTGTTACAATTTGTCAACAAACAACTTATTTTGATAAGTCTCTGACTGGGGGAAAACAAAACAATATTCTTAAACCCCATGTTTACAAATGGTTCATTCAATGTCTGCTGCAAGTAGTGATATAGTAATTCACCACAGAATGTAGGAATACATTGTATTGTTTCCAAAATTTCACTATGCTTGAAGGTTTCTGCAAACAATTTTTTGGTCAAAACAAGTCCAGGTGAGCTATAGTGCCTGTGGCAGTATTTTTATTTATTATTTAGTTAAAAAAAAATATTCATTTTTGTTTAATCTTATAATAAAAAAGATTAAGATTAAATTTAATTTTAAATTTTTTTTGAGACAACAAATAAAAAAAAAGAAATCATCCAAAGCTGCTAGGAAAGTTTAATTTTCTTAATGTGTTCTACATTTATGTCCAAAACATTTGAACTGCATTATATTTTTAGATTAAAAATTCCTGGACTTGCACTGTATTGCCAACAAAGTTGTCCTAATTTGAACTAATCACATTTGGGAAAAGACTTCAAAAACGCAAAGTTGTGCGTTCGTGTTTGTAAAGTTATTCTGTTGATTGTTTATTGTTTATGGTTTTGCAAACAGGCCTTGTATGTGATTCATTGCTCCAAGAATGTCTGTTTTTCACCAGGTCATACTGTAATTCAGGTTTTGGAATGGGTAAAAGCAGTCTTTGCTGTGTCTGACATTACTGCTTGTTTTGCACCCCACTATCCCATGCAATTCAATTCCTTCTTAAAAAGGAAAATGCCCAGCTGAGAAATTGGTGAGCAACCTTGCTGTGGTCTTCCTCTTAAGGTGCATCTAGTGCAGTTAGTGAATTAGTTAAGAATCTGCTGCACTAGTTGTTCCTTCTGGCAGGTGGTGTCACATGTTCGGCTTGCTGTTATGGTGCTGCAGACTGGTTATATCTCTTCATGTAAATTCAGAACCTTTTGAATCCTTAAAGTTGAACAATTCCATCAACATTGGATACAGACTTTTGCAGATGCTACTGATTTCCGTTTTGGATGAAGGTGGGGCAGTGGGGTTACATTGAGATAATGAAAATTACATTACGCTCTAGCAGTCTATCAATGCAGTCGGTTCATTTGGCAGATGGTGTACAGCAGTGCAACCAGACTGTACAGGACCATTGAATAAAGCTTAAACTCCTGTGAGTTTGCTGCTGGTGGTCTGTGCAGTTCCAAAGTGCTCACAGTGCAGGTAGTGGTGACTGATCTACTGTAGTGTTTGCACTTGATGTACTGCCAGGCACCTCGCATCTCCTCATGGGACATGGCTATCCCCCAGGAGCGGTCAGTTTGCAGGTCTGCATCCTGCTTGTGAAAATTTCTGCTGTGCAAATCCATGCAAAACTCACTGTGCCTGGGATTGCCCAAACCTTGGAGCTAGATCCAGGCATGGATTCTCCAGCTAAATTAGATTTTGAGGATTTCCATAATTGATTCTCAGTCCTGGCATTATTACCAGTGGTTAGAGCTGGTGATCTCAGCTGGGGCTGAAGGGAAGGGGCTTTTTATTGTTGCATTCAGTGATTTGTAGCTAACTGTCCCCTATCACCTTTCTCCTCTGCAGTCTGGCTGTGCATCTCTTGTGCTATGGCTGGGTTTGGTTGGGTTGGGCCTGGCCTCGCACGGGTGATGGCTATGGAGGAACGGTGGATTTGTGTTTTTTTGTCTTGCTGTTTTCGGGTGGATGACTTTGCAATTTTAGTGATTTATAAGATGTCAAAAAATTGCACAGTATCCATCTGTAATCCGCCAGATGTTCCGAACTGCGTTTCATTTTCCTCTCTTGTTTATGCCTCTGTTATGCTGCATTAAGATTTTTAATTAAACGTGCGTTTATTCCCTTTCCCAAAATAAACATAGATGGCAATCCCAGTCACTTTTTTGTCCCATAATACTTTTTAAGAATGTTGAATGTGGCATTATGCATGGAAGTAATAAGTACATTTTCCTCACTTAAACCATTTGAGTTGGCCTGAATAGATAATATAACATCAGCAAAACAAAAGCTGTCGAACTGAAGTTATGTGATGTATTGAATGTTTTTTTTTGTTTTCAAAATCAATTCAGATCAGTTTTGTGTGAATAATTAAAGAATTTAAAAAAAAAACAGGCTTGTATTTCTTTTGTGCGCCATTCAATTTTGACAGTATTATTTGCCAAATGTTGGAAAAACTAACGGTTATTAAACAGATGGACAGTGGTGGGTTTATCATCTACTTGCCTTTTCACAACCTATTACATGCCTGAGGAGTGAAATTAATGTTTTTATCAGGGAAATGGGTGAGCTTAATGTAGACTTAATTTTCACAGTACCTGAATGAAATGGTTTGTGAATGTCAAATTGTTCATTGATCTTTTGTTTAAAACTATGTATTAAAAGTGTATTAAAAAAACTATTAAAAAATGTAAAATCCATGTTGGCATAATAAAGTACTGAGATGGACAGAAATGGGGTGTATTTTTTCAAAACTTTGACTCTGTTAAATCACCAAATTATTGTTGAACATTTAGGGGTATTTAATGCCACAGATAAACTTATGCATTGCCATTATTCTTACTTTATTCATGAAGAGCCATTGTCTGTAAGGTTCAGGCAGGTGGTGATAGTCACCTTCTTCAATTTTGCTGAAACTTTGGTGGTTTTATGTCCCTACCCTAACTAGAAAATTCTTCAATTTTTTTTGGCCCTACCGGCAAAAAAACCCTACCTGTTTGGATTTTAGGGGTCAATCAAGTGAAAGCCGAAATAGGGCCTAAAATGCCAAATTGCCAAAATTTGATTTTTGGCTTGCTCTTATTCACTGCGCAAACTTTATCCCAAAGTAGAAGTTGGAAAATTGAATTAGAGGGGGGATGGTCAGTGGAAAGAGCGATTTTCGGCCTGGGATCTTCTTCGCGCAACATATAGGGGGCGCTCCAATATGGCCGCAATCCATTTTCGTCACTAGTTTGCACCCCTTATACTCTGTGCGCGATCAGTGCCCCAGAACTTTTACAGCTGCACCACACTGGTATGTAGTTAGACTATCCATTACAGGTGAAAAAAAGTTGGAATAGTGTATGTGCACACCAAAAGGTGGCGCCGAACATGGAAAAATGGTAAAATTTGGCGTATTTCAGCTCCACCTGGTGGCGTGCACCATGAATTGACAGGGCAAAGGTATGTTGCATAATGAAGTATAGAGATCACCCTTTCAGTTTATGAAAGCCATTTCTTGGGATAAGAACTGCTGTCCATAATAGGTGGCGCTTTACTAGCAGATGTACTGGTACACGCGTAAAGCAATTTCCACTCAGAATTGCTCATGATTGGTCCAGCTGAAATGTGCGGTGAAAATCCCAAGGAAATACTTTTGTATGAGATGTCCTTCACCCTTAAACTTGCAGTTATTGAAAATTTCAAGATATTTAATTTTGGATATCGCCCAAGCCCAGTCTGCATACAAGTCTATCCACCTGTATATAATAGGCCTGTAACTATACAAGAAGTTGTTTTGTGAAAAAAAAAATGCCAGTTTCGTATACATTGGGAATGTTTGTATATTCATCCAAGCCAGTTCTGGCACTTAAGGGCGTTCACATACGTGGATGATTCTGGATAAAACCTCAGATTGAAACAGTGGCTTTTCTGAAACAATGCAGTAAACAGGAAGTACTAGTGGTGCCCTCAATCAATAATTGATGTAACTAATGAAACCACACATATGCCAGAGATGATTGAAATATCAATAATCATTACCTGAAATAAGGTCAAGTCCATCACAGGGCCTGTTCTACTGGGACACACCATTGAAATGCACCTATAGCAGCTCATATTGACATGCGCAAAGAATATCCCATGATTTTTTCATTGGAATTTCATTGATAAAGGCTAAAGACAGAATTCATGAAAACATATCCTTGAGATAGTGGCTGCACATTTCATAACTTGACCAATCATGAGCAATTTTGAGCGGATATCGTTTTACACGTGTACCAGGACATCTGTTAGTAAAGTGCCACTTGTTATCGACAGTAGTCCTTATCCCAAGAAATGGCTTTCATAAACTAAAAGGGTGATCTCCATACTTCATTATGCAACAAACCTTTGCCCTGTCGATTAGATCACAAGACACCACCAGGTGGAGCTGAAATACGTCAAATTTTACCATTTCGCCATGTTCAGCGCCACCTTTTGGTGTGCGCATACACTATCCCAACTTTTTCTCATCTGTAATGGATAGTCTAACTACATACCAGTGTGGTGCAGCTGTAAAAGTCCTGGGGCACTGATCGCGCACAGAGTACAAGGGGTGCAAACTAGTGACGAAAATGGATTGCGGCCATATTGAGCGCCCCTATATGTTGTGCGAAGAAGATCCCAGGCCGAAAATCGCTCTTTCCACTGACCATCCCCCCTCTAAGTCAATTTTCCAACTTCTACTTTGGGATAAAGTTCACGCAGTGAATAAGAGCAAGCCAAAAATCAAATTTTGGTAATTTGGCATTTTAGGCCCTATTTCGATTGGCTCTTGATTGACCCCTAAAACCAAACCGGTGCAGGTAGGTCCAAAAAATTCGGGAATTTTCTAGTCAGGGTAGGGACATAAAACCACCGAAGTTTCAGTAAAATTGAAGAAGGTGACTATCACCACCTGCCTGAACTTTACAGACAATGACTCTTAACAATGTAACAGTGGGCTCAAGCATGACCATCAATTCTTTGAATAAAATTTATGTCTCACCATTCACCATTTCGAAAGTTGTTTTCCAAAATACATATTTTTCTGTAACAAAATGAGAATTTGGGTTATTGCTGCCTTGTTTGAAACTTTTAAGCCAAATATTTGCCTATCAAATAGATGCAAGAGTAATATTTTATCAAATTCAGCTGCACTTTCTATGGTCTTGCATTAGGAAGATGACCAGTACAAATAATCTCTGCTGATTGCGACATGTTCCATTCAAACTGGGACCAAACTGGGTCACTTGTTTTGCCAAGTGATTTAAAGTTTTTTTTTTTTTTCAATTTCCTTTTATTCTCCATGTGCACTGCATGTGAAAACATCTTGCACCCTAAGCGGACCAACTACCATCTACACCGATTTTACTTAAGCTTGATTCTAATTGGTCTTAACTAGGTTTGTTTATGGCAATTATGAACGTCTTTATCTGGACCTTCAGTTACCTGTTGACAGTCTTTTAAAGATCAACTTGACGCTTAAACTCAAAACCGTGGACTTTTGATTGACAATTGAGGGTTCATCTGTCTGTTAAATGCATATTAAAAAGCATTGGCTGCTGTCTTTGCAAACAGAATGGAAAAGATTTTGAATTTTCTCAAAGATGAGATAAAGTTTAGCTATGAACATGACCAGTACTAATATCACTATTGGACTTGCCAGATTATTTCCGGGGCCCGAGTGAGTTTATTGATTGATCACTTGTCTGTCTATGTCGAGAATTGGAAATGACCCTGAAGCATTTGGGTATCATGTCATGAAAAAGAGGTCACGCATGGTCAAGGGTAGCCCAAGTATATACCTACTTGGCATCTAGTTCTGAACTTAATTCTGTCAGCCCTCTTTCTAGATATGTCAGGCTTCTGATTCCCTGCAACGTGATTTTAGTGTACATCCCTTAATTAGATTTGGTTTTGGAACATACTTTTGTAAATCAATTGGGACCTCGTATAATGATGCAAATTGTTTGATTTTTTTTTTTTTTTAAAGGAGGCACCACTTCCAGATTTGCTGTTTAGAGGGGTCAGATAAGGTTGCCCTGCCCTCAACCACCCCCCCCCCCCCGCCAGCCTGCATTGGTTCTCAGCTTGCATTAACAGCACTAATATGCATGTATGCAGTCGGCAGATAACCAACTATTTGCCAACAACCACTCTAAGCAGTAAGTTGTTTTGAAAGTTTTCACATGCCCTGATCCTCTACTAAACTTTAATAAAATGTGAATATCTTCCTAGAATTAAACCTACTGGCTCTTAAGTACTTGGAATCTGTGAACCCAAGTGCTTTATTTTAGAATTATAAGTGACCAAAGCGCTTTAATGAATACAACAAGCTTCCCGCCCTTAGTTGAAGAAGTTTAAAGTAAACTGAGGTCTCAGTGACTTCTCTCTCTCTGGGGAAGAACACTTCTTATGAAAGCTGGAGGCATCATCTGTCTCACCTAAAATATGCTGTCTTTAGAAGTTAATTCAGTGATTTAGAAGACAAGAATACGCTGCTTGCCACAATTTTGAATAAAGTGCACTGTCAGAAGTCTGTCATGCTATATTAGGATTTTGGTTTTTGCAACTATCACTCATTTGCATTATTAGTTTTGCACGTTTAAAGGGTTTTGCCTGTGTGAAGGGCCTTTTTCCTCTGTTTTCTGAACATTTGCTCTTCGTCGCCCTGTGCCAGAAACAAGAAATTTTCATCTCTTTTCCTATTGGATATTATTCCAACCCATTATATCATTCCTTATTGGAATATATTTGTGGAGGATATTAATTGGAGTCAATTTGTGGACCTTTCTTGGGTATAATTGCAAAAAGTGAGGGCAATATTCTGCGCTCTTACACATATACAGCAAAATAACTTTCTTAGCAGTTTTTGTCAAGACATTACTGTAAATTGTGCCTTTTTTAGTGAGGACAGACTGTCTTGCACATCTGTTTATCACACCCAGTTTAGTTCTGGAATTTTGTGACAACTCGTGTGCAGCAACTTCATTGTCTACAAATGAATTGATTGGCAGCTTAAACATTCACGCACACAATTTAAGCAATAAATTAGTCGTACAGACATTTTCAGGTCTTAACCAGGCCCTGCATTTACACCCTAAAGACATCCAAGGATACTGAAGCACAAGACTTGACCTCTGCACTAAGATTAGTAAATATTTGTCTTTTATATTCTGATGCGACCACTGGCTCCAAAAAAGTACTTAAAATAATAATAAAAAAAACTTATGCTTTCGAGAGACTTATGTTTGCTGAGACTGACAGTCTATCACTTTTAACAGCCGAAACATGATGGACTTCATATAATGGTCGATGTTCCTCATGGTAGGCCTAATATTAGTCGTGCTTTGCTGGGGCATTTTTTCAGCAAGTGATTTTAAAACATGAAATCTATCCGGATTTATTTTGATTCTAGATAACGCATGAGAAAAGCTCGTGTTCTCAGTTCAAAACAACTTTATGCAGCATGATAATGCATTGACCACAGCTTATGGCACCGAGTGAGTCCGTTAGAGGAAAATTCAAAGCAGTGAAATCACCAGGTGGCAGTATGTGGCCTGCGTGTATGGCATCGTATCATAGTTGCGTGGAGTTGCAAGTGCCGGGGATAATGTGACGGTTTTGCTTCTCTCTTTCTCCCTCCCCCCCCCCCAATCGGGATCTACGAGAAAATCCACGAATTTGTTTGGTGTTGCGGATCAATTACTTATCCCATTAGAAGGCAAAATCTTGACGAATCACTTAGACCTTTTATCTTGCTGGCCTACACACATCGAATGTCCTAAGGCGAAGTTTAATAACCAATGTCTTTATCAATAGTTTACAATATTAAGCAAAACGATGTCTGAGGCCAGAACACACGTGAATTAAGTCTGATTAACTTTGATGCAATCGACAGGAAACGCACAGTCGAGTTTGTGGTCACGTAGATACAAAGTTTTTTTTTTTTTTTTTTTTTATCTCGTCAATAAATTGTTAGTAAGTTCGCCGCTCCATTCTTGAAAACCGTAGAGACGCATAATTATGCGAATGTTCGGAGTAGCAGCTAATTTCAAAATGGTAAACAAATCAAGGTATTGCGTTAGACCAAAAAAGCCACGGGGCTTAAGGGTCTGTCTTCCGCATTAATGAAATCTGGCATTCAAGAGACCGCCTTTCATTTCAGATAGTCTCCTAGATTTTTTTTTTCTTCAATATATAAAAACTTGGTCTTTCAAACAGATTTGTTAAAACCGCTTCCGAGGTGAATCAGACATTGAAAACTCAAAATGGAGCGAATTTCTTGAGTTTATTAATTCCACAGTTCGGGTTTATAACTATTCTCAGGTTATTTGCGTCCAGATTTGTGTAGGTTAAACACGATATTGTTGCTCTTGATTTGCATTTCCTGCCAAGTTTGCTATACAGACGTTTGATATTTCAAGTCCTTTTTAAACTCGTTCTTCTAAATACATTAAGTAAGCGAATGCGATTTTCTATAATGAAAATGTTCGTTAATAGCAAAGTTGTTTGAACACTAGCCTGTATGCATTGCGCTTTGCAGCGCGCCCTGGAGGGTGGTGACGCACATAGTCCGCCGTGCGATTTCAGTGCTCTTCCATCTCTCCATACACACATTACGTTGTTGGCTCAGCAGAAGGAGCAGGTACTAAGTCAGAAAACTCATCTCTGAAGACCGCAGTAGCTACACCTGACACAATTCCAGAGGCTATACTGCAAATCGTAAAATGATGCGTTGCCGCTGAAATTGGGGACAGACTTGTTTCAGCAATGATGTATGCGAGGCGGTTACTGTGTAGACAGGTCTCCTTGTGCCAAGTTGTGAATTGCTCTGTTTGAGAAAGTCTTGGGAAAATCTTGTTTATTTTTGGGATCCAATTTAAGGAACGGAGGTTGTGTTGTCAACGGCGATGCTAAGTACATTACTCTAAGTGCCTTATCTGACAGACACCGTATTTCGTTATTTAGTCACAACCAGTGAGCGTAAGCCCGAGGAGCTGTTGAAAGTGTGGGGAAAAAAAGAACAACTTTGGCGGTTTAGTGGATTGTGTCATGGCAGGTGTGCTGCTGCTGTTCGCTGTTTCCTTGCCTTTTCCGCGGACCAGCGGCCAAGATAGTTGCCACGAGGTGCGCTCCTCCTTCCAGCTTCTGCACCCCAGCGTCAAGTGGGCTCCCGAGAGGCCAGTGTCAGGTAAACGCTATTTCCCGTTCGGCATTTGGAGAATTATTAAGTTTGTGCGTGCTCTTACTGTGAACTCTTTACCGGCAGTTATGCGCAATTATCGCGACTGCGCTTTGTGGAATGCGTGCGTTTACTGATATTTTCAATTGTAGAAATTCCGTTCATCGGCTGCTCAGGCCTCGGAAAACTCTGTTTAAAGTTGTTTTATTTCTCTCTTTCTGTCTTGCGTTACCTGCTTCAGACAGGTGTTACTCAATGCGGATTTGATTGTGCAGTCCTTCCTTGAATATAGGGTGAATTATAATTTATGACTTCCAATCAGTAAGTAATTTATTACAGTTTCATGAAAGTTTACGGAGTAAGTTGTTGTGATTTAGAAGCAACATCTTTGTAAAGGCTTTCTGCTGAGGACGTTGGCATATATTGTTCAAGTATATTCTAAAGAGGGATAACTGGGTCAGCTGGTGTTTTGCGTCGTCATGGCTTAAAGGTTCTTGATGTTACATCCGCAATTATTTTTGTAAAAAAAAAAAAAAAAAAAGTCATTCGCATCCTCCTGCGGGGGGTACAGAGATTAGATGGAGACAGAGATTCATGGCACCGGTTCGTAATTTAAAATGTCATTGGGATTGTTGTTTGATTGCCGTTGTGTGATGTTTTATTGTTTTGAGGGGCTTGCAGCTTGTCTGTTGTTTGTAAATAAGACGTGATGTTTGTATGGGTGGTGGTGGATTTTTTTCCCTACAGTCTGTCTTCATTTGATATGCTTGCCTATAATTTTTTTTCGTCAATTGCTTGATTAAACATTGATTCAATCAATCCTTGTCTGTGCAATACCCTTTTTGTTCATGCTGTGTAAACAGATTTTTGTTACTACTCTGTTCCAGAGAATATGCCTTTAGGTTAAATGATTGGGGGGGGTTTATTCAATTTCTTCATACATACATGTCATGTTTGTTATTTTCTGTTAACTAATGGATTAAATACTGAATCAATTAGTCCTTGTCAGTGCAATTCTCATTTTTGTTTTCCCTATGTAAACACAGTTTGTCCTAATTATTTTGCATTTATGATCATATGGAATCATCAGGCTGAGGCTTAACTGACCTGAGAATCCTGAGCAAACAAACATTTGGCTTAATTCCACTGTCAGGCCGATATTTTTTTGCCTTTTAGTTGTTTTTATGTCCTGTGATTCAACATTTTTCATTTGTCTAATCCAGCAGTGCTTTTTTCTACTCATTAAAATATGACATCATTCTTAGCAAAACCATTCTGGTGCCTGGGCAGGAAATTTCTGTGGAATGAGTTTTTCATTGTCTGTAGTGTTGCACAAGATGGGGATTTTAAGTTGCCAGCGTATTGCAGTCAATGCATTTCCGTAAGCATATCTAATACATTAGAAATACTCTATGAAGTAGTTAAGGTTTATTTTTAATGCATACATGATTAACATTTATTTATCAAGTTATGTATTTTGAGTTCATCAGAAAATTCAATATTGTTATATGGAGTCTGATTTAATCTGAGTTGGCAACAAGCTGATATATGAGACCCTTTCTGGCTTTTTAGCTTTTTCCCTATAAACAGGATGTAGAAATCAAAACTTGGTAGCTCAGGAGCCTCTGATATTACACATCTAGCATCCAGGGAATGGTAGATTGTTTAGACAAAAAAGCAAATCTGGCTGACACTAGGCTGTCTCTTAACTTGGCTAACTGTCAGAAACCCTTCAAGTTTAAGTTGTGGACTCCGAGCGGAGCACTTAAAATACAACATAATACCAAATGGGTAATTGCACCTTAGTTGTGCATCATCATCATTGAGCAAATACAAATTCAGAGAGGAGAGGAAATTGAGATTCTGGGGGAAAAAGAAAGCTTGGTTTACCATTATTAACAGCCCTGGAAAGAGAGTATGTAGAATGATCAGTGGAGCGCTGAAATATGTTTTGATCTTTTCCACATTCATTCACAGACCAGCCATTTTGCTGAAATGATAACTGCAGATAGGCAGGAGGAAAAAATGAAAGCAATTAGTTATGGACTTTCGTCGAGCTAGATTAGGTATATGGGTTTGAATGTGTGCTTTGTAAATCGGCAACAGATGGCACAATCCTTGAAATGGGTTTGTGTCGAGCTGGGTAACCATGAGTGTCACTGCCACCTCATGATCCCCCTCATATCACACAGCAGTTATTATATCCCCCAACCTCTTCCACTGCTGCTGCATATTGTCCATGTCAGTGCAATAACTTTCACTGTTTTAACTGGGATCATTTAAAATTTTGTATGGACATTTATACCCCTGGAGGAAGAACTTTATTAATGTTGATCAGTTTATAATTAATTTCAAACGCATTAATTAACTAAGTAATTCATGTAAGTGCATTCTCCTGTGTACTTTTGCGTTACATTGTCAAATTTGACTTAACAGGGTATCGATGATTTGGGGATTTTCTCTTGCTGTCATAGTTGACTGCATCCTCATGCATTCACTTCGCTGCTTTGTGGGAAGAAATGGCCATACAAAATGAAGCAACATGAAGTTATGTCTGGTCACACCAAGACATGGATGTTGTACGGCTCCATGGCCGTCTTTTTTTTTTTTTTTTTTATCCCTGCCACTGAACCCATTGTAACTCTTGATGAAATTAACTCCAGATGCCGCAGATTAGTAGCAATTTCTCTCATTGCTTTTAAATGTGGGATCTGAGATGTCCTGTAGCAAGACTCCATATAAAATGGTTCTAGCTTGGTCTAGTTTTATAGTTGCTCCCCCAGTTGATTAAAATCTTCCTCTATTCCCTCATGTCAGAGTGTTGTTCATTTTGTCCTTTATTCTGTTTCAGGAAAGTGTTTGCATGCCTCCCTTCAATCTCCATTGCTGCTCTGCTGCAGGGAATTGAGGTGAATGGGTGAGCACTAAATGGCGCCTCTCCTCCCAGTGCAGGCAGAGGTCCTAATTTTCCAGGAAGCATTCAGACTTCTTTTCTCAAGCAGAGGCGAAGACTCCCAGTACACATCTTCTCCATGGCTAAAGATAGGAGAGAATTGGATGCGAATACTCCTTATAAAATGTTGAAATATAGCTAGTGGGCTCCACAATTATTGGCATTCCAAACTGGAAATAAATGAATTAAATTAAATAAACAAAATTGGGCCTTCGGGTGGCTTACCGGTAAGACGTTCATCTGTGAGCCCTGTGGTTGGGCGTTCGAATCCCAGCCAAGCCGTCGACTGGCTATTGCCGAAAGCCTGCATGGACGAAGCAACAACAGGCGTAGCCTTGGCAGAGATAATTAGGGTTGAGCCAGCTGAAATGTAATTCATCGCTTTGTAGCAACCATTTCTGTTTGGCCAGGTGCATGTAGCTATACAATCTAAATTGTATGCTGACTGCATGATCCTCCGACAGCATAGTAGTGCATAATTGGTGCGGGTGCAAAAAGAAGCGAGGGCTAGTCGTCACGCGAGTCAGAGGAATCGTGTGCCACGGCATCTTCCTAAGTCAATGGAAGGAGGTTGCTTTGCTGTGGGCAAAACAGTCCAGCTATGTTCAGTGTGGGAAAAATTTAAAAATTGCCAAATTTAAGGTTTCGTAAGTGGTAACCCCAGTTTAGTACTTTTCTGCTACCACTTCTGGCAAGAATAAGAGCATGAAGTCACTTCCTGCACTGTACACCAAAAAACAATGATCCAGTGAACAGCATGACGACTGGGCAGACACTGTTTTTATTAGTGGATCACATTAAAATAAAGGGAGGGAACTACACTTTTTGCACATTGCTTCAGATTTTCTGTATGATTATTTGCTATCAGGTATGCCTTTAAATAATATGATACTGATTATCGAAGAATACAACAGTGTTCACATTCTTACAACAGTTTTTTCCAATACTAATTTCAATAATAACGGGCAATAGCAACTATAATTATTCCATGCAAAATTGGAAACTAGACGTAAATTTAACATTTCAATAAGATCCATTTCCATAATATAATTAGATACAATTAATGTCAAAGTACAAAATTCATAGTAAGATGTATATTTACATTTACACAAGATACCTTAGATGGTAAAAAATACATGAATTTCCTTGTTATAAGATACTGTACATGTAGAAAATGTGTATATACAACGTATGTTCTACATTTCCCCATATGTAGTACATTTCAAAAGTCAGAGCAGGTTTATTTCCTAGCAAAACAACAAGTGATGCAGGGACACAATTTAATTCAATAAAATTTTTAAAAAGTTGAATTTCATTCCTTGTTTGAATGTGTGAAAATGTATATACAACATATGTTCTACATTTCCCCATAGTACATTTCAAAAGTCAGAGCAGGTTTATTTATTTATTATTATTATTTATTAACCTTTATTTAACCAGGTAATTAGCCCATTGAGATCTATGACCTCTTTCACAAGGGAGACCTGGCCAAGAAAGGCAGCAACACACGTCTGTAACACAAAATTAAAAACAATACACACAACATTCAGAAGCAAAAATGGAGCAAAGTACAGAGCAGATATACAAATAATAAATAGTGATCATATAAAATGCTAATTTTTGATGATACTGATGATATTTAAGTACAGCAACACTGTCCAATGGATTTACGTTCAAGGTCCTTTAAAATCATAGCGAAGGCATCATAAGTAATGAATTCTGGCAGTTTTAAATCTTTTTGGAGGGTGTTCCATGTAAAAGGGGCAGCATATTTGAATGCTCTTTTTCCCAACTCCCAACTGTGTTTATTTCCTAGCAAAACAACAAGTGATGCAGGGACACAATTTAATTCAGTAAAAAAAAAAAAAAAAAGTTGAATTTCATTCCTTGTTTGAATGTGTTGGACTTTATTTGCAATAATCTTTGGGGGTTTCATTAATTGTTCAACCTTGATTTGGAGGAAATTGATTATTAATTAAATTAATATGTAATTTTGGTTCGTTCCATCGCAACATTAATATGTATAGTTATTCTCAAATGTTGCCGTGTTTATGCAAAAAATGTTTTATTTTTTTTATAAAGTATTTTCAGTGCATTTCCAGTGAGGGGTGCCAATAACACTGGAGTCCACTGAAGGCCTTGCCTTTAGCCTGAATGATTACTTTTTTAATTAATTTTTTAAACCTTGAAGGGGTAATATGCATTCAAAATGGAAATCTGAACATGAGATTATTAAAACTGGAGAAATTTTGTCTTCAATTTTTGGGAACTGAAATGGAAAGTGGCCCAGAGGGGTACATTTCACACCATTCAACAGGTGTGAATTGCCTGAACTGTCTGGTGCGTATCCGTATGGGACCGCTGTTGTTTGAGTGGCCCCAATTCTGCGGCTCAGGGAGCTGAGAGTGATGTCTGTCAAGGTGTAGAGAAGGAATAGATTATGCTCTGATTGAGTGGGCGGCTCGTGTTTGGGCTTCTCCCCGCACTTTTTATTCCTTTCTCTGGCTGCTGTGAGGGTGACTCGTCCTTTCAGGCCTTCTACGACAAAATAATGGAGAGACCGAGCCCTTTTGTTTGCTTATCATTTGCTTTAATACATCATAATGTAAAAAATAATTTAAATGCCAGAGAAATTTGTAAAGAGTTGTCCTGATCTCAGCAATTATGCTGCATCATGGGGGGGTGGGAGGTGCCTAATCATGTTCGAGAAGGGCTAACTTGGGTACAGGTTACTTACATTTAGGTATGGAAATATTTGGGCAATGACACTTTTTTTGTATTTTGCCTCTGTACAGCACCAGAATGTATCTAAAACAAAACCATCTAGATGTGATTAAAATAAAGAATTTTAGCTTAGATTCAAGGGTTTCAGGAAAATCTTGCTTGAAACGTTTAGGAATTACTGCCATTTTTATACATAATGATTTATTTTCAGGGGCTCAAAAGTAATTGAGCAACTGACAGAGATTCAGTTTTATGATCAGGTGTGGACTGTTCCCTTGTCATTTCATTACAGATGAAGCAGATAAAAGGTCTGGAGCTTGTTTCAAGTATTGAAATTGCATTTGGTAGTTGTTCATGCCTCAATATGCAGTCAAAGGTCATCATTATGCTGACAAGCTGGCCGCGAGGCTCATGGTCTCCTGTCGCCAAAATAAAGACGTACCCTGTGACTTCAAAGGAGGTCAATTCTGTTCAGCGTGAAAGTGGACATTTTGTTAAAGATGGTGAGGAACTGGAACTGGATCCATAAAATTTGACCATCAGGTTAAAGAGAATGCTGCAAAACACCACAGTGAACAATTTTGAGCTTGTAAATCAAGTTTGAAAAAAAAAAAAGTTAAGTACCAATATTTGACCTGCTAATTGCAAGGTCAAATAATAGGTCAAGGTCACTGATATTAAATAGGAAGCTGGTACATCATGTAATCTTCTTATATGCACAAAATTGGGTCTGTAATCCATTTTCTTCTTGAGTTATCATGTTAACGCCACTTTTCGGATGGACACACACACAGGCACGGACGAGGTGCATTCCTATGTCTCCCTTTCGCCAGAGGCGATGGGAGACAAAAAAACAAATCTATCAGACAACAGAAACTTAAGGACTGGCAAAGTCAACAGTTCGGTAGACTCTTAGAAAGAGGGAATGCACTGGAGAGCTCAGCAACTCCAAAAGACTTGGAAGGCTGCGGAAGACGGTAAAGCTGGATGATCGCACAATTCTTTAATTGGTGAAGAAAACGTCCTTCACAACATCGAGCCAGGTCAAGACCACTCTTGAAGATGTAGGCAAATCATTGTCAATGTCTTTAATCAAGCTACGCCTTCATGAATGTAAACACAGAGGTTTTACAAAAAGGTGCAAAGTACTGATAACACTCCAGAACAGAAAGGCAAGATTAGACTTTGCCAGAAAAAAATGTATTAAAGCATGAACTGTTCTGGGACAAGATTCTTTGGACAAATGGGACTGAGATTACCTTGTATCGGAATTAGGAGAAGAGAAGAGCATGGAAAAGGGAAGCAATGGCTCCCAATCCAAAGCATACCACATTCTGTCAAACATGTTGGAGGCAGTGTTAAGGCATGGGCATGTATGGCTGCCAATGGAACTGGGTCACTGGTGTTTATTGATGATGTTATTACGGATAGTGGTAGCAGGATGAATTCTGAAGTATATAAGGCTGTATTATTCCTGCAAAAGTAATCCAAGAGCTTGTCAAGGCAAATAAATGAAATATTCTTCAATGGCCACATCAGTCACCTGACCTCAACCCAGTTGAACATGGTTTCCACTTTCTGAAGACAAAACTGGGGCAGAAAGACCCAGAAACAAGCAGCAACTGAAGGCGGTTGCAGTAAAGGCCTGGCAAAGCATCTCAAGGGATGAAACTCAGCATTTTGTGGCATGTATGGATTCAAGACTTCAAACAGTCATTGACTGCAAAGCATTTTCATGCAAGTATCAAAAATAAACCTTGTATTTATAATTGTTAGTTTGTCCAATTACCTTTAAACAAATAGAAATGGAGGGCTATACATGAAAATGGCTGTTATTCCTAAAAGCCTGGCACAAGATTTTTATGAAAGGCCTTGAATTAAAGCTGAAAGTCTGTACCTTAGTCCCATCCTGATGGTTTCATTCTGGATCCACTGCAGTGGTGTACAGTGGCAAAATTACAAAAATTGTGCCATTGTCCAAATACTTCCGCACCTAACTGTATGTGGTCTGGAATTGAAGATGAGAATAAGCCAATCTGTTACGTCATTAATTGTAACACACATTTACCCTTGTTTGATATGACCTCTGATGTAAGTAAATATCAGTTGGTGTTATAACGGTAAACCATTTAGGCTGGTGGGGTCTCAGTGCCATGTCACTCTCAATGAATGTCAGATTCTTATTAGGTCATAGTTGTGTTGGAGGTGTGGTAATATTTTTCATGCTGACGGTAAGTGGACAGGACCAGGCCATGGTTTCTCGAGGCAATTCAGGGTTCCTGCCGCAGACCTCTGTCAGGAAAGGGGTATGAAGTAATATGATTGCATTATTTGTAGAGTCTGGCCAGTATTGCTGTATAAGCTTAAGAAGTGGCTGGCCAGAGAGATCTAGTGAAGTTCAACTGTGGCCCAGATGGTTGCTTGGCGAAGAGGCTGCATGGGTTGTGGTTGATTGGTCTAAATTGCAATTGATTGAGTGCAGGTTTGAATACTAGGTTTAAAATCTCTCAACTCAATTGAATTGAATTGAATGCCTTTATTGTCATTGTAACATTACGGTACAACGAGATTAAGAGTGCCACTCCACTGTGGTACCCGCATACAATAAATAAATAAATAAATAAATAAATACAACAATATACAACAAATACAACAGATGTACAATAAATAAAACAATTTAAAATGCAGAACAGGTGTTCATATGCAAGAGGGCGGCTGTGTGGTTGAATGACATCCTGATTTGCTGCCACGGATGTATCTGCTGGAGTGCATATAATGTAAGTCGCCTTGAGTAGTGCTGTCCGTCAGTTGAGTGAGTAATGTTTGGTGGTTGCAAAACCAGCAGTCACCCTCTCCAATCTGAGTACCTTGTATAGTGCTTTGGGGAGCTATGCTTTTGTGCATTGTCCCTGGTTTACGATGAAGTTTTATGATGAATTTTTATGAAATTACCATGAACCTTTCAACTTGCTTTGTCACCTTTAATTTTGTTGGGGTCTTGGGACACCTGCAGTTTAGCGGACGCACAGTCACAATTTTGTAATTAATCACCTAATGTTCCTATATAGCGAAGGTTAAGGACCCTTATCCTAACCCCTAAACCCAACCCCTTACCCTAACCCCTAACTGCACAACAATGGAACTCTGGCATGAGCTTGGAAGTGCATCTGCTAAAATGCAGGCGAGCCAGGAGCTTTGTCATTCAGGTTACATTGTTGCTTTTGATTGACACTCTGTGTAGAGAAAAAAAGAGAAAAAATCTTTATCGGTTCTTTATGCAACACTCCAGTTTTTAATTCTGAGAATTTTGGTGTCTATAATATCACTGTTCAATCATCTCTTATATCAGCGCCTCCGTAATTCCATTACATTATTTTTTAAATGCTCATTTAATAATTTAATTATTTTTAATCTGTTCTTGTATGTTTGATGTGATGTCACAAATAATTATCCTTGCCCTTTATTCAGTGATTTCATCCGTCACTTCCATTCTTTGTCATATTCATGATGTCACAGTCAATTTGATCTTACACTAAGTTCCAGTATGTGCATGTTTTTGTATGAAAAGCAGTATCTGGGTTTGTTAGCGGTTAAAGTCATTATGGGTTGTATTCTTGTGACTTCATCGGTCAAACCAAAGGAAGTATTTAGCCATTTTTCTTCCCTAGCTTTCGTTTCTCTATTGGGGAAAATATATCATTATAGCTATATTGTTTACAACCAAAGTAAAGAAAGCTGTCTGTTGTGGAAACGTGTTATTGCAGGAGAGATACTATCTCTGACAGAGAATCGCAAAATTAAGTGTTCAAACCATTTTGTCAACGGCAAGGCGGTTATTTTTTCCTTTTCAAGCATGTAACAGGCAGTAGTTAACAAGCTTAGATTTCCAGATAATTATTATTCTGTAATAAACTTCAGGGCTATCGGGGCAGTACTGTACCATTCAGGGTGACCAGACGTACTGATAAAACCGGGACGATATTGATTTTAAGAGCTATGTTCTGCTTAGTTCGTGTATGAATTTTAGTATAAATAAACCATTTAGCGTAGCCTAATGACATCTTTGTGATTCCTTCTTTTCTATCATATAATGCCTGTTCGTTTTAAGACATAGGCTATATCATCACAGTCCTTCAACACAAAACATAACTTACATTGATAGGGTTCAACTAGAACGTTCATCTATATTCTAAAACAAACTGCAAACCTACCTCTTTCTGTTGGGAACTGGGACCCTGGTTTGAGAGACACATGAAGCGAGAAACCATGTGAGTATATAGGCTAGTTCCATAAAAGACCTAGCTTGTTAGCTACATCTTCTGCATATTGCGGTACCAGTTTTTTGCATAGTGTCCCAAAAATTAAGGTTAGCTAGTCCATATTCGAAAATGCACTGTGCTAAAAGGCAATCAGAAGCCAAAGAACAAAGGCTGGCAAATGATTTGTTGTATCTTTGCTGTTGCTGTTACAATATGTTGTTTGGTAGTGCAGTGGTAGGGGGACATGGGCAGGAAATATAGTGGCACGCTGTGCCTTTTTTTAAAGTATGAAGAAATCTGTGACGTCCGTGAATACTACCCATACATGATCTGTGTCCCAGAATGTATCATTGGAACAAGATTCCATGTCATTATCCATCCTACCGATTCCTTTGCCTCTGCAGGAATGTTAGGATGATGAGGGGGCAATTACAATGCAGATACAGCTCTGTGTCAGCTACTGTTAAACAACGTAGGATTTTATCTTGCGTGTTTACATTTGGTGGTTTAATTTACAATTATAATGTATAGACCGAAAAGATTTTGGAAGTGATCTGCTAAGCAAGAAATGGCAGTTGAATGTTCTTGACGGAAGTAATTAAACGACCCCTAATGGCCTGCTGTGTTTATATGTCACATAAATAGTATTTGGAAGGTGCCTTTCAACTTGTGTAACACCAATCTATACTGGGTGCCACATAACCTCACCTTGGCAGTCTGAATGTGTCACCTTGGTGGAAGGCAGTAGAGGGGGAGAAGGGGGGGTAGCAGCATCTAAGGGTGTTGAATGTAAAAGAGGACCTGCAGGTTTGCCTCTGGGAGCTGGTAATGGGCTGAGTGAGTCAGGTGATTGAAGCTGGGACTCGGACCCAGGAAGAAGGAAACAGATTATAATGATGCTGCGTGTGCCACCTGGGGGCAGAATCCATAGCCGCCCGTGGTTGTGAAAAATGAACCGTACAAGTGTATTCAGGCTAATGGAAATATATAAGTGTCTGGGGACAAAAACGAGCCCAGGGAGTGAGTATCCTGACAGAGAGGCCTTTTCTTGGGGGGGGGGGGGCGAGCGGTGAGGGGAGTCATGAAGCACAGAAAATGAGTTGCCTGCCGGCAGCTCTCATGAGATCCGTAAACCGGTGCATCTTCTGTTTGCGCACTCGCCCACTAACATGCATGTATAATCCTGTTCACATTGAGCAAGCCCCTCCAGGTACAATCATTACCTTCACAATGCGAGCAAGAGTTTGGCAGCTGAGAAAAGAGATTTAAACATGCTTTTCTCATCGCTCATTTTCTGCCTCAACTTACTTTTAAATCCATTTCAAGGTCCTGATGAACGACCTTTTCCACCAGTGTCTCCTGAATGAATCTGAAAAACATTGGTTGTAGACCTCTTGTTAGTCATTGGCAAGGTATAAGGTATAGTACTTCAGCTGCAAGTAATGCTTTTGAGAGTCTCTCTTCCCAGAATTTGAAAGAAGTCTTTACAAATCTGCTTCATGACAGCAGATGCTTTGTATTGTAGGGCAGAACACCCATTGTAAACAAACTTTTTTTGATGTTTCTCAGTCTGGCAGGGGCCCAATTTCTGTGGCTTAAAGCAAGCGGTATATCCTCGGAGAGAGAATCTCAGATGTGCGTTATATCCAACTGCTGTTGCTGGAGCAGAAGAGAAATTGGACAAACTGAAACAGGCTATCCTGTACTTGGGATGTCGGCTATTTAGAGTCTGCTCCTCTGGCTGTGAGCTTTCATGAAGTAAAGCAGGCCTTGTTAAGGCGACATGCTTCTCTAACATGCTGAGAGAGGTAATTGACACAGGACTATTCTAGCAAACAAACCAAAATGGACTTTCAAAGTTTACAGGTTTGTCTATGGTGACTTATCACACTCATGCCTTCTGACTGAAGTCTTGTAGAATATCTCTTGGTATACTTAGTCCCTGTTTTCCTCTCGCAGTCTCCATGTACAATGTGTGTAATCATGCACCTCCCAATGTGGCGCTCGAGTGTTGATCTGTGTTCTGGACAGGTTTCAAAGGAGCCTGCATGGCTTCGGACCCTGGGGATAGAGGGAGGGGAGAGGTTGTGAAAGATCGAGGTATGAGGGGAGTGAGTGATAGCTGAATGGTGGAAGGGTGGATGAATGAGGACGTAGTTATTAATATATGAGTGGATGGCAGTGGCGAGTAATCGAGGAGCGGGTGAAGATTCTTCATAAAACAAAGATGGGAGGAGGGAGAAGGTGAGGGCTTGAGAGATGGTGGAAGAAAGGACGGTAGGTATGGAGACCAGAGAGGTGATGAATAGGAGGTTTGAAGGATGGCAAATGCTGGGTACGGTAGAGGCAGAGTGGGGAAGCCACTCAATTTTAAATGGGATGGAAATGGAAATAAGCTGTTTTCTTTTTCCTGTTCTTGGCTTGTTCCTTTCTTGCAAGCTATTTACATGACTACCTGAACAGGAAAGAGCTGCAAACAGGGGGGGGGGGGAGGGAATGCATTTTAGACATTAATCCTGAGACTTCCAAAGGAGCAGGAGGGAAAGGTTGAAATGGGCAGTATGGGAGGATTGGAAAAAATGGTGGCGAGAAGGACAGACTGAAGGGCATAGCCTGGGAATTAATTTGAGATCTCCACTCCGCTCCCTCCTGGGCTTGGGCTCTGGTCCTAAAACAGCGAGGAAAGCATTGGAATCGCAGGGCATAAATCATTGTTGGGGCTGTGGGGGAAGAGGTCCAGTCTTGAGTACCACTGAGGACTGAGTGAGGAGGGTAAAGGCAGCGATCCCAATTGGTTGTGCAGAGCTAAGATAAATCTGGCCAAAAATTGGACATTATATTTGTACTGAGTGAGTGTCTATGCTTGGGGAACACAGACCTATTTTGCCATTCATTTTGTTCTGGCGGCTGGGAGCAATACTCCTGCTTAAGCTTTTATTTTTACCAGCCATTAGTCTTAACTGTTGTAATGAAAAGACATATATCATCCCTGCGTGTCACTGAGGCAGATTAAATTTGTCAATTTAAGCCAATAATATACTACTCCTGCCTTCTGCCTTTTCTTTATATGCAGTTCCTTGGTTCTCTAGCACAGTATTGACATCTTAATATTTTTTTCCAGGCATTCAGAAATTGGCTTGATTGTATCTGAAGTTGGTCCTCTGCGAGTATTGATTTTGGATATGAAGCCTGTCTGCTTACTAGTAAATGCTGCTGTCACAGACATGGGAGCGCCTGACAGGAAACCACATGTGGTGTAGTGCTTTATTAGTGCTTTATAGTGCTTCTACCCAAGTTTGTTTTCAATGTGCTTGATTATGTTTGTGGCCAAAATGATTTTACTTTGTAAAATCTTTGCCCATCACAGTTTCATATGCAATACTGTTATATTATTGGAAATTTATTGAAGCACTTGAGGTGAAATACCATGTTTGGGTGCAAAAATCGCATCCTGAGTAGGAGTCAGTCTTGCAGCCTTTCAGACTGAAGCACAATTCAAGGTGTAAAGGGTAATGATCCAAATAGTTCCCAATCTCTTGATAGCTTTGCCATTTATTTTGAAGTTGATTAATTGAAGGTTTTTAAAATTCTGAAACTTATTTGATGTATTGCCCTTTTTTGAGGGCAACGGACTCTGGGGAAGAAGAGTTGTTATGCTGCTCTGCTTTGATGCAACCCTGTAACAGCATAAAAACTAGTCTCGAGAGGAAGCCAGTGATTACACAGCTCCGGCATATGACTGCTTCTGGTCACAGTCTCTTTTTTTCCTCATCTGCTCTCTGCTGTTCAGGTGTGGACCTGCAAGTGTGTCAGCCCAAAGGCCCGACCTGCTGTTCGCGGAAGATGGAGGAACGGTACCAAGTTGTGGCCAGGCAGAACATGGAGTCCAACCTCCAGGCCTCCAGTGCACAACTCAAGCTCCTCATTATTCAGAATGCAGCACTCTTCCAAGGTAGGGTGGAGACAGAGATGGCAGGCCAACTGCACATACAGAATTGCATGTTTTTTCCTTATTTGAATAACGAGTCTCATCCCAAGCATATTAATCCCATTTCAGATTTGAGTTGAAAAGTTGCGCACACTGCTGTGTTTTGTTGCTAAGAGTAGATGACATGCTATGTTTTTGAACTTCTTCCTGTTGTCTGTAATAGAAAATTCAATCAAACAGGGTCCAGATATGACAAACCAATCTGCATGGCAAAGAGTCAAATAATTGGTTCATTTGCGGAGTCACTGCGCGATGAAATGTAGGTGTCCCTCACGGAATATTATTTTGCCCTATCAAGTTATTTGGTAGAAAAACTTGCCGGCAGGCGAGGGTGGTTCAGTTGTGCAGTGATGCTCATGCTTACTGAAGACCCACTGTGTGAATGGAGCACTAGTGCTTTCTGAGCTGTAGCCTCTTGACCATCTAAAACTCTCTCTTACACTTATCTGAATAAAGCAAAAAAAATGAAAGGAGAGTGCACTGTTGTGTTCTCACCATCACTCTCTTTTTGTGACTTGGAAATAGAAATTTTGCACAGTTCTGTCTCACGTTGGAATTTGTCCATTGTCTCACTTTGATTGGGGGGAATAAGCCATTAATAATAATAAGCCATTAGTAAGTCTCTCTTTTTAAAGCATGCAAGTACAAATTACATTGTGCTTGTTATGCAGTGGCATTTTTCTTCTGTATCACTTTGATTGGGGGAAATAAGCCATTAATAAATTATTTGTGTTGAATATTTGGATATGTGCACTCTTTCTCAAGCTACGACTCACGAACTTGAGAAGCAATTGTGTTTGAATGGGTGGGTGGCTTCAGCTCATGCTCTGATAACCAATTATCAGGACGCCAGAGTATATAAAAATATTTTGTTGTGACTCCACCATTAAAAAAATAAACCTATAATGGGATGAAAAGCCTGCTTGTCTTCATTGCTGAACAATAATGCTGTTTAACTCGACCTCTGTGGTTTGGTGCAGGCTTGTTAGAGAGCGTTCGATGCTAATTGACTAAGGATTAACTCACCCAACAGCCCAGGGAATAGATGAGACATCCTGGCTCGGTATTGTTTTCTAGTTGTTTTGAGTATTAGGAGCGCACGCAGCCCTTATTCAATTCTTCCTCTTTATATTCACTACAATTTAGATTTACTGTTTTGGCCAAAGATCAAAGCCCTATTCTGCCCCTACTTGTGTGTACTCACTTGATCCCCTCTATCTCTTACCGTCTGCTTCTGAAAAATGGCAAGAAACACAAGGCGGTTCACCCTTTGATATTGACTTTGACAATCATGGAAAGTTGTCCCTCTAGAGCTGGAATTATTGAACATCAAGGAACTAGCCATTTTCTGCAAAGGAGAGAACCCAGCTGGACTTTATAGTGTCTGATAGCATGGTCTGATCTCTGCCCTGTCTCTGTCTGCCAGGATATCTGTATCATGAGAGCTCGTGATTGTAGCAGTTTTAGTCGTTGCATGAATGAATAAACACCCAGTAGTTTAGAGTTTGACACTGTCAGTAAACACTGACATCATCTCATTACTCAAAAAGATTGTCTCTGACCGTAGTCTCTAAAATAAAGTCACGTCTTACGTGCTGAGAGTGGAGAATTGCAGCCCTGGGAATAGATTTGAGGGTTCTATACACAGCGTTTCACCTTGACTGGGGGCATGATTTTTGCGTAAGCATTCAGCAGGAGGGGAAAGGGGTTCAGGACTCGCTGGGGCTGTTTAAATTGAGGAGTTTTTTTGCTCCTCTCCCTCTGTTAAGCTCAGTGGCACGGACATTGTGAGGCTGAGGAAATGATATGAATCAGATAAGCACCGATAGATGGCTTTTATTTTATTTTATTTTTTGTAAAAGGACTGAATAAAAGTGAAGAGATGACTATACCACTCACAGATTTCACCATAAAGGATGGAGAAGGGGAATGAAGATGTAGAAATGATAGAATGAGATCTGTGGAAATAAAAGACCTGGTCAGTATGAAAAGATAAAACCAGAACAAACTAGAGTGAAAGACCAAGAAATGTGGATTTAATTTTCTTTCATGGCTTTCTTACAAGAGCATCAAATATTTTTGATTATAAGACTAATTAACTCTGAAACCTTGGCCGCAAAGATGTTTTTTTCGAACTGTGAAGAGTTAATTTCTGACCCTCAAAAACATGTTTTGTTCTTTTCTCCTTTTCCTGCTTCTCGGTTACAGTATGCTTGATTTCCTATGGAGTGTCAGGATAATATGTGAATTACAGAAGACAATTTCCTATCAAACCAAGGCTGAATCTTTATTTGTGGTGTCTTGGTGTACTTTTGTTGGGCTGGGTGATTGGCAGCTTAAATTCCATTCAATCTATTGCCGAGGAGCAGAGGGGTTAGGCTATCGAGTGCGATTTTCCAAGACAAGAGAGACCGGTGATCAAATGTTTATTTTTTTATTTGCATATTTCATTTTTAAAAATATACAGGGGGCTCAAAAATTACTGGCATCCTTGACTGGCACTGTGCTGACAATACTTTGAAAAATTCTGAGAAACTCTTAAATAACAACATGTGAGAAATACTTTACAATATTAATGTTCCAGTGGAACCAACCAAAATCATTCACTGATTTAATTAAAAATAAATTTTCTTCAAATCAAGGTTTGACAATTAATGACACCCTTCAAGATTATTGTAAATAACAGCTACCAAAATTAAACCAGGTATTAACCCCTTTGCAGAGAAGCCAAATATGGCCATTTACGCATTACCCTTTTTAAGGCTTTATAATTCAAGATTTGAGCTTCACAGAGTGGGGGACAATGGCTTAAATGAGACAAGACACTTGTAGCATTTAGAATTACATTGTCTTTCAGTTTCTTTGTATAATTTTTGTTCAGAAAAGGGCCACATACACAAAAAATCTTTATGAAAATTCAGCAGTGAAATTAGAAAAAAAATACTGAAATTCGAAAAATGGCCAGGAGTTTAAAAAGAAAACACATTTCTGGGATCATAAACTCCTTGACCACAAGTATACTTCAACTGACAGTGAATGTTTAAAAATTATCTACCATTTATGAGCCAAATAAGATGGCTCTCTGAGTGCCTCCCCATATTGTCAGAGCCCTCAAAATTACGCGCTGTTAAATTATAAAATAATCATATGTTTAACGCAATTCAACTTTTGAATCATGAAGTTCAATATGAATTAATAATTTTCTACAGAATTTAGTGTGAGTTTATCAACATAGGCGTGGATGGACATCAGTGGTCACCAGTAATCTCTCCAAACTAAAACTTTGCCTTTTCTCCATGATAAAGTTCAGAGTTTTGTCTATTTTTGTACAAAGCTGCATCAGCAAGCACACATACAAGGAACTGCTTATTTTACCATCAGAATGTTCACCTTGCGATGGAAAGCTTGCTATTTACAAATCCAAGCGAACCGCAAGCTTGTATAAACACTTTTCACACCCTATAAGGAGCATTCATAACTAACACAGTAATATCTAAAATATACCTTATTTTATCAAAACATACATTCCACTATCAGGAAAAAGCAGGCAATATGCTACTCTAGATTGAAGAGAATCAGTACAATGAATGAAGCAGGGGTATTACTGAAGTTCTGGAGCTGTTCTCAGTTTAAACAAACTAAAAACCTAGACATTCAATTTTGTTGAATGTGGTATTAATTTTAAAAGAAAAACACATTGAGCAAAATTCCGCCATATACAGTAGTAGTAAAGGCTGACGGTTACTCATACTAACCAATGTGGGAAACAAGCTCTTTCATTATCATGGCTATGGTAAACCAAAAATAAAAAAACAGCTAGCTAGCTAGCTAATAAGCTTTTCATATAACTCAATTGTACTCTCTCAAAATGAGGCAAAACTTTCCATCATTGAAGTCCTCCTCTTGATAAACAGAGCAACAGAGCTTTGGGGTGTGAGGAACCCTCCAGTACTGTTCCATTCGGAATAACTCCCATTATCCATATTGGGATCAAATTGCTATCAGGTAAATGTGACCTAGGCACTTCTGGGTTGGTTTTGGATATCTTGTTTTTTCTTTGTACTCCTGTCATTCAGCTGCCCACACTTCAGAGAATACAACCCAACATGCTGTAACGCAAGGGTTTAATACTTTTCTGAGGGTCCAATCAAAGTCTTTCAATTACTGTGGAAAGTTTATACTGTCTGGAATTGGATTAAAACGTGTCAATCAATAGATAATTACCGGGTTATAGTTCAGGTGGGCGTGACCTATGACTGTGCTTTATGCTGATAAGGCAGAGCAAGCATTAGACAGACCGGATATCATTGAGGCATTTGATGAGGTTGGAAAGAGCATCTGAATTCATCAAGAGATGAATATACGAGTAATTCAATGGTAGGGAATTACACGTTTTTAGTATCTGATGACAATAATTGATTGTAGATTGATATAGCGTCAATATAATGTTGAATTTTTGCTTCAGAGAACTGATTTTTTTTTTTTTTCCCCCACTACTTAATTGAGATACCTTTGGCCTATTGTAGCTGTGGACCGAGTTGAAGAGGGCTGTTGATAAACGCACTCCCAAGAATGTGAAGGATTTTGAAATGATCTGCTTTGAGGAATGGTCTAAAATCCCCCCAAATGTGAGCCTTAATCTTGTCAAAAGTTACAGGAAAAGACTCCATGCTGTTATCCTTCCCAGAAGTGGTTGCACAAAGTACTAAATGAAGGGTGCTAGTAATTATGAAACCTTGATTTTGTTGACATTTTTTTGTATTAAATTGCCGTTATGATTTTGGTTGTTTTCATCAAAACATTAATAAAGTTAAGTATCTCACACATGCATAATTCTTTGTTTCCTCAGTGTGCTCCTGTGTGTGTGTGTGTGTGTGTGTGTGTGTGTGTGTGCGTGTGCATGTGCGTGTGCGCTTGTGTGTGCGTGTGTGTTCACCTGCATGTGTTTGTGTCTGACAAATCCTAACAGACGGTGTCATCAATTTCACTGCAATTAGCTAATGGAAAACAAAGCTTATGTGAACCTCCCCTGGGTTGGTGCTCTCTGTGGGTCTCCAGAACATTCTAGCTCCTGCACAGATGCATAATGCAACTCCTACATAAGCAGAGATTCTGGAAGATGGAATATGAGTCACTGAGATGAGAGAGACTGGCATGGTGAATGTTTCTTCTTTGACGCTGGGAAGACAGCAACAGAGAAAAACTATGAAATTAAAGTACTGTAAGGTTTGATTTTGGTGCAGGTCTGAGAACATTTATGCAAGCAGGTTGGGTCGGACTGCCTGATCACTGCTTGCCCGTGGCAGTCTGGCAGAATAGTAATATGGTTGCATTGCGGGGAACTCGTACGCCCACCCAGGCTTTAGAGGGCAGTATATAAATCATTCGATTAAGCCAGAGAGGAGTCTGAACAGGTTGCTTCCTGCCAATAATTTATTTCCCATCATGTCGCTGCCTCCACAATTCATGGTGTCAGGGTGGAGATGGTCTTCGGTGCTCATCAAAGGCTCTCCATTAAGAAGTCATTACCATCTGCACATTGCAGTAATATTTATTTTGTGTGTGTTGGTTGCTCAAGTGGCTGTTCAGTGCTGGGAGAGTCTGACTACTAAATACTGGACTTGGAAGTATTTGAACTAGCTGGATCGACAATTACCCTTCTGAAAATATTCTGAAATTTCTATGGATGGATTATTTTGCAGAAGATAACAATTTACCTCATGTCTTGGGTCAGTAGTGTAAACAGTCTGACTCTGTTCTCCCAGTGTGCATCTTGTACCCCTCCTCTGGGATCAATTTCCACCAAAAATTCTTCAAGACCTAAAGAAGATTACCACCCTAATAAACTTTTCTTTAATAACCCCCTGCCACTTTCTCTGGAAAGGTTTTTGTCTCGGGTAAACTTATCCAGTAACCCAATAACAGGATGTGGGTGGGTTGCAACATTGCTGAAGTTGTTTATTCACTGCCTGAGGCTCCAGGAGTCTAATCTTCTGCTGATTAGGGAAAGAATTCTGCGCTCCTCTGACGAGCTTATATTGTGCCGTCAGCCTGACAATGTGCCTGGTGCAGTGTCCCCATCCACTGGGGCCATATGCGATATGCGCCTGGAAGGGAGAAGCCCACTCATGTCTCTGCCCATGTCTGCCCTGTCAGAGTATCACAAACCACAAGCAGTGCAAATTCCTACCGTTAACTTAGATTGGATATCTTCCGGCAAATTGCTTGCAGATGCATGAGAAATGCCTAGGATTCAGCATGATTGTAAATGACACATGCCTTTTAAACAATTTGGGTTGCAGACATATCTGCTCCATCTTGGATGGTCATGCCTTAAAACACAAATACAGTGCTGTGAAAAAGTATTTTCCCCTTCCCGATTTCTTCCTTTTTTTTTTTTTGATAATTTGTCATATTTAAATGTTTCAGATCTTCCAACTCATTAACCCTCTATGGTACGCATTATGATATTGATGCGTAGAAAAAATATTTGCTGATGGGTAAAAAAAAAAATTTGCATTGTTTTTCCAGCTTAATACAGGCCACTTTAACAAAATCACAAACATGTTCATTATTTTTAAATTTATTTTTTAAAAGTTTGTTCCCTCAGAGCAACATTGTACCATTATGGACAATATTGAATCATATTTAAAAAATTATCATATTTTAAAAAATGAAGCTTATTTATTCAAGACATATTTCCTTAACCAACATATTATTGGATTATTCTGGATTATTCTTATCATTGGAAAACTTTTTTTTTTTTTTTTTTTTTTTTTCCATCTCCAATCCCACGCGAATCTGGAATGCCCGATTAGTGAACTATGTGGTGCCCAAGCTTGCTCGTATGGGAGCCCATGTTGCCATCTTGGTAGAGCGAGACAGTTCACGGCTCTCCTCTGAAGCACGCGGCTGTCAGCTGCTGCTTCTTTTTACACTCATCGCTCAAAACTTCGAAGGTCAGAATGAAGACGGAGGATAGCCGAACATGTGCAAGCTTAGAATTTTACTGACGAGCGCCCGGCTGGCCAACAGGAGGCGCTTGAGCAACAAAGAACGCTGTATTCTTACAATCACAAACTGGCTGTCCCTCCCAATTTCATTCCCTGCAGCGCGAAGCCACTTGCGCGCTGCTCTGAAAAGGCTACTGACCACTGCCGGTACTGGTACAACCGGAGTTCGAACGCTGGTTGTGGTGGTCTCTACTGATCTGCAATGCAGTGCCTTAACCGAGTGAGCTAACCTGATAGCCATTGGAAAACACGTTAATCAGGGAAAAGGCTTGAAAACAGATCTAGACCTAGATGGCCCCAAGAGTTTTCAGAGTAATGTCAATTTAAGTAAATGATTGAAAACAGTTCAATACCAATCATCATTTTCAAGGGATTTTCTGTGCCTCACCGATTTTCAGTTCACCAGACACCACTGGTGCTAACCCTATTTTCAGCTGACCGGCCACCACTGCGCAACAAATGAAGAGTTTGCTTCCAAAATGCAATAAGTGGCAAAATTACAAACATTGAGATCATACCATAGAGCGATAGCCCTGTGCTTCTTACACATGGTGCAACAATGTGTTTTTAGGAACTCATACGATAAGATGTATTTTTTTCATGGTCAAAGTTTGTGTTTTTCTATAAAATGCAATAGGCGCTGACATAGAAAAGGCTCATTTATTCAAAATGAGTAAAATGGATATATTGCGTTTTTGAAACAAACTCTTAAAATACATATATATTGGTATCGAAGTCAATAATCAAGAGAAGACTTCACAAGAATAAATACTGAGGGTTTACCACAAGATAAAAACCATTGGCAAAAAAGGAAGACCAGATTAGAGTTTGCAATAAAAAAAATTCTTAAAAGCCTGTGCAATCTATGGTGGATTTGAATCAGATGGATTGATATCTGAATAACAGTCCATACTGGCACATTTCTCTGCATTTTATGCAAAATGGAACAATACAATTCCTGGCAAAGAACCAAACTAAAATGGGCTGACAAAATTAAATTAATAATGTCTTTTCTTAAGTTTGACATACTTGGAGGTATTTAGTGTAACAGTGCTCTGAAATATTATTTTCCCTCTTCCAATTTTTTTCTATTTTGGCATACATGTCACACTTAAATGTTCAGGTCAAAGTAATTTTAACATTACAAAAAAATAACCTAAGTAAACACAAAATGCAGGTTTTAAATGATGATTGAATTTATTCAAGGAAAAAATATCCATCCCTATCTGGCCCAGTGTAAAAATGTAATTGCCCCCATAGTTGCCAAATCAACCAATTAAGCAAATTTAATGGATAATTGGGTTCAATTTCAATTGCAACACAAAGGCATGAGTGCTTTGCTCCATGGTCTGTTGCATCCTCTGCCTGTTCGCCACACACCTCAGTCACACATCACCCTGGACTTAGGACCTGGTTTGCCCACCTAGGAAGAGAACACCGCCAGTTTCACTGTCGTGGACTGGTTCTCCAAGGTCTTTCATTGTTGTCATGTGAGCCTTGATCTGTGTGCCTGGAATTTCGTCCTTGTTTTTCCTGAGTTACCAATTTCTGGATCTGCCTTGTATTGATTGTACCCTCCGGATCAGGACCCTTTTTGCCTGCTTTTGAAAATGAGTTTTGGGTAACATTTCTGTACTGAAATCTGTCCTCCTGGTACTGACCTCTGCCTGCCTGACCACTATTTTAATAAACTTCAATTTATTCATAATTTACTGACCGCGCCTGAGTCCGTGATCACCCTGACGCATGAAAGAATATTCTTTTCTCTCAAACCCTTTTGAATGGGTGCAGTCCTCCACTGTGGAATCGGCTTTTTCAACTTACTTTTACGCACCATTGGAATGAATTTACACTGCATCAAATATAACCCCCTTGAATCTACTCCACAATTCATTCACAACCTTGCAGTCAAGGAGTTTCATCCAATCTATTGTACTTGCATATGTGCGCCTAAAATTAAAAATTTTACTCACTTGAGATCAACTTGAGATCTTTTGTGTGCTTAAGTAAATGAAATAAGGGTATAACATATGTCTGGGTATGGAACAGCATGGAATTTCATTTACTTACATTTTTTTTTCTTTGTTTCAATGCATTTTCAGCTTCATTTTGATCTGGCCCCATACAGAATACTGATAGCACTGCTGTCTGTCTCAAACAAACTCTAAATGTGGCATTTCTGTGGGAGGATTACCTTCCATTATGGCTAAGTCAGAAACATAATCCAAATGTCACTCACTCCACTGCCTGTTGACTGGCAAATGCTTGAAGGGCCATATTGGGACCAGAACCCCTTGATCATTCTCCAGCTTTGGAGCCAGACTGGAATTGCCTTGAAGAAGAGGATCAGCAGCTAACTGCGGAAACTAGAGCAGAAGTTCCTGACGTGCTGCTCTGATAGCCCTCCCTCTCCTAATTCCCTTTTCCTGCCAAATCCTCCTTTCACACTGAGTCCCTCTTCATATTGCCCTTGCCTCAACCTTCACACCTCGCTGCCCCTCGCTGCTTTTCCTCTCCACTCCAGCACTCCCACATTCCCCACATCCCAGAATGCCCAGTCCTTATGAGGATGGATATCTCTACAAAAACAGCATTTTGTTTCTGACTGACGTTTTTGTCTTATATTCCACTATAATGGTTTTTGGACACTGCCTGGCATTAATGTGTTCCGACTGTGATTATATTTCTCTAGTCTAACAGCCTGCTATGGCCAACAAATCCGGTCACGGTCAGGAACTCTTATGTCCAGATTCTGTTGCTGCTTGTCTGTGTGTACATTGTCAGCCCGCCAGTGCCATGTGTGGGGTGCTGCTTGGTCCATCCAAACTCGGCAAAAAAGCCTTCAGTGGCGTAATTATTGCCCCATGAACCCTAATCAGTTGGATCAGATCCTATTCCAATATTGCTTAGTTTCCAAAACTGCTTAGATTGCCGTGCTGGCTCCTACCAGCAAGTGGAATTGGTACAGTGATTGGGTAGCTAAATTTGTGACAAAGTGAACAGTAACGCAGATTGGGTGTGTGGATTGGGGATGCTATTACAGCACTCATGCAAAAACATGCAGGAATATTTAGACATTTGTCTTCCATTGGGGGACTTGATTCATTGCATTCCATTGTTTTAATGTTGTTAAATGTCTGTTTAGAAGAAAAGGTACTGCAATTTTTTTGCCTCATGGTCATTGTTTGATTTAAAAACACAATTGATATGACACATCTGTCCCACTGATGAAGTGAAGGACACATTCATGTTAACCCCTTTGCGCAGAAGGCAAATCTGGTTATTTATGTGTTACCTTATTTAAGGCTTTATCATTCAAGATTGCAGCTTCACAGAGAGGAAAGGAATGGTTCAACTAAGTCAATACACTTGTAACATTAAGATTAGTTTTTTTATCATGATTTTGGTCGAGAAAAAGGGCTACAAACATAAATCTCCATGAAAACTCGGCATTGAAATTGTTAAATAAAAAACAATACTGAGAATTGAAATAATTTACATTTCTGGGATCATAAACTCCTTGACCACAAATAATCTTCATCTGAGCATAAAATTCTAAATTATCTACTCTTTAGGAGTCAAATAAGACACCTCTTTCAGATCCCTCGAAATGGCGGAATGTCAAATCATAAAATAATCATATATTAAACACAAATCAACTGTTGATGCATGAAATTCAATATGAATTAATGATTTTCTGGTTGAATTTCTCCTGAGTTTATCAATATAGGTGCTGTTGAACGTCAATGGTCACCAGTGACCTCTCCAAACCCATAATATGCCTTTTCTCCATGATAAAGTTTAGAATTTTGTCAGTTTTTCTTCAGAGTTTCACAAGCCAGCACACACACTCATTTTAGGAACTGCTTATTTAACGGTCAGAACATTGAACCTGCAAAGAAAAGCTAACAGTTCCCACTCCTAAGCTTGCAAACTTATATAAACACTTATAAGGAACGAGTATAACTCACCAACTCAGTAATATCGGAAATATACCTTATTACAACTGTTATGGCCCCAATTTGTTATGGCGTCAATTGGTTATGGAGTCACGGACAGCAAGGGATGACAGACAAAATTCTGAAACTTCAACAGATTTACTTAAACCAAACACTTAAACTAATCTATAATCTACATCTACTGACCAAGATTGAAATAAAAAAAAAAAAAGATAGTTACAGTCCCTTGGTAATTGAGATGGGCTGCTATGTTACGATGTCCTGGGACAGGAAAATGCTCCAACACAGGCAAAAATCCACAAAAAGCTTCACAGGTCTTGAAAAGAGTGACAGGTCTGGTCAAATGTATCCTTCCACAATTTCTCCTTGCAATTTCTCCTACTACTCTTCACTCTCTCAATTTTTCTCCTTATATACTCTTGTCCAGCCCCCTCTGAGGCATGCCCGGGACATGCCCCAAACCTAACTCCAGACTGCTTAACAAAAAAAATGTCACTACTGCCATCTAGTGGTTTTTTTTTTTTTCCCCACATTACACCTCCATTCCAAAAGGGAAAAATTTTGACTCATAAAGGCAAAATTTTTCTTTTCAATACAAAAATGGTTAAGTAGACACTTGTGTATATATACATATAATACAAAATGCTAATAAACACATGCGATATATATACACATACTCAAACACGGGATAAGCAATCAGCAATTACATTGTCAGTACCCTTTACATGCTTAATTTCCAAGTCAAACTCCTGTAAAATCAAACTCCAATTCAACAATCTCCGATTCTTGTTTTTCATCTTACTCAAAAACATTAACGGATTGTGGTCAGTATATACAATCATTGGCTTTTGCCCTGTACAAACATAAACCTCAAAGTGTTGTAAGGATAGAACCAGAGCCAACAGCTCCTTCTAAATTGTGGAATAGTTCTTTTGGTGGCGATTGAACTTCCTGGAGAAGTATGCCACGGGATGCTCAATGTCATCAGAGTCACTTCTCTGTAGGAGCACAGATCCACAAGCTTGGTCGCTAGCATCGACCGCCATGGAGAACAGTTTGTTGAAGTCAGGAGATTTGAGCACGGGGAAGTGACACAGCAGAGACTTCAGGCGATCGAAGGCTCTTTGGCATGCTTCATCCCAAGTGAACTTTACGCCTCTCTTCAGTTGGTTGGTGAGACTGAGAGCAATCTCAGCAAAGTTCTTGCAGAACTTGCGGGAGTACCCGATCATTCCAAGGAAGTGGTGCAAAGCTTTTTTGTTGTCAGTAACTGGAAAGTCCATGATGGCTTGGACTTTAGCATTTATGGGTGCCACCTTACCCTGGCCTATGATGTAACCAAGATACGTGACAGTAGCACAACCAAAGTCACTCTTGTTCAGGTTAACAGTCAGGTTAGCCTGGGTCAAGCGCTGGAACAACGTCTCTACATCTTTCAGATGTTCTTCCCAGGAGTCACTCCATGTGATCAGGTCGTCGATGTACGCACTCGTGTGTGGCAATCCGGCGATTGTAGACTGTATCATCCTTTGGAACGTGGCTGGGGCATTTTTCATGCCAAAGGGTAGGACTTCATACTGGTATAACCCAGATGGTGTGGCAAAAGCAGAGATGCTCTTGGCCCTCTCAGTTAAAGGCACACACCAATAACCCTTCAATAAATCAATCTTGGTCAGAAACTTTGCTTGCCCCACTCTATCGATACAATTATCAATCCTAGGTATTGGAAACACATCAGTTCTAGTTACAGCATTGACTTTGCGATAATCTGTACAGAATCTAGCACTTCCATCAGGTTTTGGAACTAGAACACAGGATGAACTCCAATCGGAGTTAGAGGGTCTGATAATATCATGTTCTAACATGTACTCAACCTCTTTCTCAGCAATCTTTCTCTATTCAGGATTCATCCGGTATGGATGCTGTTTTATTGGTTTGGCATCACCAACGTCTACATCATGAGAGGCTATAGAAACTCTCTTTGGAACATCAGGAAATAGATCTTTATATTTCTTGATCAACCTCTCAAACTGATCTTTCTGTGAGGGTTCTAAGTGCTGGAGTTTTACATCAAGATTTTGCAACACTTCAGAATTTGACAATTTACATGAAAGAACTTCAGCTTTAATTCTAGGTTCATCAGCTTGAAACTCCCCCTCATCTTCACAAGTCTGGGCCATAGGAGGATCTGAAGTGACAGCTGCAACCCTAGCATTCCTATTATGATAAGGCTTCAGCATGTTAATGTGACACAACTGTTTTGGCTTTCTCCTATCTGGAGTCTTCACAATGTAATTGAGTTCATTGAGTTTTGTCAGAATTTCATATGGACCATGAAATCTAGCCTGCAATGGATTGGACTGCAAGGGAAACAACACAAGGACCTTGTCTCCTGGTTTAAACTCACGGCTTCTAGCCTTATGATCATACCAAGTTTTCATTTTTCCCTGACTTGATTCAAGTTCTCTTTGGCTAGGTCACAAGCTGCACGCAGTCTTTCCTTGAACTTGCTAACATAGTCTAACAGACTGATATGCGGCTCTTTCTCTTGCCATTGTTCACTCAACAATAGCAAAGGTCCTCTCACTTCATGGCCAAACACTAGCTCAAACGGACTGAATCCAGTAGACTCCTGCACTGCTTCCCTAGCTGCAAACAACAGCAAATGAACACCTTCATCCCAGTCTTTCTCATGGTCATAACAATAAGTCCTCATCATTGTCTTGAGAGTGGAATGAAACCGCTCTAAGGCACCCTGACTCTCTGGATGATAGGCACTGGAAAGAATCTGCTTTTGCACCTAGTTCATACACAACCTTCTGAAACAATCTGGAAGTGAAATTGCTACCTTGATCTGACTGAATTTCCCTGGGAAGGCCAAACAACGTGAAGAACTTTATCAAAGCCTTCGAGATTGCAGTTGCCTTGATGTTGCGTAGAGGGATGGCTTCAGGGAATCTGGTAGATGCACACATGATTGTTAACAAGTACTGATTTCCAGATCTAGTCTTGGGTAATGGACTGACACAATCAACAATGACCTTAGAGAAGGGATCCCCAAATGCTGGGATAGGCTGCAATGGAGCTACAGGTGGGTCTAACTGGTGTTTTCCAACTACCTGACAAGTGTGACAGGTTTTGCAAAAGTTGGAAACATCTTTCCGAAGTCCAGGCCAGAAGAAGTGTTTCATGATCTTGTCAACAGTCTTGTTAACACTAAGATGACCTCCTAAAGGCAAACTATGAGCCATTGTTAAGATCTCATTCCTGTAGACCTTCAGAACAACAATTTGCTTGACCACTGCCCAATCTGCATTGGCAGGGATATCAGGAGGGCGCCACTTTCGCATCAACACTCCATCCTTGAGATAATACCCAACCGAACTGCGTCTATTTCTTCATCAGGAAGGGCTCTCTTCTTTAGTACACAAATTTCAGGATCATTGGTTTGCTCCTGAATCAACCGCTTTCTGGACAGAGACAAGTCTCCAGATACATCAGAATCACCAGACCCATCTGGCTGGCTGAATAGAGAACTGATAAAAGTGTCTGATAAGTCCTCAAACGGAGAAACCATAGTAGGCTGAACAGAGTCATGAGGCGAACCACCTGAGTCATGACTATTCAAGGTGCTGGACGGCACCACATCATCTTCTTCTTGAGCCTTCTTGACCATAGCACGAGTCACTGCACAGGAAGGATACAGAGATGGGTCTTCATCGCCATCTTCAGTGCTCGGCTAAGTAAGATGAACAGGGGGAACTACATTGCCCCCAGCCAGGTCATTGCCTAGCAACAGAGAAACACCCTTGATAGGTAGACTTGACATAAGTCCCACCTTTACCTGTCCTGTAACTAAATCTGACTTCAAGAATACAGAGCGCAGGGGTACAGATACAGTCCTCCCTTCAATACCTTGTACAAGTATGAAATCCCCAGAAGCGGTCTCATCACGTAACTCTAAGGAGTCTATCAACAAAAGTGACTGAGAAGCTCCGGTATCCCTTAGGATATATATGGGGACAGGAGGAGAATGCTCATTCAGAGCCACAAATCCCTCTGACACAAATGGAAGAAATTCCTCCCTCACAAAGTCAGCAGTATCAGGCTTCTTAGCCTCACAAGGAGCAGGCAATTTAGCAGATCGGTCATCTACTACAGGGGTTTCTAACCTTGTCTTCACAAAGGCATTGAGTTTGGTTTCCTTTTCTTGTTCTTTCTTAGCTTTAAGGAACCGACAGTTAGTTGTAACATGACCAGATTTCTTGCAATAATTGCAAACTAGACCACTTTTGTCACTGTCAGCTTTCACACTTTGTTCAGACCTTTTACTGGATTTCTGAGCACCATCACCAGATTTGTCTTTGTCTTTGGGTGAGGAATCTTGGGTATCACCGTTACCTTTCTTCTGAAATTGGGACCATCTTTTGTTACTGCTAGACTGAAATTTGGACTTATGTGTGAGAACATATTCGTCTGCAAATTTGGCAGCTGATTGCAAATTCAGTGCTTGCTTCTCATTAAGGTAGGTCTTAATATCATCCTTGACACAGTTCTTGAATTCTTCAACTAACACCATCTCTTTTAGTGAGTTGAAATCATCCTTGACCTCCATAGAAGTACACCAGCGCTCAAAGCAAACCTTCTTTCGTCAGCAAATTCAACATAAGTCTGATTGTCAGATTTCTTCAGACCTCTGAATTTCTGTCGGTAAGCCTCTGAACAAACTCATAAGCTGTCAAAATAACCTTTTTGACAACCTCATAATCAGAGGAATCATCTGCAGACAAAGCCGAATAGGCTTGTTGAGCTTTACCCTTGAGGACAGTTTGCAACATCAGAGGCCAGTGTTCCTTTGGCCACTGTCAACTCTCAGCTACCTTCTCGAAGCACTGGAAATACTTATCAACCTCCTTCTCTGAGAATGGAGGCACCAGCTTTACCTCCTGGCTAGCCCGAAATTTGTTTTCAGCTTGAATTCTGATTTTTAGTAGCTCCATTTGGAGCCTTTCTTCTCTTTCTAATTTTTCTAAATCGAAATCTCTCTGTCTCCGTCTCTCTCTTTCTGCTCTTTCCTCTTTCTCTCTCTCAAATTCTCTTTGTTTTTCTTTTTCCTCCCTTTTTTCTTTCTCTCAAATTCTCTTTGTTTTTCTTTTTCCTCCCTTTCTTTTTTCTCTTTCTCTCTCTCAAACTCTCGTCTTTTTTTTTTTCTTCCCTTTCAATCTCTAGCATTTTTAATTTAAGTTCCAATTCTACATTTGGATTTTCCATCGAAACTGTTCCAGATCTCCTGGTGCAAACACATTTTCATCAATGTAATATTCAACAATCTCTCTAGCCAGTCTTGCTTTTCGCATGGCTGGTTTTACATCTGTCAGCTCTGTCTGCATATTTCTAGCAGTTCTGTCTTTTTAAAAGACTTCAAAACCTCTACGGTTGGTGATGCCAAGAAATCATCCATTGCTGTTGATCTGCCAATATATATCTAGGAAAATTCAAAAAAACAATTTCACTATTTGAAATTTTAGATTTTCAATAAATGACTCGCACAATGGTCTATCCTGGACCCGAGCCCCCAATTTGTTATGGCCCCAATTTGTTATGGCGTCAATTGGTTATGGCGTCACGGACAGCAAAGGATGACAGACAAAATTCTTAAACTTCAACAGATTTAATTAAACCAAACACTTAAACTAATCTATAATCTACATCTACTGACCAAGATTGAAATAAAAAAAAAGATAGTTACAGTCCCTTGGTAATTGAGATGGGCTGCTATGTTGCGATGTCCTGGGACAGGAAAATGCTCCAACACAGGCAAAAATCCACAAAAAGCTTCACAGGTCTTGAAAAGAGTGACAGGTCTGGTCAAATGTATCCTTCCACAATTTCTCCTTGCAATTTCTCCTACTACTCTTCACTCTCTCAATTTTTCTCCTTATATACTCTTGTCCAGCCCCCTCTGAGGCATGCCTGGGACATGCCCCAAACCTAACTCCAGAATGCTTAACAAAAAAAATGTCACTACTGCCATCTAGTGGTTTTTTTTTTTCCCACATTACATAACAGATCAGACATTCCACTATCAGGGGAAAGCAGGCAATATGCTACCCTAGATTGAACAGAATGGTGCAACGAATGTTTGCAGGGGGTCTATCGAAGTGCTTGAGCTGTTCGCATTTTAAACAAGCTAAAACCTCGGCAATCAATTTTGTTGAGTACAGTATAAATTCTAAATATATATATATGTGTGTGTGTGTGTGTGTGTGTGTGTGTGTGTGTGTAAATATATAAAATTGTACTTACTCATAAAATGAACAGAAACCTTTCTTTATTGTATTCCTCCTCCAGAGACATAGATCTATTCGGTAGAAAGAACTCTCCAGTCCTGTTTCATTCTGAATAATTCCCATTGATGAAGTCCTTATCTCATTTAAATCCGGTAAATGTAGGTGAGCACCTCAGGCCAGTTTTTTTTTTTTTTTCGCCACCAACCCCCCATCTTGGGAGGTCAGCTTTATTTTTATTAACAATAAATTTGTACTAACACAGAGTCTTCAGAGGGAGGGGTATAACAAGGGAGAAAACAGGAGGGATTACACAAATGAATGCAACTAATTAAATATGATGAAGCAAAACCCAATAACAGGTAGATGTAACAATCTTAAAAAAGTACACAAAAAAAAGAAAGAGGAAAAGAAAATAAATAAATAATAATTTTATGCAGTGATTGCACATTGCTGGTCAGGATAGTGTTCAACATTAGACAAAAGACAACAAACAGAGGGACTGAAAACTGCTATACTCACATATACACACACACATATACTTAAATACACATCAACGTATATACACGTCCATGTGGTTTAATAAATATGCGTAGTGGAGCTCCATATTACGGGGGTGCGGATTAATGTTTGTGGGGGGTTGTATGGGCGGAGACATCTGGTTTATTCCTTAAATGGTAGGTATGACATGTGGTGACTGTGTGGTTGAAGAAGCTCTTCTTCAACCGCAGGCCAGTTTTGGAATTCTTTTTCTCTATGCAATCGCATCATTTACAGTTGCGCAACGTTAAGAGAATACGGCATAACTTGCTGTTACGCAAAGGTTTAAATACTTTTCTGATGGTCCAATCAGTGTCTTTCAGTTAGTTTGGAAAGTTTACACTCTCTGGCACTAGATAAGAAACATGTCAATCAATACATTATTACCGGGGAAGTTTCACGAGGGTGTAAACCATATGTGTGCATTACGCAGATGAGCCTAAGTAAATAATTGAGTGATTGGTTAATCAATGAGAGTACATGGTAGGATATAAGGGAGCGCTAAATTCATCAATGGGGGAATATATGCCTAAATCCACGGTAGGGAATATGCGTTTTTGATATGTGATGACTTCAATTGTTAGTAGAATGACATGGTATCAATACCATGTTGAAAATTTTTTTTTCTTAAGTGCTTAATTGGGATACCATTGGCTCACTATAGCTGAAGTGCTTGCTACAAAGGACAATAATTTTTTCTTTCTCAAGAGATCATTTTTTTGAACTGCTGGATAAATACTTTGGGCAAATATATTGAGCAGTTTGCACATCAGGCTGAGCTGAGGAGTTTAATTTATGCAACTCCTGGGGAACAGGAATGGGACAGAACTCCTCCATATTCTAAACCGTGTTTGAGCTCAGCTTACTAGTGAATATTCAATAACTAATCCGGATGTGTCATCTAGTGATAGAATAGTGTATCTGCATGCATAAATAGAGCAGCTCCATATCAACTGGCGTCTACATCTGCGCAGAGGGGTTAAGTGAAGCGTGAATGAAATTTTATGACAAACCTGAACTTTATTATGAATGTTTAAACATACTGATGGAAGCACTCCACCAATTTTCATCAACAGCCAGCTTTAGTGACAACAAAAAGCTCTCGCTGAAGAACAAAAGTGTGTGCTTTCCCGTGAATGCTCTGACACCCAATAGCCGAACACACCAGTAATTTAACGATCTGTGAAGAGTCATATTCGGTAATCCAACAATTGCTCTGCTATGTTGCCGAACAAACTCGATTGTAGTGTTTTTAAAATGCCAAGAAAACAACTCTTGGTTGATACAGCAGGGATAAGTCAATGTGGCTGGTAGTGAAATAAGTTCAGAATAAAGTCCATTCTTGGAGTTTAGGGGCAAGTATGAATGAATATCTACTGCTCTGGGAAGAAGCAGGCAGGAGACAGCTCACCCTTTTATACAGCACTTCAGGATGGATACATAATTTCATGTATGAAAGGCCATGGATAGATAATTATGTAGGGTTTTTCTGAAGGCAGAAATAAAAAAGAATATGTATATATATGTAACCTATTGCACATGCAGAGTAAAAATGTTAATCTGACAATGATGCCGACTTGGCTAACCAAGAATATCCTGGCCAACTTTTAGTGTAGACGGAGGAAACGCGTCATTGTAAATGTATCATGCCCCAGTCCAATGTCATGTGTTTGCATCCACAGTTGTCGGCTTTGTCGAATTCACAGACGGTCAGTGGTTTAATCTAAAGTGTTTATTTCAGCTGTAGTCAAGAAACTAATGTTGTTTCAAGAACACAGTACAGCACACAGAATAGACAAGGTTGCAAACTGGTTAGCTCGCTAACGTAGCTATATCCACGCAATTAGTTACACCGTCCACTGTATCAGAACTAAGTATGTTTTGCGAGTTGGTGGAGCTGATTTGCTGTCGTTGTGAAAAGTGAACAATGTCAAACATTGGCTGATATTGGAAAAATTTGCTCACTGGTGGTGGGAGCACCGAGCTGCAGTTGCTCCCTAGCTCACGTGTGCTGGGCATTCATGGTCAAATTGCATCCAAGACTGTGGCAAAATAATTGATGTGGTTATCTAAGTCTAAAGAGAGAAAACCAATTATAAATGGGTAAGGGTAATTTAATGAAATTGCCATTGTACATTTACTGGTGCTAAAGGCAGTTTTCAAGTAATTTAAACAACAGCGAAGCCAAACATCCCTCGGTTGTGGGAAGTAACGTTCTTTATACGTTAATCTATCAATGTTTAATAATCATGGAAATATGTCGGGCCTTCGTTACACCTACGTCACAAAATGACATTTTTTTTTAATTGTAATTGGTGGTTAGGCAGCATACTTTCAGTGGATGTGATGGAAAATATCTTGCTTTGTTTTTGTTGAGATTTATGGGAAAAATTATAACCAATCAAATGTCCAAGTAGGCTATTTTGATTACTCAGTCTCTTAACATAACTGAAAATGCAGTCAAAGAAAAAGCACGCAAATGGGAGAAAATGTAGAGCGGAAGATTAGGCGAGGGTAAAACTGCCTCAAGTTGAGGACTGTTTTTTTTCTCATCAGATGATGTACAGCACAATTACTTTTTTGGGTTACATGCATCTCATTTATTGTTTTCAGCTCAACCATTTCATTAACGTAATGTGAGTACCTAGTTAGCACCCAGTTTTTTGTTCGAAGATAGAGTGGGCACTGACTTGGATATTTTACATTTACAAGAAAGCTTTTAATAATGAAAAAAATTCAAGTTTGGGAGGGGTCAGGACACAGGTCTTTAAAAATTCTTAGTGTTTCTCTGTGCAGATGTAGACGCTGGCATCCAGAAAATACTGAAATTTAATTGCAAAAATAATTCTGTAATTGAATTTTCGGATGAGACAAGTGTCTTGCTTCATTGATTTCATTGTTCCAGTCTCTGTGACAAATCCTGAGTCATATAGCCTTAAATAGGGTCATGCACAACAGAGGAGGATTAGATGTATTTGGCATCTGCATCAAGGGGTTAACTGTAGTTTAACTTATGTGCGAACTTGGCGGGATGTTGGACTTCAGTGAAACTAACTGAGGCATTTCCAAGTCTGATTTGTACAGCCATTAATTGTTTGACTGGTATCAGACTGTAAAGTTTGCTAGATCAGTACTTGGCAAGATATCTAGCGAGCTTATACATTACCATATGATTGTAACAGTCCTTACTAATACAACATAGTATCACATAATTAAGTTACTTATAAATTGTTAGAAGTTTTATCAATTGTTCAGTATTGTTAAGCTTCATTAGAAATGTTTGAAACATAAATAACAGCTGTTAAGTCGTATTCCGAAATCTAATCAAGAGTATTTGAATCCAAAATAGAAAAGCAAGTTTATGAACATGGCATCTATGAAAATTATGGAGGCATCTCGCTAAGCACCAAAGAAAACATCAAAGAAACACGCAGATATCTCTGTTGATGAAGAAGGCAATATTTGCATTCAAATTATTGCAAAAAATTTTCCAGCTTGTTTGCTGTGCACGCTCGCATTACATATGTCCCTACCAGCTCTCAGATTAAACCTATGCCCTTGGCTAGCTGTGTATAATGATCAAATCTGTGGTGAACTTCCCACATTCTAGAACAATAAAAAGAGTGACATCCTCATTACAGCAATGGTAATACCAGCTATAACATACGTAAGTATCCTCTCAATATAATTGATATGAACGACAACTCACGTTTAACTCACACATACAACATGCTTTGTAGAAAAGAAACGAACAATGAGAGAAAAAAATCAACATGAACAACTGAATGACTGCATGAAAATGACCACAGTCATAAACATGAATAAATATTCTTTCATATTCACGACAAGTGTCATGTCATGGTTATGACATTGTTATGCACGCCTCTTCAAATAAAGTGTTTTTAAATAAATTTAATTTTTAAATAAAGTGTATTTGAATGTTTGCATATAATTGGTTGCATACTTTTTTTTTTAATAGAGTTTATGTCTCTTGCCACCGAAAGGCCAACTGAATTCATTTCAGTCATATTTAATCTAATTTATCCATTTTTGAGAGGTTCTGATATATAGGTATGGGTTATATGCTGATCTTGCACTAGCAGGTAATTCACTGAGATGACTCACTCACTCCAATGCGCCTCCTCTTATTTTTCTGTTTGAGGTACACTGTAAGGCTAGCCTGCTGTGCTGGCAGCAGTGGAGACAGGGGGTCTACCCAATGATACCCAAGTCTCTGCTGTGCTGGCAAGGTTATTGCATCTGTGACTGCGCAATTGGAATATCCATGAACTAACACTTCAATCTCTACTCTGGCATTTCTTTGCATTTATTTATAGCCATCACTCTAATTCCCTGTTTTATTGATGTCTTCTTACTACACTGTTCTCTTATCATAGTCTTGATTTTTTTCTTGATTGTGGTTTCTCGTTCATTCCATTCTTTTTAATCATCAATTCATAGTTGAAGGTCTGTAGCTGCTGGGTGGCTCATTTGCCTGAGGAGCCATGCTTTTTTGCACACGCCACAGGCCTGACAGTGTTTTGTGCAACGCAAATTAAAGCAATAATTTCACGACTTTGAATATTGGGCTTAATATACTGTTACCAATGTAAACGATACATTTTGCAATTGACTCGTGATCTCACCCCACAACTGCTGAGCTTATTTACTCCAGAACAGACCCGCCCTCGCTAGGTATTCAGACCAGTGGGACAATGCTCAATGGTGCACTGAGGTTATGACTGAGGTCAAGGGACTTCCTGTCCAAAAGACTGGATCTACTTGTGTTGAAAACTGTTTTAAAATGATAATTACACTAAAATCAAGCGTTGGAATGACCAGCAGAAAAGGACCCTTTTATTATTGTGTGGATAAATGTCATGTCATTTTTATGGAAATCTTGCGTTTTCAATGCAAGTGAATGGGGAGGTAAATTTCAAACACCTCGTCATTGTGACGGAGGCATGGAAGCTAGCTGAGTCCATTGCAAAATTTATTGAGCACATTGGTAACTGCATATTGAGTCCTATTGTCAAAGTCCTGAAAATATTGCTCTAAGTGCAAGGATATCTGGATGGGAAATGTGTTTATTATTATCCCCCGCCACGAAGTGGATTGGGGGATATTGGAATGGCACTCGTCCGTCCGTCCGGGTTCAATGGGGACAAGTTTTCTCGGAAACTATTGCACCTACGTTAATGAAATTTTGTATGTGGCTAGTGCTGATGCCCCTACTGAATGAGTTCAACAATTGATTCCGAGAAATTTATTTTTACAGTGTTATGGCCCTTGACTCTGTTTGTGGACTTAAGTGTATGGGTGTTGCAATGGGGACAAGTTTACTGGGCAACTATTGCGCCTACGTGGATGACATTTTGTGGGTGACCAGTACTAATGATCCTATTGAATGAGTGACAGTTGATTCCGAGAAATTTATTTTTACAGAGTCATGGCCCTTGACTCTGTTCGTGGACTTTAGTGTATGGGTGTTGCAATGGGGACAAGTTCTCTTGGCAACTATTGCACCTACGTGGATGAAATTTTGTAAGTGACCAGTACTAATGATCCTATTGCATGAGTTCGACAGTTGATTCCGAGAAATTTATTTTTACGGAGTTATGGTCCTTGTTTCTGTTAGTCGACTTGGTGTGTGGGATTTGCAATGGGGACAAATTTTCTCGGCAACTATTGCACCTTCATGGGTGAAATTTTGTGTGTGACCAGTACTAATGACCCTATTGAATGAGTTTGACAATTGATTCAGAGAAATTTTTTTAACGGAGTTATGGCCCTTGACTCTGAACTTGGTGTATGGGTGTTTAATGGGGACAAGTTTTCTCGGCAACGTGGATGACATTTTGTGGGTGGCCAGTACAGATGACACTATTGAATGAGTCCGACAATTGATTTCAAGAAATTTATTTTTACGGAGTTATGGCCCTTGGCTCTGAACTTGGTGTATGGATGTTGCAATGGGGACAAGTTTTCTCGGCAACTATTGCATCTACGTGGATGAAATTTTGTGTGTGTGGCCAGTAGTGTAATGACCCTATTGAATGAGTTTGAAAACTGATTCAGAGAAGTTCATTTTCATGGAGTTATGGCTCTTGACTCTGTTCGTTGACTTAGGTGTACGGGATTTGCAATGGGGACAAGTTTTCTCGGCATGGATGTATGGAAGGTTCCATTGACTTTTGGATTTAGTATACTGCGTTTCTTTAATTTTCTAATTATGAACCTAAAAGTATTTCCTGTGAAATGGATTTTTTTGCAAAGTTCACATCAAATTGTTTCACTGCAAATCATGTTCTTCACCTTTTATGTGGAAGTGTTTTTTTTTCCTGGATTTGAGGGGATATATGAAACACTTATGTGTTAGGAAGTAGGCAGGGGAACACCAGATGCAGGAACTGAAGTGTTTATTTAAACACAAAACACTAGGAGAAAATAGGCACACAGGCCAGAAATAAAACACCGTGCACACGCACTGAACAAATGGGAAAACTAAAGTACACTGCCCAAGGCAGGGGGAAACAGAAGTACACACTCCAAGAGTGGCTAAACTAGAAAAACAAAAACTGAACCTAACTAGACTGGCGGACACACTGGGAGACTTAAACAAGGGGCAGACAAGACGTGGGCGCAGCAAAAAACAATACTCGGAAGGCACAAGGAGCTGAGATTTCACCATGCAGCGCAGAGTCTAGCAAAGTTCCGTCTGATGTCTCCTCCCATCTCTGCCACATATATAGTCACGAGAGGAGGCGGGGACTCGAAAAGCAATCTCGACTGGAACAGAAACACATGGGATTAATAAACAAATTAACGAGGACCGGGTAAACCATAATGACTCGAGACAAGACGCTGAGACCATCAATCAAACTAGACAGTTTAGATTAAGGTAATCTAAACGTGACGAGTAAAAAGCACCACGAGAGAAGCAAAGGAAAGCACAGCTTTAAACGCAGTTAATCAGGGAAAGCTTAGGCAGGAATTACAAAAGCTAGAAAACGCCGCACTCGCTAATGAGTTAATAAAGGTTAATACTACGTGACGAAATATTTACAATCACCCTCAAGTGCTGGTTAGTACGGTTAGTAATTATCCTATCAGAGAACGCATTCACTCAGTTTAGCGAGACGCAGAATTAAGCACAGGTGGAAACAATGAATGAAATACCACAGCCGAAACCGAAAGAGGAAACGTGATTGGACAACGAGACGCAGGCATGCTGAAGGCTGTCACGGGACATCACAGGAGATTGGCAGAGAGGGAATCGATCATCAGATGGCAGAATGAAAGCTGAAAAATAAAACGAAAGTAAGGCACGGGAGAAAAAGCACAAGCACAATGACAAAACAGCACACATGAGGCAGAACCATAACACTTATGCACACCCAACATTCTCTCTCCTCAGTACATTCATAACTTTCCACTGTTTCGCCTTTTGAAGTTGATTATTATTATCCCCCGCCACAAAGTGGATCGGGGGATATTGGACTGGAGCTCGTCATTCCGTCCGGCCGGCCGGGTTCAATGGGGACTAGTTTTCTCGGAAACTATTGCACCTTCATGGGTGAAATTTTGTGTGTGGCCAGTGCTAATGACCCTATTGAAAGAGTTCGACAATTGACTCCGAGAAATTTATTTTTACGGAGTTATGGCCCTCGGCTCTGAACTTGGTGTATGCATGTTGCAATGGGAATATGGAATCTCCCGTGACCATTCTTATCGTGGCGGTGGATATTGGTGACAATGTTGCCTTGTTTCATCTGTCTATAGAGACGCAAATAAACACGGCCGAGCAACATTCATTATCTGTACAAAATAATGGTCTCCTAAACTTAAAGTTCCCAGCTTATGGAAATACTTTTTTCCCTAGTTCAGTACATCTGTATAGTCTCCACTGCTTACAACAGCCGAGAGAAGATTGATTTAGTAGACTTCCAGTTTAGCCATTCGACCCCCCCCACTCCCCTTCGCCATGTCAGCATTTGAGACAAGCAGTTAAGAATTTCTGCTGGTTTCTACATCAGAAAGAGACCTGCTTTGCGTAGTTCTCTTGTACCAGCTGTCAGTACACCCTGATCCCTCCCACTGCCTTGCACAGCCTCTGTCCTCTCTGTCTTCTATGTAGCTGTCACATTACCTTTCACATTTGCCAACGACGAATGTCAAGTTGAAGTTAATCTATGTCTGCTTGTGTGCGCTCCTCATTTCGCATCGGATTGCTTTTTGAATAAGGGCGACTCGCTCTAAAGTTATTTCTGAGGGATGCTTCCTTTCCCGGTGTCTGCAAACTTGGAATCGGTAGCCTTGTATTTCAGATTCTTTTAAATAATAAAATGTGTAGTTTAACTTGCTCTGCGATTACATGTCATGCTTGATTGTGTTCGCGCCATCTTCTGAGTGGCTTTGCCTGCACACTCTATACCCTTCCATATTAAATGCGTAGTTTAGTATTAAATCACTTCATGTGCTTATACAAATTGTGGCTAGTTTGGCTGGAGGAGTTTGATGAATTAGTCGCTATCCACTAACGCACAGTGTTAGGGGCCACTCATGCTGTTCGCCGGCCAGTCAGGACAGACCTTATCATGAGAGACTCCTACTCAAAAGTGCCTCTGCTTCAGAGAGGGGAGACTGAAAGGCAACAAATGGCCAAGAAATTATACATTGTTAAGGCGCTTTTTGACAGATCTCAAAAACATCAAAAGGAGGTTTTGCAGGGTATGGGCATATTTGCCCACAGCCCAATTTGAACCATCTTCTGGCTATATGTACCTACGTGTGGGACTGTCCAGAAAATACATTTGAAATGTGAAATTTGCATACAGGAAGTGAACTGTGACCTATTTAGTTATTTCAAGATTTTTGTGGGACAAAGCCTCGAAAAGTCCATATTTAAACCCATAATGATCGTTCTGAAAAACCAGATGATTTTTAATGGCTACACAACAACATGACGGACATTTTGATAGCAAATATAAGTACATGTGTGAAGAACTGAAGAAGTTTCAGACAATTTTCCTTTGAAAAATGCATCTGTCTTGACCAAAATTGATGCAAAATGTAAAGTTCATCCTGAAAAACAACCAGGTTCCTATGAAAACACACTTAAGATATTTTCACAAAAGTTGCCTCATATTGTTGGCTATATAATGTGTGAGTGTCGTTAAATTGCGAGACTGGTAACATGGATCCGGATTGTGAAAATTGGAACCATCCCTGTATTTAGAAATTATTACTATCTCCTTTGGGTGTGAAAATAGGTCACTAAATAATAAACATGGAATGCTTGTTATGGATACTTATCCAAATTAAGAGTCTTAGAGTATATGTACATGATTGACGAGACATTGGCCTTCCGGATCATTCTGGATCATAACTACAGTACATCTGAAACACATTTGTCCTTTTAAGATTAGACAAATATAGATTGTTACTATATATAGTATATAGTTGTATGTTAATTTATTAGGATATAATAACACTTCCAGGATCACCTGTAATTGTGATAAGATCAGTTAACAGTGGTGTATTCAAGACATTTTTATCATATACTACATATTTCTCAGAAAAGCCATTTAGATGTTTTCATAAACTGTTGTACATTGTATAGGTTCTAACCAAGCTGCAACACACCTGATTCTACTAATCAAGGCCCTTAACAAACTTTCCAGAGGTTGATTAGTAGAATCAGCTGTGTAGCAGCTTGGTTGGTATGAAAGCCTACACCCACAGTGGCTCTTTCTGGAGAAGGTTCCCTACCCCTGGCATGTAACAATGTTGAATGCTTTGTGGTTCCCAAAATCATTGAAGCGTGACCACAAGCGCAGAGTACGCTTTGCTCAGTGGTGTAAAAACAAGGCCTGGAAGATATAGAACCTATACAATGTACAACAGTTTACGAATTATCTAAATGGCTTTTCTGAGAAATATGTACAATGTAGTATATAATAAAAATGGCTTGAATACACCACCGTTAACTGGTCTTATCACAATTACAGGTGATCCTGAAAGTGTTATTATATCCTAATAAATTAACATACTACTATATATAGTAACAATCTATATTTGTCTAATCTTAAAAGGACAAATGTGTTTCAGATGTACTGTAGTTATGATCCAGAATGATCCGGAAGACCAATGTCTCGTCAATCATGTACATACACTCCAAGATTCTTAATTTGGATAAGTATCCATAACAAGCATTCCATGTTATTATTTAGAGACCTATTTTCACACCCAAAGGAGATAGTAATAATTTCTAAATACAGGGATGGTTTCAATTTTCACAATCCGGATCCATGTTACCGGTCTCGCAATTTAACGACACTCGCACATTATTTAGCCAACTATATGAGGCAACTTTTGTGAAAATATCGTAGGTGTGTTTTCATCGGAACCTGGTTGTTTTTCAAGATAAACTATATGTTTTGCATCAATTTTGGTCAAGACAGAAGCATTTTTCAATGGAAAATTGTCTGAAACTTCTTCAGTTTTTCACACATATACTTATGTTTGGTATCAAAATGTCCGTCATGTTGTTGTGTAGCCGTTATAAATCATCTGGTTTTTCAGAACAATCATTTATGGGTTTAAATATGGACTTTTCGAGGCCTTGTCCCACAAAAATCTTGAAATAACTAAATAGGTCACAGTTCACTTCCTGTATGCAAATTTCACATTTCAAATGTATTTTCTGGACAGTCCCACAAGTAGGTACATATAACCAGAAGATGGTTCAAATTTGCCAATACCCTGCAAAACCTCGTTTCTCTGATTACAAGCTTTTGAACATCTCTCTATATCTGTAGGAAAATGTCAGAAATGTACTACATAATTCATGACTATGAATAATTTTTGACTCGTAATTAATTCCTACATTATGCAGTCACAATGCTGATGAACTAATGTACAGATGTGTGTAAATCCAATATTTTTTCTCTGAAAAATCTAAAGTGCAGATAAGGCTTTTATTCAAAACTTTAGAGTTTCATCTGCAAACCAATGATGCAGTCTTAACTTCTTAAAAGAAGTACTGCTCTGAAAGTTCAAGCAGTTCTCCGTGCGCTCTCCATTCTGACTTGTTTACTATACTGATGTTATCTGTGGGTTTAGAGAATTGTATTGGACAATACAAACGGTTCTATCAGTCCAAACCCCACATCAATTGCACCCAAATCACCAAAGAAGTCTGGAAATGAGGAACAACATTTTGCAGTTTCCATTTGTAACTAGACTCTATATAGTTTAAATTTATACTCTGTGTCACTTACGCTTATTTAAAATATAAAGAGTTTAAGTCCCACTCCTATACTTCACTCTCTCCTCTCTCTCTCTCTCCTGGTACGGCCAGCAAGCAATCCATGCAGGAATTCCCGTCTTGTCATTTTTAATTTTTATTATTATTATTATTATTATTATTATTATTATTATTATCCACTGACGTCCATTTTTCAAGCAAAGGAATCAAGACTATGAGAGAGTGATGGGAATTTTAGTCTCAGGAGAGGCCATGGTGGAGGCTTCTTTCTCTGTCACTACAACTCATTACAAAAGCTGAAGGATCCTTTTGCCAGTGTCACTGAGTTAACTGTTCTTTTCAATCACATCATTCAGGGTTTGGTGGCTTTCTGTGAAGTGGAATGCTATTGCAACATGTTGCAATTACTCTTGGTTTCATGCTTTCAGATATTTTTGGCCTTACTGCTGGATAAAAATTACTGTTTCTGATATTATAATGGGCCATTTGGCAGTGCTCCTTATACTGGCTTGAGGGGACTTTGTGAAATTGTTTGGCTGTTATTGTTCCAAGGAACCCTCTTTGCTCAGCTTAAAACTCCTCCAGTTGACTGCGCTTCTGAGAGAAATGACTGCACCGCTGCATTTGTCTTTTTCTGACTCTTAATGCTGTAAAGTGTTACTAAATGCTTTTTGTTCATGTATTAGAATTGATTGCTTAGCTGTGCAAATATTTTAATATTCAAAAGTCTTTTTGCTTTCTGATGCATTTTATCCTTTTTCTGAAGCAAATTACGTATCAGATCCATGCTTTAAAAACGATACATGAAAATTGAGTATGGTGTAGCCCCATTTTAACAGAACCTGTAATCTCATAAGAAAAAGTTCACGGTGAAGCCCCGCTACACACGGGAAAACATTGCACTTGTCCGCACCCCTTTCATTTTCTATGGCAAGCATGCGTTTTGTAGCACTAAACATTCTGGGATACCTTCTGATGCAAGCCGAACTCTGGTACGGAAAAGTGGGAGTGATGAAGATGAAATTTTAAACCTCTTCAAATGAATCTCTCTTGTCAGGAAACCTTGAGCGAGAGGGAGAACTTTTTTTAACCGGGACTAGAAACAAACAGAAATTGTAAGTGAAGAGCCAGTCTGCTATCTTATGTCTGTTTTAAATGGTATCAAAAGAATTGTTCTTGTGCAAAAGTTTAGCCGTAGTAAAGTAGATAAAAATTGCAGAGAAAAGTTCTTTTCACTCCTGTTGGATATTATTCAAGGAGTAGCGGTACGTAATCAAAATAAAATTAGCTTTGTTTCTTTCTTGCTAGCTGTTTTTCTCACTTATTTTAATTTCTCTTGGTCGTTCCCCACCAGCGCGTATTTATTTAATTATTTGTTTATTTATTTTTTACCGCTGACCCTGAATTAAGACCTTTTTTTCCATATGCTTGGTTTTTTCTGCACAAGTTGAAATGTAAATTTAAACTGCGGCCCTGGAGATTCACTGTTATGATTTTAAAATCTGGATAAGATTAAATAATTTTGAGCAATATTTAAAAAATATTTTTATTACATTTTTGGAGATCACTTTGATCAGGTTGTCATACTTAAGCAGCGGCTTGCTCGCGCACGAGTGGCCCTTATTCTGCAGCGGTGAAGAGATTTTTTTTTTTTTATGCTACTCAGAAAATCTGCCCTGATGATAGCTATTCGCCAAGGTACAAAGTCCCCCTGGCTTTTAAAGGGAATGGGAGATGACACTCTGTTTGGTTTATTCCATGTTTTGCCCAAAAACCTGCATATGATTAATTAAGAGATTAAATCCAACCCCTTTGCACTGAGCGCTTTACTATGCGCCCAGATAACCGACAGTTTAACTAGAAAAAATGGATTTTGCCCTAAATGCACTTTCGCCATGTTTCAGACTGAGTGCTTAGATTGTTAAAATAGGGCCCTGAGTCTCAAAATGAGTTCACACCACAAAACTGAATGTGACGGAAGCAAAGAGGAGTGACGGAATGGCAATGGGGGCAGCATGACGCCAGAAAGTGAGAGGCAGGGCAGCATGACTGCAATCTGTTGACAGCTCCCATGCCGTCTGTACTGGTCATGACTGTCAGTGGGCTAGCCAGTGTTAAACCAGGAGGCGGCACAACGTTTTCCACTGCCATCCGTTTTGGTTGCCTGCTCGGCTGACCGCACTGTCAGGGGCTCGTTCAGAGAGACGCTCCTAGGTGGGCTGGGATTTTATAGCTGAACTACATATAAGCAGGATACACACTTATTTTCTCTGACTCTGTGGAAATCTGATGTTTTCATATCACAGATAACAAAGAAAGGCATTAAAATGTGAGTCTTATAGGTAAAACATGAGACTCTTGTAGGCTCATATCATAGACTGTATAAAAAGATGGACGAAACTACCGTGACGTCACCCATTGGTTTCAGCATACCATAAAGGAAGCCTCGATTTTGGCAATTTGAATTGTGCCATGTTGTCATTTTGAAACCGGATGTGATTTCTATTGGACGAGAGCGTGTATTGAAGATCCGGGGAGGACCGTGGCTCTGGATCTGACCGTATCGAACGAGGACCAGAGGATAGCCTAGCCCTAAAGCATATTCTGGCTTTATCCTTTATTCTAGTCTATATGGGACCGTAATTTATAAAAATGAACATCATGATATATCGAAGGAGACTTGAAACTTGCTATAGCTACAATAAAATATTGTGAAAAATCATTATTTAAATGAAAAATCAGGTGGGAAAGTAGGGTAATTTTCTCATAGACTTCTATAGCATTGAACTTCTTTCTGCAACCACCGACGTCGCCATCTGCTGACCATTAAATATAATGCCATTTTACGGTACTTCCGCATGGGCTTTATTTTTTCAGACCAGGGTGCTGCGTCCATCTTTTTATACAGTCTATGGCTCATATAGGAATTTAGTGTGCTGCTGCAATGAAAAAAATGAATGGAACAAATAGTGCAATCATTGTTCTGAATATCCAAATCTGGTTTGACTGACAAACATCCTGAGTCAAGGAAGAGCCCTGTTAATATAAATGAGTCACTAAAAACTAATTTATCAAGTAATATTGGTTGTATAAACCTGAAATTGAGTTAGCTAGCTTACATAATTATGCCTAAATGGCATGCTCATCTTCTAACATGGTGAACAAAACCGCATTGTTTCCTTCATCTTACCTAATGTTTTTACTGTTGTAAAGATGTGCAATTTAGTTTTATTTTTCTGCGTTAATTAGTAATTCAAATGCGTCTCTGACAAAGACCGCTTCAACATGCATGTCAAATCACTGTGGCAGTCAGGTTGTGACCAGAAGGCATGTGCTTGGAGTTTGCCTGACGTAATTTAAATTTTGACTGGAACGTTTCGGTCAGATGCAGCATTGGCATGTTTGGCGTCGAAACAGATATGCAAACAAACAAAAGCACCTGATACTCACGGTGAAATATGATGGTGGGTCAGTCATGTTTTTGGGGTATTCTAATTCAAGAGGTCCAGGGGCACTGGTTAAGATTCATAGCATAATGAATTCCACCAAGTATCAGGATATTTTGGCTGTTAATCTGGTTGCCTCTGTCAGAAGGCTGGGACTTGGCCATAGGTGGACTTCCCAACAAGACACTGACCCACAGCATACCTCAAGATTCACACAGAAATGGTTCTGTGACAACTATATCAACTTTCTGCAATGGCCATCTCAGTCGCCAGACCTCAATCCACCTGAAACCCTGTGCGCCGAGTTGAAGAGGGCAGTTGATAAATGCAAACCCAGAATGTGAAAGATCTGGAAAGGATCTGGTTAGAGGAATTGTCCAAAATCCCCCCAAATGTGTGTTTTAACCTTGTTCAAAATTGTAGGAAAAGACTCCATGCTGTTGATGGTTCCACTGAGTACTAAATGAAAGTGTGCTAATTATTATATTAAACCTTGATTTAGTTGAAATTTATTTTGTTATAAATGATTATGATGATTTTGGTTCTTTCCTTCAAAACATAAATCAAGTATTTCACACATGTTGGTATATTCCATTTCTCTATGATTATATTGTTTTTTTTTATTGTTTGTGCATTGCCAGTCAGGGGTGCCAGTCATTTTTGAGCCCATTGTACATATTTTTTGTTTTCACTTCAATATGTTGTTAACTTGCTGCTAGCATCTTTGCTGAGTGCAGGAGTCTGTATGCTGTGTAAGTGCTCCTTAGTCTCTACCGAAGACTCTCACAAATCACCTCCCGTGGATCAGAGAGCTCAGGTGAACACAGCGGTGTGTAAAACCCAATGTGTAACGCTCACCCTGCCGAACCCCAGGGTTTCATTGTGAGCCTGGCTCTTCATCATTGCGTGCCTTACTGGCCTCCCTCTAATTGGTGTTTAGTGTTACCAGCTTCCTTGTCCTTCTAATGCAGTGTTCTTGACCTATAACTTTGAGGGTTAGGCAGATGTATTTTTTATCACTGTCTGTATTATTGAGCAGCTTATGCAACCCAGGTTGCTCGCTAGCTTTACACTATTGCGTAACCTGCTGGGAGTGTGGCAGTGTGTTTTTTTTATTTATCATTTGTTAAGTGGAAAGTGTTTATGTAATATGATGCTCTATATCCTATGTCTGCACAGCACCATTTTTGCACATGGTATTTTAATAACTATACGTGCAACAAGTGATTGTCTACAGCTTTGGACTTGGAGTGTAGATGACTGCTTGTTATAAATACAAGATTGTGTGCGGCATGTGTGCTTTTATGGATATGAGCTATTAAGAACCCTACCTGTTTTCCTGTTCTGAGATTTTTTTCTCCATTAAATTGGGATCTTCGCCTGGAGGTCAAAGTGGGTTGCTTTCAAAGGTTGTAATTTGCCTATGTTGATGTGGGTTCATTTTTGTCTGTTTTGTTTTTGTATAATTTATGTTTATTCTACCCCGCTGTGTATCCTCAAAAATGAGTCATACTGTATCTGAGCCTCATGTGATTAACGCGTCTAAATTGATACCCTTTATGGTTCATCACAATGGAGATACAGAGAAATTCTAAACAGCTGAAAAGGAGGTGAAGTAAGTTGAGTCTGCCTGTGAAAGCTTTGGATAATGGTGAGTGACAGAGAGCGTATCAATCTGAATTATATAAACGAGTCCAGTCAGAAATGGAAGTTGGGTTGTTTGTCCTGCATTTTAAAAATTAGGGGTCAAATGGGAGAGAGAGACGGCTTTCCTATTTGTTTGAGTGGGTTGCATAAATGTTTCATTTGCTTAAATGAACAACAAGGTCTCCAGGCCTTAAGGAAGAACACCCGGGTGAATGATTTATGAGCCTGTGCATTGGTGAGAGATGTGCTCCCCGCTGGACAGTCTATGTCAGTGGCCACTGTGGACCTGTGGCTTCTGGGTGGTCTTTTGGAGGGTTAGGAGGCCGTGCCTGCACACACCAGCGGCTCTAACCTGAAAAAAAATGTTTGGGTGCCCAAAGCCCCCGCTCCCTCTCCCTGAGGGACGAACTCTTTGATCAGAGGACAGCTAAGTGGCGCGATGGTGTGAAAACTCCGCCAGGCTTCATTACTCCCGCTCGCTTGCCTGCACTCTGCCTGTCCGTCAAGACGGCGCATTACAGCATGTAGAGAAGAGCAACGGACAATAGGGCCGCAAGCTCGCTATGAGGGGGTTGCTCTGAGGCTTTGCCGTTTCACGACTTCTCCATCTCACTTTGACTACATATGAGAAAGATCTGAGAGCTTTGCGGGGATGTTTTGAGTGCTCTACCTGTGTCCGCTCTTTGTTGGTGCGGTTAGTCGAGGCCTCGTTAGTATCGATCGGTTAGGTCCTCTTTGAGTGAACGCCCATGTGTTTATAAATAGTTTCACTGGGTCGGGAGGGAGACCCAGGAGGGGAGGGTGTGCTCTTAGGCAGTCAGAGCATAGACGGCACACACAGTCCTCAGAATGAGACTGAGTGCCCTGTCTTGTTTGTGTAAGAGATGGGAGACCACTTTGCCATGTGCTTGTTGCCTGGGAAAACTGCCGTTGGGCACACTTTAAGACCTTTTACAGCCATGCTCGTTTACTTAGCAGAGCATCTTTACAGATGCCCTCTGAGAGCACTGTCTCACAGCCGGTCACTTCAGCACCTTGCTGACAGAGGGTTGGCCCCTCATTCATTTCAATTATGCCATCTTCGCTATTGCCACCTGATTCCATGTAATACTGCTTGTGTTGGTTTTGGCTTTTACCTGGGGTGAGGAAGACCGCTATTGCAAGACTGATAGCTCTCCAGCGCCTCACAACTGTTGTGAGATCGATGCTGCTGCAGCAAGACCTAAGTCTTTCCCAGAATTGCTACCACAGTCCCAACCATAACTCTTATTTTGCCATGTTGGCTCCCACATAATGCGTTGTTTTCTTCTACACTTTTAGAATGTTACAAGTATATTATTAAATAATACACGCAGAATAAAATTTTGCCCTGGATCCAGGAATTTCACCGGCAGGCCTACACAACAGAGCTCATGCATATGTACAAAAACCTGCACACAAGACAAACCTCAGACCTTGAAAGAAATGGTAGATCACACTAAAAGCTCTTTCATCAATGTCTCCCGCACTCCTCCCTTATCTGGTATTATCCTCCATTGTCACCATTTAATTCCCCTCTACTCTTTCCCTCTCTTTTATCTCTCTCATTAGTTCTCTCTAACACACACTCGTTTACACGCATACATATGTTCACTCTCTCTCCCATTTTTCCTCGCTCTTCCCCGAGTCTTGAGCCTCCAATGCTACCTTTCCCCTAATTGGCCCTTGTTTATAAAACAAAACTGCAGCGAAATGCTGAGGGAGGCTTATTAACAGACTGTGTGTCATTCCCTCACGCCAATAGAGATGCGGCTCACAGCACTGCTCTTACCCTAACTGAACTGTGGTGAGTGCTTTGCATTGCAAACCCTGTGTGTTCGGTCTCTGTCCTCTGCAGGCTTGTCCAGATTAACTGTCAGTGCAACTAAAGCACCTCTCAGCATAAAGTAATCAGGTTGTTTTCCTTTATTGTGAAAAGCCAACAATTAGTATTTATAGCCTTTTTTTATGATCATGGTTTAATGGATGGTAGATCAGGAAACACCACCAGCTTGATGCCATTACCACATATCACATCTACACTGTCTTTTTTTCCCCCAGGCCATTACATGAGAGCCATTGTTTAGTTACACAACTCTGATGTCTATCAGGCTATTTATCACTAACAACACCTTAGTTTTTCACTCTTAGGTTTTAACTATGAGATAATCCTTGACAAAAACCAACTCCAAAAAGTAAATCAAGTTAGAAGTGCTGATACAAGGAAAAAAGCTGGGGCACACTCCAGCCAGATGAAAAAATAGGTATAGAGCCAACCCTGATGAAGAGCTAGTTCCAGCTGGCATGGATCTTTTATTGCCTGTGCTCACCCATTTAACTTTGGCTTATATAAGGGATGTAGGAAGGAGTGTTGTCCATCCGTGTGTCCATCCACGTGTCCGTCTGCGAGTCTGTCCGCCTGTCACGCTTCTTTTCCATTCGAAAATTTCTAAACCTTTCAGCATTTTTTTTCACTGAATATCATACATACAGTTTGGTTCATAAATATTTGGACATTGACAATGTTATTATTTTAGCTGTTGACCGAAGAATAGTGGACTCCAAATTCAATGATGAATATGAATTCAAAGTGAGAACAGCCTGCTTCAGTTTATGGGTTAACAAATCAGAAATTGGCTGGACATGTGGCCATTCTCAAATTTTTAAGAAGTTTTGGACAAGAAAGTCCTGTTTTTTGCCAGGTGTGTTTTATTCCCTCATAATTTCATTATTGGTATCATACATTGGTATATTTGGAATAATAGTGAAAAATTAGTGTAAATGTAATTGTAGTCAATGTATCATGCAATGACAATAACCTACCCAGAGAACGGATTACTTCAAACTCATTAGCCTATATTGTGCTAGCTAATGATATTATTATTTATAAATCCAATTTTAAAAAATAGATCATGTTAGTCAAAGTAAGCCTATAATAACGGTATAACTTTACCTCATCTCAGTCTTGTGCACACTTGCCAGCAACAGAATGCTGAATGCTGTTCAATTAAGAGCCACTGGTGTTTGTAATAACTAGGAATTTATGGAAGTTGCATATAGGTCCTTTAAGCACTTTGAAGCAATATTTTCAAGACATAAATTAAAAGCCTTAATATGCAGTTACCAATGTGTACAAAATATTTTCTAATTGACTCACCAAGATTCCATGCCTCAGGGATGACGAGGAGGTGTTTAAAATTTACCTCCCTATTTATTTGTATTGCGTCTACAGATATTGCAAAATATATGATTTGTCTACTTAGAAGAAGCTATCCAATGTGAGATGTTTGTTATGTAACTTTTTCCTCAAAATGGTCTGTTAAATTCTTACTGAAAAGTGTATTATTAGTTTGGTCCAATTTTTATTTCACCATGCTGCCCAGATTTGTACTAATAAACTGTAGCAAAACACTCTCACCCTGGAACTGCAGTTTGTTTACTCTGAATGGGAGATCGTCTTGTGGCACATTGAGGTCATGCTTGACCTCAAAAGACTTCCTGTCCAAAAGACTGAATCTACTTGTGTTCGTAACGGTTGAAAATGATAACACAATAACCAGAATTGCCTAACATAAACCAACCCTTTTCTTATTGAGTGTATAAATATTGCGGTATGTTGGAAACTTTGGATTTGAAACATTTTGTTTATATTTAGGTGAGTCTGGAGCTTTTTCAATGGAAGTGAATGGGGAGGTGAATTTCAAACACCTCTTCTAGGTCACAGCGGCATGGAATCTTGGTGAGTCAATTGCAACATTTATCATATATTTCCTTATAAATACGGGGAATCTGCCCATGTGATACGAGCGCGAGGCACGATGCTGTTTAAGCCCACTGGGCAAAATTCCTGTATCAGCTGTATCTGCCCGCTGGGCAAAAACCTGTGTCAGTGGCAGCAGCCACTGCCATCGCAACAGTTACGAGAGTCATTGGCAACGTATCGCTTCATACGCTGAATAGTTGCTGTCATGGCGGAGAGACTCATGAATTCCTCAGCGGCTGAAATTTCTGAACTGGACTATGTTATAGAAAAGGAACTTGATACAGAATTATTTGTAAACAGCATGCGTAATGCTGCGTTTTGCAGCAATATTCATGCGAAGGGCTGTAGTAAAACGTTTCATGCGTAAGCTATCATAGAAACACAAATTTATTACCTTAATGGAGAAAATCACGTTTGCATGCGAGCTAGCTAATTAGCCATTTCATTGACTTGAAAACACCGCTGACGAAAAACAAATGCTAGCGCTACTGGCCTGTAATGATGACAATAATAACCTGAAATAAATGCTTTGGATAAAATGCATCATTAATTATGGTCAAAATCAGTGTATGATAAATAGAAAATCATATGCGCAAATGCATTTTCATATCACACCGTGTATCAACCCGAGACCCCAGTATCAGGCCGAGAGCTCGATACAGCATGTGATATGAAAATGCCCGTATGATATTCTCCATGTATCGCGCACATCGATAACAGGATATCAAGCCCTATATTGCTTTTTAAAATATTTTTAAAATATTGCTTAAACGTCAGCTAATGTTTGAGACTTATAACTCATCGCAAAACAGTTCCTAATGTATCCTATCTCGAACTTTGCCTATACATCAGATTCCCCAGGCTCAACAAACAGCTGCTTTCTAAATAAACAAAAACTGATTTAGTAATACGCTACACAACACATTCTCATCCCGAAAAAAGGCGGGTATTGGCATCTGTATTTGATGTTTAGGGTTTGGATTTGGGGGTAGTATTTGTTTTAAACTGGCTTATTAAGGATGCCATAAGTCTCCTTTTTTGTTTTGTATTGACGCTCGGTCAGGAAGCTTCACTATATGATGAGTCGGGATGAGAATGGGCTCCACTACGTAACGAATTGGGAAAGGTTTTTATCGGCTTAGTAACTTTGAGGATTCTACTCACACCCACATTCAATCGGGTTATGCAGTCACCATAGAGGTTTAATTAGACTTGAAATTTAGTTTGAATATCTACAGAAATTGAAAGTACTTGGCAATAGATTCCAGGTTTGCAGTTTCTTCACAGATTTGAAATGAGAAGCACACACAAGCAGATATGAATTAACTTCAGCCGGATTGTTGTTGTTGACAAACAAAAAAAAAGCAATGTTAGTACTTCCATGGAGAGGAGAGGTTGAGCAAAACTGTGGGAGAGAGCAGAGCTGGTCAGTGTGAACTGTGTTGAGTAGGTCTGTTCGTAACCTAGAAAATGGCAAGAATTTTAAATTACGCGTTTCAAATGCTGAAGTCAAAGTTAATCAAAGTAGGCACTAGTTGTGGTCCAGTTCAGAATGTTGGTATTCCCCACTTTCCCTTGCCTCTTCATTGTGATGATGTGACGCAGAACCAAAATCCATTTGAGGACTTTTGAACTGAGCGGGAGGTACATGGGAAGGTGGAAATTATCTTAGAATTGAATCGCACTTGTGCCATGAAGCTTGTGAGAGAAACCTTGCACACACCTATTAGTGTTGCTTGTTTTAAGTATTTGCATTCAGGCAGTTCATTAAGCCTGCACAGATAGAGGATTTTTTGTCCCCGGATTTTTTGTCCCTGGACTTTTCCTCCCCATGGACTTTTTGTCCCTGGACTTTTCATCCCCAGACTCTTTGTCCCCGAGGACATTTTTGTCCCTGGAATCTTCGTCACCACGGACTTTTCGTCCTTGATAATAAAAAGTCCCACTGTTGTTGACGGATGGATGGATGGATGGACGGACGGACGATGGACGGATCACCGTGATATTAGGTTTATAATGCAGGAAGAGGGCAAAGTATTATTGGGGACGAAAATTCCTGGGGGATGAAAATTCCAGGAAAGAAAAGTCCGCGGACGAAAAATTTAGGGTCAAAAAGTCTGGGGATGAAGAGTCCTAGAGCCAGAATGCGCAACAAAAGATTATCAAACTTGAAAAAATGCTTGTGGGGTTCAAAATCAATCTTAACCAACAAATCCAAGCTAACTGGCACTATTGCACGCACACTGATTGTCAGCTCATTTGCTGCCTATTGATCTAGAAAATAACAGTAAAAGCACCTAGTAACATCCCTGAATTCATCAGAGCCACCTATCCTCACCGCATGGTCAATACTGACCTCTCCTCACTGAGCATGTGCTGTACCCCAAATGCGCCTCATTTAATGTGCCTCAGCTGAAGGGAGGATGGCTGGTCAAACTGCTGATCTGGGGGGTCTTCAAAGTAGACTCTCTAACAACTCTAAGTAAATGAATCGCTAGAGCTTGCTAAAACATGAAAAAATTAGTTCCAGTGAACAAAACGTCCACATATGAGAAAATGTGAAACTGGAAATCTTCTCTCTTGAATTAATTATATCGTTTGAACTTCTGGAAAAAAAACAAAAAACTATATCTCTATACTTTCTCTACCAAGAAAGATCAAACACTTTCATCTTTGTACTCTGCTTGTCCTGGTGGCTGCAGGAGATGTTTTATGTGCAGTTTACCCTGCTCCTCTATCTTGTATTCTGTTTGTTTGAACGAACGCGTTGGACAGTTGGTGTTACAGTCTGTCTAGTCACTGATTCCCATATTCATGTGGTAATGTTATGTGTCTTTAGCCTTTTGTCTGTTTCTGCCTCTTCCTTTTGCTAGAAGCTCTGTCGTTATCACCGCATCCTGTCTCAGCGTGGCTCGCCTGGGTTGAATCTTTGCCAAGCTGTTACTGAACTCATTGAGTCGGCACTCAGAGAAGGTAAATTGGCTTTTTAACAAAGAGAAAGTTCCGTCACAAACTTTTGTTTCCTTTATGACTATGAGCATCCTTTTTGTTCGGGTATGGATGCAGTCTCTATCGCTGCAGTCGATTGTTTTGTGTTTCAGCATTCAGCTGGATCAGCATGTTTCGCTGTTGATGAGGTGCTCGGAATAGGATGCAAGAGCCAGTTCTCTTGGGAGTTTTAGATAGCGCGTTTAGCTGTCTGTCATATCCCTCAGAAGTGCTTCAGTAACACAATGTACTCTACGTACTGAGTTATATCCATGAATGTCTTCTACTCTTTTGAGGCTTGTGTGAGTGTTTGTGCTTGTTGATTGTGAGTTCATTGTGAGAACATTTTTTGTCATTGCTTGTGGCCTCTGAAATGTATTGATAGCAACGGCTCTCGAAAACAAAAAGATTTTAACTAGATGGAAGTCAGACATTACATGGCAATAGGCTTAATCCGTGCATTTAGACTTTTCAGGTTTTTTGATATTTATTTTTTTCTTAGGAAATAATCTGCTCTGAGGACATTTCATCAGTGCTTGTCGGTAATACGCACAAAATGGAAAAAAATAAATAAATATTGTGACTGATTTGACATTAGTTGCTGTAGTTATAAAATTGGTACATTAGGATGTGGCAGCTGTTAGCTGGAGGACGCGTTCTCCACAGTAGCATTAGTCAGCAGGGATGGTGCACTGTGGAGGAGCAGAAACAAACTATTAGCATATTTGCTGTCAATCCTAATCTCTGTCAGGCTTGAAGGTCTCATTAATGGGAAAGATGGTGGTTATATAGCTGTAAGCGTGAGGCACTGATTGTATTTCTTGGCTGTGCTTTTTCCTCTCTTCCCAGAATTATCTTATTCCTGGATGGCAATTCTAATGAACCTGTTTAAGACATAAGCAGCCGCAAATGAAAGGCCAGGCAGACTTGATTATCTGGATTACAGCCAGAGACCATAATTGTAGATCTTCCAAATTGTGTTTTACTTCTTTTGTCTTTTTCATATGGTTATATTGGTCATAAAACGCGTGAAGAGGAAAAGTAAAGAGCCATAAAGTGCAGTTAACAGAAACTATACAGTATGAGATCCCTTTTGGGGTGAGTTAGCTGTAAAGGAAGGTGTGCTATTGAGTCGTGTGGAGGAAGATCAGGATGGTGTGGGGTCTTGATTATTTTGTTAAATGAGGTCAGGGGATGATGTGTTGTAATTTGTCAAGGTTTATCGATTATGTTGTGTAACAGAATGAGAGACCATACAAGGGGTGTTGCACTGGATTTGACAGCATTGATGAAATATTTTTTATGCCCCCAACATATATGACCGGGACATATAGAGTTACCCTTGTCCGTCCGTCCATACAGCACTGTATAGGGGATGTTGTCTATCCGCTTCTCTCCAAAAACTACTGGACAGAACTGAGAAAGCTTTGGTAAATGCTTTCTAGATAGAGCTCGTATTTTGTCAGACAAAATTGGATAATTTCACATTTTTAGGGGGTTCACAAACTCTCAGTGGCGAGGGCATCTGTGTCCAAGGACACAAATTTTTCAGTTTTTAATTCATTTTTTAAATGGGTCTCACACGGTGTCAGCAATAGGAACATGTTTCCTCCTCTCTCTGTAGATTGGGCTCTTTGAGGATGAGCACTGCAGAGGATGATACAGCGTGACAGCACTGGCCCTGTGTTCTGAGGATCCAGCTTACAGATTGGCTTGAAAAACAATGCCAGGGGTGTTTATGCAAATGTATGGATCATCTTGCAACAAAGCAGAGAGGAGCGAATCACGGTGCAGCGCACAATCTCTTTTACAGAGGTCTTATTCAGGAAGATGAGACTACTGTATAGTCATAAGCTCAGACAAATCCACATGCTGTTTCTGGCACTGTGGGTTCACAGCCTGGGTATGTTTGCACTGGATTTGACATTCCGTTTGTTCTTATATGTGAAGTTTACACTACACATCGAGACCTTAGAATTACGGGGTTCAAACTAACATTACAAAGTTATGAGAAATTTGCTTGCAAAGTTTGGCCTCTCAGTGTATGCTTAGGGAACTGGAACTGTGTCACTCTGATCTGAACCCAATTTAACAAATGAATTGAATAGCAGTACTTAATCATTAGATAGAACCATTTATTACCAATTATGTGCAATAGTTCACTCAATTTTAACCAAAATGTCAGTAAGAACCCTGTAACTCTGAGGTCGCGACATCCATTGTGTGATGATGAGTTTTGGGTGAGCCTGGATTCTGATGTAGTTCTGACTGAGGTGATGTCAGCTCTGAATACAGTGATTTTCTCTGTGAGATGCGTTGTTCATTTTCTGAAGATAAAATAAAGATCTGAAGAGAAGTAGTTGTCATACTTATCTAGATAAAATTATCTTCTGCTCCCTGTAGCCTGCTTCAGCACCCTGGACAGCCCCTGTGAGGCCAGTCATTTACTGTCTGTTTCTTGCTGCCTCTTGTTGCTCACGCAAACCACACACAGGCACTAATTTTCTTGCAAATGCATAAAAAACACACACACACACACACACACACACACACACACACGCACACACACACACACGCAGACCCCCACTTTCTATCACTCATGCTGGTTTGGTCTCTTTCATCGTGTATTTCGCAAGTTCTCCTCATGATCGGCAGTCTAGATTACTGCTATATTTAACTCTGAATTTCAGACTCTCTGTTTGTCATTACTTTAAAATTCTACTTCCTTGACTCCTGCTTCCACTAGCTTTCACTTGCTCAACCATAATCTCCCCCCCCAAGTCTCCACGCTCCCTCCCCTCCGTTCATCTGCTGCATTTATATGATGACGCACATCTCCATTTCTCTGTCTTGTCTTCTCATCTTCCTTTCTCCTTCCCATCTACCTTTTCCTGCATGTAACGTCAGCGGCGTATTTATCTTGAGATGAGCAGTTGCTTGGAATAATAAATATTTGATAAACCCTTCTTTATTTTCGGAAGGGTAAATACAAAGAGGGAGATGATTGTTTTTCTTCGCTTTCAGCTTCATTTGCATTTCTGAGTCTGCCTGCCCCTCGTTTCTTGCTCCACTCTACACTACACTTTACTAATAGATAGTTGGGTCCCTGGGGGCCTCTCAACTCTTAGGTCGCTGCTCTTCAATGGTGGCTCCTAGTCGCAGGCTGGATGCCTGCCGTGTATTTGGCCCCTGTAATGCTGTCGTTTAGGGAGGTGGAAGCAATTACATGGCGCATTCAAGTACTGCGAGAGACATTGGCCCAACAGTTTGACTACTGGCAAGGTGTCCTTTGAAATGACTATGCAGTTTGAGCCATGTTTTGCAGAAATGCAATAAGCATGATATCAGCAGCGTGCACTGGAGTCATTGTTTGGGCCAAATTGCTATGCTCAATCAAGCTGCTGTCAGACCCATAGAGTGCTAAATAAATGATGTAAGATATCACATTCGAAGCTGTTGAAAACCTATCATGTGGTGACTTGTTTAAACGGGAGCTCTTTTAAACAAGTCACCACATGATAGGTTTTCAACAGCACAAGATATTTTAATTTATAAGTTTTTTAAAATTAATTTCAGCACTTTAAGGGTTAAAGTGGTCTGCCTGATGAGTCAGATTCCTTGTGTACAAAGTCAAGAGCACCATAATTCATAGGAAAGTAACATATTTTTGTTATTTTGCATCTGTTTGCCGAGCCAAGCAACTGATCTGAATCAGTTGAACATGTATTTTACATGCTGAAGAGGAGGCTGATGGCAGTAAGTCCCTGAAACAAGCAGGAGCTGAAGATGGCTGCAGTGCAGGCCTGGCAAGGCATTACCAGGTTACCAGGGAAAATACCCAGTTTCTAATGATGTCTAGGCATTGCTGACTTTAGCCCCTTAACTGTCACTGGGCCCTAATTAGGGCCGGGCCAAATGTCAGAAAATGCAGGTGACAGTTAAGGGTTTAACAGTCAACGCATGCAAAGGAAATGCGCCCAAATGTTAAAAATGATTACTTTATTTCCCATTACGTTAAACTTTCCTGTATTTATTGATGTACCCAAATATTGTATCCTTCAAAACTATTGCTGGAGTACAGACCTAAAATGAAAAAAAAAAAATGTCATTGAAGTCCAGTCAATTCTAGTGCGCACTGTATATGAATTGGTCTTGTGTTGAATCTGGATTGAATTACTTCTCCTGTGTGCAGTATGATTGAATGATGGGATAGTGGTGTAAAGGGCAGTGAAGTCATCCAAGAAAGGGAGAGATTTCAGTTGTTGAGGCACCTAATGTCTTCTGCCACTTCAGCAACCCCCTTCTTGTTAAATGAACACCATCTGATTTCATCTGGTTGAATGTTTCATTGTAATGACACAGGCTGTTATGCTGATGAGCAAAAATACAAATGATGACCATTCTGTGGGATATGGGATTGAGAAATCATGGGGTTCCCTTGTATGGTTCATTATACTACAGTTAATTCCGACCAAGTAATTTGATTGGACGAGAGGCATTCCATGAGTGCTGATGATGGAGTACAACATCACTGGGACAGATAATGGCAAAATCACTCTGCTCACAGGTGTTTTTATAACTGTTAATTACACAAACTGCTGACCACAAACTTAACGCTACATTCTTAGCAACAGTCAAGTCCTGCCCCATTTGTGGAACTATTTGTGCTGGCGAAGCCACATAACTGATTAAATAATCAAGGAAATCATTATTTGTTGTCGCTTATAGCAATCAACTAATAAGTGGCATTTATTGAACTGTTGTATAAAAGCATTATCACGCTCAAGGTCATGATGTTTTTGCTGAATATCATCACGGCTGTGATATCTTCGCCACTTCGCCTGCAGCCTCGTGCCAACGACCGCATCACAGCTGTGATGATATTCAGCAACAACATCACTCCCTCTCGTCTCTCGTGTGATACTGCTTAATTATGGCACAGTTGGCACAGTTCCTCTCAGTTATTTTTTCCCAATAGGAGCTGTTGAATCATCACTTTGTCGCAATCTGTAAATATGGAAAGCCAAGAGACGCCCTCTCTGCGTTGTACCACCTCCTGCTGTCTAGGGCTTTGCAGCCGGACTGCGAAATCAAATGAACACAAATGTTTGATTGGAGGAGTTACTATTGGGTGACTGAAATCCCTTCCTGTGAAATGATGCACCATCACTCAGACTTAACTAAATGTAGGGTCAGTGGTATCGCATTCCTGGTGTGATCTCAGCTGAGGGGTTTGTCAGCACTTATACATTGCAGAGATTCAATCAGCTATGGGATTAGGCAGCACTAAAGCATTCCATGCCTTATGCCTGCTGAAGTGTTAAAATCAGCACTGACACAGTCCAGGCACTATCCCAGCTGTAGTGTTAGAATCAGCACTGGTACAGTCCTGGCACTATCCCAGCTGTAGTGTTACAATCAGCACTGATACAGTCCAGGCACTATCCCAGCTGTAGTGCTACAATCTGCAGTAACACAGTCCAGGCACTATCCCAGCTTTAGTGCTACAATCAGCACTGACACAGTCCAGGCACTATCCCAGCTGTAGTGCTACAATCTGCAGTAACACAGTCCAGGCACTATCCCAGCTTTAGTGCTACAATCAGCACTGATACAGTCCAGGCACTATCCCAGCTGTAGTGCTACAATCAGCACTGACACAGTCCAGGCACTATCCCAGCTGTAGTGTTACAATCAGCACTGGCAGAGTACAAACACATCCCAGCTGTCTGAACTGTGTCAGTGCTGATTCTATCTCAGCTGTAGTGTTAGAAATATGACAGACACAGTCCAGAAACTATCCCAGCCCTGGGGTTATAGGCGGAGCTGACACAGTCCAGATACTACCCCAGCTGTATAGTTTGAATAAACACTGACACAATCCAGACACTATCCAAGCTGAAATGTTAGAATGCGAACTGACATAATCCAGACACTATACCAGCTGACGTCTTGGAATCAGCACTGACACAGTCCAGACATGATCCCAGCTGTAGTGTTAGAATCAGCACTGACACAGTCCAGACACGATCCCAGCTGTAGTGTTAGAATCAGCGCTGAGACAGTCCAGGCACTATCTCAGCTGTAATTTTAGTATCAGCAATCACCCATTTCAGACTCTATCTCAGTTGTAGTGCAACAAATGTCCCAGACAAAGTCTAAAAACTATCTCAGCTGTGGAGTCTGAGGTGGCGGCAACACAGTCCAGATACTATCCCAACTGAAGTGTTAGAATCGACACTGACACAGTCCAGACACATTCTAAGCTGTGGTGCTGGAATGAGCACTGACGCAATCCAGACACTATACCAGTTGTAGCGGTAGAAGCAGTACTGACATAGTCCAGATACTGACCCAGCTGTAGGGTTGGAGCCTGGACTGACACAATGCAGCTACTATCCCAGCTGTAGATAGAGCCGGTACGAACACAGACCTGACACTATCCCAGCTATAGTCTGACAATCTGCACTGATACAATTCAGTCACTCTCCCAGCTGTAGGGCCAGAGGTGGCACTGACACTGAAAGTCTGGAATGTGCCAGCGCTGGCTGTAACTCTACAACTGAGAGTGTGGAATGTGTCAGTGCTGACTCTCATACTAATAATGATCTTTTACTGGCCCGAGCCACTTGTCACGGCTCCTTGCTGCTGTGTGTAGTTATATAGAGCTATATATAGATGTGACAAATGCTTACATTTGTTCTCCAGTAATAGCTGAAAGTCCTCAGGGACTTGTCTACATTGTGTGCCTGTGACACCCATTGATGGAGCAGTCGGTATTCCCCTTTGAGGAGAAAGAGGAGGGGAGACATTTCATAAAAATGGGTTGCGCCAAATCTGCCTCATCCATCGGGAGGCTCACGTGCGTCCTCTGCCATGGACTTCATCGCTCTCGTTATGACTAAGGTCAAGGTCACTAACTGCGCTTTTCAAAACTGCTCCTAGAACTGCATGAAAGCGAGGCCATGTTTTTGGTGTGGAAATGGCCGAGTAAATTGAAAAGCACCAATTTTTTTCAACCAGCAGAAACAATACCTTAGGGGTCACCCTGGTTGTATTAACGTCTTGAACCTGTTACCGTGACCGAAAATCATTTCACTGTACTATCCCATGTTTGAATGTGGGTCACCCAATTCTAATGGTTGCTGAAGGGAGCAACGGACAACTGGGCTGCTAGGTCTGGGGTTCCAGTACATTCTCTCAACTTCCAGGCATGATTTCCCCGGGCATGTATCAAAACATCAGGAGGAATCTATTGTTCTCTTCACTGCAGTGGATAAATCTGAGACCTGTGGATGTCTTTGCTATATGTGACCGAGGAACGGTCTGAGTATGATGACTGTTTTGATTTTTGAATGTCAGCCATTTGCATCTGACACTGAACCCTCTGTATGACACTACGCTGAAATATTGAAGCTTGGTTGGCATGTAACTGTTTAAGGGGATATCGGAGTTTACAATACACTTTCACATGCTGCACAGGCTGGTTTTAACAGAAGTTTTTCACCTGCAACTGTGCGTGTGTGCGTGCGGCGTGCGTGCGTGTGTACGTGCGTGTGTGTTGCTGGAGAAAGAGCAAGGAGGACATTTTCTACTGCCTCTGGCCACTCTTCCCATTGCCCAGGTGGCATTTATTTAAAGGGCTCCATCTCTACACACACACACACACACACACACACACACACACCTTTCCATTACCTCCAGTGTCCTCATTGCTCAACCTGCTGGATTAATTAAGCTGCTCTCGCCCCGTGATCCCACAAAGCTTTTGGAAATGGGGTCACTTTTTCACTGGCGGGACTGGAGCCCGCACCATTGACCCATTCATCAGCAGCGCTTCGGCGAGGGCAGGATTGGGAGAGAGAGATGAAAAGGAGAATGCAGAGAGGAAGGGAAATTTGAAGAGAGGAAATTTGGCAGCAGGATGTATTTGGGGATATTGTGGGGTGCGGGGGAGGGGGGGCTGTGAAAAAGGTCAGTTCACCTGAGAACTGCAATGATTAAAAAATGCCTCTTTCCATTATGCTGCAGTCTGAAATGCTGATTTTAAATTGCAGTGCGCAGAGGTCTGTGGGAGGGCGGGAAGACTGGCGCCGAGGGGGCGTGGAAGTTTTGAGGAATGATGGGGGAAATGGATCCCATGTATCATTAATAACTACCGAATGAGCAATTTCACTGCCAGTGCTGCTGACAAAAAACACATTCATTGTCATCTCACCAGGGATGTTTTGTGCTTAAATAGATTGATAGTGCATCATGAGGTGCATGAAGGAGAGGATGGGTGGGGACGGGGCAGGAGGGGGGATGGGTTAAGTCAATGGAGACATATAGAGATCTGTGTGGTATGAGGAGGGGAAAAGAGTGACACTAATTAATTGGAGAAAAGGTAGAGAGAAAGAGAAAAGGAGAACTTGCGGCTCTTTGATCAGTTGCACGCCTGCCGGGATGGAGCCGCGCTATTGGCTCGAGGCGTGACGGTGGGCTGCTGCTTGATCTGGCGGGACCCGCGGCTCTCTCACTTCTCCCAGACAAACAAGCGCTCACTCGCTGTGACTCTGATGACATGACGGCAGGGTTCTGTGGGAGCGCCGGTGCCTCGTTTCATCACTAACACAAAGACTGTATGAATCAGACCAATTTTACTGCATTAAATATGGTCTTGTGGGAAGGGGTGCCTGATTGACAATTTTTTCCACATTAATGATAAACTGGAGAATGAGGTTTTTTTCGCCCACGGAAAATTAGTTCACACCTTGTAATTTACGATTATTTTGATCTGCATACTGATTCTCTGATATTTCCTCATTGAATAGGAGGAAGCTGATTTGAACATTTAGAAATTTTTGACTGTGACTAAAAGGCTAGTCAGCACAACCCTCTGTCACATTGAAGCATTGCGCTGTAGCCTATGATGAGGTGTTTGTGTAGATAACCGCCTGACAAGATCAGAATCATTAGATCCTTCCTGCTCGCTGTGTCAATCTTATCCTGTTTTCTTTCCTCATCTTTTCTGTCATCTGAGTCTGTGTGCATCAGCTGTACATAAATCCAGCTCCTTCAGATCTCTCAGCAATTTCATTAACTTCAGCATCTTATGCTCACAGTTTTTACCTTTTGATTCATTTTTAACCCATTTAAACCGGGACAGCATGTGCGCATTTTAACCTTTAAAACCGGGGACGCTGTTACACATTTCTACCCTTCAGGCCGGGAAAGCGGATACGTCGTTTTGTAGTTTTCATTACTTTTCTGACCATTTCCGGGCTCATAGCTGTTCTTTTACTGGCACTTTATACTAGGGCAGATGCCATAGTAACACTTCAAGACACTTCATTTTTTATATTTTTATGTTTATTTTTATTTTATTTCAACGGACACTTTATCATGCCTGCCACCTGTTCCAGAGAAAGAAAAAATGTTTGTTATTCTCTAGTGCAGAGCTTATACTTTTATTTATTAGGCCTCTTTATTCCATTTGAGTTGTGCATGTTATGTAGATAGAGATTTGTTATTTATTTTATTGGTTTTATTTTTTTTAATAGTTTGTTATAGTTTGTTCAGTGTTTTAAATATTGTGATGAAGATTTGCACAAATAAAAAACATAGTTCTTATGAAAGCCACAGGTGTAAGCTCTCAAATACTTTTTGAATTTTGTTTCTATCTGCTACAGAGGCTGAGATGTCAGCTTTTTACGAGACGTTGACACCTGGGTGCTGTTTTCCAGAAAACCTCAGGTTTTAGGGGTTCTTTTCAAAATCACCCATAGGTTTTCATAGGCGTTTTTTGAATAGGCCTCAGGCCTAAATGGGTTAATGGGCCCAATAAAATTATGTACTGGAAATTCAGAATATTATAAATGAAGATTGTCATATACTTTGTTCCCATTTGAAAATTTTTTTTTTTTTGGTAACTGTTTTGATTTTACAGTTGGAGGTATTTTAAAAAGCGATCGATAGTGGAACCATACATGCTCAGACAGTAAATTTTATACTTTTTATTGTATGGGCTGATATTTAATCACAGGAAAATGAATATTAATGGCACAGCATCAGATGGCCGAGATGCATTCAGAGTAGTCATTTAAAGACTTTCCAAAATCTTCATCTCTTCTGACTGCATAAAAAACCAGCCTTCAACCCCCTATAGTTCCACTCCGGGAGTCTGATCTTATTTCATATGAGATTTTGTGAAGGAGAAATGAGATGGAGACAGCGGCATATTGGAGATATCAAATCTTTTTAATGCAGTTCCACCATATTTAATCTCTACCCATTTTCCTTGGTTAATGAGACCCCCAATTCATTTTGCACTAGTGTGAGTACACATCGAAAAACAAAAGGACACAACCTGAGGTCTTTTTGAGGTGCAATTTCTTTTCATTTCTTTTCTGAAACTTGTAAGATTCCCGTGCAATATACTGACTAGTGCAGCTTTTGCATTGATCCACCATCTTGTCTGTTTAATTTGACGAGAAAGAAAGACTGATTGGAGGCAAATGATGGTAGGCAGTGCAGAACAAGCTCAGCAGGGAAATGCAACATGACTGCTTCTGCCAACTGAGGAACAGCTGAAGAGATGGAGGGAGGGAGAGTTGTGTTGAGGCAAGGAGAGTGGAAAATTAACTGAGGACGGTGGGGGAGTGTGTATAATTACAATAGATCCCAGGAGAGAACATGACATTACATCGCCTTCTGCTGCTCCTGCCCTCCTCTTCATTTACCCAGGCTCTCCATCCGTCCCGCCAGACAGGCATTCCTGCTCAGTCCCTGTTCTCCTCATTTAAAAGCTATGGCTTTCTTTGGCTTATTCCCCTTTCCTTCCCTATTGTAATTCATTACTTTTGGAAAAATTGGAATAAAACTGTTTCAGATTGCCGTTGTTGCAGTCATAGGTTCGTGTTACACGATGGCACCAGTTTACGATCTAATAGGTCTTTTGTCTTTGTTTACCTGGTTGCAGACTTTGTGTTGCACATATTGTTATGGATTATACAAGGAGTCTAATTTGAAAAAAACAAACAAAAACATACATTAAATTATCTGATGGTTGCTTAAATGCTTTGAAGTCGGCTTATGTTGTCATACTAGCCGTGCTTCATCTAGCTTTGGATTTGTTAACAATACTGACTGGCTGACTCATGTTCCAGACGATGAAAAAACACGATATGAAAGACAGCAGTGAATGGCTGATTGCTGCTGCCAGGCTGTAATTAGAGCCAAGCAGCTTCCAAAATTATGCGTTGATTCTCTATTCAAGTCTGGTACACATTACAAGTGTGATGTTGAGCTAATGCATTCAGCTTGAAATATTTACACGGTTAATTGATTTGATATTTGTGTAAACAAAAATATCCTGTTTGACAATTTCAGTAATACAGTATACACACTGTTGTAACATTTTTTGGTCTGGTTTTACTTAGCTGAATATTGTATTTTTTTAAGAGAAAAACAATGGAACATAGCTTCTACCTTGAATCATGTGCTTAAAGACTGTTGAAGGAACGAAACCTTAGCCATATTCTGTGAAAGCTGTGCCCAGTCCCAATCCGTCTCATGACCGAATTCTTAAAATCTGGTATGATGGATCCTGCCACTGTTAAAACTAGAGCTGTGCTCAGAGAGCACAAGTACCTCCGCCAATGTACTCAATGTTATTTTTGCCAGTATTAGCTAGCAACCCCTGTGTTTATGCAGTCCTGTAATCTTCGCGCAAATATGTTTTTAATGTGTTTTTGACCTTTTGCATGCCCTTGACCTTGACCTTTGACCTTGACCTCCCAAAATCGAATCACCTCTTCCTTGAACAATACTTAATCATTCCACCAAACTTGATGAAAATCCATCCATAACTTTTTGCGTAATCCTGCTTACAAACAAACCAACAAACCAACCAGCAGACAAACAGTAATGATCACATACCCTCCTTCCTTTAGATGGAATTGCCCTTAAATTTGGTTTGTCATTCATGAGGCAAACAATGATGGCTATATGAATCCTCTGTTCAGGTGTACTGAGAGCTGATATCTGAGGTAAAATGGATGGGAGATTGAAGTCTCTGTACCTAATTAGGTGTAGCTCCTTTATCTATTTTTATAGCATGTTGTTCTTTGCTTGTATTTTTCATAAAGCAGTTTAACACTCTGTTGGGTGCTTTTGTTCCTGATAAACTTAGTTTAATGATCATTTGAAGGTTCATTAAACTTGCTGTGTAACCAACCACATTTGGACTAGGAAGGGAGGAAAATGCATGAAAGTTTGTGTAAGCTTGTGAGAACTTAAGTACACATGACAGATGGCACAGTTTTCAATGGCTGATCAGTAGTCACTACTGGTGAAGTCCCATAGTAAAAAATCACAGGGTAGAAGGACTCATGGCTGTATAATTGTGAAAATAAGAGCATTTTCACATGCACAATGCGACAAGAACTTCCAGGATTGGAACTACTAAGCTGTGTGGTCACAAGACAGCCACTTGTTTGTGAGGCTAATTGGAGAAAAATTACTTCAGTTTGATAGGGAGCATAGAGATTGGACATTGGAGCAATGGAAAAAGGTCATGTGGTCTGATGATTCCAGATTCACCCTATCCCAGAGTGATGGGCGCATCAGTCAGGCTATGAAAGGAAGCCAGTAGCGTAGCTGTCGACAGTGCAAGCGGTGCATTGCACCGGAGCCCAGCAGGTGTAAGAAGCCCGAAAAAGGTATCATGTTAGTATGACCCAATATTTTCCGTACCAGCTGTCCCCTTTGATTATGAGCGTGACATCGTTTAGCAGCAATACAAATTTACGTACATATAGCCTATATACCGCTCACCACTGGACATGTATTACGGTTTTAAATTGAGTGTTTAATTTATTTATTTTTTGACTTACTGAAATGTGACATAACTATATGTTTTATTAAAAATAAATGTTATTTGTATCCACCACTTATTTGCTTTGATTGCTTTCTTCTGAAGTTCCGAAGGAAGTGGGCTTGCTGGGAAATGCTAATTTGTCCAATGACCTTGTTCCTTGTCATTTGTAATAACTTGTGTTGACGTCGCGTCAATTTCTCCTCAATCTTTTGGCAAGAAGCAAGTATTCTATAGTGAGTAAATGATAAGTTAGCATAGCAGCGTAATGTTTAGTAAGCCCAAACAAAAAAGCGGCACCAAACAAAGAAAGGAAAAACGGGAACAGGATGAGTATAGTGCTAAACTGACCAAATTAGATCATTTTTTGCGCATGCTTCTGCTTCATCGAATGCTTGCAATGTTAATGTGTACCGGGAGGCGTAAGCTCACCATCACTTAAATGTATAGTCATGTAATTGTTACCTCTCATATAAATGTAGAACATTAACTGACAGTAGATCCTGACCGATCCTGTTGGCGTGTCTGGAGATTTAAATCATCAGTTAAGCTACGCTGCTGTGCCTCGCGCGTAATTATGCACGGACTGGTGTCTCCCCGTGAAACCTGCTGGGGGGATCGCTGCAAGTGTTTAAGCTTAAAATATGCTTTTACTTTGGATTATGTAATTAATATTTTCCTCATTAATAATGTATTATTTCACTAACCCAAACCCATATGGTATTAATCAAAATGTTATATTTTATAACGCAGCCCGCCCGATCTGCAGATTATCCAAGTTGTCCGCAGATATAACTGCACTGGGCGCATCACTACTGTGTTGGCATGTAATGAGCCACTGTGTTTTTCTCGATGGCTATTTGTTCTATGCTCAATGACATACTGTCTGTTACTTTTGTGTTAATTTGTTAGTGAAGGCTGGCTAAATCTATTTCAGATGTGTGGTAGTTGGAGCAATCAGGCTTTGGTCTTCTGAGTCCAACACAGGCTGTTTGATTGGCTTTGATTATTTTGGCGCTTCCTCTGCTGTCCATGGTGCTAATTAAAGGCAGGTTTGCAGAATGAGAGTTGTATGGTGAGCCTCTCCATGGTGACATAGCTATTTTCTGCATGTGTACGCGCACAAGCGTGCGCTTGTGTTTGGGGTGGGGGTGGGGGGACCAAAAAAAATTTTTGCACCGGGGCCAATCACAGTTAGGTTACGGTACTGAAGGAAGCCCATGAATGGATGCACCTGTCATGCATAGAGCCCACAGCACTAGCCTGTGGAGGCAATGTTATGATCGGGGGGTTGCTTCAGTTAGTCGGGTCTAGGCAATGTTATGCAGCAATAAAAGGAAGTCAGCAGACTACCTCAATGTAATGAATGACCAGGTTATCCCATCAATGGATTTTTTAATCTCTGCTGGCACAGGCACATTCCAGGATGACAGTGCCAAGATTCTTCGGGCTCAAATTGTGAGAGAGGTTCAGCGAGCATGAGGAATCATTTTCACAAATGAGTTTGCCACCACAGAGCCCTGACCTTAACCAATTGAAAGTCTTTGGAATGTGCTGGAGAAGGCCTTACGGAGTGGCTTGATTCTCCTGTCCTCAATGCAAGATCTTGGCCGAAAATGCATCTCTGATTGGAAATAAATGTTGTAACATTGCAACATTGCATAAGCTTGTCAAAACAATGTGCTTTGTGATCAGAGCTTTAAAAAAAAAAAGTAGAGTTTGCAACTTTTTGTGGCCAGCCAGTGTAAATAAAAACATGAAAATTTTGTAATTTGCCCTATATGAAATTTGAGGGATACGCTCAAAATTTCATTGATTTCAATACAGATCTAGTATGTGTGCAGAAATGGTCTATTAATCTGGCTCAGCACGATTCTTCGGTTAGAAATAATATTTCATCCTTTGTTGATGGTATCTGAAAATCACATACAGCAGGGTGAGGACAAATAGTCCTTTCTCTACTTCAGAGTAAATGCTTTGGCATATTTTTCATGCGCTGCACTCATAAATGTTGTCTCTTGTCCAGCCTGTCAATCTTTGCTAATTGACATTAGCATTCAGATGAGGGCATTTCAAAATCGGGTAGGTCACTTATGTGGGAGGTAGTTGTTTGTGCCTATAGGTGCATACTGTAGGTATTGCGGCTGCACTTCTTTGCACTAGCTGTCTCTCCTGGGACTTCATTTTCTCCACACAAGTACCGCGCTTCAGTTCCTGATCAGTATGCGTATGTTTCCACTGTAAGTCATTCAAGATGAATGCCAGTAAAGGACAAATGGGGTTTCTCTTTTTTAGCCTCCTTTTGGCTCTGCCCTCTCTTCCATGCCTGCTGTCAGGAAAAACTGCACAGTTCCAATCTTTACTATGGCCCACCCCTCGAATATCAACATATTGAGTTTACTTTAGTAGCAGTAGTGCTTCAAACACTTGCTGTTCTAAATTTAATAGTTGTGCTCAATAGTTGCATTGAGTCAGCTTTAAACATTACTAACCCTTCTGCGCTTATGATAAGTGGCCCAATGTTATCTGGGGAGTGAGTTACCCTTCATGTGGTTGAATGCATCATCCAAATGGTCATTGTGTCTTTGTGGTCTGGTCTTTTCATAGTCTTTGCCAGTATCACGCATAGTAATTGCAAATCTTTAAATTACTTTTTTCAATGAATAATTTCAGAAAACAGTATCCAGAAGAAAATCTTGCAACTGCTCAATAAAATTTTACTGTTGGATGGGATCATTCAGAAACTAAAGATTGTGTTTTCTCAGAAATGAGCAAATACAATACAAGTCACTCATTAAAGTATGGTGAGAACATAACACGGTTCGTTGTGTTGCATTTATGAAAGGAAATTATTATGGGCTAGCTGTTCCAACAGTTCCAGGAACAATTCTTTGGAGATATGATTGATTGTCCAACAATTCTTGGTGCCCAGTCCTGTATCAAATAATTCCAGCTTGCCTTCAACAAATGTCTTCTGCTTTCATCCCTCTACTGGAGGTTTTCATCGATACACCTGAAAGCGGGATGCCACTGTATCATAATGCTTCAAGAACACTGTGGTCAGAGGGTCTTTTTGGATCCTGGTTATGCTGTCCCATCTTCATTACTTGTCTGTGCCTCGAGACCAAACTGCATGGTTGCAACATGGACCTACTGATCACTGTTGACCAGGATGTCACTGTCAGTTTTCTAGACTGGGGGGGTTGGCTTCACTTTTTGGAGCACTCTCACCACAGGGTGTTTCAAAAAAAAGTATTCCCAACTTTAATCATCGATTAAACTGTACAAAAACCTGTGAAAATAAACGTGTGGTTGGGGTATCATTTAAAAGAGGGTAATGTTCCTATGTTTTAGTTTGTGTAGGCATTCTTTTTTTCTTGTCTGTTTTTCTGTTCTCTGGAGTGTTACAGGACGTCCCACATCCAGATGGCATGCTGATTGTTTGCACCTCATTGGCAGTTGCATCCTATAAGAGGCGCTGATTCATCCTACCAGGGCGCCATGCTACGCTGGGCCATGTAGCTCTCTCCGTCGGCCCTATCACACTCTGCCGCGCTTTGCCTTCCCGTTCGCCACTCATCGCCCCTTCGAGCGTTCTCGTCACTACTGTACTCTACCATTTATTGAGTGGAAGACGAAGGCCTGCTTTCCAGGCTGTTTTTCTTTCAATGAGACTTTTTTGTGCATTAGTTTTTTTTTTTTTTTACATTTGGCATAATAAACTCCATAATGAAGTTATTGTGCCTTGTTACGGTTTAATTTTTCTGTTCACGTCCCTTACTCTAGACGGGGACGTAACAAGAGTAAAACCAGCTCTTTCTGATGACATATCACACTTAAAATAAAATTTAGTAGTTTTTGTACAGTATAATTGATGATTAAAGTTAGGTATTCTTTTATTTTTGAAACACCCTGTATTATCATCATCATCATTCAATTTATAGTAATTTATAAGGTCCATCTTTCTGTTGGTCGCCTGAAAACATAATGAAAATGAGAAGATTTGTCCCCAGTCCTCCGCCCCTTTTCTAAGGGAAAAAGTGAATCCCTCTCTCTGGTGTGTCCTTGAGGTCTTACTGGGATAATCACTCACTGCTCTTACTGAGCATGCTCAGTTCCTGCCTCCATTACCACAGGGCAGCCGCTGCCTGCAACTTTTGCGATGTTTGCGGAAGTTTATGACGGAGAGGCCTCCCCTTAGGAGGGGATCTGCATTCTCTTGCCATGTGCACACTGACCTCAGATCCATAGCAAATGGATGCTTCACATGAGTGATCGTTTTTCATATATCCGTGCTGGATGTCCTCACTCCCTGCATACTTATTTTGCTTTTTAAAGTTGAGTTTTCTTTGCACAGCTCTTCTTGAATTGAGTTGACTTGGCCTTTGAAATCTTGTTTTGTCAACGAAAAGAGTTGCTGAGTTACTGCTTCTTCTCAGCGGTGCTGTTACAGTATTGTGTATGATAATTATACACTTAACAAAATGAAGATAAATCTGAAACCAAGTAGTATTCAAGTATTTATTTAATGCAATATTAGCTTATATAGATGAAAATAAGTAAAAAGATAATATATAGTTAAAAATAATAATGTCTACTTGAGAGAAAAAGTAAATATCTAGTGTGGCCACCCTTTGCTTGGATTATAGCGTTTAATCTTTCAGGCATAGTTTTTACATTTTTTCCAATGTTCTCACTTGCTAAACTTCCATATGGTTTAAATTCATTCCAAAGAGATTCTTTTGATTTTACAACAAATTTGCTCAATCGGATTAAGGTCTGGACTCTGAGCAGGCCAATTCATATTTTTTAAGTCACCAGATGTTTCTGTCAGGGATGATTCTTGCACAACATAGAAGTGTATTAAGGGTCATTATCTTGTTGAAAATAAAATCCCTGGCCAATCAGTCTCTTTTCATATAGCAACAAGTACCTCACAAGGATGCTGTGATGCTTCTTTTGATCCATGATTCCATTGATTTTTTATGCGATCATCTGCTCCTTTCGAGCAGACTGATCTCCAAACTATTATACGACCATCTCCATGTTTTACTGAAGGTGTTAAAAGTCATTTTTGTAATGTTCCCCGACTATACGGCACACACAAGTTTTGCGTTTGGGTGAGAAAGTTTCGAATTTTGATTCATCGGTCCAGAGAACTTGTTCCCAGTCTATTTGTGTCCAATCCTTGAGCTACTTGGCAAACGCGAGTCTTTTCTTTATGTTGCCAGCTCTTGGCAGCAACACGACCAATCAGACCATTTTCACGCAGGCGTCTGTAAATAGTAGGTCTTGATACTTTCATCTCTTCACTTCTGGCGCTAGTAATGTCATCATGGAGTGGTCATACTGTCAACCACCAATTAAAAAAAAATCTTTTTTTTACTTGTTATACACAGATGATGAACATCAGAGGCACTTAACTTCCTTTTTGCACCTCTATTGCTGCTAGTTTTCAGCGAACAAGTCTCTTTGAAAGGCTTGATGGTGTTTCTTACATAACATCTGCAGCATCATGTAAGGCCAGAATACGGCTACAAACAATCTGAGTGCTCTTTCTGTCATGCCATTGTTTTTAACACTGTGACACTGCTCAAAGTTCATGTCACCTCACATACTGGAACAACTGACCATCAGAGGTAATTTTGCGGAATAGTGTTGCCTCAAACCAGTTTCAACTAATTTTTTGAAGCATCAATAATCATGAAATGAGCCTTCAAACATGCATTCAGGCTATGCAAGAGTCAAAAAATAAAATTGCGACACCTTTCAATTGTGATTAAAAAAATGTATGTTTTCAGTGGTTTTTTTTTTATTAAATTACCCATATTTTTACCTCAGTCTACTTTTTGGGAATGATTTTTCTTTAACTCTTGCTGCCTTCAATAGTATTTTTCAATAATTTTCTACAAAAAATTATAGAGAAGTAATGTATTTTTACCCTTCTTTTGACAAAAGTGGTGGTGTATGATCATCACTGCACACCACTGTATGTATATTTACACACACAAGATTTTGGACTCAGGCAAGACATTTTTAATTTGACACACAGCAAAAACAGGAAGTCAGTCCTCAAGAAGATTCTTGAGAGGCAGGACCGCATGACCCAGGTTTGTTTCACTTACCAAAATTGTAAGGATGTGCAGTGCACAATTCTAGTCTTGATCCATTCAACTCTTAAACACTAATGTCAATCGTTCCACTCACCTGGATAGTTTTGGCCCACTATTCTCGAGTAAATTAGGGCTAGTGATCCTTGGCGATGACAAGTTAAGGCCCCTGCCCATAGCCATCAGTTTTTAAATAGCAAATGGAAGTGAATGATCGGAACACTGGTTCATCTAAAGAGACTCTGTTCAATTATGTTGATAGCTCTGTTGCTGGGGTGTGTATGCGTCGTGGAAATGTAACCCAATTAAAATGTCTGGCATACATCAAAGTCCACTAAAGTACACAAACCCTTTTGGGGAAGTTCACAGTTTGGATTTACTCTTCTGAAACCAGAATAAGTTTCACGTATTTGAGACAAATCTCTCTGGAATAAAGTTATCTTTCCATGAAGATCAGAAGTACGTTGTTTTTTTTTTTTTTTTTTTTAAGACTGCCAAACTGGGGAAAAGCATTGACTGAGGCAAGAAAATTATTTTTTACGAACTGCTGGTTTAAAGGAATCCCCACATTTAAAAAAATTAATTAATTTTAAAAGCCAAGAAAGGGAGTTTCAAGGACAGGGACAATTATGGATTTTCATCATCATTTAATACTTGCTAAAAAACAATCATAATTATTCATTTGGGAACACTAGTATAGGTGGAATTTAGTGATACAGCCAAAGTAGGAGAGTGCAGGGCCAATACGCTGGGTCAGAAACTCCATTTAATTTCGAACTGAAATCTTAGTATGTGCTTCCTGCTTCACTGTGGGCCAATATACTGGGTCAGAAAATCCATTTAATTTCTAACTGAAATCATAGTATGTGCTTCCTGCTTCACTATGGGCCAATACGCTGGGTCAGAAACTCCATTTTAATCCATTTAATTCATTTAATTTCTAACTGAAATCATAGTGTGCGCCTCCAGATTCACTATGGCAGAAATCATAGAAAAGGCCAAGAGGATCTTATATAACTGAATTGCATCCAATAAATTATGGCACTGTGGGTTATACATTTGCATATTCTTGGAATAAGTTGAATTTTGAGTTTGTCAAAGTCTGATGTACTGGAACAGGAAGGACGTCCTTTACCTTAAAGTGACAAGATAACACAATGACTTCTAACATTGGCATTAGCCTGGTCTGTAGAATTTATGTGGGCTGACGAGCTGAGAAACACACTATTAAATGTATCAGAAAACTTCTCAAGAGTAACATACCCTTGGAGCATTGTTGTCGGCCCAAAGTACTGTGCTTATGCAACACTGAAATTCCTCCATTGTGTGACTTCAGTGTATCTTAAAAAAAAAAAAATGTAACAAAATGTTACAAAGTTACTAAGCCAAAGAACCACAAGAGTTGGTGACAAACATGAAATGAGGCACAGACACATGGAGAAAAGCCCACAATCAGCATTTGGAGGTACCACAAGAAAAAGCAAATGCAGAATAATAATTCTCTAATGCCAACCAATATAGAGTTGTGTGCAGTGATGATAATACACCTAACAAAATGAAGATGAAGAAAAATTAAAAATCAGAAACTACTATTCAAGTATTTATTTCATATAATATTGGATGATATAGATGAAATTAAGTAAACAGATAACAATATATAGTAAAAACAAAAATGATAATGTCTTTTTGAGAGAAAAAGTCAATATCTAGTGTGGCCACCTTTTTTTTTGATTACAGCATTGAATTTTTTCAGTCATAGTTTTCACATTTTTTTTTTATCTCCTCACTGGCTAAACCATGATTTGAAAGTCATTCCAAAAAGGTTCTTTCAATGTTACTATGGATTTGCTCAATCGGATTAAGGTCTGGACTTTGAGCTGGCCGAGTCATAACTTTTATGTCACCAGATGTTTCTTTCCAGCTGAGATAGTTCTTGTACAACTTAGAAGTGTGTTTAGGGTCATTATCTTGTTGAAGGTAAAATCCCTCACCAATCTTCTCTTTCCAGATGGCAATCCGTTCCTCACAAGGATGCTGCGATACTTCTTTTGATCCACGATTCCGTTGATTTTTATGAGATCACCGGCTCTTTTCGAGCAGATTGAACGCCAAACCATATTACCCCCTCCATGTTTTACTGAAGGGGTTAAACAGTCATTTTTGAAATGTTCCCCAACTCTACGGCGCAAATAAGTCATGCGTTTGGGTGAGAAAGTTTTGAATTTTGACTCATTGGTCCAAAGGACTTGTTCCCAGTCCATTGGCGTCCAATCCTTGAATTTCTTGGCAAAGTTTGATTTTGCCAGCCCTTGGCAGCAACACTACCAATCAGACTATTTTCACTCAGGCGTCTAGAAATGGTAGATCTTGATACTTCCATCTCTTCACTTCTGATGCTTTTAATATCATCACGGAGTTGTCATGCTGTCAACCGCCGATTTATTTATTTATTTATTTATATGTTTTTTTAACTTGTCATACACAGATAACAAACATCAGAGGCACTTTACTTCTGTGATACACCTCTATTGCCACTAGTTTTCAATGAACAGGTCTCTTTGAAACGCTTGATGGTGTTTCTTATAGTGCCATGGCAGCATGTAACGTCTTCAACATCATATAAAGCCACAGTGTGGCCACAAATAATCTCAGAGCTCCTTCCATCTGTCGTGCCATCGTGTTTAACACTGTGACACTGCTCAATGTTCATGTCACCTTGTATACTGAAACAACTGATCATCAGAGGTAATTTTGCAGAATAATGTTACCTCAAACCAATTTAAACATTTTTTTTAGTATCAATTATCATTGAATATGCAAAAATGCATTCAGGCTATGAAAGAGTAAAAAAAAATAATAAAATTTGTGACAGCAATCAATTGTCATTAAAAATAGATGTTTTCAGTGTTTTTGCTTACCCATATTTTTACTTCAACGTACTTGTGGGAATGACATTTTTTTTTTTTTTGGTCCTCATTGCCAACAATAGTATTTTTCAATGCATCTTCACCAAAAAAATTCACAGAAATATATACATGTGCAGTATGTATACTTTATATACTCTGTTTTGAGTAATAAGTACGCTACTTTCTTGAGTACAAAGAAGAGAAAATGTGTTCTCTCTGCCTGAGTATCATTTACTCCTTTAGAATTTATGATACACTGCAAAAGATTTAGCTGATTTATCCTGGTTGGTGCTATGAATTCTCTGCACTGATGACCTTACTTAAGGTGAGTGGAAAACTGAGGGCTGTGTGTGGCCAATCAGCTGTAGCTATTGCATCTTGTACAGCCTCTGGGCTTAGTAAAAACCTGGGACCCATTCTAAAGAAGCCATGCTATTGAGGCCTGTTCTCATTCTCTCACTTTCAATAAATCTATTTGAAAGTTATTGTATGTGATGCAAAAACGGTGAGTTAAGATCTAGGTTAGGAGTGTTTGTCGAATGACAGGCATGAGTTTGATGAATGCGTGCAATCTAAACTGAAACGAAGTGTGAAACGGAGGTGATTTTCTCCCTAGTAGGCCTCATGTTCCTGGCCTGCTTGCTGTTGAACACAGGACCAGGTAGAGCAAAGTTCTCGATCAGTCTCAGCAGTCAGGGCAGTCGCCTCAGTGGAACACTTGATTATTCCTGCTGCACCGGTAATTTTTGTATCATTTTAATCAAGGGGTGGCACAGTGGTGCAGTGGGTAGGAATGTCTCCTTACAGGAGAAGGTCATTGCTTCAAATCCAGTCAATGGCATTTTGTATACAAAGCCTCCAGGCACTCCTGTTTCCTCCCACAGTCCAAAGGCGTGCATGTTAGGCTGATTGGAGACTCTAAATTACCCTCTACATATGAATATCTGAGCGAATATTATGTGATTTTATTCCTACATGTATTTACAAGAGTACAATGGATGTCATGATATAGCAGTAAAATGCTGCGCTGAAAGTGTCTGAGAGGGACACTTGGCAAAGAATGTGACTGCATTTTTACACCCCATGCCATTATCCTAGGACAGAGGTCCTAAGTGATACATTACTGGATCCCTGGATGGTGGTCATCTTATCATCGTCTTCACTGGCGCAAATATTAGCTTTACAGATGCCTGGTCTTGCTTCATCCACCACCTGCAATGAAAAGTCAGTTAACCCACGTGGAATCCGAGAGATGACCTCCTGCTGGGTGTTCTTTTTTTTTTTTAGCATCCTGCTGTTTTTGCAACCACCATGCAATTGACTCTCCCCTGCCATTGTCATTATTTCTTTCAGTCACGTTTCCCGACTGTACTGACTCTACCACGGGGGGGAACATCCCGAGGTGAGGAAGACCGTTTAATTGTCGGCCATCTTGTAGCACAGGCTGAGGACCCGTGATGATGACCTCAGGCTACTGCTTGATTCCCCATTCATCCCCGCCACCAAATGCTCCTGCCTACCCTCCTTAATTAGGCTAATTTGGATCACAATATTTTGAAGTTTTTGTAGTATTTGATTTAGGTAGACTTCTTTTGTACTCAATGACATCTGTATGTATTTAAATTTTATACTTTGGTTCCTTCTCAGCACTGATAAGTTGAGGTCATTTTTGGTAATGCAGCATATTTCATATCTGGGCTTGAAATGTTTTTGCCATCTTTGGGATTACAACTTGAATTTATCAGTGAATGCACTTATGTCTCTCCTACATTGTGAGTTGCTGAGGATAAAAGCCCCTGCCATTTGAATACAATGTAATGCAATGCAATCGATATGCAACATTACATAATACCTAAGTACTGCTGAGGGGTTATTGGATTTCTATTGACCGCTCCTATAACCCAATTCTCTGTGATATTAAATGGGCATCCTCCAGAGCTGATCTCTTCTGCAGGAATTGAATGAAGACCAGTTCTTTGTGGCTCATTTGCCCCATTAGAGTGAGCTAGTGCCCTCTACTGGTTGTTTCTGCCTCCTGCACTATCTCCTTGCCTGCCCTTCACCTGTCACACACCCAGGAACTGGCTGGTCTTCCTGGAACTTAGCCAGCCTTGAATATGCCATGAACTGAGTCTGGTCATCTGTGTTGTTGCTGAGAGGCAATCTATTAAATTGGGCTTTATTTGTGACATACTCTGAGAACAGGGGCAGGGTTTGGGGGTTCTTTTTGATATTTTCAATTATAGTCCTTTATCCCAAGAGCTTGAATTTGTCTTGTACAACACATACACCTGATATGAATTTGTATAAGCATATTCAGTTGTTTGGAATCGCTAGGAATTAGTGGCATAATGAATTCCACCTAGTATCAGGGTATTATGCCTGACAATCCGGTTGCCTCCGCCAGAAGGCTGGGACTTGGCTGTAGGTGGACTTTCCAACAAGACAATGACCCAAAGCATACCTCAAGATCCATACAGAAATGATTCTGTGACAACAAAATCAATGTTCTGCAATGACCATTTCAGTCGCCAAACCTCAATCCAATTGAAAACCTTTTGGCGGAGTTGAAGAGGGCAGTTTATAAATGCAAACCCAGTAATGTGAAGGATCTTGAAAGGATCTGCTTAGAGGAATGGTCCAAAATCCCCCCAAATGTGTGCCTTCACTTTGTCAAAAATTACAGGAAAAGACTCCATGCTGTTATCCTTACCAGAGGTGGTTGCTGTTGGTACTAAATGAAGGGTACCAATAATTAAGAAACTGATTTTATTGAAATTTATTTTGCATTAAATGATAGTTATGATTTTGGTTGTTTCCATTGAAACATTAATAAATTACATCACGCATGATGATATATTGCGTTTCTCTATAATTATATTGTTTATATACTATTTTGTATTGTTTGTGCATTGACAGTCAGGGGTGCCAGTAATTTTTGAACCCACTGTATATTTTGAAAGTTTAACTGTCTGTGATCTCAAATATATGCTTATAACTACTTTAAACTTAAACCATAGGTGCTCTGCTTACTTGTTTGTGACTTGGAATTTCTCAGGAAAACCTGGGAGCGGAAGGGTTACGGTATCTTGCTAATATGGTCATTTGGTTCAAGAGCAACCTCTCAAATTATATTGAATCTAACAGGCTGAAAATGTATTTTTTTTGTTTTCATGCAGTGTAGTGTTTTAGTATTAATAAACTTAAGTTTTTGTTAGCCCGCTTGGCCTCTAGGTCTTTGCCAATTGGGCTTATGCTGCGGTCTGATGCCTTTGTGGTGGTCTGTCCTGCGTCCGTAAAATTTTTGCCTTGTCAGCTCTCTAGCACCTTCAGTTTTTCACAGATCCTTTTCGTATTTTATATGTGTGTATATGGGATGGAAATCGAGGCCAAGTTCGATTTTGGCCATGTTTGGCCAAGTGGGCGCAATAGCTTTGCCACTATTTTTTTCAGATGTCCCACAAGAAATGGCCTTCTCTTGAAAAAATGTTAGTTAGTTATTCATTGAAGAGAGGGTAGTCCATTTATCTGCAATGTGGGTGGACCCTCCCCTTCAGGCCACAGCATCTCTGATTCAGGTGTGTATAGGCTCAATCTGCTGGGTCTTATATTTTCCTCCATTTCCCAGAGGTATCCAGTAAGCAGGGAATGAATTACTCAGTTCCTGCTGTAATCAGAGCTGAGGATCCACTGGATAACAGCAGACTGCGTGTCTACCCTCTGGCGCCTTGACCATGAGAATGTCGATTCCACTCCATTTTATTTGAATTTTTATAGAGGTAGTACTATGCAGGAAAGCTGGGCAAACCAGGGACAACACCCTGAAATAAACAGCCAAAGGTTAATATAACTCCGTAATGGTGGGGAAAATGCTTAGTTTTGGGGAGAAAAAGAAACGCCTTGAGAAAAATTCCTCCTTGTGTTGACAAGTCTTGGTAAAGGGCATCTTCCACTCGCCAGCCCGGCAGAAAATTATATTGATTGCAGAAAAATATGGTCCAAGTGTCTGCAATCTCTCCTATTGCCTTTCTATTGGCTTTAATCAAATAATTTTGTCTGCTAAAGTGTAGTTTTCAGGTGCTGCAATAATGAACAAATTGGATTTAATGACTGCACTGACACGACATACATATAAACTCCAATAAAACGCTTCAATACTCCAATACATTAAGTAAAGGAACAGCTAACTCAAAAATGAGACTTTTGTCATTATCTACTCACTGTCATGCCTATTGAAACATGGATGAAGTTAGTGATCCATTCAACAGATTTGGAGCGTACCAACATAAATCCGTAGCGGCTGTCTCCAGAACAACTGATGTCAATGAGGACTCAATCAGTTGCGTTCTTTAGAGTCCAAAAAACAGCGAAAGATGGCCATGAAATCACTTCATATAGCTTGTGCAGCATTTTTAAAGTCTTCTGAAATCGAACGATTGAATCGTGACTGATAAAGTCGGGCAATACACCGTTACCTTGCGTAAATTTTTACTGCAGCCGTCGTATTTAAAAGAAGTTCTCGACTGTGTGCACCCACCCTGACTTCACTCATTTGCTCCCTGCTCGACAAGAACTCCCCAGCACTTCAGTATGTATCCAGCTGCGATAGGCATACATCACAGACATGGAAAGAGCTCTCCTCAAGTGAATTGTAATGCTAACCACTTAGCTTACTGATCAAACTCTCAAACAAAGAGGAAAATGTGTGATGATTTGAAGAGGAACAACAGTTCTTTGCCCAGCCTTATTTCGGTGTCTGTGCCCTACGCCTATTCGTTGCTCGGTAAATATGGAAGTGCCTGGGGGCTCTCATCAGGGAGAGAGGGAATGAATAAAGGCAGGACGGGTACATGCAATCGTGAAATTTTTAAAAATAATATGCCTGCGGAAAAAATTTGTTCTAAATAATGGTGTAATACAAGTATTTTCCAGTCATACTGCGATCGTTGGAATTCAGAAGATGAGGATTATGGTGAACGAGTTGCATGGAGTAATTTCCATTTTTGGCTGTTTTTTGGACTCTAAAGAAGAGTAATGACTGAGTCTCCATTGGCTTCAGTTGTTCTAGAGAGGGCTGCTGCAGAGTTTTTCTGGAATACTCCATATATGTTGTATGGATTAACAAACTTCACCTCTGTTTCAACTGGCATGGAGGTGAGTTAGTAATGACAATTTCAATACTTGGGTGAACTGCTATTTTAACTTTTCACTGTAAAGCAGCTTAGCTTTGCATTGAAGTAGTTTCCAGATTTTTCCCAAACAGTTCTGTAAGGGTCGTGCTTCGCACACTGGTGATGTGCGTGGAGGACAGGAAGTTGAGGACTAGACTCAGGTGCAAGGATGGATTTGGTTGTATTTATCATGCGCACTGCGCAGCAGAGAGGCACATAAGCAGCAAAACAAAAACAAAGAGGAAACAAGGTTCCTTAATAATGTTATTAGTAATACAACCCCAGTTCCGAAATAGTTGGGACAAAGTGTAAATTGTGAATAAAATCATAACGCAATTACTTTCAAATCACACCAGCCAGTACTTTATTGACAATAGAACAGAGATAACATAGCAAAATGTTGAAACTGAGAAATTTTACAATTTTTTCCACAAAATGAGCTAATTTCAAATTTGATGGCTGCTACAGGTATCAAAAAAGTTGGGACAGGGGCCTGTTTACCATGGTGTAGCATCCCCTCTTCTTTTTAACACAGAGTGGAGGCGTCTGGGCATTGAGGAGACAAGTTTCTTGAGTTTTGACATTGGAATTTGATCCTTATCTTGTTTAATACAGGCTTCCAGCTGCTGGAGAATTTTGGGTCTCCTTTGACGGACTTTTCGTTTAAATTATGCGCCAAATGTTCACAATCAGTGAAAGATCAGGACTGCAGGCAGGTCAGTTCAGCACACGGACTCTTCTACTACGAAGCCATGCTGTTGTAATAGCTGCAGTATGTGGTTTTGCATTGTCCTGCTGAAATACACAAGGCCTTCCCTGGAGTAGATGTTGTCTGGAGGGGAGCATATGTTGCTTTAAAACCTTTATATACCTTTCAGCATTCATGGTGCTTTTTAAAACATGCAAGGGTCCCACACCATATGCATTAATGCATCCTCATACCATCAGAGATGCTGGCTTTTGAACTGAACGCTGATAACAGGAGGGGTGGTCTTTCTCCTCTTTAGCCCAGAGGACACGACGCCCATGATTTCCAACAAGAATGTCAAATTTGGACTCGTCTCACCAAAGGACACTTTGCCACTGTGCTACAGTCCATTTTGAATGAGCCTTGGCCCACAGAACACGGCGGGGCTTCTGGATCATGCTCAACAATGGCTTCATTTTTGCATGATAGAGTTTTAGGTGGCATCTGTGGATGGCACGGCAGACTGTGTTTACAGACAGTGGTTTCTTGAGGTATTCTTCAGCCCATTTAGTAATGTCAATGACAGAATCATGCCGGTGAGTGATGCAGTGGCGTCAGCAGGCCCGAAGATCACGGGCATCCAGTAAAGGTCTTCGGCCTTGTCCCTTACGCACAGAGATTTTCCAGTTTCTCTGAATCTTTTGATGATGTTATGCACTGTCGATGATGAGACCTTCAAAGCCTTTGCAATTTGACATTGAGGAACATTGTTTTTAAAGTATTCCACAATTTTTTTTACGCAAGCCTTCACAGGTTGGAGAGCTTCTGGCCATCTTTACTTCTGAGAGACTCAGCCTCTCTGAGACATCCCTTTTTCTAGCCAATCATGTTACACACCTGATGCCAGTGAACCTAATTACTTGCTAAAAGTTCTTTCAGCTGATTCTTTTATATATTAATTGCTTTTTCAGCCCTTTTTTTACCTGTGTCCCAACTTTTTTGAGACCTGTTGCAGCCAAAAGATTTGAAATAAGCTCATTGTGGAAAAAAATATAAAATGTCTCAGTTTTAACACTTGAAATGTTATCTATGTTCTATTATTAATAACATATTGGCTCATGTGATCTGAAAGTCATTGCATTTTGATTTTATTCAAAATTTATATTTCGTCCCAACTATTTCGGAATTGGGGTTGTACAAAACACAGGGCTTTAGTTACAGCAACGATGTATGACTAAAATTGAAACAGAAAAGAGGAAACGAGGCTCCTTAATTATAAAGTTAAAGTGCTGATATCAACAATAAACAGCACTAAGTTAGAGAATTAGAACATACACGCAATACGCGGAGGATAAGTCTATACAAGACTAGCAATACAACACAGATATGTGGTTTACGAGGCTTCGCAAAGACTAAGTGCGAGACTTGGTCAAAAATAGCACAATATAACCTCGCAGTGAAAATGGCTAACAGATGCATGCAATGATTGCGGAGCTGAAGAGTGCAATCCAGGTCTTAATAGACCGGTGAGTCTGACGGCTGGAGGCGTGACCTTACAAGTTCACTGTCACAAAATTTAATGAGCAAATTGTGGCACGGAAGGTCTCATGAGTGTATTTGTTTTATCCTTGCTAATTTTCTGACTAATAATTTGTTGTTAAGACCATTCATATTTTGCCATTTTTGGCTTGGCCCATTTTTTTCCCTGAAGTGAAAATGCAGACTGTACACCTAGTCTGTAAAACAGTGAGTCAGCTGAAACATCTGAACTGGTGCCAACTGCTCTGCCAGAAGTAGGTAAAAAGTAATTAAAAAAAAAAAAAAAGACTGTGACGTGAGCTTTAAGGACAAAGCCTGTTTTGGCTGCATGCATATAATCTTAGTGGGTGGGCAGAATATAATTGGGAGTATTCATTTAGCTGGAAAAATGGCAGTCTCAGCAAAGAAGTTTGCATTAATAGGTTAGAAAATCTGTGGGGGCTTCCTGGTTGCATCTAGGAGTGGCAGTGCGAAGGGATCAAGTTATTTTGTGTTCCTTTTCCTGTTCACCCGCGTCTGGACAGTGCTTTATCACTGCTGTCAAATCTCCAGAATCAGCACCCATGGAGTCTGTTGAAAAGTTCCTGTAACATCAAATTAGTGTCTAACTGACTGACTCTGCCTTTCTTTGTCTCAGATTCATTTCCTGTGTAAAATGCATCAAAGGATTTCTCATTCCCTCCAAACACAAGCACAAAAACATGCCCAGAGAATCTGAGCGATCACTCAGTTCAGTTTAATCCTTTTTGGCTGGGCGCGTGCCTCTTTGAATTTCAGTTTGGGGAATGATGTACCATCCTTGTCACTCAGTTAATAAGATTTCACTCATTGCCTGCAGTATTTCCTCATGTTAGTTAGGCGCGAATCTGATTATTTCTCTTCAAATCCTTCCTTCACATCCTTTCTCTATCTTTTTAATCTTTTTTTTTTTAACCAAGACTCCAATTAGGATTACCATGAAAACATCATTTAAATTCTTTAAGTGCTTAAAAACATGGGATTTAATTTGTAGGGGAATCTTTATGACAGGATTTTTGTTTGATTTGCGATTTGAGGACTTAATATTGCATTTATTCGCACATCTGATATCACCTCAGGTTATTTACTGTACTGAGAGGGATACAGTAGTGGTTTTGCATGTGAATTTGTGGGTTTGTAACTGTCAGTCTGCATGCATATTAAGCATTGTGGAATTGTGATATCTGGCTGACATAATAAAAATAGTTGGCCTAATGCAATAGAGAGTTGTAGTTCAGCTCAACTTATAATTGAATCTAAGGTGCTGCATATGATACGGTATAATCCGTAAGTTTTTGGACAGTTACAAAAAGTGGCTACAATTCCTACATTACTCATGCAATATGGATGAAATAGCCAAATCTAAAGCTGGAAATCTCTGGTTTCACTACATTTATTTATCTAAAATGCCTCATTATGAAGTATCGGGCCAAAGAGCAGCAACTGGTACTGTCCAAATTTTTATGGATTCCCTTGTATACCGAGAGCTCCCTTGACCTGTACCTCCCCAACTCTTTCCTGTAGAAGCGTTTGAGATGGTGCTGCGTCACGGACGGAACGCCACCCTCCAGACCCTGCAGGACGAGTTCCCCGCCTTGAGGGGCGGAGCCAATGGGGCGGTCGGCCAGCTCTTTTTGGATATGTCGCTGTACATCCTAGGCTCCGACTCTAGGGTGGATGACATGGTAACCTCCTTTTTCAGCCGGCTCTTCCCATTGGCTTACCGCCGGCTCCTGGGAGGTGTAGGGTCGGCAGGGTCAGAAGAATGCCTGCGCGGGTCCTGGAGAGATACAGGGGCCTTTGGCCCGTACCCGAAGATGATGATGACTCGCCTGTCGCGCTCTCTGCTGGCCACGCGGGTCTTCCTGCAGGCGCTGAATCTGGGCATTGAGGTGGTGAACACCACCAATCACCTGCGGGCAGGGCGGGACTGTGGGCGGGCCCTTCTGAGGCTTTGGCACTGCCCCCGCTGCCAGGGCCTGCTGGAGGCTCCGCCTTGCCACGGCTTTTGTTTGGCAGTCATGCGGGGGTGCCTCGGGGGGGCGAGCGAGGTACAGCCCCACTGGCGGGGGTACGTGGAGGGTCTGGGTACGCTGGTGGGGGCCATGAGGGGGGAGCAGGACTTGGAGGCCATGGTGATGCGTCTGCACGCGCTCGTCCGTCTCGCCCTCCGACATGCCCTCAACATCCGGAGTCGACTAAAGGCTGCAGTAAGTCAGAGTCTCGGCTTGTGTTTCTGAATGTGTGTGTTTCTGCCTGTGCGGGCCTGTGTATGTGTGTGCGTGCAGCCCTGAGTGTGTTAGTGTGCATTTGTGTGCGCGCATGCATATGTGTGTGTGTGTGTGTGTGTGTGTGTGTGTGTGTGTGTGTGTGTGTCTGCATGTTAAGTGGGTGGCAGAAATGCATCCAACTTTTCAATTAGGGCTCACTGCAAAATACTACGTGACTTCTGATGCATGCCTAGATATAAAACATGCATTTGCCATACCCACACAGAAACCTACATACAGTCTCACACACATACTCACGCACATACACATGCATGTACATGCACAAAATCCCCTTTGGTCCTTTGGTTGAGTGACTGTGTGATTTCACTTCTTTCTGTAAACAAAATTTGGGTTCATCGTGTTATAACAGCAACAAAGTTCTTTGTATGCTAGCTGCAATGTCATGACGCAGGGGCGAAACAGTCATTAAATATTGAAGTCTTTGGTCATTTTTCTATGGGGATGTTGCGATCGCTGTTTTATCAGTGTCCTTTTTTTATTTTCTTTTTTTTTGGGGGGGTGTTGGCGTGCTGGACCTTCCTCTTTTACACCACGCCCTTTTTTGGGTGACCAGATCGGCCTCCTGCCGGTGACAGCCCAGAACTCATAAATTAAGAGCATAGACTTTGACTGTGTGTGTTCCTGTATGTGTTTGTGTGTGTACATGGGTGCGGAGAGAGATGATTTCAGTGCGTATTTTGTGGGTGCGGAGTTGTTCATTTGTACATTTGTGTGTATGAGCATGGGTTTCTGCAGCCATGCTAATCAATGCATGTTCCAGGAACACCATAATTCCTTGGACAGAGACACATCTTTTATTTTGATTTTTTGCTCTAGCACTTTGAGTAAAAGAAAGAATACAGTAACAATGAGGTTGAACTGCAGACTATCAGCTTTGATTTTAGGGTGTTTTTATCCATACCTAATGAAGCGTTGAAATGACTGTACCTTTCATACAATGACCCTTTGCTTTGGGTACTCGGTGCACATACTCGTGCTCTACCCTGAATACAGGGAGAAGTTACATCCACCTCATGAACAAAAGACACTAAATGAGCTAATACCGATGATCTAAAACTTTCAATTCACTCATAGGTATCCCTTCACAGACCTTAGATGGTAAGCGAACCCTGAGTTCTCACAGTCAACATGTTGGATGTGGGAGAAATGGGACTTGAGCAAATCAACTGATTTTAGGAGCTGCAATAATGTAGGTTTTTTTTTTTTAAATGCATAAGGCAGAATGTATGCGGAACCTTTCCCCCAGAGTTAAAATAATTTTCAGATTATTTTTGTCAGTTGCCCCTATGACCTTTTGATTTGTCATTTGTGAATTTGGCTGATGCTATACCATCAGTATTGAGCTGATAATAACATTGGCAATGTGCAAGGTCAGATATCTGCTCATTATCCAGGATAGTGGGCAAAATACACATGGTTCTGCTTGGAATTACAATTGACTCATGCTCTATTCGCAGAATGCTCCTATTTATAAGTGAATCCTAAAACTATAATTAGAAGCAATACAGACTCTGCATTTCATTAATTTCAGAATTGTCTAGAGAATTTCCATCATTATTCACCATCCAAAATAAACCAAGGCAGCTCAGTGTTTTTGATGTCTAACATCTTACTCAGCACCAAAATTATAATTTGAAAAACATTTTTATTTTTATGCAATACATTTTGAATGGTACTCGTGACTACGTACACTGTGCTTTTGGTAAATTATGCTTTCAGTGAGCTTTTGGGTTTTAGTCCCCCTAGATGAGAATATGCTTTTTGCGTGATTCGTCTCAATCAGCATTACGCCAAATTATTTTTCCATTCAAATTCATAAATTATAAATGTACAAACAAGTCAGTAATTAATGTGTAAAGTAAAGTGAATCATTTACACCAATGGGCCAAAGCAAAATAACCACTCCCAGATGAAGTGTCTGATTTTGATAACTGTTGTAGGAATTTTGATTTTATATTCCTGGTGTTACCTTCCCAAAAAGAACTCAGATAGACAAAGCAGTTAATATTGAAGCCAAAGTCAGTTTACTTTTTCTGCAGAAAAAGGATCCCCGCCACATGCGAGAACTCTCATTACAGGCAAAAGCAAGGATAACCAACAAGGATTTTGCTGTGGTTTAAGTAAGAGTCCATCTTGACATCCTCCTCCCCCTCGAGCTGATTTATGCATCATGGTATCAACAGGAATGTTGCAGACGCACACAGCCCACGTAAAGCCGGCCCTGGAGTATGCATACATCGTATCATTCGGCATCCCAGGCTCAACTTGTACTGTTTTTCCTGAGAACATATAAACTTGAGAGAGAAAGAGAACATCTTGGCCCTGTCAGGACTGCATGGCTCCAGATAAACTATAAGCAATTACGCATTGTTCAAATTTGTGGAAGCTACAGCTATGAAGGCCTAGGCTAATCAGAAACAGGCAAGAGTACACTACCATAGCCTAAGAAAAATTGAGCCAGAGCAAGCAAGGATAAACAATTAATAATAATTAAATGAATCAATATAAAAATGATTCCACAATAACAACAACACATGTCAAGGTGTGGGATATATTAACAGTTGGACCTTTAGGTAGACATGTTGGATGTGGGAGAAATTGGCAGATGTGAAGACCTGCATTACTTTGATGGAGGCCAAATAATAATTGCTGTTATGATGCGGACGAGGAACCAGATGCAGAGAAAGAGTACAATCCAATAGCAGGGTTTATTATAAGTAAAAGGTAATGACAGAGGGACGGAGTCCAGAGCAGAATGGCACAGTTCAGTTCAGATGGTCGTAGGCTTGGGTGTAGGGTGTGTCTGCGCCTGGCCAGTGGCGTCCCGGGGAAGGAGCCGGATGGAGATCAACCTCGCCAGAGCAGAACTGTCAGATGGCCGGACCAGAGAGTTTGGCAGGAACGCAGTCCCAGTCCCCATGACTGCAGATGGCTTGGGAGGTGTTCCAAATGAACTGGGCTAAAGGAACAGACTGGAGACTGGTTAACAAGAATGAGGTCCCCATCCTGGAGACCAAGAGAAAGGCTTGGAAGCTTTTTCCTGTTAATAAGACTCGGAAGAGTACTTCCGTATTTAACTATCATTAAAGGTTACATATAATTTCCATTGACAAAAAACACTAGAATAGGAAGATATTTACTCATTGCTTAAGAGCATATAACAAGTGGTAATCCTGCTACGTGCACACTCAAAGCAATGCATTTTATATGTCACAGACATTTAAGGGAATGGGGAAATAAATGCATCACACCTGATGTGGGAGGCAAGCAGGACATGAAACCAATTAAAGGAGGCAGTTTTTCTAAAAGACACGCAAGTTGCTGGATGGGAGGAGGAACAAGCAGAATTCACACGAGGGTTGTGACAAATGGCTAAACAACCAAGTAGGAGCATTGCCAAAATGGCAGGGCTTGTGGGGTGTTTCCGGTTGGCAGAGGCGAGTATCTACTGCCAGTTGTCCCAGGACGGAAAAAACCATGAACCGGTATGGAAGTGTTGTGCGTCCATGTGGTTTTCCTGTCTGGTTTGAACCGACAGACGGGTTACTGTGGCAAAAGTCACAGGAAATTTTAATGATGGTGATGGGAGGAATGTGTCACAACACACAGTGTTTCACACCCTGCTGCATTAGGGGTGTGTGCTCTCAGACCATTCGGGAGTACACATGATAACCCCAGTCCACCACGATCACGCCACTGCCCAATGAGTCCTGTGTTCTCTACATCATGAGGACGAACGAGTACGTGTGCACTGTTTACCTGGGGAAGACATGGCACCAAGATGCACTGTGGGAAGAAGACAGGGTTGCAGGGTTGTGGAGGGAGAGTGAGGCCTTAGGCAATGTTCAGCTGGGTCTTGGCATTGGATGCTAATTTCACTCCTGCCACCTACCTAAACAATGTGAGGGACCAAAGACATCCCTTTATGGCAACAGATTTTTTTGATAGCAATGACCTCCTATCATTAGGATAATGCGGCCTACCACGCAACACAAATTGCTGGGGAATGTTTTGAGGAATATTATGAGCAAGTCATGGTGCTACCCTGGCCTCTCAATTTCTCAGATTTTAATGTCGTTGAGCATCTGTGGAGTGTGCTGGAACAGCAATCCAGATCACCTGCTAACGTCTTGCTGCCCGATACACCGGAGCACCTTTACACGTTTCATAGAGTCCATGCCTCGGCGGGTCAGAGCTATTTTGGCTGCACATGGTCATAATGTTTTGGCTCATTGGTGAATAATCATATGAGGCGGAAGTCTGATGTGGCATGTCTGTTCTGTGCTAAGTTCTTATACTGCTGTAGCACTGAGGTCTGATAGCGAGCAGTATCAGGATTTCTTTCTGATTTAAAAAATAACTTCTTTAAACTGTCAACTGAATATAATAGCCTTGATATTACCGAACATTTTAAATGATGATTTTGATTGCACTGGGCCTTTATGAGCACGTTACTCCAAACTCTGCGGCTTAAAATGGAAATTAATGGAAATGATTAGCCTTGGAGTGCCTTAAGCTTTTAGTTTAATTCCACAGAATGACTGCTGTGAGGAAAATGCTGTATTACAGAGCCTTCCTATCTCTTGTGGCTTGTTGCATGCACAGCCATCATGTTCGCCTTTTACTGCCTGGTATTTGGAATCATCCTGACCTGCCCTTTGCCCTTTGCTTGTAAAGCTCTGAATGACACTGAAAAATACAGCTAGCTTTAATGTTCAATGCCATGGGCCTTTAATAGAAGAAAAACACTTGCATACCTTGATATCTTAATCTTAATCTGAAAATGTATCCGTCATTTTATCTAGTCGCATATACGCACGTACAGTGTTTGATTGCACAATTCCCCCGCCGATTCCTTACACAAGATGGCAGACGCTTCTCACGTTTTGTGTTGGTTCAGCCAATGACGTTGTCCACTCTGGCATTTGCTTTAGCTCTGTGGGCGGGACTGGCAAGGAGGTAGGAAAATGGGGTCATTCCACTCGCTACCATGGTTTCAGAGTCGCGCCGTTAGGTTATCCACAGTGCAGTGGCGAAGGCCGATCAGGACGATATTAAGAGACTGTAGGAGCCCATTTTTGTTCAAAACTGGACGAAAACTTTTATTCACAAAATCCAAAGACCATATCACAAAATATGCCATGCAGATTTCAAAAGCCCGTCGCAGATTGGCGCATTTCAAAAAAACTGATCGCATTTTGCGATGCGATACCGCTTATCGTAAGCCCTGCAGTTCTTGAATACTTATTTTGATTACTACTGCTCATCTTGGACAATGGTGTTTTCAAAAAGATGCAATAACAAAATGCAATTCATTCAGAATGTATTTTCAAGGGTTGTCCTCCAGTTGAGCCCTCAGTTTCATATTGATAGGAATTTTTTTAAAAAGATGAAATGACTTCCTGTGCACCATAGTTACTCAATTAATACTTGTCTGCGTTTTCAAAATATTGCATGTGGTTAGCCAAAGTGATGTTTTAAAGTGCACTTATCCTAATTGTATGACCTAAATACAAGGTCCCGACTCCCGCCTGGTTCAATGAGAATATGCCCCAGCTGAGAAGTAAAGTATGGAGGAGTTGTTCCTTTATTGAGGGGCAGACGAATGAGATAAGTTGCAAAATGAAATTAGATCTGCCTGTAGAACAGTTGAATTAGTAGAATACACAATTTAAATATTGGGAAGACACTTCTTTAGATTTTTATTTTGCCTGTATGTAAGAATGTTTTTAGATGGGCTTGTTGAATAAACAATTCTCATAAGTTAAATGCTGAATTGAACCTGACACACTTTATCAAATAAATTAATTTATTCATTCAAAGCCATGAAGCATTCCATTCAGATTAGACTTACTTGCACTCTCGGATCTTGATATTGCAGTTAAATTGGCAAACTTTGTTCTCGTTTCATTACTTTTAAAACGTTTACTGTTTTGGTCAGCATCATATCAAGGGCTGACTGCAATAAACACTTATGTCCAATGTAAAACATCTGGACATAACTGTTTATTGCAGTCAGCCCTCGATATACAGCAAAGGTGGTGTTGCGTCAGTATGGGAAAATTGTCCATGAAAGCTTTTGATTCCTTACCATATTGACTGTGTGGAGAGATGTATGTGGGCCTAGAAAATGCATTGGTTCTTTGTATCATATGTGCTAGGACAGATGTGGGCCAAATTTAGATGAGCACACCCCTAACACCAACATATGGGGATAAATCAATGAATAACTCCCAATTATCACATCGTTAGTTCTAAAATGTATAACTGTTATTGTTGCTGCCATCCCAAGGAACAATTTGACACCAAACATGGCTTAATTGCTTTGAAAATATGAGACCCAGGAGGAATTGAAGCCGTAAAAAGCATAATTTGGCTACATTTTTCAGTACAAATTGAAAGTTTAACATTAAAATTAATATAACTCCCAAAGTGATCCACCCTAAATATTTGGTAAAAAGTAGGTGCAGTATGCCAAGTTCGTTTGCTCAAAGTTTCAAGAAATTCTTTCACCGGTAACAATGTAGTAATACGGCTGTATGTACACCATCCTCGGAAGGTTTTTCCCATACTGACGCAACACCACCTTTAAAAAGTCTGGACACGCAGATCGACACAGACACAGATGGTTGGCTTTTTATGTGTAAACCTAGAAATAAAAAGATTGTTTCCATCTTTCATATGACCTTCCCAAAAAAAAAATTGTTTTTGGAAAAATTGAAACCTACAAAAATTGTAAGCCATGGGAACCTAGCACATATTGACTGCGGTATTCTAAATTTTGCCTGGGTGTCCAGGAGCCCATTAATATCACAATTGCATTGCATTTGCTGAAATTCCTGCAGCAGTTTTGCGCTTTGTGCAAAGAAGCATGAAGTTTATGCTCGGACTCCTTTGGGATGTTTGACCCCACTGACTGCAATACTCATACCAGCAGAAACCTGCTTTTCCCTGGAGGCGTCCCATCCATCCAATGGCAGGGCTCTAAACTTGCAGATGTGCACTTAGTTTTTACCCTCAGGCAGAATGAAAAAGGCATGGCTGATGACGACAGTTATGGTAGGGTAGTTACCATTTATATATTCACATATAATTTTGGATTCTCGTTTAAAATGGAAGTATTTGATTGGTATTGGATACATTTCTGTTCCTCGGGATACGTAAATTCAAATTCAACCTACTGTATATTCTGTGTAACCCAGCTGAAGGAATTGGGTTAACATGGAAATTAATACAATTATTTTAAAAAATTAATTATTTATAAACAACTGGACTATTGACTGGTTCTTTGTTAATTATGTTATTTCTGTTATTAGATACTTTGACTGCGGTAACCCAATAAATCTGTTTTGCTTTAAATTGTCTGTTTTCCTCCTTGCTCTACATCATCTGTGATTGTTGACGGCAATGCCATAAATTATACTACAAATTATATCAATCACCTGAATATTGCCATGGAAGGCCCTTCTCGAAACTTCGAGAAAATGACCGTTCCCCAGCTGAAAGTTTCTTAATAGGGTTTCTACGGTCAGTATCATGCGGCCAAGTATGCGTAATCATGCACGCTAAAGTAACTGTCCGCAGCTCCTCGGAAGCGACGTGGCCCCTGAATTATCCCATAAAGCATCGGAAACAGGGTGGGACTGGAACATAAGGGCTTGTTTTTTTTTTTTTGTATTGACGATTGCGTGAATTCAAGCAGACTGACTGTGACCAAATCCCCTCCATGGTTATCAGACACTGACTGGAAGCACTGGCACTGTGAAGGAATCCAGTTTAAAGGGCCCATTTTATTTTTATTATTTGTGTAAATGAGATGCAAGTTACATTGTTTTCCATTCATATGCAAACTATAGTTGCAGTTAAATTGCTTCACTTGTGTTTCTGGTTATTGCACTCAAACATAGCTCCTTGCGAACCTGGAGTGAGGTATACTTCTCTGGGAGTGGGTTAAATCTGGTTATTAAGCATCTTACAAAGCATGATGACTAATAGTCCTTTTACATAGTGGTGGTATTAGGATTGTTGTGGAAATGGCCAAGGTCATGTATTGGGGTAGAGGAGACCGAGAGATGTCATGCATTTGTTTTACATAGATAGTTATGCCCCTGAATTGAATTGCAGAGCAGGACCGCCACTTTTATATATTTAATTTTGCTTGTTCTTTTGAGACGGCACCATCTCCCCAGCATGCAATTGGTCCTTTTTTTTTTTTTTTGGTCTTCCTAAATCCTCAGGAAAGAAAGTTCAGAATGTCTCTCACCCTTTTTCTCTGTATATTCCCACTGTGTCCTTTGTCATCCACCATTAGACTCTTTCTCTCTCTCACCATTCTCTCTGTCCTTATCTCTCCTCTTGTCCCTCTTTCACTGGCCGCCTCCTTTATCTCTGTCTCACTAGTCTGTCTGTGTGGGTTACTCTCTCATCCTTCTGTTTTTCCCCTATCCTCGCTGCGCCTCTTTCTTTCTTCTTTCTTTTTTCTTTTTTACTCTCATGCATTCCTACTTGAATACATAAATCATGTTTCCTTGCTGTAAGAAGTGGAAATTGCTCTGACAAGACAGAACCGACTAAAGAAGGTGAATTTACTAGCGGGAAGATTTTGCAATTTGATTCTAAATCCTGTGAAGAGGTGTAAGGAGAGGCTTTTCTATAAAGGTGATCTGGGTAAGTTGGTATCTTGACTTCCAGCTGAGGTAGAATGGGGTTCATTTTCATTGCTAATGGAGCGTGAGCACCTTGATAGCCTCCCCTGTGTATGAGTTCCGTTTGTCGGTCACCTCTTCAAACCAACAGACCTTCCCCGCTAAGACTAAGCCTGTCACTGATGAATACAGGCAGTGTCCTGTCTTTACTTCCTCCTTTATCCCCAAATTCACTGTCGGGTCTGGCTGCATGGATGCCTGTGGCGGTATCAGGCTGCTTAGACGAGGAAAGATCCGGTTAAAAATTTTCTGCTCTGTCCAAGCTCAGGAAATCTTCTGTGTGGTGACTTGTGGAAAGAGGACACAGCAGCTTGTGTGTTTGTTTATCTCATCCACAGGGATCATGAGGGACGTCCCCTCCCGCCAGCTATTTCTGGCATGCGTCCTAACCGCTGTGGCGCTCCGCGTGAAGCGATCTGACGATGCAGAGACGCTGCCAGCCAGGCAGCTCCATGCCGCCAATTCAGACTGCATGCACCGGCTCATCCACTCAAAGTCATACAAGTCATCAATCCTGTTGCTTGGTGTTGCTTGTCTGTGTATTCATGGGTCACTCCCCTCTTTCCCTCTAGCTTTCTGCACATCTCACTACTATGCTAATGCCTGCCTGTTAGCTTCCTCTCTGTTAGCCACATACATTATTCACTATTTGGTTCATGATTTTCTTGCAATCGTCCTGTCTCCTTCATGGTTTCCCTTGGCAGTCTCTCGTCAACCCTTTGGCCAAATTGTTTGACCAGTCCTGCCCACCTGAGAAGCTTCCCACACACCTCTGGAGGTCACAGTGTGAGGGTGGAGGGCTTACCCTAGTTTACAGAAGCGAAATGGTATTCAAGCTGGACTGCATCATCTCCGTGTTTACGTTTGTTTGGTGATCTGCTCATGCCTATGCGTGTTGAGAATGGTTAAGCTGGTTTTGAGGCTGATGACCAATTGTGTGGGTGGGTGGGTGGGACTTAGTTTGGTGTGAGCTGGGATCATAGTTGTGTACTGTGGTGTCCCTGTGTCTGCAGGCGGAGAGCAGGGCTGCCCTGATAATAAGCATGGAATATATGACATCACTTGTCTCTCGCTTATTTTTGTTTTCTCAGCCTGAAGTGATGTTAGTACCTTCCTAATGAGGGCCATCAACATTTCCTCTAACCGTACACTCGCCCCATTGCTGAAGGAGTACTCGCATAACTGCTTTATAGTTGTTGTTTTTTTTTTTTAATGTAGTCCAGTGTACAAAGTGCTGTTCTTTACTGTGTTATTTATGTGTCCATTCTGAAATCAGTGCTGTGTCGAAAAGTTAGAAGCTTCTTTCATAAGGTTGACTATCAAATTTAAATCAACCGTGGAATGCTTCAGCTTGTTTGTTGCATGTTTTCATTCTATTTAAACTCTGTATTTCTGTTTAAACTTGGTATTTCTACACAGTTGCAGGCAAAACTTAGGATATTCTAATATTATTGATATTTAACAAAATATTCTGCTTCAATCCAGATTTAATGGCGATTACATTTCAAAGCTGAATTTTTCGCTGTGGCTGATGAGTGCTCTCCCGCTTGCCTGGCACATGCAGATGGATTAGCCTGCTGTCTGCATGTATTTATGTTGATGAAACTGATAAGCCACATTCATTAAGGAAGGTTGATTTAATTTAAAAAAAAAAAAAAAACCTAATTCATTGCAATGAATCACTTTATTCACATTCAGGATCTTATCTGAGGACTTTTCATTTAAAATTTTTGGGGTGATGATGTCCTATAGCTCATAAAATGGCACATAATAGCTAGGCTCATAAGCAACTCCATTTTGCACAAATGTTACATAGGGTTTGACATGAAAATGTTTCCATTTTAAATGTATAAAATGCTGAAAGGGGACATGGAATTAAGAAAAAATTTTGTATTAATTACATGCATAATTGTCATACTTACAACATCCATTTATTATACGTAAGTTTAGGGGGGTATCTTGGTAATTTCCAAAATTTCTTAATCATTATACATTTATGTATTGGTCTTGGTAATTTAGTAAATAAATTGTTTGATTGTTAATCAGGCGACATCACGCGGGGACAAGTTGTGACCCGTCATACGTAAAAGGTGAGAGGCTTCTATCTGACGGCACTCAACGGAAAATCTTGTAACATCAGCATTATTGGGAGTTGGGGTTAAAGAGGCTGAAACAAATTAAGCTACAAGCATAATAGCTTTTTAGATGGCACATATAGGCCTACAGAAACACTGGCGTAAAATGTAGAAAAAATATAGGACTACAAAACAATGATCATTATCAATTTTTTGTGACCGGTTATGATTCATAAAGCAAATACTCATTTATTTGAGTACTTGTTTCCACCCCTTAGTTGAAGTTATTAAAGCCTCTTTGGCTTTGCTGTTGTTCTGTGGGAATATCATTGAAACCAGTAAATTACCCGCAAAACAATAATCACCTTCATCATTCTACGTTTGGCAGAAATGTGTATTGCAAGTGAGCACATACACCGATGAGACGTTAAGCGGTACATTAAAAACACTCTCAAATGAAGCAAATAATGTTAATAATCTTGTTACAACAGCATATGTCAAGGTCAGAGGACAGACCTTAGATTGTAAGCGAGTTGCCTGTTCTCTTAGTCAACTTTTGGACGTGAGGGAATTGGGACCTGAGCAATTTGACGAGGGCCAAATTGCTTTGGCTTGATGAGTGGGTTAGAGCATCTCCGTAGTAGCAAGGCTCCTGGGATGCTCCAAGTCATTATTGGTTAATACCTACTGACCGTAGTCCAAGGAGGAACAAACCATGAACCAGCAACAAGGCATTGACTGCTCAATAGTCAATTTCACATCAGGGCGACGATCGTTATCCTGTTTGGTACAAATCGATAGAAAGGCAACTGTGGCACAAGTCGCAAAGAATTTGAATGATACTTGTGTAAGGAATGTGTCACAACACAGAACATATTTCCGGGGGAAATATTTTGATGCATGATGAATTACACAAAATACCTAGAAATTTTGACAGAAAATATTATTGGCAGTAAAAAGAAAATCTTTGTAGGTTGGCTGAGACTTGGCAATGGGTACATTTTCCAGCTCAACAACCACCCTAGGCACGCGTCAAAATCCACTCAAAAATGGTTCAGAGGAAATAAATCATTGTTCAAGGTAGGCCATCTTGGTCTCCACTCTTTGAACATAAATTCTATGATTGTAAACTATGAATCAAAATTAGAATCAGAATTAAGTGGGAATTAAGTGGTTTGTAAGTTCTTTTTTTAATCCACATTTGGTTGAAAACAACACAAACAATTCTTAAGGTTTCCCCGAATGAACTGTCTTGATTGTTGAAAATATTTGCGAGTTCTGAGTTTGATGCTGGGAACAAAATCCAAATTAATTGGGCCTGGAGAATGGAAAGATTGGAAAAATTGTTGAATCTTCTGGAAAACACCAATTTGGAACTTTCCACAAGTAAACAGGAGGATAGGTAAGAGGTAAAGTATGATTGGGTATAAAAAGAGCAAAAAGCCAGAGCTCGCTATGGTCTGTGTGATGGCAGATTTGACACAGAAGGCTATGAATGCATTTTGGGAAATACTATGTGCCTTCTAAATATTGCCTTTTTCAAGGACACCCTTGCTTGTTGCAGCAGGATAATGCAAAGCCACTCTTTGTGCATATTCCAACCGTGTGGCTTCATGATGCAGGTACTGCTTACAGCTCAAACCTGTCTCCCATCAAAAAGTTGACAGGTTATGAGTCTCAAAATATGGCAATGGAGATCCAGCACTGTTGACCAACTGAATTCCTATATTAGGCAAGAATGGGAACAGTACCACTTTTGAAACACTAACAATTAAGGTCCCTTATTCCAAAATGACCCCTGAGTGTTATTAAAAGGAGAGGTAATGTTCCCCAATGGTGAACATGTACCTGTCTCCATTGACACATATTGCAGACATCACATTTCAAAATAGCTATTATTTTCAGAAAGAATGCTGTCGATGAGTTAATACATCACTTATGCATGTTGAGGGGGATTTACAAATTACTGCTTGCTGTTTTTATTTACATTTTACTCATTGTCGCAATTTTGGAATTGAGGTTGTAAATCTTATTGAATACCTGTGATCTCAACTGAGGACTGTGGTCCATAAGAGCAAAACCAAGGATATCAATCTTTCCTTCCAAAAATCCCAGCAAATGTGTCCCCTAACCTTATTGCACTTTGTAAGAAAAGACCCATGGCTGTAATCTTTGCTTGGGGTTTTTGAACCAAGTATTGAACTTGGGGAAACCAATAATTTTGACCGCTTCAATTTATATAGAAATGAGATTAATAGATGAATAACAATGAGATACGCAACTGAATTAAGTTTAATTAAATGATATAGTGTATTGGAACTTAACAACTGTGCTGTTTACTATATTTTCAGGGGTGAATTATTCCCTACATACGTAGATGAAAGCAATGTTAAGGTTTAGGCAGGTATCATGCCCCGCTGTCAGCACTGTGCATCACCAGAGTTCTGAGGAACCGGCCTGCTCCTCTATTCATTATTTCAACTACGTTTGTACGCGCATCTGTGTATCAATTAGCCAATTATCCAATTTAGTCCTTACAAGCCTGAGCTTCGCACCCCTCCACTGCGAAGTCTCGTAGCCCATTGTGTAGCGTTTTGCGTTTAACTTCTGAAATACTAATGTTTAGCAGGCTATTGTTAGTCTAGCTATCTTTTGTACATATTTGGGAATTACTGTTTTCCCGTATTATTCTATGATCATTTGTTTTTGAAGCTCTGCTTCAAAAGTAATAAATACAATTCGTCTTTTTTGCATTTGAATCCAGTCACCATCATTTTTATTTCAGTGCACACTGCGTACAAGCATTACATCGGGAATGTCTTTGTTTTCCCCTGTAATCTTGGGGGATATAAAATAATAATGTTTAAGTGCAGGTTTGACCCCAGTAAAACCTAAAAATAATTTTGAAATTCCTGTTTGTCTTTCAGTTCTTACTCTGAAGTGGTTCTTAATCCTCAAAGGCCTCCATGAGAAGCTACACTTACGTATGCATAAATAGATACACAATTAACAAAAACAAGCAAAATTGATTTCAGCTGTTCACAAGTGAAAATTCCATTGGTCAGGTTAGAATTTGCCACATTTTAATCGTAATTATGTGTGTGCCTGTGTGGTTATGAAAAATGAAATATGCTTATTTAAATACAATAGAGCAGACTTCAATAAGAATTGATTGTAACTCATTATTGGCTGATTGGTCTCATCTAAAACTATAAATCCAGATCCCGGCTCAGTAAATCAGAGAACTCTCTTGTGCGTGCATGCGTGCGTGCGCACTAACATGTGCGTCTCTTCCCTCTTGATGAAGAGGTTCACTTCAGACAATCTGTTACACCAGAGTGCATCAGTATTCAAGAGGGCCATTGGCAACGCTCTCTCTTAGGTTTGGGGGAGCCAGGCACAATTAGCTGTTAACATTACGTGGAAGACTTAAGCCCCCAAACAAACCCTCTGGGAAATCAAACCACTGGCAAATCATTAAACTGCAAACAAAACATTAACATGCATTTGCATTTTTATTGCACCTGAAAAGAATGGTGTGTCTCCACTATCTCAGAGACACAGAGAGAAGCTGTTTTTATTTTTATAGTGCCGTCCTGCATAAAAAAACAAAACTGTTGTACTCTACAGGGGGAAAATAACGCTTATGAGTGGTCATGAATGCCAGCAACAAATCAGAGAAAAAAGGATTGAAAAGGGAAATGAATTCCTTAACAGTTGTGCTACTCAATTTTTTTTGTCTTTCTAAATGAAGAACAAACGGAGCATAAAATTCAGAAAACAGACCACGATAGCAAATTTGCTTTTCTGAGTTTGTTCTGGCGTCATGACATAGTGCCGTGATAAAGTCTTTGCTGCCATCCTAATTTCCTCTATTTTTACAAAATAAATCATGTCATATCTTCAATAGAAAATATAAGTAACATAAGGCAAGGAAAGCTTGAGAAACCCAAAATCAAGATTTGAAATGATTATTTCATTTATTGAAGGGAAAAAGTTCCACCTACTCTGCTGCTCTGTGTTTTGGAATTACTTGTTATTTAAGCAATTTTTGCGATTTTATTCAAGTATTTTTGTCATTGTAAATTATTTTAAGCAAATACCAGAATATATTTCAGGATGTTTTATTTTGTATCTCAAGTATTTGGGAGCAAAATTTTTTTCAATGATAACATAGTTATCTTTTTTGCTCATCGAACTATCCTCTGCAGATATTCTCACTTCTTTGCTAAGTTTTGGTATTCTGGATTTTCTTTGAGGTATCATTGTGACATTCCTTACATTTAATCTATATGAAAAACACCCATGATTCCGAACTTCTAAACAGTAGTGTACAAACACTCATGGGAAAAAATCATTGTCCTCTGAAACCTAAAGGATAATTTTGATATTTTTGAGCCTGTGGCCTATTTTTCCATCTATTTGCGTCTAAATGATTAATGGGGACAACAATTTCTTTTAATCTTTCCAATATTGAGCAAAAACTATAATCTGGAATCTGAGAAACTGCAACAATGTGATCTATCGGGGCATTGTGTTAAAATAAATCCTTCAATCAATGAAATAATTCTTCAAAAACTGCATTTTCTGTTAACCCAAATTGTTTTCATCTTGAATATAATTTTGTCTAAATACGCAAAACAATTGGGTGTGACAAGTGTGCAAAAATATGAGAAATGGGGACGCTCTCTGATAAATTCTGAGAAAACGGTTTAGAAGCTGTGAACTTATCCTCCTCTTGTGCTTGGCTTAGCCTCATCAAGCTCACAGTGCATCACAGAGTTCAATGTCACAGAATTTACCCAGGTACTGTAGAGAACAAACGCAATGGATGCTCACTTTCGCCATGTGATCTCACATCTTTTCTGGTCATGCCCCAGAATAATTTGGGTTTTGGGAGTCATTATTTTTGGAATGATACAGACTCAGATTTCACAACTTCCTCACAAACCCATCTTTGGAGGATTAACAAACGATAACATCACTGCAAATATTCAAATTAATGGTATTGCCTTCACCTCCCTAACTGTACACGGAAGAGTTTTCCTGCTGTGGAAATCCTTTCTTCCCCTGTCATCTAAGTCCTGGGTACGCGATATCTTGTCCTATTTAGAAATGGGAAAAAAATTATATTTTTTGTAAGCGATTCCTCTACTCCCAGTGACAACCATTATTCAGTTACTTTGAGTAGCTGCCTGTCAGTAAAATTTCACAGTGGAGATATACTATGGGCCTGTCTGCGATGTGTGAGCACCTTGCTGCATGTTTGCCACCGTGCCCCTCTTTACGGAGATACGTGTGTGTGTGTGTGTGTGTGTGTGTGTGTGTGTGTGTGTGTATATATATATATGGTGTTATGGCCATGTTTCTGTGTGTATGTACAGTTACCTTAGATACTGACCCCAAATTCTAAGTCTGGGACTCACAATGGTACAGCAACAGCCTTGGTACTATTAATGACTGATTTCCTTCTTGTTTTGTCATTTATTATTTATGTATTCAGTTACGTACATATTTTCCTTTTCTTTTTCCTTTTTCAGTTTTATTGTTTATAATTCCCTATGATTCTTAAGGACATCCTGGGTTGTGGCAGGACACTGTAAAAACTGAAAATGGCTTGTGTTAGTCTTTTCTATTTGTGTACAACATATTCCTGCAGTTTCTTCAATACAGTATTATTTAAAAAAGAATTGGGAAAGTGGTAAGTTTTTTTTTTTTTTTTCCTTGGCACTGTGGTCTCATAGTCGATGCTTTGGCTTTTTAAGCTTTGTGTAAATTTTTTTGTGTTTTGTTGCTGCCATTAAGCAGTGCAAGGCATATCATTCACAGACAATATTCTGCTATATACAATTTGTAAAGGGTTTTCTTCAAAGCTGTTATTAAGTTGATAATTTACAGACTGAATCTTGAATGTGGAATGCTTCACATGAGTTAAGAAAGGGAACACTGTTTCAGAATTCATACTACTAACTCTGAGGTAAAAACTCTTTCTTACCCATTTTTCTTCCTTCTCTATCTCCTTCCAGTTGAGCAAGACCTGTTCTTACTCTCCTTCACGCGTCTCTCGTTCTGCCACTGTTCATCTGAACAACGCCCACCCAGCCTTAAAGTCTGTGACCTTTCACATGGAAGAGACTCTGGCTGGCCGGCGCAGGTACAATAATCGGATTGAAGTAGAGTTCATTTCAATTACAGCAGGGAAAATAAGTATTGAATGCGCCAACATTTTCCTCAGTAAATATATTTCTAATGGGGCTATTGACATGAAATTTTCACCAGATGTCAGTAACAACCCAAGTAATCCACACATACAAAGAAATCAAAACAAATAAGTCTATAAATGAAGTTATGTGTAATAAAGTTGAATGACACAGAATAAGTATTAAGTATAGGTATTTATATCTCAGTCAAATTAAGCCATTGGTGACTGGCAAATAATTGTTGAGCCAGTTGGTTCACGAAAATATTTTGCTCTGTGGAAATCCATGCTTGCACCCATTAATAAATACACTGAACAAAAATATAAACGCCCCATGTCAAATTTTTTAGTTTTATTAACAAAAAACTGGAACCGAGATTTGTCTGTGAATAGCGCTCTTCTCCAGCGTGCCAAGGGCCATCAAACGTGTGCGTTTGCCCATTCGAGTCGGTTCCGACGCCGGACAGTGGTGAGATCCAGACCGCGGTGAGGATGCCGAGCGTGCAAGTTGGCTTCTCGCAGGCGGTTACGGACTGGACTGTCTGTGGTGTGATGCGTCTGTTGTGCAGACCAACGGTCTCATCCGCTGTGCGTGTCTCTGATCTGAGCTGATCCCGCAGGTGGACGAGCCGGATGTAGCGATCTTGCGCTGGTGTGGTCACACGTGGCCGACGTGGATGAGGTCGATTTGCAGTACTGCCCGTCTGTCGGAAACGAACTCTCAAACGTCCTATCGTCCGATAGTTAACATTCAGCTGCACAGTGACCACTCTGGTGGACATCCCTGCATCCAGCATGCCATTGGCACGTTCCCGCATGACCTGAGACATCTGAGGCATGATGACTTTTGACAAAATTTGACATTTTGGGGTGGCCTTTTATTGTCCCCAGTATAAGGAGTGTCTGGGTACTGCTCATTCTGTCTGATCACCATCTGGAAATGCCACACCCATGTACTGAGTGAAATCACTGCATCACTGAGCAAATGCTCACTGACAGAGAGATGGGTTAAAAAATGGTACACAAATCAAGAGAAATATCCCTATTGTACAAGTAAAAGTCAGCATATGCTCACTTAGAGTTGTTAACTCCATGTGGCATCAATATTTGACATGGGGCGTTTATATTTTTGTTCGGTGTAGATGAATTTGAATGTTATTGACAGGATAGAAAAAGGAATGCCTTTTTACGGTTTCAGCTATTTCAGATCACCTAACTCATCCTTTTGCGTGAAAAAAAATTGACAATAGCTCCAACCATGATTTAAGACCTCTGCTGAAAATTTCTGCTTGAACCAGCCAAAGGCAACCCATTCCTTTTTGCTTTACACCCCCACCTGCATTTTATCGGGTTGTCCGGTTGGTCACTAGCTGCACCTCCTGTACTTAACTAGTCTACCCATGCCCGTATGACCATCAGCTCACTCTACCAGCTGTAGCTGCTTTCATCAGCGGTGGACCAGTTCTGACCAGCTTCAAAAATGTTAATCTGCTTAGAACACCCTTTGGGCTTGGCTGGATTTCTCAGCAGGGAGCTGCAAGCTTTTATTTCTGCTGCAGTTTGTAGCCTGAAGACTCAGTGTCTTTTTTTTTTTTTGTTTGAGGGAGTTGGATGAAGATGAAGCCGATGCAGACAATTCTGAGTGCCATAGGGTGTTTCTCCTAAGAGGCTATATGAATGTCTTGAGCAGTAGGTGCGAAAGTACACTGCGTGGCCAAAAAAAAAAAAAAATTGCTGTTTGGGATAGCCAAATATTTAGTAGCCTATGTTTCACTTATTATTGCAGTGGTCAATAGTAATCAGCTGGCAACGCACTCTTTCAACCCTTACTGATGCAGTATGTAACTTCTCATTACTTGAACAACCGTGTCGGAAGACGTATGCCGTGGTCGTGGAAAAGATGTTAGTTTATTTCAAATGGAAGGAAATTATTGGCCTGCATGAAACAAAGAAAACAACCAAAGAAATTGGTGAAATCAGTGGAATTGGGTTAAGATCTGTCCAACGCTTTATTAAAACCTGGAAAGATAGTGGTGAACTGTCAACTTCGTGGAAGAAATCGGTAAGAAAATAATCATGAATGATCATGATCAGACGTCACTAAAACGCTTGATGAAATCTCAACATAACAATTAAATGTAGAGCTTACGGCTGTGTTTAATTTTGAAAATTAGAGCATTTCCACACACACACACACACACACACACACACACACACACGATGCTACAAGAATTTACAGGATTGGCATTAAACGGCTATGTTACAAGATAGCCTTTTGTTTGTGAGACTGATCAAGAAAAATGACTTCAAGGGAGCATAAAGATTGGACTGTGGAGCAATTGAAAAAGGCAAAGTCGTGTGGTGAATCCAGATTTGCTCTGTTCCAGAGTGATGTGTGTGCCAGAGTAAGAAAGGAAGCCTATGAAGAGATGCACCCATCATGTGTAATGCCCTCTGTACAAGCCTCCGGAGGCAGGATCAGGAGATCAGGAGTTGATTCAGTTGATCAGGGGCCTCATTTATAAACAGTGCATAGGTACAAAAAAAGATACGTACATCACTTTCTTTGCAGATTTCTGATTTATAAAAACAAAATTGACATTAAGAAAGGGAATTTATTAAGATTATGCACAATGTCAATAAATTCCAAGTCCATCCTGTTTGAATAAATGAAAATTCCATGCAGTTTATTTTACCCATAGGTTTAAAACTTAGGTTATTTTCCACAAAATGTCATTTTTATTTTTTTGTGCGTACATATTATTTAGGTATGAAATCCATGTAAATTTTTATAAATAAGGCCCCAGGTCTAGGCTCAGAAGCATTAGATAGTTATAAAATGAAGTCTGCAAACTACTTGAATGTACTGAAAAATTTGATTATTCCATCAATGGACTTTTTATCTCTGATGACACAGGTATATTCCAGGATGACAGTGCCGAGATTCGTCGGGCTCAAATTGTGAAAGAGTGGTTCAACGAGCATTAGGAATCATTTTCACACATGAATTGGCCACCAGAGAGTCCTGTGCTTAACCAGTTGAAAGTCTCGGAGATGTGCTGGAGAATGCTGTTCGAAGTGGTTTGACTCTCTTGTCGTCAATACAAGAGCTCAGCCAAAAATTAATGCAGCTCTGGGCAAACATAAATGTTGTAACACTGCGTATGTTTGTCGAAACAATGCAATAATGAATGCACGTCGTGGTCAAAGCTAAAAGCGGTCCGAAAGAATCTTGGGGTGTGCAACTTTTTTTTTTTTTTTTTGGCTGGGCAGTGTTTGTCTAACGGGCTTGGACTTACCCCTCTAAGATGTGGTTAGTTGTCTTTAGCCCTTCCTACTGTATTCTGCATAGATGTATACGTATAGTGCTTGATGTTCTCGTACTGCACGTGCTCAGTCCATGACCTAATTAAATGAGCTAATGAGAGGAGGCGATCGCTCATGGACTGCTGGAGCATCTGTGCAGACAATGGCAGAGGGGAGGCTCATTAGCTGAGACTGAGACTCCAGCTGTGGGAACGACATTGAGACGACTTTTTTGCCTCCATTTCAACTTCAGGCGCACGTCTCAGATTCAGTACAAAAGATAAAGCGAACTAAAGACAGTCATGCATCGGTACATGGGGGGGGGAGCTACGACGGGCTTCGCAGCATGTGGTTTTGCATCAATTAAAAATAAAAATGGAAAAGCCGAGCATTTAGTTATACATCATGAATTGGTTTCATCTAAAATCCGCCTCATCTCCTTCGCTGCTTATCTTCTGGCCTTTTTTTCCCTCACCGGCGCTATTTCTCTTCTTCTCTTTGTTGCTCTAGCTTACTGACTTTTATGCACCATTTGCTTTGAAATTATGTGGCAAAACACATTTGCAAAATATATTATGCCGCATGAATATAATTCTGTGATGTCTTTGGTATTCGGTTTGTACCTCAAGAATTTTTTTTGAAGTCTTTTCAGTGCTGCTCGAGAGAATGTCCTATACTTGCCTTCACTGTGAGGATTCTTAATATTTGAGCTGGCATCTCACACCATTAATCCAAGGGCTCCACTTGTTTTTGTTGCTTCTTTTAAAGCAGCAGCTGACATGGGCTCTGCGAACAAGGTGTGCAGGTGCTGTTAAGTTGCTGAAATGAAGCTCTTGATAAAGTACATAAATAAAAGCAGCAAACAGACAATGCCCTGCAGGGTTTGAAGTTGAGCCCCTCGCAAGGTTCAGTTTTTTTGTCTAACCTTTGGAAGCAAAGCCTATGACAAGCTCCTGAGAAAACAACTAACTGAACTGCAGCAGTGACAGATGTTAGTCACCAACTGTGGTAACAATCCTGTCCCTGGAAATCCATCATCTGGTTAATTTTCACCCCAACCCTGACAAACCACTCCTTTGCAACGGCTGTAGATCTTGTTCAGTTGCTAATTTGTTGCATCACGCATGCATAATTTGGGTTGAGATGAAAAGCTACAGGAATATAAATCTCCAATGATAGGTGTTGATCACTACTGCTGTTAATTGAGCACCGCTGTTGTTTCATTCTCGTTCTAAAACCTTGAAAGTCTGTTCTGTAATTCAAGCTGCCGACCCAACTCCCAGCTCCCAGCTTTTAATGCAGTGACATTGGTTTCCACTGTTGAGGTTTGCTGTTGCTGTAGGTCAGATGCTTACTGTATTCAGGCCATTTTTATTAAATGGATGATCTTTCTTGTTTTCTCTTTATCATTCTTTCCTCCAACCCTTCCTTTTCTTCTTGTCCCTTTCTTTGTCCTGTGATTTTTCTATCAGGGAGTTCATAGCCACCCTGAGGAGTTTCTCCACTTTCTACAGCAGCCTGGGGGAGGCGCTGTGCAGTAGAAAATCAACTGTACTGAACGACTCCCTCTGCTGGAATGGACAGGAAATGACAGACAGGTGAGTTTAGGCCTGATGGTCCTTGCATGACTTGTGTGGTCGTGAGTGGACATCTTTAAATTCTAAATATTTGACATTTATTTGAATTTGGAATGAACTGGTCTTTATGGGCTGATAGGACTGACTTTCAGCTTTCATCTGAAGATATCCTCATTTTGCCTGCCAACTGGAAATTGTTGCCCATTCTGTGTGTGCTCCCCTGCCCAACTCCAGTACATTTCAATGGAGCCTTCAGAAAGAGAGGGGGTGAAGGCGTATACAGAGGACCTCAAAATCCTGACGGTAATGTGGATTTCAATTGCAAGACCCTTAAATGGAAGCTGAATTTCAGTCCAATCAGGCCATACTGACCAATTCATCACACATTCAAATGTCAGAGACTGTATTTTAGAATTTTAAAATACCTGTTTTCTATGTATTTTAATGGGATTTTGTTGAAGTGTCCACACACTTTTGACTATATACTGTGCCTATATTTTAAGTTTGCTTTCAACGTGGGGCCTCCAACCCAGCCCCTGGGCTGTGCTGGTGAACACCGACACCGCACACTCCTCTCCTGGCTCTGAATCAACGGTGCACAACCCTGCTTCTGGAGATTTACTATCCATCAGGTTCTCATTTCAACCCTAGTTTTAGCGCCCATAATTTTATTGATTAGCCTTTCACCAGGATGACTAGCTGTAGAATGTGGTGTAATTTATTAAGGTTGGAATGAGAACCTACTTGAGGCGTACGCTCAGTCTCTCGGAACATAGTGGCTTACCGCTTCTTTAAATGTGCTAAGTGCTCAGTATTTGAATCCTCAGAAGGAGACTCGGACAGCAGTGCAAAGATTAATGTGGTGCACAAGTTTTGAATCCTCAGCCCAGAGCCACAGCGAGGTGTGATGTCACTTCTCTCTCAGCCACACGCCGATAGCCTCCCTGAGTAAGCCTTCATTGTGAGGCGTATTTGAAGTTATTAATGTCTACCGTCCTCGGCTCAGTTAATTGCCATTTCGATCGCTTGCACCCTCCGCGCTCTCCTCTCTCGGCTGCCCCGAGAAGCCAATTTGGAGTTTGCAATATTTCACTCCTCCTCTCTCCTCACTGCCTGCATCTCCTCTGTATACCACACCAAGGCCTGCCTCCCTCCCTCTTTCTCTCTCTCTCTCTCTCTCTACCTCTCTGCCTCCCTCTCGCTCCACAGGATTTGGCAATGTGAAGAGTGGCTGAGATGGGTGAGGAAGTTAGAGAGGGTCTCTGATTAACTGCATCCCTCAGGGAGGGCGATAGATGCGGCCTGAGAGACCCTGGGGGTTAATTAGGAGCCGGGAGGGGGAGAGAGAGATGGGGAAGGAGATAGACGACGGAAGGAGAGCAGACTTCACTGATGAGCTTTCAATGTCGCTTGTGAAAATATGAAATGCAATGTACTGCATTTCCGCACAGTATATGTTGACTAAGTTGGTTTTGTAATACATGATCTCCCCCTGCTGGAATTCACCATCACAGAATGTTGAGGTAAATATTTTATGTTTGGAGAGGAGAATAGCATTTGCCTGTGGTCTGAGGAGTGCAAGCTTTTAGTATCTGAAGTGCTACAGCCGGTGTGAATACCTTTACTGCTAGAGTAGTCAATACTGAGATCACTTCCACTGCAATTGCGTAAAGGGGTATGTGAAAAGTTAGTCAGGTTGGGCATAGTTACAGTCAGAATGTGGATATGGTTGCAGATGCCACTGAATGTGTGTTCAATGATTCATTCAGATGAGCTGGATGAGGACTTGGCGAACACTATGCAGCCTGTATTAACTTAGCATTGGTTAGATAAGCACACAGTCTTGCGAGTTCACTGAAGTCTTTGCCAAGGGTCTAACTGCGAAGAACTGCACATGATATTAATTTGACCCTCCTCATAAGCAACGCTAGGTGGTGCTAACACTACAGTTTACAGTACTGATCAGCTGCACTGTGTGGTACCCGGCGAGGCATCTGATGGGGGATGGGACTCTGTCTTGATCTGGAGAGGTGAAGATGGGGCGAACTCTGCCGTTGGGCCCTTGAGCAAGGCCCTTGACCACAAAAATTGTTCCAGGGGCTTTATTACTGCTTCTCTCCGTCCCTCCTCTCTTGCAACTGTTCTTTCTGGCAATTCTCCCAGGGCGTCCTTGAAAAAGAGAAATATGTTCTCCAAAGAACTTTCCCTGGTCAAATAAAAGTTTATATATGCTCATGGAAAACTGAGTTGGAGCACTCTGCTGATAAATAGGACTCGGAGGAAGAAATTATTATCTTCATATCAGAGACTTTATGTCCCAACCTCATAAATAAAGTCCAGATAAATGGAATCATTTCTGTCTAGAAGTCATCTTCATTATCAGAGTGTTCAAACTTTATCTTCCAGTAAATATTTTATTGCAATATTTATTCATACTTTTGGTGGTTTATGGAATCATTTGATGTAGTGTACCCCTACTATAAGAGTGCTTTTAAATTCATACCATATGGTAAAATGTCCGATCTTGCAATTGAAGAGCCTATTGCTAAAAGTACTTAAGTCACATTTTCACACACCGTGATTTAAGGATGGCAAAACATGTTTTTTAGTTACTCAAGTCAATTTTCTCAAAATGGACTTTTTTTGCCTTCAGTACTTTTAACACAGGGGCCTTCGATTAGCAGATTTTATGGGTCTATTATGTTTCCTGGCCCTTTTTTGTCAAAATGGGCATTTTGTGACTTAAGTACTTTTAGCACTAGGCTCTTCAATTTAATTTGTGTCGATCACATCCAGAAAAAGCAGAGGGAATCAAATAAGAGAGACCTGTGGCACAGTGGGCTTTTTTAAAATTTTTATAATAAAAAGGGTCATAGGAATTAGTTTCTATCTTTTATTCTCCCCCCCGTCCCTCCACCTTTTTGCCATTTCCATTATGTATCCCCTGTGCCCCATAATAACATCTGTGTCTCACAAATTTCTGTCCGGTAGGTTTGTAGGTACAGGACTGAAGCGAGCCCTGTCACACAGTCCAGAGTCCAAACACAAGGCTCCTGAACCAGTCATCAGCCAGATCATTGACAAACTGAAGCACATCAACCAGGTTAGTGGGGCGAAGGGACTGCAACAAAGGGAGGGAGGAAATAGAGGACTGATGCTGTTATGTCTTTATATGTTTACTGATCGACATTTGCCATTGTTTCATCAAGCATGAGTGACTCTTCTGTCTGATTGGAGAGAAACATGGAAGTAAATATGGGTGGCTTTCATGTGCTTCACTCAATAATGTCTTTCGTGCAAAATGTGTTCAGTGTGCTTGAGAGGGTTGATGTGCCTCTGGAAAAACTGGCTTGATTATTTGTAAATAGTCAATTATATTCAGTAGAAACCAGAACATATTGAGTGGAAAAGTTCAAAACTGAATGGTGGACCAAGACACGCTTGCTCTACAGCAACATTAAGAGAGACACTCTTACACGCTGTACCCGTCTAAACAACAAATAAACAGGCACACTGACATTATCAATGTATTAATGCACAAGCACATCCGCATTAAGTTTGTTCGACATGCTGCTCTGGTATGGATTATGATGGCCGGAACATTCCGGCATCCCTGTACGTACTGTATGTTCATGGGGCCAGAGATAGTCAGGTCACTGGAGCATCCTCAATCATGCCATGCAGAGGTGATTTCACTGTAAGGCATAGGAAACACTAAGGACTAAAAGCTATCCCCCACCAGACACGGAAAAGAGCTTCAGACTAAGGGTCTCGTGACTCTCTATTTGGGAGCTGAGCCGTCTCTCTTTCTATTCACTCGTTTGTGCACCTCTTTCGCAACCACTCTGTCTTCACAAGAACTGAACATGTTTTACTTCTTCTTCTTTGCCTTTTTTGTAGTAAATGGTGCTGTACTGCTCTTCACTGAAAACATTTCCGCAAAAATAAAATGTGAATGAAACTAAACAACCAAACTGAACAGAACATGTACAGTATTTTGTCCTATCCTCACCAGCCGGTGAAATGATGGCTGTTTGTCTCTTTTTGTCCTTTGTAGTCAGACAGCCCTGTCTCAGGAGGGGTACAGTATTGGCAGCCCATATCGACTTGGTTTTAGTCCTTCCCTTGTTTTCTCTGGAACGGGGAGAACTGGCACGAGTGTGCAGTAGGGTTTGTAGAGAAGTACAGAGATGGTTTCATGGGCAGGCCTGTTTCTTGAGTTTAGTCTGATAACTGCTGAGAGTATGACCCCAGGCAATTGTTTTTACATCAAGCCATGTTTCAGATTTCTGGAGCTCTGAGTATAACTCAGTGCAGTTGGTCCTGTGACTTGGTTTTCCTGCTTTGTGGTACAGACCATAGAGTTGAGTTGCCTTTTTGTTTACAGTGAAGGTATTAACGTTTGTTCCTGACTGGCGGCTGGTGGAGCTTTCTGCCGAAGTACCCTTGCTCGGACTGTAGGTTTTAGTTCACCCCAGTGGTGTCTGTGTGCTGCTCATAGACAGTAGTTGGGTTTGTCATGTTGTCATGAGCTGTGGTTGAGTTTCGCTAAACTGTCTGACCCTGTCCTTGTGAACTCATGGGGCTCCTAAACTGCTGGGAACTGTGTTCATGATAAAACCCCTTACGCACATAAACATGCACACACACAACCGACTAGTACATACATACATGATCTCGCACTCGACCACGCACATGTACCTGCAAGACCACACAGACACACTTATAATCATACATGCATACTCAGGCGCGCACAAAATCACATACCTAGCCCCTCACACACGTATACTTCCACACTCACGCTCAAAGCCATACAAGTTCGCACAAGCTACACACACTCAAAACTGCAAACATATACTCAAGTTCATACACCTGAATACACATGGTCAGAACCACGCACGCATACACACACAAGCACACTCGCAGGCATGCGCACACACTCAAATGGCGTCCGTATATAAGCACATTAATGCGGTATGGAGATCTGCCCTTCAGTTCCCGGCAGCGCGTTCCTGTGGGCTGAGCTGCCACAGCAGCCTGTCCCACACAAAGGGCCCAGTCATCCCCCAGAGCAGGGTATTAGACTACTGTCTCACACCATGCACACCACAGCACTCAAAGCACTAACACAGTCAAACTGACCAGCACAGAGCCCAGCACAACTGTCTCACAGCATAAACACCACAGCACTCAGAGCACTAACACAGTCAAACTGACCGGCACAGAGCCCAGCACTACTATCTCACAGCATAAACACCACAGCACTCAAAACACTAACACACAGTCGAACTGACCAGCACAGAGCCCAGCACAACTGTCTCACAGCATAAACACTACAGCACTCAGAGCACTAACACACAGTCAAACTGACCAGCACAGAGCCCAGCACTACTATCTCACAGCATAAACACCACAGCACTCAAAGCACTAACACACAGTCAAACTGACCAGCACAGAGCCCAGCACTACTATCTCACAGCATAAACACCACAGCACTCAAAGCACTAACACACAGTCAAACTGACCAGCACAGAGCCCAGCACAACTGTCTCAAGCATAAACACCACAGCACTCAGAGCACAAACACACAGTCAAACTGACCAGCACAGAGCCCAGCACAACTGTCTCAAGCATAAACACTACAGCACTCAGAGCACTAACACACAGTCAAACTGACCAGCACAGAGCCCAGCACAACTGTCTCACAGCATAAACACTACAGCACTCAGAGCACTAACACACAGTCAAACTGACCAGCACAGAGCCCAGCACAACTGTCTCAAGCATAAACACCACAGCACTCAGAGCACTAACACACAGTCAAACTGACTGGCACAGAGCCCAGCACAACTATCTCACAGCATAAACACCACAGCACTCAAAGCACTAACGCAGTCAAACTGACCAGCACAGAGCCCAGCACAGCTGTCTCACAGCATAAACACCACAGCACTCAGAGCACTAACACAGTCAAATTGACCAGCACAGAGCCCAGCACAGCTGTCTCACAGCATAAACACCACAGCACTCAGAGCACTAACACACAGTCAAATAGACCAGCACAGAGCCCAGCACAGCTGTCTCACAGCATAAACACCACAGCACTCAGAGCACTAACACACAGTCAAACTGACCAGCACAGAGCCCAGCACAACTGTCTCACTCTATAAACACAACAGTTCTCAGAGTACTGATCCACAATCAAACTAACCAGCACAGGGCCCAGCAAGACTGTCTCGCATCATAAACACTACTGCACTCAGAGTAATGACACAGTGTCGAACTGACCAGCACAGAGAACTACCTCAACTCTCTCACAGCTTTCATACACTGATATAGAGGCTCTGTCAAGCTGACTGGGGCTAGCCTGACAAGTGTTTGATTATGTTTCGGAGTGTTTTTGTATGAATCTGTGAGTGCAAATGCTTGTTCGTGTCTGTGTGTGGTCTGTGGCTTGTATATCTGTCCTTATTCATCTATTCAGCTTTTACCAACTGCGGCCTGGTGACTGAGCACCAGTTTTTATTCAATTAACATTAATGGGGCCTAAAATAGATGCGCAAATGATGTCAAATAATGGGGGTGGAGAAGTCAAACAATCCCACTGAGACTTGCAGCCACAACAAAGAGAGGCGGACAGCCGGGGGGTCAATGGCAGCCTTATGTCCGGAGCAGTTTATCCAGCTGGTTGCTCTGCACTCAGCATGGCCTCCGTGCTGGGGCCTGCTCTTCCTCACGCCTGTCTCACCGGGGGGGTGCAAGGACAGTGGTCTGTCTCACCAGACCCCTCTAAAGGGTTCTGCCCTACCCAAACAAGGAAACAGCTGCTGCTGACGCTTGCAAATGTGCACTGCAGATCTCAGCATTGTGTGTGTGTGTGTGTGTGCGCGCCTGAGGAGGAGGCAATAATTAGCTTTAGTTCTGGCCAGAGTGAGGTGATCGTACTATTACCTTACTGAAACATAGGTTAACTTATCAACTTTGTTTAATTGCCTCTGGGCATCAATTAAATACTTTGTGAGTGTTTGAGTGGCATTCTCCGCGATGATTATGAAAATAAAATCAGGAACAGAAGATCAGGCCGACTACATGCTTCACACGGGGTGGTGAAGGCATGGGGAGTACTAAGTGCCACTGGCTATTCATTCCTGAGATAAACACATCCAGGATGATTTGAATTAGCATATGAGGGGAATGTAGGAATGTTCTCTCCCTGCTGGAGGCCTGGTTTGGCGAATTTGCTTCTCACCTGAGGGGCCACCGCGCCACGACCCGCCCCTAATCGCTGGTGGCGACCAGCTGAGTGCTCGTTAATGGACGAAAGACCTCTCGCTGAGACAAAACGCAAGCCATTACCGCCCTTTGTGATAGACTGTGCGGAGCCCCCTCAAGTTTTTCTCTCCCTTGTCCCCTTCTCTTTCTCTCTCAGTCTGTCTCTCTCCACTCATTTGCGGGATGGATAAATGCAGCTTCTATCGGCTTTGTGTCCTATCGGCTTACCTGCACAGACCAGCCTTTGACCACGACCTGGGCAGAGGAAATGGTATAGCCCCTTGGAGACAGGGCCAGCGCGGGGGAGCTGGGGGTCGCTAGGGCGTTATGTGGGTCAGGCTGCAACGGAAGCAGGAGACAACACTAGCGACATAGCAGCCTGACCTGCCATCCCAGAGACAGTGGGAACAGGCATACTGCAAAAATACACTTCCAACTTTAGCTATCATCTGGCAAAAGTTCAGCTTTTGGTCCACAAATGATGGCAATTTGTAGCCATTTGTAATTTGAGTATACGTGCACACAACATGCGCAACAAGCACACACACACACACACACACACACACACAGAGAGAGAGAGAGAGAGAGAGAGGACCCCTCCCTCATTGTGCTGCCGCATATCGGTCCAAGTTTTTGTGATCCCCGTGGAGAGCCTTTTTTGGCTCTGAAGGCCCAGGTCAAGTCAATGTCAGAGCAGAACAGCTTTATTCAGTATGGTACATGTACTGTATGCAACTGAAAAAAAGCAAAAGCAACATTCCCCCGGAGCTCAAAATGAGACATTCTCACGCTTCATATTGCTGATGTCATCCGTGACCGCTGCCACGTTTACATGAGCTGTTTCTTAGAAACAAACTGGAGAGAGGAATTTTATTTGTCACTTGATTTATTGGAACATGTTCAGCACTCAAGGATGGGAAGCTGTACAAATCTATATGTTTTGTGTGTGTGTGTGTATGCGTGTTTGTGCGCGCGTGCATGTCAGTGTGTGTCAATACACGAAGAGCCATATTAGAAAGTTCCAGGTTTCTCTTACATACACGAGTGAAACTACATGCACTAGTCAAGGCCTCGCAGACGGACAACTTAATAAAAATACAATGTATTGAATGTAGTACTTTGTCTGGACCAGTCAAATCTTAATTTGATTTCTTTATGGACTTGCTGTTGCACTTTGTATCGTTTGCTTTTTAACCCCATTGCGCTTGAGCCTCAGCTGATGGGCTGAGGACTGGAGATTCTCCTGACAATTATGGCCAGTCGCCCTGGCCCATAGGCAGCAAAGCATCACCACACCACTGCACTGCCTCTACTGTCTCCAACTTTTGGTTATGATATTTTTATTGTGGGAGTGCTTCATTAGCTTTTCAAGTTTATTTTAAAAGTAACCTTCCAGTACCCTTGTGGGTGCACCATTTAAATACTTCTCGGGACACACTTAAATTTTAAGTTGGCACACTTAAAAGTGCATTTTTAAATATACCTTAAGTGTAAGAGTAATAAACTTTGAGTACATCACTAGCTTACTTTATTCACAATTTTCAGTTCATGGAAGTATATATTAAAGTATACTGCAAGTAAAGATATACTTGATGAAAAATTGTGATATGAATAATCATACTTTCAGCCTAGTATTTATGACCAAATTATGTCTATTGTCCTCTTCTTAATACGCATTTGAAAAAAATATTGCAATATTCACTCAGATACTCACATGAATGGTTAGTTCAGCATGGGCACACCCCAGGCTGGATCAGATCCCTATCCCGTTTGTATACCAGGCTACGGCTTTATCCACTGCGCCAGGATGCTATTAAAGAATCATTTAGTTATTTAATACCAGTTCACTTCCCAGTTTATGAAAGTATGCTTTATATTTCAGAATGAATAGAAGGCATAATGTAGCACCATGGTGTATTGGGTAAAGCGGTCACTTTTAAATCAAAAGCTTCAAGGATCAAATCTAGCCTGGGGTGTTCCACTTGGGGTTATCCATTCATGTGAGTATCTGAGAGAATAGTATATGAACTCCTATGCATGTTTAGAAGAGAACAATGGACATTATACGCTCATGAAATACTAGGCTGAAAATGTCATTAATTATAATTTTTCATGAAGTATATGTCTAAGTTTACTCGCGGTATACTTCAAAGTATACTTTAATGACCTAAAAAATTTCGAATTAAGTAAAATATTTGTATACTCAAAGTTTCAAGATCAAAGTTTACTACTCTTATACTTAAAGTAGACTTAAAAATATACTTAATTATAAATATAAAGTGGGCCAGTTTAGTCCCAAGAAGTATTAAAGTATTACACGTACAAGTATACTGCTAGTATACTTGGGAAATATAGGCTACTTGAGGTTTACTTTTAAAATGAACTTGAAGTATACATCTTAGTGCTCTAGATGTAATGAGATCCACATAAGAGCTTAAGGGTCATCAAGGTGCTTTTGTTTGGCAAACACAAAAAAGGCTTTTATGTTCCTCTTGATTAGCGGTGGTTTCTGCCTTGCAGCTCTCCCATGGATACAGTTTTTGCCTTGTCTCTCTCTGATGGTGAAATCATGAACATTGACCATATCCAATGAAGGCAGGCCTGCAGGTCCTTAGATTTTACTTTGTGACATCCTGGATGAGTTGTCAGTGCAATCTTAGAGGAATTTTAGTAGGTGACCACTTCTGGGAAAATTCACCACGGTTCCATGTCTTTGCCATTTGGAGATAATAGCTCTGATTGAGGTTCACTGTTGCCCAAGTGCAGTAGAAATGGCTTTGGAGCCCCTTTAACACCGACTTATTCCAATAATTTCATTTCTCATCACTTCCATAATTTATTTTGATCCTGTAATTGTTTTCTGCTCAATGAAACCTTTGAACCTACTTCACATTCCAGTTAAGGTTCCATTAAAATGATGTTTAGAATCATCTTGGCTAGCAGTAAACAAGCCTGAGTGTTTATAGTCTAATTGAATTCAATTATCAATTTAATTTGGAGTAACTGGATGGGCAGTTACATTTTCACATTGGACCTGGTTAATGATGAATAAGTTGTTTCCCTCAATGAATTAAATAATCAGGTGTAGTTTAGTTTTGATTGTTTTTGTGTGAACATTCTCTTTAGAATGTGAGTATGGATTTTTTGGAATGGATATGTTTTCATCAGAGTGCATGTGCAACATGATTTTCAGTCGTATGTTTGGGAGGTTATCGCTAGTGTATATGTGTTTGATCGCATTCGTATGCACGCATGATTTCACTGGTATGTATTAAAGTTAAAGTTTGAATGATATTCTGTAAATCCTTATATCAATGTGTATCTTTGTATAAATTTTTATGCCTACGCTAATATTGCATTATCTGTTTGGAGATCAGTAATAAATCAGAAGCACATAACGATAGCCAGGCCAATAAAATCTCTGAGATAATCGTAGAGTGCCCTCCCTTCTCCTAATGCTGATTTACTGGAATCCTTAAGTCATCATCAGAATTGATTATTAATACAATGGCTTGCCGGCTCAATAGGATTGAGTGCAGACAGAACCCAATGAGGATGAATGAGTGAAGAAGATGTCTGGGGAATGTCTGAGCTTGTGTGCCGATTCTGATTTCATATGTCACCCAGCTTTGAAAGGGAATTTGTGTCTCAACTGCATTCAATTCCAGGCATATAAACTTACTCTTCCTTGGGGAGGGAGGGAAAGGGTGAGTGCATATTCTGCAGAATTATGTTGGTCCCTCACCTTTGGAAAAGCCCTTCCCATGTGTGGACATTATTTAGGACCAATTGGTCGAGGTTTCTGCTGCGCTCATTTGATCTGCAGTGAGACGCAGTGTTGTTGAGATACAAGTGCTTGTATTGTTTCTCTGTCTTTGATTTAAGTTGGGAGGTGGCCCAATGTTTTCTGTCACTGTTCATTTAGGGAAGACAGCAAAATGTCACCGCCAGACAGATTGCCTGACTGTGCTCATCTTTTAGATGTCTGCCTCTCTTTTGTACACCTCTTTTCAGATTCTCTCTATGGTCTCGCCTCCTCCCTCCCTGCCCCTCTCAGCTGGTGGGTAACAGTCCAGCTCTGGGGGCCTCTCCAACACCTTCCCACCATAATTATATCCAGAATCTGGGAAAATCCAACTAGTAAAAGAGGAATTTTGGGTGGAAACAAACTGAACAGATCCCCAATGTCATACATTCCGCAGGCTAGTGAGAGTTTTGCTGTCTGATGTTTGAAACAGTCAATTTAGATGATCCAACATGCATTATAAATGCAGTGAGAATGCATGCACATACCGTCATGTTTTCTACAGTTCTCTGTTCCATAGGGTGGGGGCAGAGATGACTAAAATAATTTAATTGATCATTTAATTTCATTGTATTGAGATTTTCATTTTCAAAAATATTCAATTTATATGCAGTTCATTTTTCAAGATTTTTTATTCTTTTATTGTGGTTTAGATCAGGGCTGTCTCTCAGCACACAGGTTTACCATTGCAGTTCTTAACCATTGTAGCTGAATCAAAAAAACAGAGTACATAACAAGCTGAAACAAAAAAAAAAGTACTTTAACATCCTGATGAGATATGTGCTGATCTGGGAGGGGTTAATAATGCAATCTCTTTATCAGAGACCAGTCAACAGTGGCAACACATTAACAGTGACTCATCTGTGCATTTTTCAGGGAAATAAATAGAAGCTTCAGTTCTAGACCACTCTGGCCATTTGTGTTGAGAGATATGATACCTCACTACTATAAGGAACACCGACATGACAAGACCTGACACAACACTATCCTGTGTGTTTTGCGGACTCTTGTGGAGGTGCTGACCTTAGTCTCTCGTTAGGTGCCAGTTAACCAATTGGCTGTTCTGCACTTGCATTGTGATTCATTCTAATTCACAAGTGAGGTTGATGAAAGTCAATGGTATTATACCCATAATGGCTGGGACTTATTCACATGCAGACACTAAATTGAAAACTTGGCTGTGCCATCAGAATGTACTCTGCCCTCTGGTTTTCTCTTGTGCTCAGGCTAAGGGCCTACTTTTAGACTTTTCTTCTTTGGTTAGTGCATTTGTTAGGTCCAGTGATATGTGTTTAGTGCCTGATTTTCTCCTTTTTGGGGCTGGCTCATGAGGGCCTCTCAAATGAAGGCTGACACCTCAGTTAACAGGACTGGGTAGGAGGGGTGAAGCTGGAGGGGCGAGTGCTTTGATCTCTGACTGGGGGAAAGGAGGAACATCTTGGCCAAGGGTTGTCTCCCATGAACAGGACCTCATCCCACCTCCCCTTTACTCTCGATTCTTCCTTCTACCTTCCTTATCCTGTGTTCTTGTCTCTCTCTAGTGAGTATTTACACCAGTGGAATCCAACCTTGTTCCAGGAGGTCTACTGCCATTATGGTGATGCTCACTCCAATCACAACAAAGTACACTTCATTCCACAGCTCATGATCCTGTTGAGCTGTGCTCATTTACAGGATTGAAATGCAAACCTATCAGGAGATCGATCCTCAGAAACCAGGTTGACCACTGCTGTAAAAGACAATATTTGTAAAGGATATACAATTGAATCAGTCTCATTCCCCTTCAAAATGTATATCTGTGGAAATGTATCAATAGCATAGTTTGAAATAACCCAGCATTTAGTGACTATGTTTTGAGCAGCCATGATTTGCTTTGGCTACAGCTATTTAAGTGCCTCTAGGAGCTGAATTTACAGTTTGGCTGGGAGTCCAGGGTGATTCCCATTTTAGAGCTCATCCATTTCACCAAAAGATTTTTCTGCCTCCCACTGTCAGTTTTTCGTTCTTCCCATTCATTCTGTGTCTCTCTTTGCTCGTGCTGGTCAGGAGGTCAGAGGGAGCATGTGAGAGCCTCTTTCTTCCAATTAGTGCCACTGCTAATGACTCACTCCCTGCTGTCACCCAGTGCAGAGAGCAGCGCCAGCTCTCCTCCAACCCTACCCTCACACATCCCCTCACCACACTGAGCAGTTACGCACCCACACACACACACAAGCGCGCGCGCGCACCTCTCCACCCCTAGAACTGACACACACATCTCTCCATGCTCAGCGCAGAAGTACATGCACAGACCCACACAAACACATACGTGAACACCTCTCAGCTCTAGCACAGACGCACAAACACACACCCATATGCATAAAGTGATAAAGTGCTGTGAAAACTATTTGCCCCCTTCCACATTTTCTTCTGTTTTTAAATATTGTCTCACTTAAATATTTCACATTATCAAAGCAATTTGAATATTAGACTAAGATAACCTGAGTGAGTAGAAGATAAAGTTTTTAAATTATTTTATTTATTGATGGAAAAAAGCTATCCTGCACTCTCTAGCTCCATGTGAAAAAAGTAATTGCCTCCTTCGTCATTAAATCAACCAATTAAACAAATTTAATTAATGTTTAAATTTCACAAGACAAACCCATGGTGTGATTACTGCCAGCCTGTTGAATCTAAACATCACTTAAATTCTACCTGTCTAGCAATGTGAAGTAGGCAGAAAATGGCACATGATGGCCCAACGCAAGAAAATTCAAGAAGGAAGTGGAACTTTTTGGAGGACATGGGATCTGTTAGATCCGGTGTAAAGCTAACGCAACATTCGACAATAAGAAGATCATACCAACAGTCAGACATGGAGGCGGTAGTGTAATAGTCTGGGGATGCTTTGCTGCTTCAGGAATTGGGCGACTTGCCATAATTGATGGAACCATGAATTCTGCTCTCTAAAAGAAAATCCTTATGGAGATTGTCAGCCATCAGTTTTTGACCTAAAGCTCTAATTGAGTTATGCAGCAGGACAGTGATTAGAAGCCCACAAGCTTGTCCATCTCTGTATGGCTCAAAGGAGACAAAATGAAGGTTTTGGAGTGGCTCAGTCAAACTTCTGACTTAAATTCGATTGAGATGCTGTTGGATGACCTTAAACAGGCAATTCATGCTTGAAAACCCTCTAATGTGGCTGAATTAAAACAATTTTTAAAGAGGAGTGGGCCTAATTTTCTCCACAGCAAAGTAAAAGATGCACTGCTAGTATTAGCAAAGGTTTGATTGCAGTTGTTGCCGCCAAGGGCAGCACAACCAGGAATTAAGTTTAGGCACATATTTTTTCACAAGGGTGATACAGGTTTTGAATAACTTTTTCCTTTCAATAAATGAAATTATCATTTAAAAGCTGCATTTTATTTTTAATCATGTTGCTTTTGTCTTATACTAAATGTGTTGGATGATCTGAAACACTTGAATATGACAAATAAGCAGAAATAGAAGTAATCAGGAAGGGGGCAAATACCTTTTCACAGCACTGTATACCTCTCCACCCATAACACACACACACAAACCTTTCCACCCCTGGCGTGAACATACACTCACATATGTCTTCACTCATATTCACCCCTAACATTGACACAAACACGCACACACACACACACACACACACATACACACACACACACATGCGCGCGCGCATGCAAACACCTCTCCACGCCCAGCGCAGACACACACTTCTCCAACCCGGATGGCACGTAATTATTTGAGTGTAGTATCAATGGCAACACATCCAGTTCTCGCCCAGCACTGTACACCGTAGATGACCAGAAACAGACTGGAGACTGAACAATGGTTAAGGTGGAGGGGAGACGGAGGAATGCGGGCGCTCTGAGCCTGCACTAATCAGAAGTGTCAGAGGAGAGAAGAGAAAGACAGGCAGGCTCTGAGCTACATGTGTTTCGTTTCTCAGGAGTGCAATAATGCCTAAACTTATTCAATTCATTTTCAGTGAAAGTGGTTTTGGCCTGGATTGTTTTTACATGAGCCAGGCTGTTTCTCAGAGAACGGAGGCTGGGGAGGGGGAATCTGTGCATTCTGCCGTCTGTTCACGTCCCCAGTCAGCCGTGCAGGAGAGTAACAGGAGACTCGCAGTAGGTCAGAGGTCACATTTCCTGTTTCCTGTCTCTCCTGGGTCATCATCTTCCTGCGAGGGTCGTATGACCCTCGTTTTTCTTCTCCTCTGTGTGTTTCTCGGGATTGAGAGGGCCTGGTGTGTCGGGGCGTCCTCAGAGTTCCTGCTCATTTACTTCTCTCTCAGCCTGTAGGATAACCCGTTCAGTAAACATAGGCCTTTTCTCTCCTTTCTGGGTATAAATGTTTGTCTTGCTCTGGAAAACACACCGACAGTGTTGTTTTTAGTCTGCCTTCATTATAATGCGCTGGGTTAATGTGCATATAGTATGTGTGGAGAATGGCCTGCTGGATTTTGTGCGTGTGTGTGTTTTGATGCACTTTGTTGTGGTGCATACTGTGTGTGCTGCTCTCCCATTAGGTGTGATCAAAAGACTGCAGTGTTTGCCTGGTCATGCTTGAAGACGACACCACATGACTCCTTGGACCTCTGGGATAATGCGTGAACAAGAATAGCAGCAAACAAGCCCTGCTTGTCTTCTCTTATAATGTGATTTGTGAACCATTGGTAACATTGGAAACGGGCAAATTTTAGCTGTAAACTGGCTGAAAAAATCAGCCACTTCTAATAGGCGCCTAACTGCTATTAAAACACAGGCGTATTATTCCTCTTAGTATGATGTTAGTATAAACCTGCCGACTCATTTGTCATTTTCAGTGTATTGAGACTTTGTTCCATTGCAAGCTTTGGCCAAACAAATGCCGAGTGACATTTATTCTGACGGAGAGGAATAAAGTTTGTGAACCTTCTGACTGGCTCATTTGAAAAATAAAGGCATTGTGGAACGGTCTGCTTTACTGAGGAGGCTCCTCTCATTACTGCCACTGCTGAAGGGGAGAGGAAGAAACGGAACGGAGAGAGTTAAGCAAAGTTAATTAGTGAAAATACATACTTGTGTTTCTACACTGGTTACAAAAACATTGGCCATATTCTGTGTTTATGTTATTACAATAAACAATGTTGAAGTGACCTTGGTGAGAGAGAGACACATTCTACACATTGCCTGCCCCCCCCCAAACTTCATTTCCAATAAAAGATTAATTGTGCTGAGTGGGGGGAGCAGGGCTTGGAGGGCAGCGCTCTTCTCCCCCCCCTCTCCCACCCTGCTGAGCATATTTCCATGAGTCACTCAGTAAAAAATCCAGCTGATTTTGTGCATTTCTCATCAGATGTATATTGCACCGATCTGCTCAGCACAGTTTACATCATGGATTTGTGCATGACCAGACAGTTGCTTTTACGCGCACGTGTTCAGATTTCTGCATACGTGTTTACCGCAGTTAGCTCTGTAGTGCACCAATGGTGTACTCTGCGCAAGGATACCTGGTCAGGGACAAACCAAATGAAGCCTTTTTTGTGACATTGCGCAACATTTGATTTTTGGCGTTATTTTTGTTTTATATGATGACAAACATATTGATATGTCTTTACTGGATAAACTTGGCATAAGTGTCAACGAACTGCTCTCCGTCCAAATTTTGCTCTTTGAATTTAACATCAATTTTAACAAAAATGCATTACACTCCTGAGTGTGGCACATTTTTTGTTAAAGTTGATGTTACATTCAAAGAGCAGTATTTGGACAGAGTACCATTTGTCTGCATTTATATTGATATGACTTTACTGGATATACATGGCATGTTTATTATCATATAAAACAAAAATGATGCCAAAAATCAAATGTTGTGCAATGTCACAGAAAGGCTTCATTTTTTGACCCCGGCCATCTATATATTGGCTGCGAGATGTGGCTTACACAGACAAAGGGACTGCTGCATGTGAACATTAACCACAGTAGATCACGGGACCTAATCATTAAATCCACTCCACCATAGTTCATGGTTGTTGTGCTTTTATGGGTATTTATTGAGGCTAAGAATCCAGGCAGGCATGTCTGTGTATTTTCAGCCACCATTATCACCAAAACCCACCCATCTTTTACACTGAGGTCCAGTTGATGGATTCCAGAAGCCTGGAAGTGATGATGCTGTACATGTCCAGACATGCCTCTGGGCTGTGTCTCTCTCTGGTTTTGGGAAAATAGAACCAGAGGCAGGATTGGGAAAAGATAAATGAAGGTTCCTCTATTGCATGCCTGCACTGTGTCACCATACAGACAGAGGGCGCCCTCCAGCTCTGAGATGGAACATATGCTCTCGATGCATTGTGCTGTGCTGTGCTGTGGAATGAATGTAACACGGCTGTTTGTGAGTTCAGTCATTTGTAGAATTCCCCTCGGGCTTTTCCCATGCCCTCATGCACGCTTCACATCCTCCATGACTCCGCACTTCATTCTGTATGCTGTCTGTTTGTCTACATGTCCTCCTGTCCTCTGTCGCTTAATGTCTTTACGCTGCAGTTTCAGCTCACATGCGGAAAGAGGACAGACGCATTTGAGAGAAGCCGTTTGGGCTCAGAACTCGCAGCATGGTTTTCAGAAGGCCATTGTCAAAGACTTATGGTTGGTGTGCTTTTGAGTCTCAAATGACATGTTTCCTTTTAATGGTAATATGAGACTAATCCCAAAATGTGGCTTCACAGGACCTTGGCGCTGCACTGTTCCTATATCCACAGACATGCTTCTGGTATTGTGCTGCGAAGTTGAGCTCAGCGGGTTTGGCCAGTGTGAAGGGCCATGTTTTCAGTGCGTGTGCCTCTGTTTAGTCTGTTGTGGATGGGGGTTCGTGGGTTGCTGTGTTCTCTGTGGGACTCCCACCTGCTCCCTGTGTTTTATGTGAGGAGATGAGGCACACTGTTTAAGCTGCAGTCACATTACCACAATGACTGCACTTCCCGATTTCAGCTCGCCAATGTCATCCGGTAATCTCCTGAACCCCAAGGTCTTTCTGAGGTCGTTTCCTTTCTTATTGGTGCCATCAATTTTGCCCACATGTTTTCGCAGCAGCCGAGAGTGACTCGATAAAGTTGTGTCCCGCGTCTCTCCAAACATATTATTTCTGTCGGTTTCCACTGTTTTCCTCATCCTTCCCCTTTCCCCCCTTTTTTTACAAGGGATTCCTGGAGTGTATAGTTGCGGTTTCTCTTTTTCTGTGCTTGCTTTTGTTTGGTGTGCCCTTGCACTTTGCATGACTCCACAATGCTTCTGAATGCAGTAAGAGTCTTGGCACAAAATCTCTGTGGCCTGTGAAGACCTAGGATGTAAAGGTGCAAGTTTTTGTACATTTGGGCTGCTGGGAGAATCCTGTCAGCATTGCTTGTCAGAGAGCACAGATGCACAAGATTCATTTTTATTTGGATAATTTTTTTTCTTTGGTCAACACCATTTTTTTCTGTGTTCATGTTGACCACGATTAACTGAGAAGTTTGATTGGCTGGTAGGCTGCGCTTCAGTTCAGGATTTTGCCTTGTTGCCTTTCAACAGTAATTAGAAAGGAATCTTAACGGGCAAGGGAAACCGCCACGGTCTTTGGTACAAATGTGGCTTTGTTATTCCTTTTCAAACTAAAGCTCACTTCATCTTAACTAAAGCTTTTACAGCCTATAAACCAGAGGAAGTGGAGATATTGTTTATCCCTCAGTCTGTGTACAAGCAGGACTTATTTTGAGTGACAGAATTATTTTATCATGTACAACCAGCAGGGGGCTCTGTTTGAAACATTTGACTGGTTCCATACATTACTGTTCAGAACATGACTGATCATGTTCAGTGTTACTTTGGTGCTGGCTCAGTTTGGTAATTCAATATTTTACGTGTATATTCCTTCTATCATGTTATTTGTAAGCCTGTCATTTTAATCTAAATTCAACATATGGATCTCTAAAACATATTTATAATGCTTGAGTAAGGGAAGTGGTTAGCCAATAAAACCTATATACATAATCCCTAAAATAATCAAGGGATTATATAAACGACTCTTGTTTAATAAATCTGTCCACTCCGATCAACAAATAGTGTGACCATTTTTTTCTCCTTGATCAGAATGTACACTGGCTGTTTCCCAAGTCAAAATAGTTCATGAAATTCCACCATTCTGTTGAAAATAATGATTCTCGTATGGACTGCAGTGCTTTTCTCATGAGCAAAAAGTCAGGATGTTTGTTTAGGGTTACACATCAATTATGTTCATTTGGATATGCATTTAAGCAGGACCTCAGCACTGTGCTTGTGTGTGTCTAGCATTCCAGCACCAGCAGAGCTCTGATCACTTGGGTAAAAAAGCAGACACATGAGACCCAAACTTCGCCAGCTTTATACTCTAGGAGTTATGTCCATTGATTAATTCCTCTCATGGGAAATGCATTAACTTTCTTCAAAATAGGAACAAGCTCCAAGACACTTTTTTTTTGGATCAGAATCTAAAAAATCTGTGGAGGAAAACAAAAGTCTAAAAAAATCATAAACAGGAGGCTCATCATTTTTTTTTTGTACACAACCTCTTTCCAAAAGCCCTGTTGCTTGTATAATTTGACATTTCAAATCCTTCGAGCCCCCCGGGTATCTGTTGGTGCATTCAGCGAATGCTCTCCCCTAGTTTGGATTCAGCTTGAATCCATGCAGTGAGCCGTTTTCAGAATCAAAGGGCTTTTTTACGGATATGGCATCACTCGCAACACATCTGTCCAAATCAAGGCCCATCTGAACCCAATTTTCCTGATTAGACAAACAACTAAACAACAACAGCAGAAAGCACATGCACACGCATGCACGGAGGACGGAAATGAAGAGAAAGGGGATGAAAGACAGAGAGAAATGATTATAGTGAGAAAGGAAGAGGGGGGTCCTGATAGAGACATTACAGACGCTTGGCCTGACTCCTTTTCGTTCCTGTCCTCTCCGGCGTGAGCATTAGCTGAAATATTTGAATAGGTTCGGGGCACTGGCTCCTTCATGCTAGCTGAGAGATGGAGGCGATGTCGGTCTGATTAATTAACCCTCCTGCCGCGTTCACCCCCCTCCCCTTACTTTAGTGTTCCCGGTCAAATTTGACTGGTCTGTTTTAACTGCTCTTAAATTAACACAAAAACCATTCATCACCACCAATTTTTTATTTAACACTCTTTTTAGCTGTGAACAATGTCTCAGAGTAGCGGTTAACATGAATAACTGCAGTGAAAATACAAATAGGCACTGAAAATGTATTCCAAAATGAACATGTAATGTAAAAAAGAAGTGGAAAACCAGAGACCAAACTCCTCAACATGAAGTCGTGTGTGTGTGTGTGTGCGTGTGTGTGTGTGTGTTGGGGTGGTGTGTATGGGGATGTTTTCTCAACTGATGGGTGAATGTTATCTGGATACCCATTCATTTCCTATGGCGGTCACTTTTGACCGGGAACACCACAGGTGTAACAAGGTTGACTAAACCACTCAAAATTCAATGAAAGTGGTGATCATCACTTTGATATGTTCAAGTGCACAGTGTGGAGGATATCAATAGGCCTTGAGGCAATCAGGTGTAAAACACAATATTTATGAGTGTTTTAAGTTGTAAATCGGTCAGATTTGACCCGAACATGACAGGAAGGTTAAAGCGGCGGTCACGTGTAAATACCGCAAACGCACACATTTCCACCTGTGCCTGTTCAGAGTTATTATTCCTTGTCTTTTAAGATGTTGAAAACCAGGAGGACCCGTAAGTTTTGGGACACTTCAGTCCCCTTGTTGATACCTTGGTTTGGGAACTGGGGCTATTGTGAGCATTGACTTCAGACAGTTGATGGGGACTCTGCCAATTGTATTAGATTTGTAGGCAAACACTCTTTCCTCTGGTCAGAGGCATTTCCTCTTCTGGCATTCACCTGAATATCTTATTATTCACAGTCTGTAATCATTACCTGCCCACAGCTGTGTTGATTGAGGTTGTTTGTCTCTTGTAAGTTTGCATAGCACACTGTTGTCCCAGAGTGAAAGGTTTCCAACAGGAAATGGCATACGCTCTCAGCATAGCAGCAGAGATTTCTGTTTACTTCTTACAGGTGCAATATTAATGTTACACGTAAAACATTATCAGACATGAGCTCCATACATGTGCTGTTAGTGTTTTTATGTTGTTTAAACTTGATGCTGTCTGTGACGAATGCAGAATCCCTGACAGCGTTGTGCTCAGCTAATTTTTGCTAATGTTGGTCCTGCTCCCCCCCAGCTACTGCGCATGGTAACGGCTCCAGAGAGGAGGTGGCGTGCACGAGCAGGAGGCCGCGCGGTGGACCGAGGAGGGACTGAGGAGGGAGATGACCTAGAGAGCGGGGACTGCGATGATGAGGATGAATGCGGAGGAGCCTCAGGGCTTGGCCCTCCACCACGTCTTAAACGTCTGCGTATATTCGCAGGTCAGAGGCCGCTTTCGCTGGGCTCCTGGGATGGGTATTTTGGCTCTGTCTTGATTGTGTGCTGCTTTGTTATTTTGTTTAAACCCCCTACTGAAAATTCTGGCTGAAATCAGTCTTGACTGGTTTTAACCATGTTTTTGACATTTCTTGCCAACTTGTTTTAGTGGAGAGCAGCTGTTTACCCAGTGAGTGTATAATCATTCCACATGTTTCATCACCCACTTAATCTTAGCTCGATTTAACCTGCCACAGAAAAGCCACAACCTGCTGCTGACCAGCTGTTACCAGTTAGACGAGCTGGAAACTCAGTTTTAACTAACTTTCAGTGGTCCTATGGGATTTATTACCAAACTTGTTTTAAGTTTGTTTTCCTCAGCTGTTGTTGAAATTCAGACATATTCAAAGATATTTTCTTGCTGGTCATCCCTTACTGAACAGAATGTGTGAAGTAAATCATGGTGCTATTGTGAACAAAGGTGCAGCGGCATTGGGGTTCAGCAAACTGACGTTTGGTGTTCCTCCAGGAAGCTGTAAATTTCAAGTTCCTCTCAAATCTGCAGATTTACATTTTATTTTCTTATTCTTTTGTTTGACCTTAGTTTTGTGGGGTCTCGTCTGGGTGGGGATAGAGGATTGGCAGCCAGAGTGTGTCATATTGACTCCCCCCAGTTTTTATTTGTTTGGATTCCTGGGAGTGTTTTATGATGTTTGTGGATTTCGAGTGTCTGGTGAGAGCGAAAACAGAGATGGTGACTTGCTAACAAATAGACTAATGGAAGGCCTGGCTCCCTCTGCCACTCAGTGATGGGGTGATATTTACTTTCACTGGGCCAGCACTGAGCACAGTGAGCAAAACTCGACACCATCCCTCTCCAGGTCGTGCATTGTTGGGGCTCCAGACAGCATAACAATGAGGTGCAATCAGGGCGCTGGCCAAACTCAGACTCTTTGTCAGAGACGTGAGCTGTCCGTGAGCTCTGGATGTGCAGGAATGACTGAAACACTGAGGTACTGCTGTCTAACTGGGTGACTCACTCAAACTCAGCCAAGTTTCCAGAAACATTTAAGTCTCTCTTCCTTCGATGGAATTCCCCTGCAACCCATGCAGAAGAGTCAGCTGGCCGCAGGAAATATTTCCGGACACTGCTTGTGCTGTGTGTTTGCTTGACCTTGTCAGAGGTCATAGAAGATTTTACTGGCGCCCTGAAGCATTTTAATTTCTGAAAGGACATGATGCAAACCAAATGCTTTGTTTTTTTTTTTTTTTTTTAGTATAAGCCTCTTGAGATGGATCATCTTGTTTTCACGTGGGTTTCATTACATTGTGCAAACAGTAAGAACCACAGCTGTAAATTAATCAAACAAAAAGAGATAATTAAACTATCACCATTCAGACAAATACAATTAATATAAATGCATGGACGTAGAGGATGCAGTGTGACACTGCATTCCAAATGTGTTTGGGTTAGTTGGTTTAATTGCAGACAAATATGTCCTTCTGTGCATCTCTCAGATCTGGATGAAGGTTAATCGATGGACACTGTTTTTAATGTGCCATCATTCTTAGTGCTTCTCATTGTGCGTGTGTGCGTGTTTTTGTGCGTCGTTTTGTGTCCGTTTCAGTGTGGAAATAGTGGGTGTGTGTTGTATTGCGGGAGACGTGTGAACATGAGCATATCCGCAATATAAATTCCTGGGCACTCTGAGCTGTGTCTGCAGGCCTGGTGTTCTCACACACACACACACACACACACACACACACACACACACACCTGGAAGTGCTCTACTGACTCAATCACTCATCGCTCCTATGAGATGATACACCTGTACTAGACAGTGTGTGTGTGTTTACCTACTGTGCTCATTTCAGCTGTGAGAGAAACACCTGTGCGTAAAAGCTTTCACACGTGTGCATGTGTGTGCGTGTGTTTGTGGATGGGTGTGTTTGCGTGTTTATTTGTGTATGCTTGTGTGTCCATTAGGAAAAAGCATGTGTCTGGGCTTCTGTTTCTGTGTGAGCATATGTGTCTGTCTATCTTAATAAATACATCCATGAGTGGAGTGTGTGGGTGTGGATGTGTGTGTGCGTGTGAATGGGAGGAACATGGAGTGTCCAAGTACTCTTACTGTGGGCCCTGACAGCTCTCAGCCCTGTCTGACGCCTGCAGGTCTCTCGTTCTCAGCTGCGTTCCAGCACAGTGTGGACATCAGCTCACTGTATGTGCAGGGCAGTCTGGTGGCACTGCAGTCTTCTATGGGTGTGAGAGGTCACATGAATACAAAGTGCAAAAATGCCTGCAATGTGAGGCTTGCAGAGAAGGGGAAGCGCTAAGGCAGGGCTCCCAAAATCTGACCCTCCAATCCAAATCCAGCACTGGTTTCCTTTCCCTTGAACAATTGAACAACAAATATTGAACAATTATTGTCTCTGATTGGCTAAACTCTCTTTACACCTGACTCCCAGGTTAAAGGGAGGGTGGAAAACCAGTAGGTCTCGGCCCACGAGGACTGCAATTTGGGGAACTGGGCGGTAAAGGTATGACCGCATTCAGGTCGGGTCCACATTTACCAAGAAGGGAGTTTAGACAAATCCAGAGGGGTTGAGCGATTGAGAGACAGGGAGTGTAGCAGACGCCAGAGGAAATGAATGAGTGAAGAAGAGGGAGAGGGTGGAGCACGCAGAATCACTACAAACCTGACGGATGGGGAGAAACACTGACATGTTCATTCCCTCGCACATTTGGGTCCTCATAAAAGAAATGAAAGCAGCCCGGAACACTCCGGAGAATTCATGTTTCAGAGCTGTCCGATTTCAGTCCCAGACCTGCCGCTCTAATAAGCCGCAGGCTTGACCTTTGACAGTACCAGCTCTCTTTCACTGCCACAGGTTACTGTAGTGGATAGACATCAAAGCTAGCTGCACATACCTGTGTTGAGTAGGAGACTGAGTACAAAGAGAGGGGTGAAAGGTCTCGGCACTACAGACCAGGACGTGTGTGTCTGTGTATTGAACACAGGCTGAAATGTGTGCTTTACGGGCATGAACAAAGCCCCTTCACTCTACTGCCTCCAGCTGTTTCCTGTAAGCAAACATGAAACCTACTCACATGGCCCTTGTACTGGTCCACTGCAAATAAAATTTGTCCCAACACATGCTTTAGTTTAGTAATAATATTCTTTTTCTCTCTCAAAGACATTTGTTTGGTTGAAGTCGCTCTTTGTAAAGTAGTTAAGTATTGTTGTATCATGGGCAGATCCTAAAATGTATTAATTCATTCCCCTTCATTGGCATTTTTTTTTTTTTGGTCATATTTACCAAAACAAAAAATGATTTTCAGTGCAAATACGAGACTAATATATGTGATATTTGTTTAATTTGGCTTGTTTTTTTTTTCTTTTTGGTTTTTTTTTTTCAATGGTTCAAAACGTTTGTGGTTTTGACAAATGTTAGTACTTTAACTAAGCATCAGTTGTCAAAAGAACCTTCTGGCTCAATTCTTTTTTCTTTTTTTTTCAATTATTAGGATATTTTCCCCATAATGCAGGAAGTGCTATATTTATAACTCTTTCTGTGTTCCAAGCAAATATCCAATGCAATATTTCACTTACGCTCCATGACATTGTCCTGAGCCGTTTTGCTAGCTGCCATTAAGAGGATTAACTGCTGTGCAAGAAGGCTGAAATGGGACAAAGAGCAGCAGTTAAAAGGCCTAGCAGATGTAGACTCCTCTGCAAAGTTGAGGCTTCCCTTTTGTCACTTCAAACCGCTCATTGCTGCAGATTTATTCATACTTTGTCAAGAATGATTTTCCCCATATTTTTTGTTGGATTGCTGGATATTCCATTTCTACAATGACGTCTTGTCTATTAGAGAGTGTGCACTGGGTGCAAGATGAACTATAATATGAAAACCCTGGTGCTGAAAGCACTGGTCTTGAAATGTCTATTTTGAGAGAATAGGGTCTGAAAATATAATGGATACAAAATATCTGCCGATTAAGATTTTTGATGTTTTTGAGCATTGCTTAATAACCCTTGATATTTTAAGTTTATGTTTACTGGTTCTGAGACTTCAGTAATTTTTAATTTAGGCCATTTATGTTTTTGGACTTTGGTACTTTTTGCGCCTGACTCAGACCTTGATATTTTTGGAATGAAAACTTAGGACAGAATCAGTGTATTTTGACAATTTTTTTGTACTGAATGAATTAAGTCCACCTCAGAAAAACAAATTTTTCAGAGGCAGTGAAAGCTCTGCATTTTGAAGGCAATCAGTCATGTGGTCTTGACTTAAACATTATCACATGTTGGATATACGTAGAACAAACAAAGACATATGTCAGTGTTTAACTTGGTTATGTTGTAATTATTGTGTATTTCCATGTCTTTATTATCTTTCATGTCTCATTGTGTTAGTTTAGCAGTTCTCTGTATTAGTTGTTGCTGCCGTTACTTGTCACTTGCCATGTACTCTTTGTTTTCACTCCCGCACTCCCCGTTCTGATTGTTAATAAGTTCTCTCATTCCCCTGTTTGTACCCACACCACCCTGCGTGTCTCCTCAGCTCACTCACACCTGTTTCCCATGCAATTAGTCATTCTGCTACCCTTTGTATTCCCCTTCCTGCGATTCCCCAAATTGCAAGTTTGTTTGCCAGCTTTCCCTGTGTCTACCTCTGAGCATTTATTGATTCTTACAATTTCTTGGTCACGGTTTATTTTCTTCGATTTATGATTTGTGGTTGATTGATCTCCTGCGTATTGCGTCGGATGGCTTTCTGGTTTCGCGATTCGACATTTACTCTGGCTTTGGTTTACCGACTTCCTGGTTTGTGATTTTTGAACCGTTTCTGGATTCTGATTTGGATTGCCCCTTTTGTACCGCATTATTCCTGTGTGTTAACAAACTGGACTGCCCAAACGAGTATTAATTGAGCCAGTGAACTGAGCTTCAACCCGTGCCTAGTGTTGCAAATTAGGCAGCAGCAAACGCCTTCACTTTCACATCCGAATCCTGTCCTGTATTCCCGCTGTGCACATCGTGTGCCCATCGCTACATCACACATACAGTATGCATACACCACTATGAATGTAATCTTTGCTGACATCATGTAATTAACAAAAACAGGAGCAAAAATGTGATGAAACTCATCCTTCAACTCTTTAACGAGGAGCAGACTAAGGCTTCTGGATCTGAGTCTGTCTTAGACAGACAGATTGAAGGACAGAATCAAACCGATATATAGACATGGATCTTGAGTTTAAGTACTCATATCTAATTGAAACAACTCACGGTAAGCCGGCAAACCTACTGTACTGAAGTGCTTAGACTAGAGTGCTTCTTGTGGTAAGATATCGATCACAGTATTATCATACATACGTGTCCAGTGCTCAATCTGACAAGGTTCTCAATCATTAGCCAGTTTGCTTTTAAGTCTCATACTGCCATTGGTCTTTCCTAACTAAGGAACTTTTATCACCGAATTGTCACACTTGAATGCGTCTTGCACACCAGGACATGATTATCTGTTGTCTTCTCACTGGAAAAAGGGAGACAGTTGGGCCCTGTGGAGCATGTCATGGTTTGTGAGGTGAGATTTCACCCCTCAGGTCAGGCTTTGCTGGCTGAGCCATCTTCAGACTTGGCAACCACTTCGGTTCAGAGGGAGGAAATTTAGAATAATTAGCAAATCAAAACAAAACAGATGTTTCCTTGCAGGCAATAGCAACAGCTCCAGCTTGTCAGCAAATAATCCCAATTCTGAAGCAGGGAGGATGTGGAGCCTTAGCCCCACCAGGGGACTTTTGGGTCCTCCTGCACCCTTTCCTCGTCTCCGCTTGGGGGAAGAAACAACCAATTTTGCAGAAAACTGCTCACTCTCCTTTCCCCCCGCCTCGTGTTTTTGCGAAAATCGCAAAACTCATCGCCAGCTGTGTAAACACCACCAGGGAGGGTGTGTCCTACGGTGGGATGGGCGATTGGAAGCAGGACGAAAGTATTACACAATTTCAGCTTCATCGATTGGTCCCAAAGTGCATACGCCCGGCCTGATCTGCCCTAATAATGTGTAGCTCGAAGGGAGAGGGTGGAGGAAACTGTTCATTAATCTATTGTTCAGAGAGCTGGACTGAATCAAAATCTGTACATGGTGCCATTTTATTATTAAAATCAAGTGTATCATTCCTCAAGCCAACTTTCTCCATTACAATTGTGCAGCAGTATGTGGGCGTCAGTGTACTGAGTACCAAAATGTTAAAATGTATTTTTTCTTTACTGCCTGATACTGAGTGCCCCGCCAGAGCTATGAGACTGTTTTATTGCCATTAAACCCATTTGTAAAACTAATATATTTTGAAATATTTATTATATGATGTAAATGTATTAAGATTCATGGCTCCATGTGAGGAATGTCCTGTATAGGTTTTAGGGGGTCACCAGTTCACCTGCGGAGGCAGAAGTGGCCTTACTGATATATACCAGAGAGATATGCTTTTCTTCTGAGGCTGATGTAATGGTTGGCTGTAGGTCCCTCCCATGGGAATCCCTGGCCATACACACCAGCGCAGTCATATTCCATTCTGCACTCCTGCTGTATGGAGCTGTGGTGCTTGGTCTGGCTAAAGCTGAAAGGCTGAGGCAGCCCTTTTCCAGGCCACTCAGATGTGTTCTGCAGACTCCATTCCTTTCACTGTCTGAGGCAGAGTTATATGAAGTGAGGTGCAGAGGTGTGGTTAGATGTTTTTGTTGTGCCCAGTGAGGAGGTCCTCTTCTCTTTCTGTCTGTCTGTCTGTCTGTCTGTCTCGCTCTCTCCCCCTTTCTCGGTCTCTCTGTCCGTCTGTCTGTCTGTCTGTCTGTCTGTCTCTCATTCTCAGTCTGTCTGTCTGTCTGTCTCTCTCTTTCTCTCTATATGTCTCTCTCTCTCTCTCTCTCTCTCTCTCTCTCTCTCTCTCCTTCAGCGTGCAGCTCTTGGCTGGTCCGGTGCATACTCTGGTGTGTGGGGATTACTGCTGCGCCCGTGTCTCGGTGGCCGGCCCAAATCCCCAGGGATGCCCTCCCACTGCCCCCGTCTACTGGAATCGGCGGTCCGCTGGACTCTCTCCATTGTTCCACATCTCCCGGAATCTTCCCTGACCATGACCTCTGTCAACCCCCGTGTGCTGAGGCGCTGTTAGCCTTTGGATTTATGGGCCCTTTTTAGTCTCTGTCACCCCACCCAGACATGGCCCCGGGCCCGGGCCAGCAGCCTTAACATAATCACTCCTTTGTCATCTTTCATTTGGTCCTGCATCACTCTTCACAACATGCTGTTTTATCTCATTGGAGAGGTCCCAATGAATTCATCTTCGCTTATTGATCTCTCTCGGTTCCCCTCCTCGTGCCCTTTGCCTTTGTTAAGCTGGTGGTTGTTGGCTCGGTGGCGGTCAGAGTGCTGCCTTAGTTGCCTGCGAGGAGGGGTATGCTGATGGGGAGTGTGATCATGACATATTGATTCATTTCAGAAGCGGCACACACAGTTTGGCCAACCTAATGGGTCCTGATTTTTTTTTTTTTTTTTTTTTGTTCACAGGGCCTCTCAGTGTTTATTCACATGGGGTGATCAGCTTTAACAAAAATAAATCCAGAAATAGGACAGTATGAAGTATAGAGAAGTTAAAGATGCAGCTGTTTAGCATTATGGCAGCGGTGGATTCATTTTATCAATTTCTTAGTTAATATTGCGCGGTAACCTTGTATTTTGCTGAAAATACCCCGAGACTCTGAGAAATATACGATCCGTTTCCATCGTCGTCCTCTTTCCCTCTTCCTCTGCTGTAGGAGTTGAATAACAGTGTACATTTGCGGAGGTGTGGAGGGCAGTGTCACTCACAAAGCTGCTCTGTTTTCCGCGCTCCAGCCTCCTCCGAGCGGACCGTTTTTCTTGGCTGCGTGCGCTCGGGCTCCCAGAGTGCCCCTGTAATTGGGACATGGGCGTAGAGCCTGAATTCAGCTCCGATCATGGCCCGGCGTCAGCTGCTACAGAGCCCGGTGTTACCCCAGCTCGGCTCTCTGTGCTCTCTCGAGCCCCGGGGGCGTAATCTCCGCTTGCACAACAGTGTAACACGTCATGTTAACATACACGCAACAGGATACGAGTACAATGTGATAACATGACAAATAATGCCGCGTACGCCTCATGCATTCTCATACGAACAACAGAGTATCAGAGGCCACTTACGTGTAATGTATATGTTTGAAGGAACAATGGTGTCACGTTCCTTCAGTGCCTGAGTGTGAATTCATAGGTGAGTGGATATATATATATATATATATATATTTTTTTTTTTTTTTTCATTAGCTTTCAGTTGGTAAAGAAGATGACTCATTCCTTCCGGCCTAAGTGTAGTTTTTTTGGACGCCTTTTTCCCTTCAGTGGTTTAATTTCAAGGTACATGCCTTTGAACTTTTGGGTGAATAAAATCTGGCCTCGCCCCTTGTGCAGCGGGGCTGCTGTGCGAACGATCCCTGTGTTTGCATAAGCAACACCTGCTGGCCGTACCGAGTACACACGCCCCTTTTATGCGTGCTTGTGTCCATGTGATTTCAAACAACTACCTGTGAGCTTGTGTGTATTCTCCGTGAGCAGTTGTGCAGATGTACGTACCTGCTTGTGTGCAAGATTTGTCGTTCTATGTGAACATACAAAAACCCAAAAACCTTGAAGCATTACGAATAATGTGAGTGTCTTAAAACCATTTTTTTTCCTGTTGTCTCAATCTACCCTCCATGCCCAATTTATTTGGTACAACTGTAACGCAAATAGCCCGCTCCTCCAAACCGCAAATTATGTCGCTACGACTGAACAAGCAAACCATGCAGGCATGTTGAAGTGGCTTCATTTTTGATCTGACTGAAGATTGCAATGAGAAAGACATCTGATTTAGGTGACTTTGCTGTATGATTGTTGGTGTCAAACCTGAAAGGTCCAGTATCTGAGAAATTTTGTTTGCTGGAATTTTCATGCCCTTCAATCTGTAATAAACAGAAACATTCAGTAGGCATGTGTTTACGGCTAAAAATGCCTAATTAATGAGATTGCTCATTTGGAGGATATAAGCTGGCTCACTCAAGTTATCAGTAAGGTGATAAATGCAGAAATAATGGCTGTTTACATGAGGGGCGTACAGAGCAGCATCTCTGTATCTACAGCCTGTCAAACATTGCAGAAAGCAGACCACGGAGCCAAACCCGATCAGACTTCGTTCTCAGCCATGAACAGGAAGATGAGGGTACCATGGTGCAAAAATTGAATGATTGAAGACTGGGCAAGTGTTCCCTGGTCAGACAAATGTTGTGACATCAGAATTTGGTGTAAACTGCATAAATACATCCTTCCTGTCTTATGTCAACAGTGCAGGTGGTGCTGGCGGTGCAGTGGCATGGGGATGTCTTCTCAGCACAAGCTAGACTCATAAAACCAGCCGAGCATCATTTTAAAGTGGAAGCATGGCTAGAAATTGTTGCTGGAAAAAGAAGGGATGCCTGCACCCTTACTCCAAGCCACCAAGACTTTTTTATTTATTGAATAGGGACAATAAAATCGAAATTAAAACGTTGTCCCTATTCAATCAATAAAAAATTCTTGGTGGCTTGGAGTAAGCGAGCAGGCGTCCCTTCTTTCCTCATTGATGTTTTTTATTTGATAGCCTTCCACCTATACGTGATATGCATGTAATGTTCTGGCTTCTTCCTAGAAATTGTTGCTGACCATGTGCGTTTCTGTCGAATGCACACAGTTTAATCTTTTTTGAATGGATTCCTCCTACAGGATATTGGATTTTGTTTAAGGGGCACATCTTCTGAGGCTGGTTCCACAGACATGAGAAAGATTTAAGTTCACTCTGGTGTCCTACAGAAGTGTAGATGCCAATCCAATAGAGCTCGTACGAGATGAAATGGAATGGGAGGTTTGTTTGTAAACGTATGGGGAGTAAATGTAGATGCAATGTGATGCTTTTGTGTTAGTATGGGTCAATATCCCCAATGCTGAATCCATGCCCTGAAGAATTTGGGAGATTTTGGTGGCAATTGGGGGTTCTTTCCAATATTAGGCTGCTGTTCCTGTTAAAGTGGTCAGTGCGTATCTAATTCCTCTCACCAAAGCCCTGATAGCAATTGCAATTCTGCAGTATAGTACTTGGAAAAAGGATCATGAATGAATTATGTAACAATGGCAGTTAACGCCCAATTTTTTTGATTTGCTGATAAATTTGAAAGTAGTCAACCTTCGGCCTTGATAGCGTGCCGCTGTAGTAAGGTTTTTATGGCTTTTGGATTAAACTTCAATTTGGTTTACTGAGTGCTGGATATCATGCTGGATAGAAAAGATTAAATAAACACTTAAAATGCCATAGATTAGGAGTATCCCATTTTTAACAGAAGCACTAACTCCTGCACTCTCTTATACTGTGTCTCTCAGTTCTCATGCCTCAGCCTCTCTGTCTCACACTTTCATACATCCAGGCACTTACTCTTGCACTGGTATTCTTCTCTCTAGGGAGAGATTTTAAATGTTGGAAACATGGCTTTTCAGAGATCCCATTGCGTGCTTGCACTCGAAGTAATGAGAAATGCAGACCTTCTAGCCAGCGAATCTTGTGCTCCATTTCTGTCATGGATTTAGTCTCTGTTCTTGAGGTCATTTGAAAGCATTTGTAATCTCTGATTAGCACACCACTCGCTCATCACATTTCCTGACAACTCTCCTACTCATAAAGACTACATATCACAACTCATCGTCCATTGACACACATACACATACCACTTTTCCACTCGGACCGTTTAGCACGCGCGCGCACACGCATTGTTTTTCCTCTGTCGCAGTCTCTCGCATGCCCACTCACACACATACACGCAGGCGCACACAAACACGCTCCACTGCGCCGCCACTATAAAAGCTGTATCGCATTGCACCTCGGTATTAATTGGTCCAGGAGTACAGTGTGCCGCTGTCACAATGACAAATAATCCTTTCAGGGCGGAGAGTGTGTCAAACCCCTCCCTTGTTAGAGGAGAGGAGAGAGGGAAAAGAGAAGTTAATTGTCCTCTGGCCCGCATTCAACTTCTGTCGTAATGGCAAAGAAATGTCGAAGAGGTTTGAGCAATCGGCTGTTTGTTTATTTGCCTTTTTCCTCGGTTTTAAACTATGTCTGCTTGAATTGGTATGTAGGGTTGACTGAGACCCCCTGAGATACTGTTCCCCCCTTCATATCCTGCACCGAACAGTTTTTTTATCAGTTTGTAACAGCTTCATTCTAACAGAGAAGTCAGAGCTTATGTCGTTTGTCGTCATCAAAAGTTTGAGCCTGTTGTGTTGTCCCTCTGTAATAATGTAACCAATAGCCTTGCGTGTTGAAGGAAACCTGAGGGGAAGCCTATGTGTTTCTAATGTGTCATGTGGGGCTTTCTGTATTACATGCCAGAGTGCATTTTTTAACTCCCACCCCTCACATTCAGCTTTCTCCCATCAGTATTCTTGAAGGATCTACTATGCTCATTACATTTACTGTGAATAATAATGTTTTGAAGATTTTACTAATTAATTTCCGCCTGATCATTGCAGCAGCTGTAATAGGGAATATTTTGTCTTTGTGTATTTGTGATTACTTTCACTTGATGGATTTTACTGGTGTTGGTAATGATTATTTGTCGTTAGATTTGGTGGGTGCTGTTAGTTTCATCATTCTTGCTGTTGTAATTGTCACTGTTTTCATGTCTCTGATCAGTGCTGTCTCCGTGGCTGTGGATGATCTTCTGCTGTCTGCTGCAGTGTATTGTGTCTGTTGTGATTACTGTCTTCAGTGCTGTCATTTAGGCCATTGACTCCATATCTGTGTTTTGGATTTCTGTGTGTGTGTTTGCGTGTGTGTGTGCAATCCCATTTCCAGAAAAGTTGGGACGGTGTGTAAAATGTAAATAAAAACAAAATGCAAATCATTTGCAAATCATTTAAACCCTATATTTTAGTGAAAATAGTTCAGAGAGAACAAATTAAATGTTGAAACTGAGAAATGTTATTGTTTTTTTTGAAAAACGCGCGCAGATTTTGAATTTGATGCCAGCAACACATTTCAAAAATTTGGGACTGGTGCCACGAAAGACTGGAAAAGTTGATGATGCCAAAAAAAAAAAAAAAAAAATACACCTGGCACAACATCTCCCTGCAAATAAGGTTAATTGGTAACAGGTCAGTAACATGATTGGGTATAAAAAGTCTTTCAGACTTGAAGATGGCAATGGCTTCACCACTCAGGAAAAGATAGCATGGGCAAATAGTTAAGAGCCAGTTTTTCTAAGAATCAGGCAGTTAAACATTAGGGGTTGATATATGATGGTCTCAGATTTGCCTAAAATTTTTGTCAGTGGTTGGTTCAGTAGAAAAACTGCAAATTTTTAGGTGCCATTACCCTTTGGTTTCTTTTTTAGGGGTACCAGAAGGGCCAAAGATTCCGAGATGAGAAATGAGCGCTGAAAAAATTCAGTGTTGAATTGCAATTATATCATTGCACCGACAACACCCCACGTTCATTTTCACATATGTTAATCTACTTTGTGTAGGGCTCGCAGTAATCTAAACATTTTTGTGGGCTGTGGAGGGCGCGTCCTGTAGGGGCGCTGCAAGGTGCTACTTTTGGCCATTTGAGCAGTAATATCAGGGGCATTTCCAGACTGTGCCCTCAACAGCTGAAGATGGTTTATTCATAGCATGATACCATGGGAAGTCCTTTACATAATCAACACAAATTAAGCATGGGATGTTGAGGGCGCAAGATTATAGGTGGTGATTTAGTCAGAGAAAAAGTGGAATTTGGCATTTTGGGAGGTCAAAATTCTCAGTGTGTCCAGGGAATCTTAATTAACTAAGAGGGACCAGGTGCTAACCATTAACTGAAGAGAACTGAGGATAATTGAATAATTTAGTGAGGGCAGGTGGCCAGGCAAAGGAATGCCAAAGGGGAGGGACATTACACTTTGACTTAATAAGACCTCTGTAAACCATTGACAGTTAACAACATTTATTGCTGTATCCAAAAATGCAAGTTACAACTTCTGCCAGGCAAATATTAAACTAAGATCTAGAAATGGTATGGCATTTGCTGGGCCCATGCTCATCTTAGATGGACTGAGGCAAAGTGGGAAACTGTCCTCTGGTCTGACCGATTAAAGATGCAAAATTATTTTAGGAAACCATTGACACTGCAGCCTCTGGGCTAAAGAGGAGAGGGACCATCCAGCTTTTTATCAGTTCACAGTTAAAAAGCCAGCATCCATTATAGTATGGGGGTGCATTATTGCACATGGCATAGGTACCTTGCACATCTGTGACGACACCATTAACATTAAACAATATATACAGGTTTTGAGTTTCATCTACTACCATCTAGACATCTTTGATATGGACGGCCTTGCTTATTTCAGCAAAACAATACAAAACACAACTTTCTGCACATACTACAACAACATGGCTCTGTAGTAAATGAGGTTGGGTGCTAAAGTGACCTGGCTGCAGGCCTGACCTCTCACCCACTGAAAATATTTGGCGCATTATGAAAAAAAAAAGACATAGGAGTCTGCGAAGTGTTGATCAGCTGAAAGCCAATATCAAGCAAGAATAGGGAAACATTTTGCTTCCAAAACCATAGCAGTTGGTCACCTCACTTCCCAAACTCTTTCAGAGTATTGTTAAAAGAAAAGGTGATGTAAAACAGTGGTAAACATTGCCCCTGTCCAACTTTCTTGAAACATCTGGCTGTCATAAAATTCAAAATGAGCAAATATTTTTCAAAAAACAATAACATTTCTCAGTTTCTCAGTAAGTGACACTTTACAAATTTTACAGGAGAGGCAGAAAATTTGCTCCAGGTAAATCTCTACCATGTGGATTAAAGTTTCCATGGTGACTGAGTGGGTCATTAGATGAAACTGAAGCCTGAAAAAGATTGATTCCTAATCATTAGCCAATGAAGAGATAATCCAGATAATGTCACTTACGCCCTTTTAGCATGAGTCGGGATGAAGAGTTCAATATTTGAGAAATGCATCTAAAAGGGCGTATCTGCAACACTCTGCTAGCCGAAATGAAGGTGACCTCATGAGAGTCTGTTCCAATGTTCATAATTTCTCATTTCTAAATACGCATAATAGTTTTCTCTTTCCCTAGTACATTTTTTAAATGTTAGAAACATTTTAATACCAGGATTTGATATGGCAGGATATACATTTTGGCTTCTGTTGTCAAAATTTTGAAATATTTTGTAAAACAGGTGGTCTGTCTATACTGCATGAAATTGCTGTCAAACCAAACTGCAAAGAACTTGAGCGTGTAAGAGTGAATCATCAAATCTAAAGATACACTATACACCCCAGTGGTGAAAAACAATGCAAGGTTTTTCTGAATTAATGTCAGTATGTTGCCTCTGTGCTGACACTCATATCTGAAGCCATAAACAACAGATAACACAACAAAGGATAATACAATGTGCATTGACTGTGGACGTATGTACAGTTTATGATAGTACCAACTAGGATGACTAGCAATATGCAAAAAAGGTGCAAGAGGCAGATACGTCTGGACTGAAAATGCATATTGTTTGTAAAAAGGCCGTTAAATACCACTAATGCCCATTTAGCATAGGAATTGTTTCATAAGCCCTTCTAGCCAATAAGGAACATTGGTGGGAAAATTTTACTTGCAGATACGCCTTTTTGAAAAAGGGTTTTGACCCCTTTAGGATAAGAATTCAGACCTAAACTTTTGCCAGAAGATGGATCCTACATGGATGCATCTAAAAAGTGAAAAACATCATTTTTGCCCAAAATGTCACTTACGCCCTTTTTGCATGACGGCATTGATATGTTGTCTTTGCACTATTTTCAATTAAATTTAGGGTGTAAATGATTTAGAAATCATTGCACTCCGTTTTTATTTACCTCTTATTGCTATGCCACAATTGGTTTCCGTCAGAAACTTTCCCATGACTGTTGCTGTTATTGCAAAGCTTGTTGTTATAGCCAGTATTGGTGCTGTGGCTCTTTTTTTTTTTTTTTTTTTTTAATTTATTCTGGGCCTGTTTGCTGGTTTTGGGTGGGTTGTGGTTGTCAGTGCTTATGTTGTTGTCAGCATTGCGCCAGTGGCAGTTGTTATGGCAGTTGTGGTTATGTCTGTTGCTCTGGGCTGGGTGCTGGGAGCTTTCCTGGCAGAGGTATGTGAGAAATGCAGAGCGTCTGTATAGCAGGAGACAAGTGAATATCAGAGAGAGAGGGCACTTTTACACTGAGAGAGGACCTAAGTTGGCCCGACAAGGGACAAAGCTGCACATAGCTGGCATGCCTTTGTGTCAGAATTTTTTCATGGCTATTTATCACACTTTCCCATAAACAAAACTTTCAATCTTACAGAGATCCCTGCTCTTAGCAAAGGCCCAGAGCAAATAAGGGATACATGAGAATCAAATAGGGAATAGAATGTGCTTGTGTAGTGCGAGAGCAGACCAGGGAGAAAGTAATGAAGCCAAAGAGTATTAAAAGGCGAGAAGAGGTGAAGTAGGCGCCATTCTTAGTGGAAGCAGAATAAAAAGGCATGATAAACGCCAGATGCACGGGGTGCTGATGGTCGAGATTAAAGGGCGGGGTGTTGACTGGCTGAGAGGAAAGGTGTTGATTTAGGGTCCTGGTGCTAGCGTTAGCAGTTGGGAGGTGGGGGCGGGGGGGCTGGGGGGTTCTGTCTCAGCTCTGTAGTCTGACATAAGGAAAATGGGAGCAGACTAACATGACTGTGTTTTTCAAAGCCCCACACCCTAGGCCTGCAGAGTGCCCCTCAGTTACGAGCAGTGAGAACATTTCTCCTGACCCAGTCAGTGTAAAATCTTGTCATCCATATGTTATGGTGGCATTCTAGTATTATACGGAACATGTCTTCTGCTACGCATCTGCTGTGTTGTTGTAAATGATGCAGAACAGTTGTGTAATTGCTGTACGACTATTGCATGCTCTCAAGAAACATGGATGGCTACTCCTCTTTTCCGTCTCCATTTCCCTTGAAGTACTAGTATTCCTCTTGTCCATCTATCTCTCAGTTTTCTCAAAACTATTCACCAGAAATCCTCAAGTCCGCACCTGAAATCCACAGACACCCCTGGTTTTCTTTTCTTTCAAGCAATTAACTGAACAAGTAGTGCTTCTAAATGGCCATAAAATTAATTGTCGTTACACCTGACTCAAAGGCAAAAGGAGGGCTGGAGACCATCAGTTTTAGGACCTCCATGACCATGACTGTATGATCTCTGCTGTTCGCCATTGTTTCGCCATGTTTTTATTTCTCCTTGTCTTTCTTCTAGACGTGGCTGGCAGCTTGGCCCTAGATGACCTCACCTTCAATGAGCAACTGCTGACTCCAAGGCTGGCCTCAGATAGTGAGGGAGGTGAATCACCGACGGGGGCCACCAGGGGTCTGCGGGGCCCCACTGCTCTCCCAGGGGCCACCTTCCTCTTCACTCTCATCATCACCATGCTTGGATCTCATTGAAATCCCAGCTAACTTCACGGCCAGCTTCCTTGTGTCTGTCTCTCTCTGAATTCTGCAGACAGTTTCAATTTTCAGAGTGACACAAAATGGGCGACGAGCGTCTTGCAAGCGTGGTCTGAGAACAGTTTGCAAATTGTCTCATGACTTTTATGAATTCCAGTATTGACATGGAACTGAAGATCTACCTGCTGTTTTAATGCTGTCTCTACTTCTAACCCTTCCCTCAATTGCTTATTCTGGATCAGAGACTCAGAAATCACTCACCCGGGTCCATTCCAGCCCCATCTTGTAAATATTCCACTTCCTTCGCACCCCATCCCCCCTTCACCACAGCCAGTCTAAGTGCGGTCAGATTTGTCATTGTGGTCTTTTTTCCGCAGAAGTCTCAACCCTTGTATTGCCATAGCATTGTAAAAACAGGGATCGCTCAGTGATTGACCTCTTATTTAACCCTTTTTACTGCTGAGCAAGTGATTATGAATATGCTATGGCTACCCACTTGCACTCAGTAGAATTCTTTCTGGTCTCTCATCTAATGTCTTTCCAGTGATTTCCCCCAAGACTCACAATGCAGTGCCAAGCATAGCAATAGCCTGGAATAATGTCGGAGTGTGAAGCGTAGTAATGTTGTTTTCTTAATGTTTGCTTAGGTTTTCTCTTGAGATTTCTACAATGAATTTTGCGTGATAAGCCGTTTCCATTCGGCAGTTAGTTTGGAAATCATATTCAGGTTATATTACATTAGTATCAACATTTTAACGCCCGTATGGTCATGTAAAAAGTTTCTAGGCTGAGTAGAACTTTATATTAAATGGGTGAATGTTTGAAAGCAAAATGCAACTTTGCATCGTTCACAACCGTGCAGTTTGAAGTGGCCAATTAGAGGTACATGCATGATGGGAGCTGCCTGTTTTTTTTTTTTTTTCACATTGAACACAAACCATCCTGCTGGTCTCACTCTGATTTATCATTAACATTAGAATGAAAGGAATTCACTTGCAGAACTAACGGTACTGCCTAGAAGCTTAGATTAAAATGTTGCTTTATTTTTAAATGTTTGGATTTAAAGAAAAATAAATAACAGTTCTGGGCTGTCTTAATTAATCCCATGTTTATAAACTCTGTGTCATTTTATTCTGCCAATTAGGGTCTGTCTGAAAACTTACTGTCAGAATGTTTGTTTTATTCTTATTCATTAGATGGGTTCCTGACCATTTAAAATAAATTGTGCATTTATATCTCCCATTAAAATGTAAAAATGATGATCATATCTGAGTCACTTAAGCAAACAGTGAGGTAAAATGTATTTTTTCCCCCTTTCAATTACTGTGGACTCTTCCACTGCTTGTTCTATGAAAGTGTGCGAGGCAGTCTATTCCAGCAGCAAGAAAACTGCCTGACTTTTACCTTTTTAGCTGTGACCGTACACCAATTATGTAGCCACAATTTTGTTTCAACAATGACCTGATGGGTGATAATATACCCCAAATGAATGGAGCATGATTACAGGTTGTAGATCACATCAGTTTTGGAGTGATGCTCAGTGGTGTTTGAATGAATATCCACTCATACTGATATCTACAAAATAGTGATGACATTACAAGCTTGAGGGATAATCAACTAATGAAACATTATTTGGCTGCTGAACTGGCAGCCCCTAAAAATCAATCCGCTGCAACCTCTCCATGTTCTTTTCTTCAAGATGCCATGTTGATTCTTATATCTAAAGGGAAGTAAATGTCTCTAAATAAATCAGTGCAATGTGTATGTATGTCTCTCTGAGGACTGACATCTGTGACTTGAATATTATCTGTAAGCACTGTATAATTCATTAGTGCAAGGGTTCATATACTCAAACTGCTGAAAAATAAAGGCAGATTTTGGTTTATAATGTGTGTTTCCATGTGTACACATCTTAAACGGGAGTAAACTCAAAAATAAAATTAAGATTTGTTTACCCTTACTCAGAATAGCATGTTTCCATCCAGACAGTTTCACTGGTATGTGTTGTGTTTTACAATATTTGCTTTACTTCAATGGGGGAAAGCAGACGGTAAAGCATAGCTTTTGAATTGTGGCTCAAAACTCCAGAAATTAAAGTTCAAAAAGCCTAAAGCTGTTATGATTCAGACCAGGAGTCAAGGGAGGAGACCATGTACAATCCAACAGTAAGGTTTATTGATAGCAATACGGTAACAGTAGGACGGAGCCCAGAAGAAGAAGGCACAGTTTAGTTCCAATGTTGTGGGCAAAGCAGGGCGTTGCCAATCTCCAGCCAGTGGCTTTGCGGGACGACTGCTGGATGGAGTGCATACTTCACCAGAGCTGAACTGTCTGAAGGCAGTATGGAGAGGCTTGAGAGGAACTTGGTTCCAATCCTGATGACTGAAGGATTGGGAGCTTGTTCCTAACAAACTGGACAATGGAACAGACTTCCACAGCGTTAACAAGAATGCGGTCACAATCATGTACCCTTAATAAGGGTTGGGAGCTTGTTCCTATTAAACTGGACAAAGGAGCTGGCTTGAACTAGGTTAACTTGAACGCAGTTCTAATCCAGGACCCTGAATAGGCCTGGGAGCTTGTTCAAAATAACTAGGTAAAACAGATGGTTTCCGCTAGTAACTATCATCAAAGGTTACGTTTAATACAGATGGGGATAGGGGCACACACGAGAGGTAAACCAATCAAAGGAGACATTACTTGTAATAGACATGCAAGTTGCTGAATGCAAGGAGACACAGAGGACATTCACACAAAGGTTGTGACAAAAAGCATTGTATTTCTTTCCAATTATAACCAAGAGGTTGTTCATGAGCATCAAAAGATCTTATTTTGAGCATTTTTTTTTTTTTTAATTGTGGGAGAAATCAGTAGGTCTGTCATGGCTCTGTTTTGTTCACATGTAAACTTAATCTACAACTAATTTGCCTGTGTACCCCTCATACACCCTCTGATTCTTCATTGTCGCCATGATTGATTTGCTTTTAGGCACGTATCCTGTATGCACATATCCTAATTTTTAATTTTGCTGCTTTCCTGTTCTTTATGTTGTCCACATTCACATCTCGTTTTTGTACCATTCCTGTGGTAATTATACTTGAGTTTTTACTATTGATGCCACATTTGGGCCTTTCAGATTCAGTATCTGCCTATTTTGATCACCTTCTTTTGTTGTGAATCTCATGAAAACTTCACTAAAATCCTAATGATCCAACTGTGTTCTACAAACAAGACAGCGACACCTACATGGTGGCAAGCTTTTTCTTATCAATGATGATTCTAAAATCTATCCTGCAAGAGAGAAACTACAGACAGTTATTTGAATACATATTCATGAGAATTGTGGGGATTGATAGCAAACAACTCTAATTATGAGTGAAATTTGGCTAATGTTTAATGTTAATACTGAGGTGACAGTTGCCACCACCTATCTTGAGGTCAAGGAGACAGACTTTAATTTACACCCAGTATATGCTGTAGTGTGCGTTTAGAGTAGAGGGAATGTTTACAGCTCATTAAAGAGATATGTGACTTTGCAAATAATTTTGACTGAATTTGCCCAAGTGCTGGAAAAAAAGCCACTATGGTCAAGCCCATATTAGTGTAGGCTGTGTATGTGTGCATGAGTGTCTGTGTGCGTGCGTGCGTGCGTGCGTGCTTGTGTGTGCGCGCATTTAACATGGCATCTGATTTTGCCAGATACTCAAGCTATTTAATACTTTGCACTGATAAACCATTCAAATGACATTATGTCAGATCAGTGGCGGGCGGTGGACAGAGAACAAGGAGGGCGATAAACATGTCTTTAAACTGCTTATTAGTCTTGATTTGTTTTCAGTCAATTTCCCTGGTAAAAGACATTTGAACTCTCCCCTCTCAGGTGTAGCTAATTGTCTTCGTTAAGACGAGAAATCAAGCGCACCAGTTGAACACAAAAAAGAGCGCATTTCAATATTTTTCAATCAAACAATCATTACGCACAGGTTTGACGAATTGCTTAGAATGTGACAAAATTTAACGCGGAAAATCCACAGTCGTTCTTTCGTGAAGAGTTGCCTATTAAGGCATGTGAATTAAACATCTTATAGAATTTATTATTCACTCGCCTAAACATTTCATTATAAGGGAAACTAACATGTTGACCAAGAACAATGACTGAAATCGAGTCACTAATCTCATCCGTTTCAAGGGATGTTTTCCGCACCCCCGCCCCCAGTTTTCCGTCCACCGCCCGCCACTGCGTAAGATGTTTAAGTTGGAGCATAAGGCAGAAAAACCAAACTGCTTTGCCTTTAAGACATAGAAGCTCCAGATCAGGTGCAGCGATGGGTAACAGCACTCGTCTCAGGTCATGGGATTGCTATGTTATTTTGAAGAAATTGAATTTGATCAAGATAATTTCTTCAAGCTAATGTCATGATTTAAAAAAACCGCGACTCACAATTTGCATAAAGAACGTGGTGTACTGTGTGGAATACCTTACAAGGATTATGACATGCATAAGGAGCACCAAAGCAAGTAAATATACAAAACTAATTCTAAAAGTGCTAGTACATTATGAAAAATATAAATGAAATCAAAAAAGAGAGATTTGAAAAGTCCATTCCCCATAGTGGAAACGCTGCAACAAGTGCACAGTGAAAGGGTGTTTTGTGGTCTGATGTGTCTGTATTTCAAGTGGACTTTGGAGAAAAAAAAAATGCCACCATGTTCCCTGCATCAAAGAGAAGGACGACCCAAGCTCTTATCAGCATCAGGATGAAATGCCTGCATGTCTCATGATATGGGGTGTGTCAGTGTACATGGCATGGGTGACTTGCACATTTGCGAGGACACCATTAATGAAGAAAAATATGAACAAATTTTGGAGCAACATGCTGCCATCGAAACATCCTCTCTTCCAGGGATGTCTCTGCATTCTCCAGCAAGGCAACCCCAAATCACAATTTGCATGATTGTAAGTGCATGGCTGAGTAAGCGGAAAAAAAGGGGCTAGATTGGCCTATCTGCAGTCCATTTTTGTCTCTGCTTGAGAATATATGGTGCATTATGAAGCAAAATATATATGGCAAAGTAGGCCCCATGCCATTGCACAGCTGAAGCCATGCATAATAGAGGAATGTGGGGAAACTCTGCTCACTCGACTTCATCACCTGGAGTCTTCAGTTCCTAAACTTCTAATGAGTGTGATTAATCGACACGGCGATGCTACACAGTCATAAACAAACCACTGTGCCAACTTTTTTTAACTCTGTGGCAATGGTCATGTTGAATATTTTCAATTAACAATTAAATTAACGCTAGAACATCAAATAATGTGTCGTACAGTTTTCAATGTAGTAGAGATACAGTTTGCATGAACTGTTCAAATCAGAGCTTTTTGATTTTATTTGCATTTCCGATGATGTGCCGAGTTTTCAGATTTGGGGTTGTATAATGAAGGCAATATTCTGTGAATGAATATGTGATAAAAGACCTCTTGTCATAAAAAAGTTTGGTTGCAAGTGAGCCATCCACTTTTTTTCAGACATCCCTAGAGGCTGTGTGCACACTGAACATCCCTCGGGAGTTCCCTTGTTTTCAAAGTTATCACGCAGAGTGGATGAAGGAAGCTGTGGAATGCTGTGATAGAATAAAGAGAATTTAATTTCTGCCAGTGCACTCACCTGCCAACAGAATACCTGAGCTCAGACGCATAGTAAGATACAAAAAGTCAGGTTTTAATCATTATTTTTGAATAAAGATTGAGGAAAAGGAAAGGCAAGGGAAAGGGGAAAATGCAAAAATTCAATAGAAGAGTTGGTTTTCACTTATAAAAACTGCAGTTGAAATTAGACAAAAGATATGACTTGGCACAATTACTGGTAAATACAATCTACGACAATCAGTAGTGTACAATATTAAGCAAAGCACGGACAAATCTGGCAATCTGTAAAAAGCCAAAGATGGTCTCAGAGAATATATTTACGAGTAATTTTCTTATATAGTCATATAGCTTATAATAGAGTAGCATGCAGTGATTATGCACTTAAAATGAAGATAAATCAGAAATTAACTCTATTCAAGGATTTATTTCACATAATATTGGATCAAACAGATGAAAACAAGTAAACAGATAACAAAATATACTGAAAACAAAAAGTTATAAAGTCTTTTTGAGAAAAAAGGTCAATATCTAGTGTGGCCACCCTTTGCTTTGATTACAGCATTTAATCTTTCAGGTACAGTTTTCACATATTTTTTAGCTTCCTCATTCGCTAAACCATTCCATATGATTTGAAGTTCACTCCAAAGAGATTCTTTCGATGTTACAACATATTTGCTCAAGCAGATTAAGGTTTGGACTTTGAGCAGGCCAAGTCATAACTTTTATGTCACCAGATGTTTCTTTCCAACTAAAATAATTATTTTACAACTTAGGAGTGTGTTTTGGGCATAGACTGTATAAAAAGATGGACGAAGCAACTGTGACGTTACCCGTTGGTTTCAGCATACCATTTAGGAAGCCTTGGTTTTGGCTATTTGAACTGTGCCATTTTGTCATTTTGAAACCGGATGTGATTCCTATTGGATGAGAGCGTGAATTGAAGATCCAGGGAGGAGCGTGGCTCTGGATCTGACCATATCGGACGAGGACTAGAGGATAGCCACGCCCCTAAAGCATATTCTGGCTTTATCCTTTATTCTAGTCTATTTGGAACCATAATTTACAAAAATGAACATCATAATATATCAAAGGAGACTTGAAACGTGCGATACATACCATAAAATGATGTGGAAAATCATTATTTAAACAATAAATCAGGTGGGAAAGTAGGGTCATTTTCTCATACACCTCTATAGCATTGAACCTCTTTCTGCAACCACCGACGTCGCCATCTGCTGGCCATTAAATAGAATGCAAGTTTTAGAGATTTCCGCATTGGCCTCATTTTTCAGACGCGGGTGCTGCGTCCATCTTTTTATACAGTCTATGGTTTTGGGTCATTATCTCGTTGAAAATAAAATCAGTCTCTTTCTAAATGGCAATGCATGCCTCACAAGGATGCTGTGATGCTTTTTTGATCCATGATTCTGTCAGTTTTTTATGAGATCACCGGCTTCTTCCGAGCAAAGCATATTTAAGAGCCATATTCTGAGAGAATGGTACTTTTGGGATACTTAGTGGAGTTGACACTTCAGAATTGCATGAAATTTGGCAGAGTGGTGCCCATATATGTGTAACAGAATATCCCGGAGTTTGAGCTCACAATTTTTATCGATATGGCAACAGCGCCACCTAGAAGTGGACAAGTGAGGTACCAAATTGAGCATTTTTGAGGAAAAATACCCATTTTTGAAGGAATATTGTGGATAACTGCTTCAATGTGCCAAAGAAGTTATGATTGTATTTGATACTGGGATACCCAAATTTTTAAAATGTGAAAGTGCCACCTGGTGATCATGTTGTTTATTCGTGCAATAACAAGAAATCTGTGAAATCTGATATATTTTTGAACATTTGTCCCCTTATATCCAGACATTGGCAAAGAGTGCCATAGACATATTAAAATATCTTGAAAGGGTTGCAGACTCAGCTAATTTCAAGGCTCAATCTTCTTGGTTAACATTTTTATGGACCCCTGAACATCACTGCAAATAGGGCAATTGGAGATTTGTCAAAATGTCTGTAGCCACTGCTCCAAGATGGAGCATAGTGCCAAAGATGTTTCTGGTGTCCATTGTTTAGCCCAAAGGAAGGTTCGAATTAATGGTCTACCCATCCCCACAGGTGTCTTGTTATTAATGTTAATTCACTGTACAAACAGGAAAAAATTAGCCCGCACCCAACTTTGGGAGCAAATATCTTGAAAAACCTAAAAAGTGCCAGACTAAATACCTCAAAAATTTTCTCACCTTTAACCCTCCTATTATGTCCTGGGTCAATTTGACCCAACTTAATGTTCAACGTCTCTAAAAACATGGTTAACATACTTTTTTCTGCTAGTTTTTTTCCCCCTTACTTTACAGGTAGACCATGAATTTCACTGAAAAAATATTTCATATTTTGTAAGCATTTTGTAAGCATCGGTGTTGTTTGGGTCATTTTGACCCCAGGATCAATTATTACATAAAACCATGATTTTGATCTTGTTTTTGTAGTGTTGCCAGAGACTGAGGGCATGTTCAAATTAATTTCTCATCCATTTCACATTTGGTCCCATTCATTTTGCTATAATCATGTAAAATCGATGATTGATGTATAAGGGGAGGATGGGGGGAGTCATGTTTTATTTACTTGGCTATTGAAATGGTCAGTAGAAAGGCATAAATGAGCTGAGAGGAGATTGGGTAAAACTTTCAGTTACAAACATCTTATGTAGTTTTTCATTGCGGGGATCAAACTGACCTCAATCAAAAATGGCTTATTAATCTGAACATAATAGGAGGGTTAATGTCTGAAAACAAAACAGGTAAGATAATTTGGCATTGGTCTAGTTTAAAAATTAAAATTAGCTGATATTTTTTCCCGTTGTACACAGACTTTTGTCATTGCACAAATAACCAACATAATCACCAGGTGGCATTTTCACATTTTAAAAATTTGGGTATCCAGGTATCAGATACAATCATAATTTGTTTGGCACACTGAAGCAGTTAGCCACAATATTCCTCCAAAAATTGGTATTTTTCCTCAAAAATGCTCAATTTGGTACCTGACTTTTCCACTTCTAGGTGGCACTAAAGCCATATCGATAAAAATTGTGAGCTCAAACTCCAGGATTTCCCGTTACACATGTATGGGCACCATTCTGCCGAATTTCATGCAATTATGAGATGTCAACTCCACTGCCAATGCCACTCTCTCAGAATATGGCTCTTAATATTTTTCACACTAAATTGATTCAGCTCTTCATAGAAAATGTAATGTAAGGGAGGGAGAGCTTTTTTATGTTATTATTGAAGGAAAAAGGCTATCCAGTACCTATATCTCCCATGTGAAAAGGTAATAGTCTCTGTTAACAACATATTTTACAGCTTTAGCAGCACCAACTACAACCAAACGCTTAACTGGCGATCAGTCTTCCTCATCCCTGCGGTAGAATTTTGCCACACTCTTGTTGGCAGAAATGCTTTAATTCAGCCATATCGGAGGATTTTGAGAAGGAATAGCCTATTTATGGTCCTGGCACTGTATCTCAACGTGGTTCCAGTCAGGAATTTGAATAAGCCACTCAAATCCTAATTTTGGATCTTTTAAATCATTCAGAGGTTGACTTGCTCATGTGCTTTGGGTTGTTGTACTGATGCATAACCCAATTGAGTTTGAGTTTTAGATGATTGACAAAGGACCAGGCATTTCTCCAGGATTTTCTTGAAGAGAGCAGAGTTCATGGCTCTGTCAATGATAGCAAGGCTCTATCTGTGCCTAGTTTTGTTTGGTGCTATAGGGTAGCCCACATCATCTTGAAAATTGTGTTCCTTCTTATTGATTTACTTTGTTAGCAGTTCCTTTTCTGGTAAGGTCTCTTAACTGGTATTGAGACGTTCAATAATATTTTTTCCCTAAAAAAGTTATTTTAGCAGTCAACCATAGCATCCTGCAGTTGAGATTGTATAATGACTGTGAGCTCAAAGTTCAGGTTTTCTGCTATAAAATGAGAGTATTTGACTTCTGGGTTGGCTGCCTCAATTAAGGCACCGCCTGTAGTGCAACAGTGACTACCAAGGCATCGGATCAAATCCAGCCGTGCCAGGGCCAAATGTGGAGAGCAGCCTTGTTACAGTAGCGAATAATTGGATTTTAGTTGCTCAGAGATGTGGGAAGGAGGCAGTCAATTTGGGTAAGAACTGTTTGTAGCTCAAGCGCCTCCCCCTGGTCATCCGGGTGCTTGCCAGTTACATTCAGAGCAAGCACAAGCTTCGCTTTCCTCTGCCATCTTTCTCAGCTTGCAAGGCTTGAAGCTACAATTGGCTTGGGATTTTTGTTTTGCTGCATGACCGAAATGCTTTTGAGTTTCACATGACTGACAGATGTGTTTTGGAGAAGAAACATAAATTGTCTGTGCTCTCCCAAGATTGCAGCATGAGCTGCGCATGTGCTTGCCTGTACATGGTTTGATGATCGGACATTACAGATTAAAGAGGGATTGGAGGCCGAATTTTTTACAGAAAGAAAAAAAATTAAAGACACTGATATAGAAATCAGGTGAACAGTGGAGAAACTGAAAGTAAAAGGATATTTGGCAACTCAGCAGTTCCATGGCCAAACGTGTGACAATCCCTCATTGTTTCATTTGCAGGCAATAAGACAATATGTCTACAGATGCAACAGATACAGTTTTCAAGCATCGTATTTGCATTGGTAATTTCTTCAACATTAAGCTCTGAGAGCTGTCACTGCCAGTGAAGCAAGCCATCATTTGGCTGAAAAAAAACACACATAAAACAAACCTATCAGAGAAATGGCAAAAACGTGTGGCCATGTCAACTATTTGGTGTACTCTTGTAAAGAAAAAATGTACTGATCAGCGCAGAAATACCAAAAGGCCCAGAAGACCTCAGATAAGAACTGTCGTGGATGAAAGATGATTTCCTTGGTAAAGAAATACTCATTCACAACAACTGGTCAAGTCAAGAACACCCCCAGGTAACAGGTCTATCTGTGTCAATGAGAAAAATCAAGAGAAGACTTTGCCAGAGTAAATATAGCAGGTTTACAACAATATTAAACCATTGGTAAGCCTCATAAACAGGAAGATCAGATTGAGGCTTGAATAAAATATCAGGCTGTACATTTCTGAAACAACATCTTATGGACAGATGAGACAAAATTCAGCTTGTAAAGCACCAAGAACAAGCAAAAACTAGAGACAGCTGCAAAAAAAGGCCCTGCAGAGCATCACCAGGGAAGAAATTAAGTGCTGGAACCCACGGACATCAGACGCCAAGCAGTCACCGGCTCATTAGTCCTCATGGCTCATCAGACCCCAGCCCCCCCATTTGCAAAAAAATAAATGAAACAAAACATTAATGATTATGATAATTTATGAAATAATTTCTGAGCTCCCAAAATTGGGAAGCTACAAAGTTCGCACAATATTTTTCACAAAACTCCTAAATTTCAGAAAGTCAACACTAAAGGCATCTTGATTGTTTCATTTCAAATCCATTCTGAGTCAAAATGATGAAACGTGAGTCGCACATTGTCTACAAAGAAGCTGCATATTTGAATTTTTTTGAGTGTTATTGGCTGACAAAGAGAAAGAGAGGACCCTTGTTGATTGAGTTCATCAAAAAATGGGACTCAAATCAAAATATACAACACCTGAAGCGGAATCTTCAGTGGTTCTCAGTGTTGGAAGCCCCTAATTCAGGGTTACTCACACACGTCATTCACTGGAATTGAATAAACATAGGGCTACCGTTAGTGAAGCATAAACATTTATTGGTGAGTAAACATCACTGAAAAAGCACATTAAAAACAATTACTATATCGGTGATTTGAATTGTGAGAATATACAATTCAATCGGATTGAGATACTTTTTGGTCCACGAAAGTAGACTGGAGAGACAGGCGAGGTGACGCACCTCGACTCCCATCTCACCCGTTCCAGGCACATGAAAATTCCACGTCAAGTATTACGCGCGACCCCTCTTTGTCCAGGAGCCTTATGCTCGCTCGAGCAATGGTGGTTGTCCACAGAGATCTCCGAGCTCATTGTAGCTCCCAGTCAGAGGAAGGCAACCACGGCGCCGGTCCACAGAGAAAAGTACAGCAGGCAACGAAAACTTTTTCTCTGAATTTTTCATTAAATATTTTGCGTCTGCGTTGTCACAGTCAAAATCGAATCCGCACTGAAGAGGACCCCATGCTTGGAACGCCGATACGAAAATAATAATAAAAAGATCTATTTTAACTCAGTGGACTTTTCAAACTAGATCACTCTGGTCTTTTCGGCACTCTGCAATTTAATGGTCGTCATTTTCCCCCCTTGTGCCTTAAACTTGAGACTTGTGGAACTCAAAGCGCCAAAAGGAGAAGAAAAGATTTATTTGAACATTTCAAGTTAATTGTCTTGTTCCAGGCATTTGTTTTCTGTTCTGCTATTGCGAAGCAGATTTGACAATCATTTACATTGACTTCAACGGAGCCCTTATAGCAGTAGCTGACGGACCGCGCTGCACTTTCTAAGAAGCTAGTAAACCAACTTGATTTTTTTTTTTTTTTTTTTTAACTGGCCAGCTCCAGAGCTAGCAAGCTAACTCGTTAAGAAGCTTGCATCTAGTATTGTTTTTGCGCAAAATCAAACCAGGCACATCGGGTCACTTTAGTCGGCAAGTGTTTTCAGTTTTGAGCGCCTTTAAATATTACAATGCAGTTGTTAAAAGTGCCTTCAATAATATGCACGTTGGCCGTGTTTTTCGCCTCTGCACGAGCGGAGCAGAAATCGGAGAGTTGCAGTGAAGTAAGAATAGCGTACAGTTCCAAAGGCTTCAACCTCAATGATGTTCCAAATCAAGGAGTGAATGGTGAGTTGCAATTTTCAAAGATAATCTTGATTTCCTCCTAATCCAGGAATCACAATACCTTCATATGAAGCGGTCCTGCGTTTGCATACGTGTCCTGCCATGTACTGGAGCATGTAAAGTTCACAAACTTGGCCCAGCTTCTCGGAACTACTTATGACTAGTTTGAAACATGCCAATTTGTGATAACTTCCATATAATAATGTATTGCATGTCAGGGGCTGGCAAGTGGGGCGAACCTCGTGGTTTGGCAACTGATTTGTTACACGGTGCGTTGTCGTTTGTTTCCGATGACTTGGAATGCGCTTGGCCTGACTATACCTTGAGGCTAAAACATGCAAGTAGCCCACTTTACACACTTTTTATTTAAACCTTTTGTTAGCTAATTATCTGCCCCTTATCAATGAGGAAGTGTTTAAATTAACAGTTAATTGATTTCGTCTTTTGCAATTGATTTTGTTTTCACCCCAGCCTCACGAGCTGATCATCGGAACACGAGGGTTGAATAGCAGCTTGATTTCATTGATTTTTCTGAATACGCGAACTGTCATTTTACCTTTGCAACCTCATAATTTAACTTGCCAAATGAAATCGAATAGTTTGCACTGCCAACCCTAACTAATTACCCTCGCAGTTGGTATCGTTTTGTTTGATCTTCAGTGCAGTCTGGTTTTAAAATGTAAAAATTGAAATATTTGCGTGAAAAAAGGCGATACGAGTATTTGTGCGCGTTAATAAAGGATCTTTATCGTGCAATTAGTGTTACTGAAAGGTCTGGCTGAATTTCTTAACCTCTGTGGGCCATTGTGGTCATGTAAATTTCGTGGGAGGGGGCCTGTGGGACGATTTGGTAGTTGTTTTAGTAGTTACTCGATCCCGCACTTCAGCGTTTGTCCCTGGACTATGCGTTTGGTTCTATTACCTCTATTGTTCTATAATGAACCAGTATATGCGGATTAGTTAACTGATGATTTTTATGAGGGAGGTCCAAGAGGTGAATGATCCCTGTATCGAGTTTAATTAGTGGATCTTTGCTCACCTGTTGTGACTCAGGAACTCAAGCTTATTGCTGATTTGCTAGATATTCCCTCAATTTTGTGTTTTTAATGGAAACAATTTTGATGAATCTTATTTCAAATTGATTTAATAATGATGAAGTTTTTGGTCCCCAAACTTGAACCATAAAAGGAGTAGATCCCTTACTATCCCCTGCCACAAAGTGGATGGGGGTTGAGGAGTTAGTTGCCCTTCCACATGTGCGTCCATCCATCAGTCAGGCTTCTTTTCCAGGCTGGAACTCCAAACCCATTCAATATTTCTCAATAAAATGTAATATATAGATACATATTATTATGCTGATGTGCCTCTTCTTTCTTCTGTCTGTCCTCCTGTCCGTCCCCCCACCGGATTTTGTTTCCGGGTCGGACAGCAGCCATCCTTTTCTTTTTTTGGGCCGGAACTGTTCAATATTTCTCAACAAACTTTAATATATGGCAACATCTTATTTAGATTTTCCTTTTTCATACTCTCATCTGCCGTCCTGTTCATTTGTCTGTCCCTCTACCACCCTGTTTTCATGCCCGATATTGGCCACTCAGTTGCGGGGGACCTGAGTATGTCATGCTTGTTGCTCGTGAACTTTACTGATTAATGTCTTGGGAGGAACTGATATATATTTAGTAAATGTATTGATACTGACAATGGCTTGGCTTTAGTCCTCAAGCAAAAAAGAGGTCATACATGCTTTCTTTGCTGTTTGTTATGCACACAATGTGAAAAGGGGCTTTTTGTCTTCATGCACTGTGTTTCTGTACTGAGGTTTGAGGTTGCTTGTGAGACATGCTCATTATTGGAGTTGGGTTGTGAGGCCATTGAATCCTGTGCGACTTTAATATTGTGGTTAACTCCATTATCTGCCTGCAGGCCTGAGCTGCTGTCTTTGAAAAATGATGCCGATTGCCACTCAACACCTTTTTAGTTGTCTTAACTCCATAAATTTGGTGGGAGTTATTTTTGCTTGTTATGAAAGCCGCATAACTGGCCTTTCTTTTTGTAGGGTCGTCACACGCGCCTTGTTTAACACAAACGGTGTCCTTTATGCATACGGTTCTGTATACAACTAACTTCTTCATTGTTTGAGTGGAAGACTGAGATAATTGATCTACAGTGGGCAGCGGTATCTACAGTTGGGAAAAAAAAAAAAATCCTGGCTTTAGAAATACAATGCATTCTGTTGCTAGGGAGAGAACCGTGTCGCTCAGAGGCTGCAGTTGTGCCTGTATACTGGATCTTATTGTTTTTCCAGCACCTGGTTGTTGAAGTTGTTTAGCCTATCATCAGATTTACGCTAATAAAATCTGTGTTCTAAGAAGGCTTTTTGCTTTGGAATTTCAGGGAAATCCAGTTGTTATTTACCACGGATTTTGTTCTTTCAGCAATAAGTGTAGTAATACTAGTGCAAATTTTGCATGATATTTGCACCTGGATACAAAAAAAGACCTCTGTTTGGTAATTTGGTCCTGAGATGTGAATCATTGCTGACACAACTTCAATCTCTCTACTTAAGTGGCAATTTGGTTTAGCGCTTGTGCTCAACTTTAATCTGCTTGTGTGCCACTTTAGGCAATGTCCTAGTTTTTGGAAGTGCTTATTTTAACAAGGCGCGTCTACTGAAATTCGGGAAGCTGACTGAAAACTTTAAATGCTCCTCTCTATGTGAGGATTATGTGCATAACTTCGTTTTGTTGCTAACAGAAGACGTGGCAAAAATGCCGTAAAGTGGAACTCGTTCTGCTATCAGTCCATATGGTCTTACTCTGATGGCATTGACTCTGGTGGCCTAATTTTTTTTTTCCCCAGCTAAATGTAAATATGCACATTTCTGAATCTGCTTTGGTACAGTTGCTATGGAATGGTTCAAGTGAATAATTCAGCCCTGGTGTTCTCTACTGGGTGTGTTGCAATAATCCAAGGACACACCGTGTAATATTTCGTATTTTTCTTGCATTTATTTCTGTATGTTGTTTTGTTTTGTTATTTTCAACCCTAGTCCTGCCTCTAGGCTGATGCTTATCCTCTTCTTCTCATGCCTGCAGGATTTTGTTCATTGGCTAAAAGACAGTTTGTCACTCTACCCATAAAACACTATACATCGAGGACCGGCATACAGGGAAATGGCTACAGGGAAACAATATGTCGATGACGGGCACGCTGGGAAACGAGTGTGGGTCCCCAATATATCGGCGAACAGCAGGACTAGGGTTAATCATTCGGGCACGAGTTTCACAAGCCACACATCACAGTCAATGCATGAAAAAACCTATTTATGTTTAGAGAACTTTTTCAAGTGTTATTAGATACATCACTATGGAGTGCTGAAGGACTAGTAGGCTATTCGAGACATGGACGTTCTATCAGAAAGCTTCTTCCAAGACTGTCACTTGTGTTTCTCTTGGAATGATTTCTGGTTCATCCTCCAGGAAGTACAAAGATTAAAGATCAGAAATTTGTTGTTCATTTTTGCCCATTTGCTTATTATATTGACTGTGCAAGGTCTGCCAGTGTTTAGAAATGTTTGCAATATGTTCTCTCTCAGAAACTTGTCTGTCTGATTTGTATGCACCATTTTTGGAGACCACGGTCAATAAGTTTCTGTTGTTGCAGTGACATTCAAGTGATTAGCGAAACAGATAGAAACTGGGACAACCATGTCAAGGTCTTGGTCAATTACTCATTTGCTTTTCCTGGTTCTTTTCTCAAAAATCTGTCATTATTCATTAACTGCTCTTTTAAGAGAGACTTTGCATTGTGGCATGTGGATTGTTGGGTTGTGATGTTTTGTTTTTGGTCAGACTTTTGCCCCCTCGTTCTGTGTCGATGCCTCATTCTATGTCGCCCATAAGATTTGGACTTTTCCATTTACTTTCTTCTCAGAAATGTCTCCTCGATTACAAAACTTGACCTTTTCCTTCAAATGTGACCTTCTCGCCTCTGATTTTGAAAATCTCTGATATGGTACGCATACTAGCTCTTATGCTTTGGCTCAAATTGAAGCATAAGTGTTTTACCTTTCCAAAATTAATTTTTAGCTCACCAGCCAATAGACTGTGAGCTATTGCGATCATGCTGCATCAGGCGTCGTAGCCATGATCGTGATTGTCATCTGTTAGCAAAATCTGTAAAAATCTTCTTCTGCAAAACTACTGGCTCGATTTACTTCAAATTTGGCATGGACCTTCCTTGGGACAATTTCTACCAAGAGTGCTCACAGTTTTCAGAAATTTTAATTTTTGATTTTTAATGATTTTTTTCCTAATTAAATTGAACCCATTCACTTACAATGGGAACATTTTTTTTACAGTCATCTCCTATGAAACCGGGGACCAGATTCACTTCATATATTTTATTATGCTTTATTCATACACCACTGAATCTCGGAAAAGCTTTTCTCAGGAATGCTGAACAATTGGATCAGTCATTGGGCGGGTCGGCTACAGGGCCATTGGTCCTATTTTCCTTATATGTGAGCAGAATGGACTTAATCTGCTGTGCTTGAAAATTGAATTTGTTCCAGTGGCAATTTCTGGGATTTATTAATACTCCTGAAAATTTTAATCCTCGTGAATATGATTTTTTTTTTTTTTTTTGCTGGCAAACTTGCTGAGACTTTGTTCCCAACTGGAGCATGTTTCAAGAGAAACAAGAACCAGTTGACACCTGGTTTAAGATGAATCCTGCTGGTCAGACAAACTAAAAATTTTGAAAATCATAGACTTCAAATATGATGTTGCACATGGGCCAATTTCTGCTGTCTTTTTTAGGACGGCATTTTATGACGGCAAAGTTCATAAATTGTATTCTCTGATGGGAGATTAATTGTTTCAGAAACTTCTGTCAAAAATTGTGCCATTTGTCGACTTTCTATGACAACATGTTCATGTATGAATAAGCAAAAGCCCATAGTAATGCATTACATTAAACATACTGTATTGAAAACGCTGCTTTCATCAGTCTAGTTTGACAAATTGGGCAAATCAGTTTACAAGACTAGAATTTTTCCCGGGATGGTTCTTGTGCTACCGCAACAACTGGGGGGAAACCCTGGTATCAAAATACTAAGTGGCACAGTAACAAAATGCATTGGCTCCAATAATTTGTGCGGTATAGCACAGTATTTATATTTGTCATCCTATGGGTGTTTTCATCTATGGAAATGTAGAATTATTTTAATTTATAAACATTAATATGGTGTGTTACTGCACCTCAGTTGGCAAATTGTATGTATCTTGTTTTCTAAAGCAAATAATTGGGCAGAACACTTTATTTTAAAGGCAACTTTTTAGCACCGTGAAGTAAGGAATGGTTGCTTGCTCAGATCCGGAACGGAGTGGCTTGCTGTCTTGGTAACGTTAATGCCAACCACCATTTTCCACTCGCTTCGTGATCCCCTTAATAGGAAGTTACCTTATCGTGTACCGTAATTTGGCCAGTTCCATGCACATGATTGATGCTGCGGGCCTGAATAACCATCGCAAAGCCTTTTTTCAGGTTGGTGCCCGTCAGATAAGAAAAATAAGTAACAAAATTCTGTGTCATGCTATGAGAATTTATGACTGTAGGAAATGTTATTTCATCTTCATGATGTATAACGTTATCATCACATCTCCAAGCCCTAGCTGCACTAGTGCCATTTAGGTGTAAACTGGTCTCGTTTGCTGGACTTTTGAAGCTCTGGCTGGAGATGTCATTTACTTGGCAGTGGGATCATGCAGTTCAACCCTGTGACTAATGTGGCCATGACTTTGTGGTCATGGTTGGCTCTGTGCTCTGACTCATGGATGAGCTGTCAGTTTAGTGTGGTTCTGCTTGGTTTGCTCTGGGTTTTGAGACTGCAGCCGTCTGCTGTGGCCATAGAGCCATGGTCTCAAGGAGTAAAAGGAGGGGTGTATACTGTCTTCATTCAACTTTACCTTCATGAACATAATCAGTGTTTGACATGTTCATGGTGGCCATTGCTTAGATGGTCAAACATGCAAGCATATAGCCTCGGATCTGTCCAGTCAGGACTATAACAGGTCTGTTTATGATGTGCACTGCACAAATGTTGGCTATTTTTTATGTTGCTTAAAAAAATCTGAAGCGAAGTGTTGTGTTCTTGGTGGGTTTTATTTCTTTTTTATTTTTTAATCCAGCCGTTTTTTTTCTGTCAGACAATTATGGGGATTCTGGGAGTCCATAGAAATCCATTCATCCTTCTCTTGGTTGGAAATGGAGGTCCACAGTGTGTCACTTTAAATGATGGCTGCATGTCCGCGCAAACTTACTTTCATAGCAGGTGATTCTGTCTGTAGTAATGATAATTGGGGAACAAAAAGCAGCAACTAGTTTGAAGAACTGGTTTTGGAGGAAGTTGAGAGTTTTGTTGGTTTTGACTATCTGCCATCTTGCTAAGTAGGAATAACTTGTCTTTTTTAGTAGTCTTAAAAACAAATAGAACAGTTGAACTGAATAGTAGGACTGTGTTTTCTTTTGCGCTGCTTGCTAACTAGCCTGACAACAGACTATCTTCCTGTGCTGCTGACAAACATCTTCTCAGGACAACATTGCTGTGACAGAATGTTACTCATCAGATTGGAATATTCTGTTTTGGAGTGTTACTATATTGCCTGTTTCAGTATCTCCCAAGCTTAAAACCTGGCTTTGATATTATTGCTGGAATAAATGTATTTTACAACTGAGCATTTTGTTTTTTTGAGTACCGGTACATGTTTTTTTTAATTTGAAAAAGCTACATAGGCCTCGCTGATTTCACTGAAATTCCTGGGATTCCAGTCAATAATAGTACAACTTTACTGGGCTGTAAGGGAATGTGGTGGTGTTTGTTTAATGAATGTTTGCCGTGCTACAGTGGTTGTATTGAAAAAGTGTATGTTGGATGGGGGCAGGGTAGGCTGATTGTGTATTGATTATTTTTATGCCGTTTTTTGAATGAGGGATGAATACAAAAGTGTGTCGAAGTTTCACGATTTATATTTGTTTTGTAATTTATCAGTCAAAGTAATGCATTTTTTGATTCAATTCCTGAGTGGCTGTAATTCATTGCATGTATTTTGTTATGTCTTGAGTAATGATGATGATCCAGGACACTTCTAAACTGTTATCTTGAGCTGTCTTTCAGGTGCATCAAAGACTATATTAAATCTGTGAGAAATATTGCGATGTATAGCAATATAAACTAATATAAAAATACTATTGCACAATTTTTTTTCCTATGAATCCTGAAGCTTTAACACAAGTACTTCACTTGCGATTTTGTCTTTGGAACGCAGGAGATGTTATTTTGATTTTACATGGAGTTTCTTGCATTGCAATAAAAAGACTGATTAGCATGAAGTTCCAACTCAGAATGGCACAAATAATTTGTCATTTTCTTGTGACACTTTCGCTGAACCGAGGTTGCAATAATGAAATTTGATACAAATAATGTTTTGAAATTATGGACAAAACAGATTTTCTAGTAATATTTAAAAACCATGGGTCAATTTCCGTTTTAAAGGAGATTCTGCTCGGAGATTCACTGGGACTCTGGCTGTGTTTGCAACAGCTGTGCCCCGTTACTGGCAGGGAACTGGCCACGTTTCGTGAGGCTGCCGTTTTTCGGGGGCTTATCTGTGTTTAGCTTTCCACACCTCCAGGCCCCTGTGCAACCGCACATTCTGACGGGTTGAGGAGCTCTCTCGTCCCACGACAGGAAGCTTTGAATTCCTCCCACGGCCCGTCTTTGCTACCAAAGTGTCTTTTTTCACGTTATTTTTTTAAGGGCTCGTTCAGCCCACAGGCTGAATAAAACGGTCTCACCCTTCTTCGGACCCCAGTCGGGGCACATTTATCCCCCGCCGCGCTCTGTCCCTCTCAGTCCCCCCCGACAAGTGACCCATGGGGGGTGGACTCTCTGTGTGGGGAACAATGGGGAGCTCCAGCCCACCCCTCGCCACCCCCTGTCGCATTCCTGAGGGGACCACCAGAGCTCCTTCACAGGGAGCCAGGGGTACTGATCCTGGTACAGCGAGAAGGGGAGATTCAGGGGGAGAGAGAGGGGTCTTTCGTCTTTTACTGGGGAGACAGAGCCTGAGGCGAGGACTCGCAGTGGTCTCTGCTAGCATGACTTCAGGTCACGTGCCCTCACGCGATAACTTGCGCTCACATACTGGCTGAGACAAACAGGCCTGTATTCAGTCTGAGATGTTATTGACGTGTTAATCCTTTCATTGTTTCAATCACAAACACTTTTTATGTTTTTTCAAAAAAATTTTTAGCCCTCCTCAGGCTTGTTAAGCTACGATGTTAAGAGTGACTTCTCGATCATCAGGTTAACCTTTGTTAATATTTTATCTAGGATGTTTGCTTCTAGGTTTGTTGTAAATTCAGTCAAGATACTAACAGTGCAGTAGTTATTGTAGATATTATGGTCATCGTTCCTGTAAACTTGAGCGACTGTGCTGTTGAAGTTGCCTGACTGCTACTTCGCCCAGTGCCCTGTCTCTTATTTCCGTTTTGTTCCGTCTCCTGTCATGCTCATATTTTGTCCATTTTTTTTTTTTTTTTTTTTCCGGATGATATTTGGAGGAGGAAGACCTTTTGGCTCTTACTCACTTCCCCGCTCTTATTTCATCTCCTGCGTTCCTGTTTTCTGTCATGGGTTTTTGGATAACCCTCCTCTCCACTGTTTCCAAACTTCCCCCTCTGTATTCCACTCCTCTCTCATCCTTATCTTCACTGTTTCTTTGCATGAGAAGAGTTCCACATTCCAGTGAATTTTCAAGCCAATACAGCCTGCCAGTATTAGCAACCACTTCCATCTGTATCCTCCCCAGTGTGCTGAAAGCACGCTTACTGGTAATGCTATAGAACCAGTGATGGCAGGATTTGATCTGGTCATGAACATGTATCTCTTCCAACCCTCTCCCCAGTTCAGCAGGAAATGAGGTCTGGGACAGTTTATCTGTATTGTCATGTGTTTGTGGCTCCGAATGCTCATAGTAAGTTTGTGATGTGTACTGCTCTGGTCTGCCTGGTGGTTGGGAATCTGGTGAACGGAAAAATGTCTGTAAAATAGCTTGAATGTCATGGTGTATAGTTTTCTAATATTGGGTTAGTTGTGCTTGATCAATTGGGCTGGATTTGGGGCATGCGTGTTGTAATTACGTCCTGCTCCATCTGAAGTATAGCTGGCTTATGCTTATAATTTTGAATAATTCTGGACAGAACATTTAAATCCGATGTGTTCTGTTTAGTGCTTATTGGGGAATTTGAATCTCACCTTCAGTGAGAGCATCACAATGTGCGCTACTTTGTGTAATTTTGACATTTAAAACCTGTATAAAAGTTAAAAGGGGACCTGCTTTCCATATTTTGCCTTCGTGCTGTGAAAATGTTTTTGCCCCCTTCCTGATTTCTTTTATTTTTGCTTATTTAAAAGTTTTCGATCATCCAATTAATATTAATATTAGAGAAAGATAATGTGAGTGAAAACAGCATTCAGCTTTTAAGTGATCATTTAATGATTGGTTGTGTTTCCCTTGGCGGCAACAGTTGCAATCAAACATTTGCAATAAATGGCAATGAGTCTTTTATATCACCATGGAAAAATTTTAGCCCACGTTTGTTTTAATGCAGCTTCATTGGAGGCATTACTAGCATGGACTGCCTATTGAATGTCATATCACGGCATCTGAAAAGGATTCATGTTTGGACTGTGACTAGGCCACTCCAAATAAGTAGGCTATTCACTTGGTGGATGCTTATTTACCCGAGTTCTCATTTGCACCCCTCGTTGAAACATAGGGCCAGTGGCTTAGCTTGCTGGCCTATCAGAACAGCACTCATTTCATTGAGGGGGTGCCCAGTCAGAACAGCCTGTTTTTCAGAGGGTTAGGAATGACAAGATTCAAATGGCCTTGAAATCATGCTTTTCTGTAGCTAGAAGCTTTAAAGATCTCCTTTTTGGAAATCTGTAAGTATTATAACTTGTTAAAACAGCATGATGGGTCCCCTTTCACATTTAACATTTCCATGTAGACGTACTTGATGATTTTTTTGTGGTTTTCTGAAACCACATACAACCCCATTTTCAAAAAAAAAAAGTTTGGACACCATGTAGAATGCAATTAAAAACAGGATGCTATGATTTGCAAATCGCATAAACCCTGTATTTAATCGGGAATAGTACAAAGACAACATAGCAAATGTTGAAACTGAGAATTTTTATTTTTTTTTGAAAAATATATGCTCATTTTGATTTTGATGCCAGCAACGCATTTCAAAAAATTTGGTAATAGGGCAACCGAAGTTGTATGTTGCTAAAAAAAATACACCAGGTTGAACAACTCACTGCTTGATTAGGTTAATTTGCAACAAGTCAGTAACATGATTTGATATAAAGAGTTTTACAGAGGTGTATTGCCTAAAGTAGTATTTTTTTTATGACATTTTCACCAAAAAATTATAGAGAAGTAATATATTAGGGACCCTTTTAGATGACAGTGGTGAAGTATAATTATCACTGCGCACTACTGTAAAATGGCAAAGAATTTGAGGATTTCATCTTTTATAGAACAAAATATCTTCATATCATCGTAATATCATTAAAAAGATTCCTGAGAAATCTGAATGCTCGTGAAAAAGCTGAAAACCAAATGGCTGTAATGCAGGTTGCACTGCATTAAGAATAGACAGGATTCTGCAGTGGAAATCATGCATGGGCTCAGGAACATTTCTGTCAGACATTTGCAGTGAACAGTTTATCGCTGCATCCACAAATGCAAGTAAAAGCTCTGCCATGTAAAGATTGAACAATATATAAATGAGATCCAGAAATTCCGCTGCCTTCTCTGGGCCCTAGCTCATATAAGATGGACTGAGGTGAAGTGGAAAACTCATGTGCTCTGGCCAATCAAAATGTGAAATTCTGTCTGGAAATGGTGGACACCGCCTCCTCTGGGCTTCAGAGGAAAGGGACTAAGTGGCTTGTTATCGGCACACAGGTCAAAAGCCAGCATCCATGCATTAATGCACATGGCATGGGTAACTTGCACAACTTTGAAGACACCATTGATGTTGAAAAATACAGGTTTGGAGCAACATTTACTCTCGTTTAGACGTCTTTTTCAGGGAAAGCCTTGCTTATTTCAGCAAGACAATGCCAAAAATATTCTGCACGTATTCAAACAACATGGCTTTGTTGAAGAAGTCTGGGTACTAAACTGGCCTGCCTGCAGTCGACCTGTCACCCATTTGGCACATTATGAAACACACAATATGACCGAGGCTGCAAAGTGTTACATTCTACATCAAGCAAGAATGGGGAAACCTTAATTTTTAAGAACTACAGTAGCTGGTCTCCTCAGCTCCCAAATGGTTGCAGATAATGCAACACAGTGGTGAACATATGCCCCGTTCCAACTTATTTCAAGTGTATTGCTGATATCAAATTCAAAATGAGCATATGTTTCTCCAAAAATAATGTAAGTTTTCAGAACCATTATCTGTTGTGTTGTCTGTGAACCATATTCGACTAAATACGGAGTTTAACTTATTTGCAAATGATTGCATTCTGTTTTTATTCACATTTTCCATTGTGTCCCAACTTATTTGGAAGGGGCGAGCATAATGTGTTTGAAGAAATTTTACTTGTCGGTTTTGTTCAGCGTGTAGGTGTGTCTGAATCATTGCTCTCCTTTTGTAGCATTGGGGGCTATGAAATTCTATCCTGCCTAAAGCCATTGCTTATTTTCGTGCATTGTGTGACCTGAACCATTGAATTATTCTGTTGAGTATGTGGATTTTTTTTATCCTTGCCAATTCAGTGAGGGATTAAGAACATTCCCATGCTCAAACATAATTTTAATGAAAATGTTATGTTTCCGCCTCAGCTTTTTTCTTTTGTCCGTTCAGTGAAGCACTGTGGCAGAACAAACATGGTAAATGTACAGTCAGATTCATATGTATTTGGACAGTGACAGTTTCCATAATTTTGAGACTCTTTGCCACCTCAATAAAATTAAAATAAAGGAATGAAAGTGGTCCTGAAGTGAGGACCTCTAATTGTAAAAATTGTCTGACATAATTGTGAAAATTGTCATTTGAAATATTTGTTTACACATCCTTCGCAGTCAGTGACTGCCTGAATTCTGGAGCCCATAAACATAAACCTTGACGATGGTCTGTCAGACCTTCACTGCAGCTTCACTCGGTGTGGCTTTGTTGTTAGGTTATTTTGCCTTCAGATTTGGCTTAAGCACATAAAATGCTTCCGGGTTATTCCATATCAAATCATCCAGTTTCAGGACAATTTCCCAAGTCACCCTCTCACTCCTCTTGAAAAATTTCATGCTAGCTCCTTGACCTAAATGATGGTAAAATATCAAGTATTAGGTCAATATCTTTGAACGTTTTGAAACTATCGGCCTTTAAAGTATTAATTTTATAGTTTTTTTTTCTGAAGGAGCCCCTCGGACCAAATTGAGACAGCCATTTCTCCTCTAATATGGCAAGCACAACTTTGAAATAATTTATTAAGGGTTAACTTCTTTGAAATGTTCAAATATATTGTCAAATCAAGCCCATCTTCTGTGCTTTTCCATCAACAGGCCTCTGAAAATGGCCAAAATTTAAACGCACAGCAAAACTGTGCCTCCCTTTTCCTGTCATTTAGCATATAGTGGACCATTTCTCAGCATTAAACATGTTAGTTACTGCTCTAAGAGTGTTGGAATACTTTTTTGAAACGTGCGATTTCAAGATCTCTTCTTTCCCATTTTCTTGCCCATAGTTGACCATGTGGGCAGTTCACTATCATTTTCAAATTTTTACCATGTATTCTCATACTTCTGAATATGTTGTGACAGAAATATGGTTTAGTGTGCAAAAAAATACGCTGATGAGCCAAAAAATTTAAACCACTCACAGATGCAGTGAATAATGTTGATTTTATCACAATAATTGTTCATGTCAAGGTTTGCAAACATATCTTAGATGTTAAGCAAGCTGTCAATTCTCGTATTCAATGCATTGAATGTGGGAGAAATGGGAATGGAAGAACTTTGTCAAGGGCTAAATCTTTATGGCCTGATGAGTGGATTAGAGCATCTCCGAAGTTGCAAGACTTCCAGGGTGGTTCCTCTCAGCAGATTTCAGTACCAACTAACAGTGGCCCAATCAGGGCTCGAAATTAACTTTTTTACTTGGTAGCGCTGCGCTCCCAAGTTCAAAAAGTTAGGAGCGCGAGCCATAATTTAGGAGCGCACACACCAAAATCTAAGTAGCACCTATATATAACATTTTTCTTAATGTTTAAAAACTAGAATATAACACCCCACATTAACAATGCAACTTGTCTCCAGCAAATTTAAGTTATTAGACAATATGATGGTCTTGAGTTAATTGATTTACAGAAGTTTCCACTACATTGGCTTTATGCCATATCCCGAGGCACTAATTGGGTCTCCTGGCTCTCTGCCCCCCCATTCATCTCTTCACTGCCTGTGAGGCATCAAATATGTCCAGAGGAGGACCCTCCACACTGATCCGAATCAAATCTTCAACTTAGTTATGGTTAAATGTAGATCTAAAGTAAAGTCGTAAAGTCTTTGTTTTCGCCTTAATATTGCAATATGAATCAGTCTACAGAGGTAATTTTGTTATTTGTTAGCTTATTATCACAAAAACAGATGTTATGAGTTGCATACGTTTGTTTTACGATATATGCCGCACGCCATTGTCATCTAATTTCTGCATTTTCAGGAACATCCAGCGTGTACATGCAAATATATAAACGCTTACAGATTGAAAGATGCGCTGAAAAAAAAATGTTTTTATGATTTTTGCAGATGGGCTACTTAAGATATGAGCGAAGAAACCCAGACGGAGATTTTAGGTCTGCGCAAGCGCTGAACCGCGAGGCAGCATATTTTGATTGGAAGCAAAAATTGACTGAACACCGGACCCACTGGTTGACGCACATTTGTCACAGCATTTTCTGTGTTTCGCGCTTTCTCCATGTTTGGAGGGACTTTCACGCTTAAAGGGTTTGGACTCACTAGCTACCTGCGAGATCCGGGCCATAATCTTTTCAACGAACACGTTGCACTTCGCATTCTTTTAAACCTCAGCCATTCAAAATTTCAAAGCCATTCTTTACGAAAATAATAAACTCATTTCGCTGCTGGATCGTCCAAATCACCGTTGTAGTCATCGTCATGAATGATTCTCAGTTTCAGTAACTTCGGTTACAGACTCGTTTTTTTTTTTTTTACATGTTAACGGTACCAAAAAAAAGTCTTCTATTGTTCTTCGTTTCATTTTCCGTCTAAATCTTGTGTATAGTTACAATAGTGACTCTCAGTACCATGAATTGGAGTGATTGACGGCTTATATTAACCATTCTAGAATCAGCACTGAGGTTTAGGACGTCCAGCTCCCTTTTGGATTGGTCAGAATGGTCACTGTCAGCTCGAAGAAACGTACTGGAGTGGGTGCGCTCCAATTTATACCGGTGCGCCCCGCTGCAGTATGTCCAGTAGATGCATGCACTGCTCTGGCACATACGCCCATCTCTATTCAAGCTGCAGCAGCGGTTTGCAGCCTACTGACAACTAAATGTACAGGAAAAGAGGCGTTTAAATGAGGGGGAAAGCGGTCGCACAGGTGCGACTATTTTAATTAAAAGGTCGCACAGTGTTAATATTGGTCGCATATGCGACCAAAACGGTCGCAATTTCGAGCCCTGGGCCCAAGGAGGGACTAACCATGTGGTTTTGGGTGCTCAAGATTCATCGATGGATGAGGTCCATGAAGGCTATCCTGTTTGGCCCAACCCGACAGAAGGGCGACTGTGGCGCAAGTCGCTGAGAATTTCAATAATATTTAAAGGTGATCTAGAATGGTTGAACGGGGTATTTATCCTTGTTCAGTGAAGTGACATATACCGTACACCTCAAAATTTTGGTTCCGTCTGTAACGCCTCAGAAGCTTCCTAAAAACCTCTCTCAAACAGCTATGTTAGGGTGGGGGATTTTGAACGCGTTGTTTTGCACCTATTTGGCGACCTTTCGGGCTTAACTGGCAACCTCATTATGAAATGCAAGCACTTGATGCTGATTGGCTGGCTTTGCTGCCTAAAGCGAAGCAAGTCATAATCGCTTTCCATGTTACTTGTGGTGAAATTCACCTTTACGCAAGTGAAACTGAAACTTCAAGGCACAAGGATTTTAATTCCGTGTGAGAATCTCATTAATAAGCATTCATTGAATAATTGCGGACTACGGTGAATAATCCTAAAAAATGCGCTAGACCCACATGTTTTGGTGTTGATGCACCAGGCGAAACTTCTTCACAAACTAAAGGCGCAGATGCCGACCTCCCATCATCTTAATGTGAGCATGGCAGGATCATTGGCAACAACAATCTTCACGGATTTATTTTAGATCTCATTTCAAAGCTGTTGTTGAGTGATAATCACGTCATACGACATTGGCTAGACAAGCAAAACGAATATATTCTGTTTTTAATGTATTAAAAACAATCTAACAACAACGTGATACTTACAGTTTGTAGTGGTTGTTGGGGTAGATGTAAAGTCGGAACCGCTCCGCTACGTAGCACCAAACGCTGCGAGAAGCCGGCTTGAAATTGTGCCAGGTTAGTAAAACTGTCAGAGGTGAAATGGGCTGAGCAAAGTAACAGTCTGTGGTTGAATGTAGTGGGAATCCGATTGAAAATGAATGGCAGCCACGCATCTCGTGCATTTCTTTCGGTTGGAAGGTTATGGAACATTTGCACACTGCTTCCACAGCCTGGAGGAGCACACCTCGGTATGCGACTCGCCATATCACCTTGAACTTCACAAACACTGCTGCAATTACTTTCCGTAGGGGGCGGGAGAGCAGGTGTATGCAAATTATTTTGAAGGGGAGGAAACGGAATGAGAGTCGGGGCAGTGAGATACATATGACATCATATGTATGCGTTGTTCTGATTGGCCCGTTTTCTGGCGGTCATTTTTAAAACAGGAATTTCAATGAAACGGAGATGTTCAGAATGTCTAGCACTTTTCGTAGGTTCTTGAATGTGGGTAGACTACCGTTATTCAACATAGACAAGGTAAAAACTGTTTTTGATTCTATGTCACCTTTAAATGAGGACTTTGTCATGACACAGAGTGCATCATACCCCGCTGTGTATCGCACTTTTTAGCTTGAAGACCAGTCAAAATGCCCTCTCTAACCCTGGTTCATCTCTAATGGCGCCCCCCAGTTGGCACCTGAGCTGGAGAACTGGGCCTTGGAGCGGTTTAAGAAGGTTGCTTGGTCCAGTGAGTTCCATTTTCTTTTACAACATGTCCTTCAGCTCAGTGCATGTGCACCATTTACCTGGGAAGAGATGGCATCAGGATGCATTGTGGGGGGGAAAAAGACAAGCTGGTGGAGTTAGTATAATACTCTGAATTTCTCTGCTGGGAAAACTTGAGTTTGGGAATTGAAGTGACGTCCGTTTGATGGAGCGGTTTTGGCGGCACAAGGGGGACCTTCTCTATATTGGGCAGGAGGTTTTAATTTCCTGGCTGATCGGTGTACATATAATGATCGCCAAGGACGTGAAACCTTCTTAGATTATAGCTTTCCCTTCAGCACTTGCACCCAAAGCTTGCCAATGTAGCCGAAATGGGCAAAGCCTACTGAATGTTTCTTTGGGCCCATCTGCATAACGAACTATTAGATTCCCATATTTGAGCGATAACTGAAACGTTTAGTCTCTTGTTATTGTAGGGCTGCAGCTTGTAAAGCAGATAAATGCAAAGAAAATGATTAGCCTGTTTAAAACATTTCCCTTCTGACAAGCTTCATTTTCAAGCTTTTGGGTAGGTCTGAACGTAAGTTGTAGGCTATTTGTTAAAGGTAATGAGTCTCATTTCATGTATGTTTTAGCACATTAAGTGGATATGGGCAAAGGAAATCCTTCATGAGTAGTTAAAGTACTTGCCCTCTAATATGAACTGCATTCTCAAGTTTTTGAATATGGTTTGCACTGGCTTCAGACAACTAATGGAGACATGAGACCGACATGAAAGTGTTTAGTTTTGTCTTGTATTTTTGAGTTTTTGCGCATCACTCAAAGAGAAATTTTTGTCTGTCTCTCTCTGTCTAGTTGTTTATGCTCAGGATAACATCCAGTATTCCTTTGGTAGAGACTTGAAATGTGTGTGATGATAAGCCATATATCCAAGGGTGAAGTGGTTCAATATTTAAAGTTCAATGGCAAAGGTCAAGGTCATTGAAAGGGTCCAAAACACATTTTGGTCGATACCTCTCTTCAGAAAAATGATGGAAGCATAGGATGAAAGCAGAATGTTCAGTCTTGTGTTGTTTTCAAGCTTTTGCACATGTCACTCAAATCTATCCATATACAGTAAGCTGCTCCCATTTGCATATGGGTAGATTTTTTGTCATTTCGAATTTTCACACAACTGATTCCACCGCACCATTATTTATTTCAAAAGAATTCAGCCAAATGCAGAAGCCATATGTGAAAAACTAAGTGCGCCCTTACTGTTTTCATAGGAATTAAGAAGGTAATTAGCAGCCAGGTGTTGCTGATCAAATACACTCGATTAATTGATCATCAGCAACTGTTACCACCTCTGCTGGTCTGGAGCATTTAGGCATGTGTTAACACAATGCCAAGAGGAAAAGACATCGGCAATCATCACAGAGAAATAATTATTGCTGCTCATCAATCTGGGAAGGGTTATAAGGCCATTTCCAAACAATTTGAAGTCCATCATTCTACAGTGATGAGGATTATTTACAAGTGGGAAACATTCATGAAAGTTGCTCATCTTCCCAGATGTGGACATCCCAGCAAATTCATCCCAAGGTCAGACCGTGCAATTCTCAGAGAAATTGCACAAAACCCACTCACTACATATAGGACTCAACAGGCCTTAGCATGTTAAAGTTCAGGACAGTACAGTTTGAAAAAGGCAGAACAAGTATTGCTTGTTTGGAAGGGTTACCAGGAGAATTCTCTCCAATAAGAACATGGCAGCACGGCTATTTAGCTATTAGCTATTTTGCTATATAGTCATTACTATGGACATAACCACAGCAGTTCGTAACCATAGTTTTTTGGTGGAAAAATTACATTTTGGAATATTGGATTTTACGCGTTCGACAATCGACTAGTGTGGACTTCACCGGAACACGGGAAGTAAACAGAGGTATGTGCACTGAGTAAATTAGCTCAACTTTTATGCATTTCTAGGTCAGCTACTGCAGTCAAATTCACTGTGGTCACTTGGAAGGGTTAGGTTAACATGGCTATGTACTTGAAATGACATCTCGATCGTGTTAAGAGGCTAAAAGTACGTTAAAAGCCTGCCCCGTTTGAGCCGCTTAGATGCGAACTCTAGCAGGAGCATAACTTGGTGTTGGCAAAACCAATTTTCTTCGTTTGTCTTGCTATTGACAGTACTCCTTCACCACAAACAACAAAGATACGTGTTAAAATCGACCGGAGTTCCCCTTTAAGTTTTCCAATGCATGGTTGAAAATGATATGCCTGATACAGTCTCTGGTGTATGTTTGAAAACTCTTACTTATAAAATTTTATGCAATACTGCAGCATGAGTGAATAAGAAATTGAGTGGTTTATCAAGTACTACATTAACACAAATTGTGTGTGCACTTTTGTGTATACAGACAGATCATTTACAACAGTCATTTTAGGTCGAACTGACCTTTGAAATACTGCCTAATTTGGCCACTCCTTATCTCTATATACACAAAAATACGCACAGTCATTTATCAATTCTCCAGATAGGCTTGCTGGTAAACAACACCGGTTTCCCCAAACTGATAAATCCCCGAAACCACCTAGATTTTGCCCTGCACTCATTATAAAATATTTCCAGAGATTAGCTAAACAACTGGCCGCTGCTGCAACGTCTTCATGGTAAAATAGCTTGCGTACTGTTTAGCTGGCAGTCCTGCCAGTATGTTCATGGTTAAATAGCGACAAAAATCGCTTGCTGGTAGATCACCTTGGCAAAAGGGTCAAGTCTGAAAATGGTACAACTACGCATGCGTACCAGAAGTCACGGCCAAATAGCCGCAAAAATGTAAAACCAGTTCACGGGAAAATAATCCACTGCCTTTTGTTTATTATTTATTATAATTTATCTTTTAGTTAAATGTGATCAGAATTTTAAGGCTTGTTTTAAGATTCAGTTGCTGTAAGGACTTTATTCAAGTTTTTCGGTGTGAACACTTGATATTATCTACTTTAATTGTACTTCTTTTGTGGTTGTTAAAAACCGCATTTCAGTACCAATTTATAAGAATCTGCTATAGTTGATGCTTATATTTTGAATAAATGTCTTCTAACAACACACGATTACGTAGTTACATTTTCAAATTTCCAATCAAATTGCAACATTGATTGAATGCAGGGCCCTATGGAATCACACCCTTTAAACTCTACTACTCCATTCATGAATCTGTTATCTATAGGGCCCTGCCCTCAGCCAGTTGCTGGTCTGTGTCGGGCCCCCGTCAAAAAAAAAAAAAAAAAAAAAAAGGCACTTGGCTGCCTGTGGGGTGCTGGTGGGTCACCGGCCCGCCTCATAAGATACTTGCCACTGGGCCTATTAACTTTTCTGGGGGAAACCCTGAATGCCATCAAATATCTATGAAGTGGGGCAATGTTGTAAAGAAGAATGGGCCAAAATTCCTCTGCTATGATGAGAGAGACTGGGGAAAAAAAAAAATCATATAGGAGACTATTAGTTCAAGTTATTGCTGCTAAAGGTGGTTCTACAAGCTGTTGAATCACAGGTTTGTACATAGTTTTTCACACATGACTTCTGCATTTTGGCTGAATTTTGGTTAAATAAATTTGGGATGCTCCGATCAGGTTTTATGCTGCCGATCACCGATACGGATCGGCCATGAGTGCCGATCACCGATACCGATCACATGAATTGGCTGTAAATTTTTCGATTTAGTTATGATGAGTGCAACTGGCTACATTATTCAGAAAAAAGGAACCATAAAATAATCCTAATTTAGAAAAAGACATGTTTTTACTAACTTCTTCAAGAGAAAAAATACAAAAACCTTGCAGGAACAATGCAGCAACTACTCAGTCGAAAGGACAACTGAAAAACTTAAATTTACCTGCTTTCAGTAACACAATCTTTAACAGATTGAAAACATAAAAGGGAAAGTTCACCCAAAAGTGAAAATCACTCATCAACAAAATCACTCATGGGTGCACTCGTGTGTGTTTAGGTGCACAGTCTAAAACTTGCTTAATTCAATAAAAAAAAGCCACTTTCCTGCAGTACAAAATGAATAAACAAATATTCTTAAACTCATATTCTTTGATATGCCTTAGGACTACTGTAAATTTGCAGTGGTGCAACAGGTTAGGGTTATTGGTGCGATAAGATTTTATTAAAATCATGCTGTATATAAGAAAAATAATGGAAAAATACTTTAAAAAAACAAAGAAATCGGTAAAACTGAGTGTACTATTGTTATTTATCACAATCAGATAATATTCAATCTATAATTGAATTTCACTTTGTTTGACTTGGCTGAGAAACTAAAGTAATTTTCCACTACTCCATCATAGGACCTCTCTGGCCTCAATAGCAGCAACAGTGCTGCTTTTTGCTGTTTTTATATTTTTACATTCTTCATAACTCCATAATTAAGACCCTCTCCTCCTAGATTATATTTAAGGAATCGTGGTCTGTGGTGGCGGCGCCCCCTGGTGCCGCGGAGGGCAGATATCCCATAAACTCACTGATCCTGGATCAGGGAAAGTCTTTGATGAGAAATATACATTATGCGATCAGCCAATGATAACACATACGCGGCCTCAGACCAAACGTGTTCCACAGTCTTTCATTCATTCTCGTTGATCGGTTTTTGTGATCGGCAATGAAAGGCATTGATCGGCATACGCCGATCACATACTCTTTCGCGGAAATCGGCCGATAATTATCGGTGGCCGATCGATCGGAGCACCACTAAAATAAATAATGGCAGGCTGGAATCTGTTGTGTGTTCTTTTTCACCTGAGGTTAGATTTACCTAATTTCAGGACCTGCTAAGGACCAGATGATTTTTTTTTTTATTTTTTTATTTTTTTTTATAATGTCCTGATTCGTAAAACTATGGAACTGAAAGAGAGTGTGCTTTCTTCTGTACATGTTGTCTAGTGTTCCAGCTTGTAGCAGTTAAATGGTTTGAATCCATTGGAGAACAATTGAATTTCCCACAAGGAGCTGACCTGGGAAGTGATTTTGGCCGGGAACCTCTCTCTCTCTCTCTCTCTCTCTCTCTCTCTCTCTCTCTCTCTCTCTCTCTCTCTCTCTTTTTTTGGAGGTGACGTAGACGGACATCTTGGTGTGAGAGAGCGAAGGGCTGGAATGATCTTGTGGAATCTCCTGAGGGGCTTCTGAGTAAACTGTTCACGGATGACAGCATTTTGGAATTTTCACAAAATAGTGTTTTAATTGGCCATGAGCCCTTACTGGTTTTACCATCACTGACAAGCTCTTATTGCAGTGAGTTTGTAGGGGAGGGAATGTGTTTTCTGTGTGTGTGTATATACACACACAATTGTGCTCAAAAGTTTGCATACCATGGCTGAATTTGTAAAATAGGTAACATTTTTTAAAGAAAACATGATTGGCTCGGCAAAACACATTTCTTTTATTGTAACCCCCTGGACGAAGTCGGGTGGCTACTGTGGATTCACGTGTGTTGTCTCTGCCGCCTCCGCGTCCGTAGACACTTCCTTATGGGCTGTAATTTTTGACTGATTTCTTTTCATATCTGGTATGGACATGTGATGTACTTCACTTATGACTCCTAGCGATTTTGGTTGCCGTGCTGAATAATATGCAAATTAGTGGCAAAACATGGAGATTTCCTTGTGGATGCAGTACAGGCTGCAATTTTTGACAGATCACTTTCATATTTGGTATTGACATGCGTTACACTTCACTTATGCCATCTATTGATTTCGTTTGCCATGGCGACCGTATTGGCTGCATAATATGCAAATTCAGTGATCAGATTAAGGAAAAAAATTTGATTAGCATTTTTTGCTAATCATATCAATTGATTAGCAATTGTTTAGCACATTTGAATAATGATTAACAAAAATAAAAAAAACAGTAAATCAGATTTTAAATGACTAAAGGGCTTTTTTAAATTCTTTCCTGATGACAGATTACAAAGAGAAATACAACTCCACTCTGAAAGCAAAACAAATTATTTCCAAAAGGCACCAATTTTACCCTGAACTACCCTATCTTCATTTAATACAGCACACTTCCGTTTCCCTGTGAAATTTCTGTAAACTACTTGTAACCTGCAGTACAGCTGTCTTATCTATTACCTTACTGTAGCAAATGATGTTGTTTAGCACCTAATCAGAGATTTGAAATGATTCATACCCATCATACAAGGCACTCTCCAACTCAGTCACGTTTTGACATCACAACATCATGTATTTGCATGATTAGAGATCATTGTGCATGTTTCGGGAGAGGCCGGCAAACTTGCAATTCCCTAAACCCACATGGCCATGAGAGAAGTTTTGATGACTTTGATCGGATTACCGTGATGTTTGGGTGGCTGGAGGAACATTCGGGTGTGTAAAAATGTAAAGCGTACATCCAGTCAAGATGATTCAGAGTTAATGCCGAAAAAATTGGAGGTCAGACACTCAATTTTTTTCCATAAGGGCAGCCGCTAATGCAGTGTCTTGAGATGCGGCAGTTTTATGGGTACGCCGGTCGATTTGAAGGGATTAGGATAAGGGTTAGGGTCAGGGTTAGGTTAGGGCAGGGTTTGAAATTGGGACTGCCGTACCTCTCTACATTGAATGCATTGGAAAACTGCCGTACCCGTAGGAACTGCCAAAAGCCAAATCACATCGCTTTAGTATAGCAATGATTACAAAGATTCCCCTTAACTAGGAAGATGGCTTGCTTTATAATCTGAAGAGTAACGTTATACGCGATTGCACGCATAACAAGATAATGCAGCTAAAACTAGCCATGAAATAACACGTCTCAGACGCGAACTGTCTGTTTGCTCTTTAGGTAAAATAAGCGGGTCATCAATGTTGAAAGAGATCCTCTGCGTGCGATGGCGTTGAAAGTGACACATCAGAGCAATACAAACTTCTCCAATAGGCATCATAGTTACCATAGGTTCACTAGCCAGCAAGCTGTACCTAAGCGATTGCTTTTGAACTAGCTACCAAACCAGCTAACGTCCCAAAAAAAATGTATAAGTTCAGTTCGGTCGGACGAAACTGCCGCGAAAGCTCAGATAAGTACACTGCTCAAAAAAGTAAAGGGAACACTTAAACAACACAATGTAACTCCAAGTCAGTCACACTTCTGTGAAATCAAACTGTCCACTTAGGAAGCAACACTGATTGACAATCAATTTCACATGCTGTTGTGCAAATAGAATAGACAACAGGTGGAAATTATAGGCAATTCGCAAGACACCCCCAATAAAGGAGTGGTTCTGCAGGTGGTGACCCCAGACCACTTCTCAGTTCCTATGCTTTCTGGCTGATGTTTTGGTCACTTTTGAATGCTGGCGGTGCTTTCACTCTAGTGGTAGCATGAGACGGACTCTACAACCCACACAAGTGGCTCAGGTAGTGCAGCTCATCCAGGATGGCACATCAATGTGAGCTGTGGCAAGAAGGTTTGCTGTGTCTGTCAGCGTTGTGTCCAGAGCATGGAGGCGCTACCAGGAGACAGGCCAGTACATCAGGAGACGTGGAGGAGGCCGTAGGAGGGCAACAACCCAGCAGCAGGACCGCTACCTCCGCCTTTGTGCAAGGAGGAACAGGAGGAGCACTGCCAGAGCCCTGCAAAATGACCTCCAGCAGGCCACAAATGTGCATGTGTCTGCTCAAACGGTCAGAAACCGACTCCATGAGGATGGTATGAGGGCCCGACGTCCACAGGTGGGGGTTGTTCTTACAGCCCAACACCGTGCATGACGTTTGGCATTTGCCAGAGAACACCAAGATTGGCAAATTCGCCACTGGCGCCCTGTGCTCTTCACAGATGAAAGCAGGTTCACACTGAGCACATGTGACAGACGTGACACAGACTGGAGACGCCGTGGAGAACGTTCTGCTGCCTGCAACATCCTCCAGCATGACCGGTTTGGCAGTGGGTTAGTAATGGTGTGGGGTGACATTTCTTTGGGGGGCCGCACAGCCCTCCATGTGCTCGCCAGAGGTAGCCTGACTGCCATTAGGTACCGAGATGAGATCCTCAGACCCCTTGTGGGACCATATGCTGGTGCGGTTGGCCCTGGGTTCCTCCTAATGCAAGACAATGCTAGACCTCATGTGGCTGGAGTGTGTCAGCAGTTCCTGCAAGACGAAGGCATTGATGCCATGGACTGGCCCGCCCGTTCCCCGGACCTGAATCCAATTGAGCACATCTGGGACATCATGTCTCGCTCCATCCACCAACGCCACCTTACACCACAGACTGTCCAGGAGTTGGCGGATGCTTTAGTCCAGGTCTGGGAGGAGATCCCTCAGGAGACCATCTGCCACCTCATCAGGAGCATGTCCAGGCGTTGTAGGGAGGTCATACAGGCACGTGGAGGCCACAAACACTACTGAGCCTCATTTTGACTTGTTTTAAGGACATTACATCAAAGTTGGATCAGCCTGTAGTGTGTTTTTCCACTTTCATTTTGAGTGTGACTCCAAATCCAGACCTCCATGAGTTAATAAATTTGATTTCCATTGATATTTTTTGTGTGATTTTGTTGTCAGCACATTCAACTATGTAAAGAACAAAGTATTTAATAAGAATATTTCATTAATTCAGATCTAGGATGTGTTGTTTTAGTGTTCCCCTTATTTTTTTGAGCAGTGTAGATGCCTATGACGGCTGGTAAAGTTAGTCAAGTTGGGGCAAGAAAAAAATCATATCGCCTTAATATGATGATTTTCTTTAGTTAACGTTAGTTAGCTTACTAGCGAACTAGGTGGCTATATCCAAAGAGCAACTTAATTTAGTACGCTATGGCTCACACTGCAGTCAAGACATAATGACAATAACAGAAAGCCTCCCTAGCGCGTCCATGCGCTTCCCAGAAGCTGATTGGCTGGTATGCAAATAAAAATAATTTTCCAGCCAGGCGAAGTTGCGAAAACTTCTCCTGTTGCCCTGTGGTTCGGGAACTCGGAAGTTCGCAGGCCAGTGAGTCGGGATCGATTAAAAAATCATTAGGATTTTTTGAATTGCATTTTTTGCGAAGGGATTGTTATGAGGATTAGCATTGTGTCAAAACTGCTGAAATTTGATTCGCATTTTGCGATGCAAATCCGCCTAATCTGATCACTGAAATTGGTGGCAAAACAGATTTCATTGTGGACGCAGAGCGGGCTGCAATTTTTGTCCGATTACTTTCATATTTGGTATGGACATGTGTTACACTTCACTTATGTGTATATACACAGTGCACAGTGGATATTTGTGTGTATGTGAATGTGTCTGAGTGAAAGAGACAGGAGGTGTGAATCAGCGCTGCTGGAAACCCGTTTTTAAATAATTTGATCTTTTGCCTATTTGGGTATGTGTCCATGTGCTGCTTGAAAAGTGTCATCTGAGGGATTAATAGCTGACAGATGTTTGCATGTTTATTCGGGTTACTTCATATGGATTATTCAAATGTTAGCACTTTGTGAAGCTGTCCTTGGGATTCTGACTCCCAGAAGTATACTGCTGTGTCTGTAAACTGGCTGAATGCCTGTAAAACTTGGAATACTAGTCAAGCAAATCTGTGTCTATTTGTTTCAAAAGAAGAGTTTTAATCCCTTTGACTTGTTTCTCTGCATGCACATTCATTTTTAATGCAGTGGATGACTATCTGCAGAGCTAACCCAGGCATTTTGCTGCTTTGACAGCTGTGTTTTAGAGATTCTAATCCCTCATTTATTTAAGGAAACATTGTTTTTTTCAAACCCGTTCCCCCGGCCCTGAGGTTGACTGCATAAAACTCATGAACTCTTAAAATCAACTCATTGAGGATGTTTTTCTGCAGTTTTGATGTACAGCATGAACATGAACTTTGTGGCTTCACTGCTTGTTCTATCCTTAATATGTGAATTTTTGAATATCTGGCCTTCAATGGAATTTTTTTGTTTTTGGAACTGCCAGCTATTGGCAACTGCATTGATATTCAAATTTGGCCCCACTACCAATTCTGAAGAGTGTTGACCTCTGCTGTTTAATGAAAAATGTGATGTTGCTGCTGCTTTTCATATCACAGACTGCAGTCAAGCTTGCACAAATTATGGTCAAAGGAGGAGCTTTCATACGCAATGGATGTGTCTATTTTTTGGGCGTATGGTAGACCAGTGGGAGTTTCAGATGAAACTTCCTTTGATGCCGCAATAACCAGATGTATGGCCTCCAATGCTGCCACCAGCCACAGTCTGAGGTGCGACAGTCCAAATTCCATCCAAGACCATGGAGCTCATCCACACACCGCTTAACCATACGAGTAAACCAGCAATCCTTGGATCTTGTGTAGTACTTTCCATGTACTTATTGTATGGGGGGCATTTATTCAACGCAGAGCTGTTGTTGGCTATTAGTTGTTGGTTTGTAGTTTTCTCTAATTATCCTCAGTGATAGCAGCTTTACCTTTTCAAGGGGTTTAAATGTGGTCCATTATTGGGCTCTCGAACTGAGTAGTTATGACTGGATTGGCATAAATTTCTCAGTTTCAACATTTGCTATGTTATCTCTGTTCTGTTGTGAATAAAAACTGGCTGGTCTGATTCGAAAGTCATTGCGCTTTAATTTTATTCACAATTTACACTTTGTCCCAACTATTTTGGAATTGGGCTTGTATATTGAGCAGTATGCACATCAGGCTTAGCTGAGAGGTTTAATTCACACTACTCCTGGGAAACAGGGTTGGGACTCAACTCATCCATATACTAAACTGTGCTCAAGCTTGGCTTGCTGGTGAATATTCAATAATTGATCCGTGTGTGATACAGTGGTGTAACTGCGAGCATAAATGGAGCAGCTCCATGTCCGCTGGCATCTACATCTGCGCAGAGGGGCTAAGCATGTAGATTGGCCCATCTTTCCATTGAATTTAAAACACTTTTTTTTAGGGTAGTGTCACACTGTGTGAGGCTGAGGGCTCATGGGAAAAGGGGAATGAGCTGGGAGTAGCCACCTGAGTCATATGGAAGTTTGGAGACTGAGCCAATTTTTCATATTGGTCAATATCACCATGACATGATTCGGAGCAAAACACTGTTGCTGTCCAGTCTGAACACTCCCTCATGCTCCTGGATGAAAGCTTTTATTTCCAGATTTATTTACAAAATTTCAGACTTTTTACTCTAACTGTATTCAGTTTTTAGTGAAAATAAAATGTTTTTAGGTCTGCAAATAACCTCAAATGGCACAAGTTAACAAGCAAGTGGTCAAGTAAAAAAAAAAAAATCGCTAATTTATGTCACAATATAGTATCAAATTTTGGGGTTCATAAGCTCTATTTGAAAGAATTAATGTACCAAAAATGTTAATGGTTTCCAACAATAGAATTTAAATCAAGCTATTTTGAGAATTACTGGATAGAAAGGCCTGGGGGATGTGAGCTGAAAGTGCAGCCCATCTGTGAGAACGTCCACGGCTGCACTGGAATGAGCGCTCAGTGCCATTTTGACTGTCATAGTTCAAAATGAATATGCGTGTATGCTCAACAATTGCGATGATTGTTACTTTGGTGAAATTTAGATTTGGATTTGTATTTGGGAAATAAATGACTGGTATTGTACATTTTTTTTTGTGCTATACAATCCATCAAATTATGAATGAACTTTTTGCTTAAAAATTTTTTCTAATTGTTGTCATAGGTACATTTCCATGAACTAAAACCCTTTTATCAACATGTTGTATAATTATTGAAACTGGCAGCTAAATGAAGTCATGCTCACCAATGAGGAGAAAACTTTATGACCACTCAAGGATGAAGTGAATAATGTTAATTATCTTTCGACAGCAGCGCATGCCACGGCTCTTGGAGTGTAAGCGAACTCTTGGCTCTAGTAGAGGGTTTGTAACTGTAGGCTGGGCTGTGTGCCCATTCTAACCCCTGTCCTCCATTGAGTGTGCCTGTGGTGGGCACGTGATCTTGGGAACTGGACCTTGGACCCTGGTCTGATGAGTCCCTTTTACGTGTACATCGGCCGCGTGTTTACACGCCACTCATACCATTTGGGGAAGAGATGGCACCTGGATGCATTGTGGGAGATGACCAGCTGGTAGAGGGTGTGTGATATTGCTGGGTTATGTTCTGCTGGGTATCCTAGAGTCCGGGCATTCAGGCGGACATTATTTTTACGCCGTTGTCTCTGCACACAGAGAATGAACAGTATTTTAGGCAGGTGTTTCATAATGCTTTGGCTGCATGGTGTATTATGGCTTCATTTCTGAATCTGCGTTTATGTATCGAATAAGCCATTTTGTTTGCCAATCATTGAGAATAGTTTACTTTCCTCGATTTGAATCGCAGCAGTGTGTCCATATTAAGCTGCAGATATTCTCAACTATTAATTCTAAAAACATCATCGTATCCTCGAAACTGAGGCTTTTGGGATGTGATGGATTTACCTTGAATGCTGCTGCCTCCGTAGGTCTTTTATGTCAGCACGATAACTTACAGTTTTATTGGAATGGCATGAAACTTGTGTTCATTCTAGGTGCATGGAAGATGGAGCCTAGCATTTTGTGTCTCCCTGCAACCTTTCCTGCAGCACCACCACCAGGTCAAACTTCATATTTCCAAATGCAGAAATTGAAATGGTTTTGATGGGAACCATGTTGCATTTCCTGTGATTGTTTCTACTGCATATAGAGAGCCTGTAGGCCTAATCAATGTTGGTCACCCTTGACCTTCGCTGTAGGGCCACCACTCAGCCAAACTATTGATTTCTAAAAATACAATAAGTCAAGCAAATTAATGGGAATCATGGCAATCTGCTTTCAACTTTCATTGTGCATAGTGGACGAGGAGGCATTTAATGACTGGGGTGGCTCTAAAGTATTTCCTGAAGCACCGACACTCAGCTGAATTTTACTTTTCCAAATGCAGTAACTTAAACAGTTTTGGTGGGAGTCATTTCAAATCCTCTGATCGTCCCTGATTTATTTGTTGTGGTGACCCTATGACCTTCCCTATTGCATCACCACCAAATTTTCATTTCTTTAAAATGCAATTACTTAAAACAGTTTTAATCTGAATCCTAACCATTCTGCTGTTTGCAGTACTGGAGCATAAAGGCGGAATCTTTTTGATTTTTATTGCTCTATTACTTTTAAATGTGGCACCACTACTGGGTGGAACTGCAGTTCTAAATGCAAGAAGGCAAACTGGTATGATGGGAATCATAAACTTTACTGTGAACATCTGGGTGCATGTGTGTGCGCGTGCGTGTGTGTGTGAGCGCTCATGGTTTTGGCCTCCATAAATCATACTTGGAGCATACAAGGATGCTAGTTTACTTCTTAGCAAAAGCAATGACGCCTGATCCTAAATGACATTCTCTCAAATTCTGATAATTTTGTAGTCTGTCTTTCTGTATCCCGGATTGTTAGCTTGGTTGCGCACACCTGGGAATCTGTGCACTTGCATTCCTCTGTACTGTTTTCGGAAGAAGACTGTATGCCAAATTAGGAAAATTGAAAGACGACGACCCGTTTGGATAAGTAAATTGGTGCAAGTAAACACTTTGCACCCACTAATGGTGGATAGCAGACATAGCATGGTGTGGGTGGTAAAGATTGGGGCGAGATTGGAAGTTCTTGACCCACTGTTTGATTTTTTTTCCTTGGGGGGGGAACGAAGAGCCGTCAGTCTGCTTTTTATCAAGCTCTGACAAAGTCATGATACAGTCCTCAATTTTGTCTTATAGTAGAAAGATAACCTCATTGGGCAAATTCATTGGTAGAGGACATGGAATTAATGTTTTGAGTGATTCTTGGTGCCGCATGGAAATATCCCTCTTGTTACTCGAGCCGGCGCTTCAGCCGGAGAAGTGTGTATAAGGGAGAGAGAGTGAGAGAGTGTGTGTGGAGTGCCTCACTTCTGTTAGACAGGGAGGTCAAAGGACGCAGCCATTCTCAGAGGAGTGGCTGTTAACCTTTGACCTGGCTTGCTGGGCCAGCTGGGAGGTGGAGGACTGGAGGCTATGTCTGGACTCATGAATGCAGGATGGAAGTGGGTGGGTGCTGCAGTGACTAATCTGGGTTCTGTCTACTATGCATTTTCAGCCTGCCTGCACCCTTGCCAAGAATGGTTTGAGGTTCAAGGGAGCTGAGGAGGAAAAGAGAATTATATTTAATAGATTTATGGCGGACCTGCCGCCCTGACCAGGAATTGCGAGCCAGATGAAAGATTGATGGAAATTAATGCAGGAAATTGGGGAATGTTGAGAGGTTGAGTGGGAGAGTGATCACCGTGTTATTTTGAGTATGGTTGTTGAATCTTATTGGTCTGTTTGGAGTATGAAGTAAATTGACGAGTTAACAGTGCTTAGTTGTGGTAGTTTCTTTGTATCCCTGCACACCATACTACCATGGTGCTTTGCTGAAGTGGTGGTTTTGGGTTTGAGGGTAGTCACTGGAGATGAGGTTGAACATGGGGCTAATTTGTTGAGGCTTGCCATTTGACTCTTGACCCGGGCCTGTTTCTGGTCTCCTTGGCTGCGGTCAGCTGTCCAAATCAGGTGAAAGGAACTCATGTTGCATTTTTACCCCTCAGCGCCGACTTAGGGGCAGAGGGGTATTGTTGTCACGCACGGCGTCCGTCTGACCATCCGTCCGTATTTGACTCCGTGCGATTACTGAAAAATGCCATCACCGATCATCACCATTTTTGGCGAGGACATCAGGGTACAGTTATTACACAAGCCTATTGATTTTGGCCGCAATCCGAAATCAAATATGGCTGCCACAGCTGCCATCTTGAATTTCCATTCTGTGCGATAACTGAAAAACGCCATCACCAATCATCATGATTTTTGACGAAGACATCGCGGTACAGTAACTACACAAGCCTATCGATTTCGGCCACGATCCAAAGTCAAATATGGCTGCCACAGCTGGCATCTTGAATTTCTATTCCGTGTGATAACTGAAAAACGCCATCGCCGATCATCACAATTTTTGGTGAGGATATCGGGGTACAGTTACTACACAAGCCTTGGTTTCGGCCACGATCCGAAATCAATTACGGCTCCCACAGCCGCCATCTTTAATTTCTATTCCGCACGATAACTCAAAAACGCCTCCGTCAATCAAAGCCATTTTTGCTGTGTTGCTTGGTCTTGTCTACCTACAGAAGCCTATGGATTTTCACGGCTCTTGAATGTTCAGTATGGCCCCCACAGCCGCCATCTTGAATTTTCTATTCCACACGATAACTATAAAATGCCCTGGTCAAACTATGCCATTTTTGCTCTGTTGCTTGGTCTTGTGTGCTTACAGAAGCCTATCAAATTTGACGGCACTCGGATGTCCAGGATGGCTGCCACAGCTGCCATCTTGTATTTTGCATTCCGTAGGATAACTTGCAAAGGCCTTCGTCAGTTTATTTTGATTCAAAATAATCCAGGGGTTGCGGGGTAAGGCCTGCTCTGGCTTTGAGGGGCTGTCTATTTTTTTTTTTTTGTTTACCTATTTTTATGTAAAATATCTTTGTGGTTTTCCGTGCGACACAGTGCTCTTCAGTTTGGAAAGGATATCACTAGATTGCTTTCTTAAAGGTTGCGATGTTGTGCAAATCCTGAAGATGATATCTTGCAAATCCTGATAATGCAATATAGGACTTAATTACTTGCCAAGTTTGTTGGCTAACGAATTCCTTTTTTTTTTTTTTTTTTCCAAAGTTCGCTTTGGCTCAAAGTCTGGTATCAACCTCAAAGTTCTTGATGGCCATCTTTAGAAATCAAAATTGAAAGTGTTTCTTTTGAAATATCTACACAATTAATGAGGTAAATCAAAATGTGCTGTTTCATTATTTTCAATGGAATGAAGGTAAACGATTATTTAAAATCAATGCTTTTAGTTTTACTTTCAATTTAGCACACTGTCCCAACTTCTTTCCTGTGATTTTAGGTTGCTGAAGGTTAGGACACAACTGTGGCTGTCTCACACTTTGTATTGTTGATCAGATTGTATTCAATTTTTTCAGAAAAAGTTGGATTTGATTTGAGACATAACTTAAATGATTAAGTGAAATAAAAGACATTAGAGAATTTGAAAAGGTGGGGATGCCAAGGATGTGTAATGTTTTCATAACTTTGAGTTGCTTCTTTACCTTCCTTATAGTGCGCCGTAGGAACAGAAGATGGAACCCTTTATTATCCCCCGCCACACGAAGTGGACGGGGGATATTGATTTGACCCCCGTCCGTCCGTCCGTCTGTGCGTCCGTCCTTCCGTCCGTGCGTCTGTCCGGGATAAAGGGGAACAACTTTTCACAAGAAATATTCGCGATAGGATAACCAAATTTGGTGTGTAGCTTAAGACCATAAAGACCTCGATCGAGCTCGAAAATGAGACACGCGTGATTATTTTTTCCGGAGTTATTGCCCTTGATTCACTTTTCTAAACTCTGTTCACGGTATATGTAAAGGGGAACAACTTTTCACGGGAAATATTCCAGATAGGATAACCTCATTTGGTGTGTAGCTTAAGACTATAAAGACCTTGATCGAGTTCGAAAATGAGACACGCGTGATTATTTTTCCCGGAGTTATTGCCCTTGATTCACTTTTTTCAACTCTGTTCACGGTATATGTAAAGGGGAACAACTTTTCACGGGAAATATTCCAGATAGGATAACCTCATTTGGTGTGTAGCTTAAGACCATAAAGACCCTGATGGAGTTCGAAAACAAGAAGCACACTATTATTTTTCCCACAGTTATTGCCCTTGTGGCACTTCTGGGAGCCTCTGTTCATAGTATCTTTAAAGAAGACATTTTGGCGGGGGATGTTGTTGACCATGTCTACTTGTTTGGTTTAGCACAGTATTCACCCATTTTTGCTGTACCTTTAGGACTACAGTCTGTTCTACTATGTTAAGCTCAAAGCCACCCCATCTCATCTCAAAGCTTTCTGTAAACTGTTCATTCCATGTTAAATGTTGGGCAGAATTGACGCCTAGTCCAAAAAAAGTTCATTTTGTTCATTTGGTGTAAGTGCATTGGTCAGTGGAATTGATCAGAATGTTTCACGTTTTGCTGCTCCATCTTAGCGTCTCATTTTTTGTTTATTCCCAGAAGGACTGGGAGTACACTGCTGCAAAACCCCCTCACCCATCCGCAATACCTGAATGCTTAAATCCTTTATCACGCATGCAGGCGTACTTTTTTTATGTTTTGATAAATTAATTTAATTTTCCAACTGGGTAGTTTCAGCTGAAATGCATCAGTGGTTTGTATGTCCTAATTGAGGACTATGTTTGGAATCTTGCCGTCTCAGTTATTCAGGGATGTGTGAGTCAGTATATAACAAGAAGTTAGCCTGTGGTTTTTGTCTTGTGGTCTAAGAATGAGTCATAAGAGTAATGAGTTGGAAAATAATTTAATGTATGAAAACACATAAGAAGGTATGCCTGCAGGAGTGATGAACAGTATAAGCATTCAGGTATTGTGGATGGGAGAGAGGTTGTGCTGCAGTGTATTCACTCTCCTCTTTTCCACTTAAAATGTAAGGGAGAAACTTCGGGGCTCGGGATCTTATGTTTCTGAACCAAAGATGACACACAATGCTCTGCTTTCAGAGCTGGGTGGAAACGGAGGTGGTACTAACATGCTACTTCAGGTTAATATATCGGCGAAACGGTTATGCCGATATTATGGAACCATCGCCGCCGCAGCTGCGTCAGCACCAGATCCTTTGTGTTAAAGCTATGACTCAAAGTATTTTCTATATCCTTTTCAAATTTTATATGCCTTTTAGATCTTATTAAAACTGAGAACTTTTAGGGCTTTGTATTATTAGACATAATAAATTAATGAACCAGTTAATTTCCTGGAACCCCAGAATTGCCTCGTATTGCTTAATATGTAAGCAATACCAATATATTTTGCCATTTCATTCTTTCAGTCACGCAAGTTGATACTGAGGAATCATCAACGCCGCCTTGTCTGCATCCGCCGCACATCCTTCATGTTAATATAACTGAAACATTTCAAATCATTTATGCCTACAGATCCTATCAAGATGGGGAACTGATTTTGGGCATTGTATTATTAATTATAAATTAATTGACTAAATGATTTCCTAGAACACCTGATTACCTTCATATGGCCTGATATGTTGGCAATATCACCTTGAAATTTTGCCATTTCATTCTTAAAATTAAAATTATCGATAGATTAAATGGTAAGTTAAATTTATTGCTGACTTCAAGAAAAATGGTAAAGCGTATTTTTCATTATTAATTAGTAAATATAGGCAGTCTGAGTATTTATAAGATAAAATTTGGTTCAGTTTGCAATAATTTCATAAGGCTGTCTGGGGCAATACTAAGGTTTTCTTTTTGGGGAGCTTTCACTTGAGGCTTTCGCCGATATACCCTTTGCTGTCAGAGGCGACAGCCTGGGCCTTGTTTGATTCTGCACCTCACTTTTGCTAATGTGGGAAAGGAGAAATTTCAAAAATAAACAAAACCTAAATGCATCATTCATACAGGCTGTAGACCTTTTTTCCCCTGCAGTGACAGCAGAGGGAAATAAAACACTGTGGCTGTTGAGCTTCAACAAGAAAATGTGAACAATGAAATTTTACAGAATTAGACAATTGCAATTAAAATATTAACAAACCATTCACAATAAATAAAATTGAACTCGAATCGCCTGCTGTAGACTGGCCTGAACTCATACCCTCCTCCTGGTCCACATGTACATAAACTGGGTGCTCGTTTGCATCAAGGGAGATGGCAGCAGAGACGATTGTCATTATTTTGTGTCCATAGCTCAGACAGACAACTGCTCAGTGCCGTTTTAGTTTGAGTTTTGAACTAGGAGTCCATTGACATAGGCTATATACATAGTCGCTGCATCAGCCGCTTCAGTCGATTTCCGTGATACACCAATAAGCCAAAACATTGAAACTCCTCACTGATGCAGCAAATAATATTGATCATCTCATAACAAGGTCTGCTGACCGATCTTGGACAGTAAACGAACAGTTGGTTCTTGTGTTCAATTTGTTCGACGTGGGAGAAATGGGAACCCAACGATTTTGACAAAGGCCAAATCGTTACGGCCTGACGAGCATCTCTGAAGAGGCAAACTTCTGGGGGGCTCCCTGTCAGCAGATGTGAGTACTACTACTTACTGACAGTGGTCCAAGGAGAGACAAACCACGAACCGGTCATGGGATTTGGGGTGCCCAAGGTTCACAGATGAACAAGGTTTATGAAGGCTATCTTGTCTGGTCCAAACCGACAGAAGGGCGACTGTAGCACAAGTCACTGAGAATTTCAATAATATTTAAATGAGGACCATTTCACGGCACACAGTGCATCATACTGGGCTTTTGCACTTTTTAGCTGCAGAGCCTCAGAACTGGACCTTGGAGCAGTTGAACCAGGTTGCCTGGTCCAGTGATTCCCATTTTCTTTTACATCATTTGCTTCAGCTGGTTACATGTGTATCATTTACCTGGGAAGCGATGGCATCAAGATGCACTGTGGAAAGAAGATGAGCTGCCAGAGTAAGTTTGATACTCCGGGAAGTGTTCTGTTGGGAAACCCTGAGTTTGGGAATTCAAGTGATGTCAGTTTGATGGAGCTGCTTCTGCAGCAGAAGTGGGACCTTCACTGTATTAAGCAATCTTGTGGCTGATCAGTGTACATCAGTTTGTATGCTATCTAGCAACAGGCAAGCCTGGCCTGCAAACAAATGCACATAACTGGGGAACTGTAGTTTTTCCTGGATAAAAAGCACTCTAGCTTTTACATTTTTCAACTGATTTCAATGCCTCATTTGTATATTTAAGTGTTTATGATATACATGGTGTACAAAAAAGTTTTTTCTCTGCTTATTTAGCTAGATTCTCTGTAGTTAGGCTATAAGCGCTGCTTAGATGCTGAAGGGAGGAGTGTTAATCAACGATGGGGAATCTGAAGACATTGTTTAGCTATATCTCAAATCCTGGACAGTCTGACCAATCCTTTCAGAGTCCTCCGGCTTTATGTGCTCGGAGGACTCAAAGGCGGAGAAACTTTCCCTGTTTACTGCAACTTACTGCCTCCTCCACTCTTTCTCTTTGGAAACATTTTTAGTGTGAGAAAAGTTAGCTAGCTTGCAAGCTACAGTCAGACTCGTAGTGCCAGATGCTCAGCCGAAACGAGTAATGCTGGAGTGTCATAGAAATTGGTCTGGAGAAAAACCAGATGTAAATCTAAATTATTATTTAGCTAGTTTACTGGATAATTTTATAGCAATATATGACTTCTTACAAAGTCGCAGCCTTCATTGACTCTGTTGGCCAGCTGAATAGCTCTCAATGTAATGTTTTAATGGGCAAATACTACCAAAAAAACAATTATTCAGTCTTACCTGTGAAAAGTAATTCACAAAGATCTGGTTTGGATTGTGCGACACATTATAGAAATATTTTTTCAGTCCAGTCTTTGGATACTTACTATGCTAACGTTAAGTTTCTTGGTCTAATATGGCGGCGACGTTGACTATCCAATGCAATGTTGATAGTGTAGCCTACCACTGCAATGGCCTACCACTGCTTACATGTAGATATTGACAGTGTTACATGTGAATTAATTGGCGGTACAATTGGTTGCCCTCTGTTCTTTTCTGTCAGAATAACGGATAGCCTTCAGATTTGTCCGTTTCTTGAGGATGTAATCATGTCCTTAGCAGTGCATTTTCATTAATGCCATCAGGACGGCATTATGTGCAGCCTGCCAGGAGGACGAATCGTTATTCAAAGTCATTTGTTCACTCTGCCATCATGCTGTTGAACGCAGAGTTAACTTGAAATGCACACAATCAACTGATCATGCATTTTAACGGTACTGAGCAATTTGGCTCGATTAATTTATTTATTGTATCTCCCTGACGACGATAGTCGGGAGATACTATGGTTTAGTTCCGGGGCCGCCGCTGCAGAGATTTTATGTTCCGGGCTCTGGAAGCCAGAATTATTACAGGAATGTTTTCAAATTTCTCACAGGCAAAGATATATATATATATATATATATATGACAATGCTCAAGACCGATTTTCGTCAATTTTGGATGTCCAATATGGCTGCCGGCGGCCATTTTATTCGAAATTTGGGGATTGGGGAGATGCACGACTCAGTCCCTGTGGCGACCGAGTTATCTAGTTTATTTATTATTTATTATTTGGGCAGCTATTATTCCTTTTATACCGTTATTATCTCCGCCAAGGAGATAATGCGATCGAGTCGGTTTATTTATTTATTTATTTGTCCGTCCTTCTGTCTGTCTGTGGACAGGATTTCTCGGAAACTACTGGACGGATCTTCATGAAATTTTCACCAGAGGCAGATCTTGGGCCAGGGACGACTCCATTAAAATTTTGTGATGATCCGGATCCGGATCTGGATTCTGGATCCGGATCTGTATTTACAATCTTAGTGGCATATCTTGGAAACTACTTGACGGATCTTCATGAAATTTTCACCAGAGATAGATCTTGGTCAAGGGACGACTCCATTAAAATTGTGTCATGATCCAGATCCGGATTTGGATTCTGGATCCGGATCTGTATTTACAATCTCAGTGACATTTCTCCGAAACTAATGAACAGATTTTGATCAAGTCAAGGTGGAAAGTGATTGCGCAATCACACCCGAGGGTAATTGTCCAGTCAGGCCACTGATTGCGCTTATCACACCCGGGCGGCCATTGTCCAATCACACGCCAGCGGCGTGATTATCCAATTACACCACTGATTTCGCAATCATACACCGCAGTGATTGTCCAATCACGGCCTGTGCAGTCACATCGATGCGATTGCGCAATCATTGACGATCATCACGTGACATCATGGTCACGTGATGATCATGTGATCGCTCTGTACTTTGATGACGGCTTTGGAGAATGGATGCTTCAAACATACAAAAATCCCATTTAAACTTATCACATGGGTTGTCCTGAAATCTTCCAAAGAGAAAGACCTTGCATTTGTATCAACATCATCCCTTGGCGGAGATCAGAAATCTCGGATTGCTCTTGTTCTTGTTTTTATTCTATTTCTGCCTTATATTGTCTGCACTTGTTTTTTAGCGTGTTGTTTTTTTAGAATATTGCTTTTAGTATATATTTCTGCTCTCTGCCTTGTCTCTTGTTTTTCTCCCATATGCCAGGTAGTGTTCCCTTTGACACTTTAAATTATGTGAATGGATGGTTGCATGTGGTTGGGGGACTGTAGAAACTGAATTGCCCTCTGGGGATAAATTAAGTTTTCTGTATCTTTATCTACAGTAGATAATATCATTAAAAGATTTTGAGAACCTGTAGAAATCTCTGTACTCAAGGGACAAGGCCGAAAACCAATATTGAATTGCTGTGATCATCCGGCTAGTTCGGGCAGCACTGCATTAAGAACAGACAAGATTCTCCAATGGAAATCAATGCATGGGCTCAGGAACACTTCTTAAAACCATCCTCAATTAACAGTTTGTTGCTGCATCCACAAATTCTAGTTAAAACTAATACCATGTAAAAATACAACCGTATATATACAGGATTCAGAAATGCTGCCACTCTCTCTGGGCCCAAGCTATTTGAAGATGGACTGAGGCAAAGTGGAAGACTGTCCTGTGGTTTGACTAATCAAAATGTGAAATTCTTGCTGGAAATCATAGAGACGGCATCCTCTTGGCTGAAGAGGAGAGGGACCATCTAGTTGCTATCAGCACACCGTTCAAAAACCCGCATCCGTGATGGTATAGCGGTGCTTTAATGCACATGGCATGGGTAGCATGCGCACCTTGTAGACACCATTAATGTTGAACAATATACAGGTTTTTGAGCAACATATGTTACCATCTGGACTTGATCTTTTTCAGGGAAGGCCTTGCTTATTTCAGCAAGATGATGCCAAACGACATTCTGCAGTTATGACAATTTATACCATGGTCTGGGTGAATACCCTTCTCTGATTGGCTGGCAGGTATGGATTAAAGCCGTGGAACCGCACAGGTAGTTCGCCCTACGGTAGTTTACCGTTCAAAATTCATCCGCTAGCCAACCTGTAACCATAGCAACGTTAGAGCACTGGCATTTGGCTGGGTATAACAGAAACCTAGCAGCTCATTTATCTCCAGTAAATTTGGCAGCGTCAGATGAGTTACGTCCTGCAGGGCGGTTAACAATAGGTGCTCCAGTGATAATGACTGTAAATATTAAAGCGGTGAAGTAATCACGCTTTATTCATTAAACAATTGTAATTGAGTAAGGTTACAAAGGAAGCTAACGTGTCCACTTCATGTATCAGCAACTGCTGACAGTTCGCTAGCTACATGCTATGACAACAGACTGATTTCAGCTCGCTGGCTCTACGGAAACCGTCATAAGTTCATTGTAATTGCGGGTAGCAAGTTGGGTCAGTCCAAGTGAAGGCATCCAGAAAATCAGAAAATTCCTGGGTCACCCCCTCAGAAATTTCTCAAATTCATATAGGTACCTCTGGTGGACTTATGAAATAATACCAAGTATTAGACCAATATCCCAAATAGTTTTGAAGTGATGGCCTGTCACAATTTTAAGTATTTTTTTTTTTTAATTTTGACGAAATTTTGTTTCGTCCAACTTTGGGCTTCCACTGCTCCTCTATTATTTGACCTACAGATCAGATTTTTGGTCTCCCTGGCCAACTCTTCCCCTAGAATCAGAATTTCTGGTCAGATTAGGTGTATCTACCTTGGTTGCTCCACAATAGGGCTCCAAAGTTGGCTGAAAAGCCAAAAATCGCAAAAATTGCTGTACTTTTTAAATGCTACAGATCAGAAAGTTTAGGGAATTCAAGCTTGAAATTTTTTTTGTGACCAGCCCTGATACCTCTCATAGGTAATCCACTTTAATCTTGTTTGTATCTTGGCAGGAATGAGAAGAAAAATTTTTTAATTTTGCTCGTTTTTCATTTTACGGAAAAAATAGAAATTTTTGAAGTCCATGGTTCACCATGTGCGCAATTGACCACATCCTTCAAATCTTTTCCATCTTCACTAGAGGTACCCATATGAATTTTTTGAGAAATTTCTGAGGGGGTCATCTGGGGGGTCTGGATGCTTAGATATGGACTGACCCAGTTAGCTACCGTCTGCATAAATGCGCATAATGTTGTGTTACGCATAATCTCCGTTTCTGCTGGAATCCGTTACCAAATCATTAGCTGGTAAAAGGATGTTAGTGTGCGCAAAAAATTCTTTCTCCATGAAGGTAAGCTGAACTAAGTTAGCTGGTTCAGTTTATCTTTGCCTATAGTATTGGCAATGAGAAGGCGTGGCGCCTGTTGAATGATTACCAGCTCGTTTTTTTAAGTGCAAAACTTTAACCAAAAATTTCTGAATGCTTTGATTTGATATTGCTGGCAAATGACCATGGTGTAAGCAGGACAATCAACTCGTAGGTGTGCATTACAGTTTTAAGGCACTTCGTGGATGCAAACACCCTCCGCGTCGTGCCTTAAAACCGTGTAATGCACACCTATGAGTTGATTATCCCTTACATGGCTCCACAGTAAAAGTGTCCGGGTCCTTGACTGGCCTACCTGCAGTCCAGACCTGCCATCCACTAAAAATTTTTGGTGCTCTGTGAAATAAAAAATATGACGACGGAGGCTGCAAAGTGTTCAACAGTTGAAATCCAACATCAAGCAAGAACGAGAAAACATTTTGCTTTCAAAATTGCAGTAGTTGGTTCTGTCCGGCCCCAAATATTTATAGAGTATTGTTGAAAAAAAGAGATGATACAACACAGTGGCAAACATGCCCCTGTCTCAGCTTTTTTTGAAATAGGTTGCTGGCTTCAAATTCAAAATAAGGTAATTTTCATCAAAAAACAATGAAATTTTTCAGTTTCAATATTTAATATATTGCCTTTGTATTATTTTCAAATAAATATAAGGTTTAAGCTATTTGTAAATCATTGCATTGTTTTTATCTACATTTTACACGGTGTCCCAATTTTTCAGGAAACGGGGTTGTATATGCACTCTGTAGTTGGAGCTTTACGGTCACTGCACTGGACGGAACAAGTGGCGCAGCTGACGAGTGCATATCACTGGGTTCAAGTCAACTGCGGGAGTGAAATTTGGGCAGAGAAGTGAGGAGTATTCTGCCAGCTGAGACTCTGCATCCTTCGGTTACCCTGTAGCCAATTATCTGTGGATTTGTGGTGAATTGAAATGTGGGGCTCATGACGCCAATGAACAAGGAATCTTCGTTATTGCTGGAAATGGTGCTCTTTTAATTACTAGCAGTTTTAATTGGGCCTCCTGGGGTGGGGATATGTGCCTTTTTGAGACTACTGCAACGAAGGTATGCACTGTATGGCCTGCTTTTGTTTACAGCTTTCATCGCTTTCGTACCTCGGCAACCGACAAATACCCTAAAAAGCAGTATTGTGGGAATTTGAGGCCCATTGACCTCTCAGGGAGCAGATTCCTCTTTCTGGAGAGTCCCAGGCTAGCGCAGCACTACTGGCAAAGCAGCCGCTGAGATGGGAGGGCTGAAAGAACTCTTGTTCTGCCAGAATTCCAACGGACGCATTTAACTGTTAGATGAACAGAACTTCAGGCTCTGCTCTGCAGTCCACATCCAACATTTATTTTGCTCGTGTTAATTTGAAATAGCAAGCAGGCCTATTTAGAGAGGGCCTTTTGTCTGGTCTTGGTCTGGTCTTGCTTCTGGGCTTCTTTTTACAGAAATTCAGGAAATTTTTTTTTTTTTTTTTTTCAACAGTGAAATGCGATGCAATATGAGGAGTAGTTTTCTCTGTTGAAAGCTTGGGAATAGGAGGATAATGTCATTGTCGTGTCCTTATGACTCAACTGGATCGTCCTCCGTGCCTTGGGACATACAGTCCCAATATTTTCAAAGTCGAGTTTCAGGATCTTGACCCTGTTGGAAGGCTCATAATGAAGTGTATACTGTTGCGTGTACTGAGTGTATGTGTTGAGCTAATTGGGCTTGATATTCACTCTGAATGTGTGAGAGTCCTGCTCCATGCAAACTTGTACATTGTTGTGCATTCAGTTTATTCATGCACCCAACCATCTCGACCACCCTGCTTTCCTGCATGTGGCCATGTTTCAGGATTTGACCTTTGACTTTTCTCTCACCATTCAGGTGCCCACCTGAAGGTGTGCCCACAGGGCTTCAGCTGTTGTACGGTGGAGATGGAGGAGAAGCTGAGTCAGCAGAGCTGCTCCGACCTGAAGGCCCCAGTCAGCCAGCGGAGTGCTAGCCTTAAGAGCACCTTCACACAGAGGCACCGCCACTTTGACCGTGAGTCACGCCCCCCAAACACACCACACACACATTATTACTAGTTATTTTAGCCCCCAGACGAAGTCGGGGCAATATGAATTTGGCCTCAACACACATCTGCCGCCATCGTAGAGATTTCCTTGTGGACGCTCTATAGGCCACAAATCTAAAGTTATTTCTTTTATATTTGGCATGTATATGTACAGTGTTTAGGACACAGTGCTTATTGATTTTGGTTGCCATGGTAACATAATTCACTTAAACAATAGACAATTTTGTGTCAAAAATGAGCCAAATTGAACACAGGGGATTACCGGAGCTCTCCTGCTGCACCCTTCAGTGTGTCTAGAACAGTTGTAGAATTAGTAATTTATGGAACTATACCTTTTGATGAGCAGCAGCCTTTTGTGATGTAGTGATATATTTTGGGTGAAAAACTTATTCAAAATGAGTAAAAAGAGAAGGAACAGGTGGGCGATTGGGGGCTACTTCCATTGGTTGCGGGCGACCGGCCTGTCTAGTTTTGCTGGTGGTTCTATCAAAAGCAGCTACTCTAGGTTAATTGGACTACACTGATCAAATCCCCGCTCCCCCCCACACAAGAAGTGATGCGAGGTTAAGGGACTTGATTAACGGCCGAACAGCTGCACTGACCATTATGGTGGCTATTCCAGAGCTTCAACTAGGGCTGCACGATAAACGGAATCGCGGTTATCGCGAGAGCAATAAAAGTAACTGCCACTATGAGGCAGACAGACGAGCTTGCTTATTACCTTTTCTATGACACATGCGGTCATTTGAAATGCTTCCGGGAAGAAAACTGTGATTTGAAGTCCGCTAATTACCAGCGAGGTTGGACAGCCTCCATTGCCTTGGCATAATTATCTTACCTTAAATCAATTCCCGTGTACTTTGCCTAACTTGCAATCAAGCCATTTATGCAGCCAACTGACAGATCAAAACCAAAATATGGCCAATAATGATTAATAAGAGATAATGAGAAGCAGTTAAGAGATAATGAGAAGGGTTGGCCATGCCTGCACAAGGCTATAGGCTGCCCCACATATGAAACTCAAGGCTATTTACAATCTAAAACTTTTGGTTTTGCACGCGGGGTATAAATCTGTCATCAACCCTGAAATGTGCCAGTAGAATTATGAACTTAATCCTGCTTTTCCACTTAAGCGATTTCTGATTTTCTTTAATGTGTAGTCTTCTAATCACACACTTTGGAATGCCTCTGTGAACTACTCATTGGGCCGACCTGTCCGCCTGTTATTAGAGTTAGATGGACTTGGCTCATTGGGACTCCTGGAAATGGAGAATGCTATGACCAGAGGAAGGAAAGGAAGGAGTCAGAAAATTGGAAGTTATTCCATCGGTTTCTCTCTGCTGTAAATTTAAACAGCTGATTTCACTATTATTTACTCCCGATTGAAGAATTAAGGACGCAGTGTCACAATTAACTGCACATGCTACAAAGTAAATCCATTCAACTGCAAGTCAAAATCTAGAAGGTATTTTTCTTCTTTTATGATTATTGGCAATGACAACCATCTCACATTGTAAGAATCCCTTGGCTAAAGCTCAAAATAGTGCTCAAAATCCTCAAATTTCCATGGAAAGCTCCATAATATAAAAAGCACGATGCCGAAGTAACTAAAATATATAAATACAATGCAAAACGAAGAGGAATTGGCTAGGATGGAATCAGTTTATGACTTGCAGTCCAGCAGATTCACTTTCTGAGGATGTACACTACCAGTCAAATGCTTCTGCACACCCTAAGATCTTGTTAACCCTTTGAGTGCCATAGGCAACTATAGTTGCCCAGTGGTGTAAGATATCAAAACCAGATGCTTTTGAAAGCCTATCATGTGGAAACTTGTTTAAAAGGGCTCCCGTTGACACATGATAGGTTTTCAACAGCTCAAGATAATTACATTTTTAATTCCTCAAATTTATTCAGCGCTCAAAGGATTAAGGGCAATTTTGAGGTTTTTTTTTGTCGCGGAGGGGACGTTTGCACAAGACGCCGGCATGGAAATGCAGGGATAAGAGGAGCGTTTTACCATCTAATATAGTAGTGCAATTTCGTGTACATTTCCTATAAAAATTAAGTCTCAGTTTATCAACAGAATTTTTGTTGGGGCATATTTTAGTGTCCCTCACAGAGGGGACATGCAAAAAATGTTTTTCCATGATCCCACACATATTTCTGCAGAATTCTGTGAATTGTGTGAAGACACCTACAAATACTTTTAAACTGATATTGCAATGAACATTGCCTCCACAAAGGAGAAAATGAAGGATGTCCTTTACTGGTATTGCAGTCATCAACTTTCAAAGCTGTCATGTGCCCGCCACGGAGGGGGTGGGTCATGCGTCACGGAGGGGACAAGTGCAAAGAGCTTATGTCAATCAACTCCATAAACTGATCGTGAGAATAAAAAATCAACTAAATTGGGATTGAAAGACAAAAATAATATTTTTGAATATAGCCGCAAGCGGGAATTCTGGGGTTCAAGCCAAGAAAGACCATTAGTAGTTGAAAGCTTTAACAGCTTAATTAAAAACCACTTTAAGAGTATGTTGCAGGTATTTATGTGGACCTATTTTGCCAGTGTAATGATTGGACCAACAACTTCTGATGTATAGTCTGATTTGTGTTATGTTAGGCTATTTTGTGCATTTGTAGCTCCCCCTTTTTTCGGGCAGGCCTATGCCCTTGTTCACCAACGCCATCACCCTCTATTTGTTAATTTCAAATCATTTTGGGGACATGTTTCAACAGCTTAATAAAAAATATCCAACAAGTTTGGTGATGTTAGGACAAACTGTTGTTGATTTATGGCCATATTTGCATCATGCACATGCACATATTTGGAACTGGTGGTGCCCCCTATTGAGCAATTTCAAGGGTATGTTTCATTGACTAATGTTGACATATCCTGCCAGTTTCGTAATGACTGGACAAACAACTTCTGATTTATAATCCAATTTGTGTTACGCCACGCATATTTTTTCCATTTGTAGCGCCCCCTATCGGTCAGTGTTAATGAAATTTTCACGGTATGTTTCAGGTATTCATGTGGACATATCCTGCAAGTTTTGTGGCAATAGGACAAATAATTTCTGATTTATAATCTGATTTGTGTAATGCCACGCACCTTTTTTGCATTTGTTGCGCCCCCTAGTGGTCGATTTGATTGAAACTTTCAGGCTATGTTTCAGGTTCTTATGTGGACATATTCTGAGAGTTTTGTAATGATTGGGAAAACTATTTATGATTTATAGTCTGATTTGTGTTATACCACGCTGCTTTGTTTTGCATTTATAGCACCCCCTATTGGTCAATTTGAATGAAATTTTCAGGGTATGTTTCAGGTGATTATATAAACATATTCTGTGAGTTTTATAGCTATAGGACAAACGATTGCTGATTAATAGTCTGATTTGTGTCATGCCATGCCCATTTTTTGCATTTACAGCGCCCCCTATGGGCCAATTTGCATGGAACTGTCAAGGTATGTTTCTGGTACTTATATGGACATATACTATGAGTTCCGTGATGATTGGCCCAATGGTTGTTGAATTTTGTCCATTTATGTGCTAAGCCATGCCCCTGCTGAAGTTCATTGGTCAATCTTTTGGAAACGAAATGAGATTTCAACAAGCCTTTTGCAATCTTTGATATGCTTGGTCCAATGATGATCCACAGCGAATTTCGAAGGAATCGGACCTATGGCCGAGGAGGAGATCTCAAATGTGTTTTTCAAAAAATTAAAAATTCTGGAAAATCAAATATGTTGGACCTTAGAGGTCCTTGTAGGAAAGTTTTAGATTTTTGACTAAGGAATGTCTGTACCAAGTTTCGTGTAAATCGGACTTACAGCGTAGGAGTTATGACCTTTAAAGTGAAAAACTGTTTTTCTTGAATTATAGCGCCATTATCAGGCCGATTGAGTTAAGAATGCCTTGGGCAGCATTTACACACAACTTCCAACCAATGTGCAAAATTTCAGGTCTCTACCATTTACCATCTCAGGGGAATTTGCGAAAACATTTCTGAAGAAGAAAAGAAAAAATAATAAATATGGCCGCAAGTGGCAATTCCGGGGTTCAAGCCAAGAAAGACCATTAGTAATTGAAAGCTTTAACAGCTTAATTAACAAGTGTTGCCACTAAACGTGGCCATGTCCCCTGCCAGGTGACGGAAATCGACTGGGGTCGGCGTATCACAAAATTACATATTGAAGCCAAAGATGAATAAAATCGGTCAAAGCGTTCTCGAGATTTTACGTTCACAACAAACGGGACATGACGGACGGCCGGACGGATGGACTGATGGAGCTGAATATCATGTCCCCTGGCCCTAATACACCTTGACCCCAAAGATGAATGGAATCGGTCAAGCTGTTCTTGAGATATCGCGCTCACAAGAAAGGGGATGAGCCGGACGGACGGCCGTACGGATGGAGCTGAATTCTATATGCCCCGCCCCTAATACACCTTGACACCAAAGATGAATGGAATCGGTCGAACCGTTCTGGAGATATCATGTTGACAAGGAATTTGTAAGTGGTCAAATGGACGTAATGACCTTGAGAATAATGGCAAGGTCACGTAAATCGAGTGGGCTGTGAGCGCTCCCCTAATACACCTTGACACCAAAGATGAATGGAATCGGTCAAACTGTTCTTGAGATATCGCGTTCACAACAAATGGGACATGACGGACGGAGCTGAATACTATGTCCCCCGCCCCAATACACCTTGACGCCAAAGATGAATGGAATCGGTCAAACCGTTCTTGAGATATCAAGTTCACAACAAACGGGACTAGATGGACGGACGGACGGACGGGCGGGCAGACGGCTGAGCGGACGGATGGAGCTGAATACTATGTCCCCGCCCCTAACACACCTTGACACCAAAGATGAATGGAATCAGTCGAACCGTTCTTGAGATATCATGTTGACAAGGAATTTGTAAGTGGTCAGATGGTCGTAATGACCTTGAGAATAATGGCAAGGTCACGTAAATCGAGTGGGCTGTGAGCACTCCCCTAATAAACCTTGACACCAAAGATGAATGGAATCGGTCAAACCGTTCTTGAGATATCATGTTGACAAGGAATTTGTAAGTGGTCAAATGGTCGTAATGACCTTGAGAATAATGGCAAGGTCACGTAAATTGAGTGGGCTGTGAGCACTCCCCTAATATACCTTGACACCAAAGATGAATGGAATCGGTCAAACCGTTCTTGAGATATCGCGTTCACAACAAATGGGACATGACGGACGGACGGAGCTGAATACTATGTCCCCCACCCCTAATACACCTTGATACCAAAGACGAATGGAATCGGTCAAACCGTTCTTGAGATATCACGTTCACAACAAACGGGACATGACGGACGGACGGACGGAGCTGAATACTATGTCCCCCGCCCCTAATACACCTTGACACCAAAGACGAATGGAATCGGTCAAACCGTTCTTGAGATATCATGTTGACAAGGAATTTGTAAGTGGTCAAATGATCGTAATGACCTTGAGAATAATGCCAAGGTCACGGAAATCTACTGGGCTCGGCGTATCACACCAATATACCTTAACACCAAAGATGAATGGAATCGGTCCAAACGTTCTTGTGATATCGCGTTCAGAACAAACGGGACATGACGGACGGCCGGACGGAGCTGAATACTATGTCCCCTGCTCCGCTCGCTATCGTGACGGCGGGGGACAACAACCACTTTTAGAGTATGTTGCAGGTATTTATGTGGACCTATTTTGCCAGTGTAATGATTGGACCAACAACTTATGATGTATATTCTGATTTGTGTTATGTTAGGCTATTTTGTGCATTTATGGCGTCCCCTACTGCTCGATTTGATTGAAACTTTCAGGCTATGTCTCAGGTTTTTATGTGGACATATCCTATGAGTTTTGTAATGATTGGAAAAACTATTTATGATTTATAGTCTGATTTGTGTTATACCACGTTTCTTTGTTTTGTATTTATAGCACCCCCTATCGGACAAATTGAATGAAATTTTCAGGGTATGTTTCAAGTACTTCTATGAATATATCCCGTGAGTTTCATGGCTATAGGACAAACAATTGCTGATTTATAGTCTGATTTGTGTTATACCACACTGCTTTGTTTTGCATTTATAGCAGCCCCTATCAGTCAATTTGAATGAAATTTTCTGGGTATGTTTCAGGAACTTGTATGAATATATCCTGTGAGTTTTATGGCTATAGGAAAAACAATTGCTGATTTGTAGTCCGATTTGTGTTATACCATGCTGCTTTGTTTTGCATTTATAACGCCCCCTATCAGTCAATTTGAATGCAATTTTCTGGGTATGTTTCAGGTACTTATATAAATATATCCTGTGAGTTTTATGGCTATAGGACAAACAATTGCTGATTTATAGTCTGATTTGTGTTATACCGCGCTGCTTTGTTTTGCATTTATAGCGCCCCCTATCAGTCAATTTGAGTGAAATTTTCTGGGTATGTTTCAGGTCCTTATATGAATATATCCTGTGAGTTTTATGGCTATAGGACAAACAATTGCTGATTTATAGTCTGATTTGTATCATGCCATGCCCATTTTTTGCATTTATAGCGCGCCCTATGGGCCAATTTGCATGAAACTGTCATGGTATGTTCCTGGTACTTATATGGACATATTCTGTAAAAGGAGATATCAAAAATGTGTTTTTCAAAAAATTCAAAATTCCGGAAAATCAAATATGGTGGACCTTAGAGGTCCTTATGGGAAAGTTGTTGAGTTTGGACCAAGGAATGTCTGTAGTAAGTTTCGTGTAAATTGGACTTAAAGCGTAGGAGTTATGACCTTTTAAAGTGAAAACCTGTTTTTCTTGAATTATAGCGCCACCATCAGGCCGATTGAGATGAAAATGCCTTGGTCAGCATTTACACACAACTTCCAACCAATGTGCAAAATTTCAGGTCTCTACCATTTACCATCTCAGGGGAATTTGCGAAAACATTTCTGAAGAAGAAAAGAAATAATAACAATAATTAAAACCGCAAGCGGTGTTATGGCCCTCGCCCTCCTGGCCAATCGCCTCCGACCGATGGGGCCACTCAACGATGAGAGGACAGCATATCTTGTCTTTCAGTGCACAATTTCCAATTGCCTAATTTTTTTTGACTATGTCAAAATTATTTTTTTCCACCCATTCCAAAAATATAGGGGGCGCTGGAGAACCATGTTGCATATCAGTGTGTTCGGTTTGTCATTCTGCACAAATGTTACTTTGTGTGCAACTCAATCCGGCACTATATGCGTGAGATATACATACTTTTATACTTCTGAAAATGGCCGCTTCGTTGTAAGCTCATCACAGCCATGCCCAACATTTCATCAAAAATGTAATTTGTAACTTTTGACCACATATATGTGTCGGTGATTTTCACCAAGTTTGGTGAAAATTGGATGAAAACCCTAGGAGGAGATGTTGAAAGTATGAGGGGTGTGATTTTATGCGTCCACTCTTCCGCCCAATATGGCCGACTTCCTGTTGGGTTTAGGGTGGGCCCATAATGCAATTTTTAACTTGTCTCTACATGGGCTATGTCTCTACCAAGTTTCATTCTTCTACGTGGAGAAAAGTTTGGGGTGGGCTCCCATTAGCGTAATGTATTTTGATGTTTGACAGGGCGTGGCCAAGTCATTTTTCAATATTTTTTCTTGGGGACTTCAAATAAAAATATTTTTTGCCAGGCTTGAATTTTTTTTAAATAAATTTGATTTTTTGTTTATGTTTAAGGGGTCAAAGCCAAAAACCCATTCATTTCAATTGCGCATTTTTGTTGTTGCCATGGGAACACGATTAAAAATAGGGGTGTGTCCACATTTGCTTTTTGGTTCAGTTTGAAATGATAGATGTGTGTACCAAATTTCTACAAACTATTTCAAAAAAATTTTTTTTTTCTCCCATTCAAAAAATGTAGGGGGCGTCAAAGAGCCATTTTGCCATACAACTATACGAGTTACATATCATTGTGTTCAAATTGTCATTCCGCACAGATTTTACTTTGGGTCCAACTCAATCCGACACTGTATGCGTGAGATATACATACTTTTATACTTCTGAAAATGGCCGCTTCGTTGGAAGCTCATCACAGCCACGCCCAAAATTTTATCAAAAATGTAAATAGTAACTTTTGACCACAAATGTGTGTAGGTGATTTTCACCAAGTTTGGTGGAAATTGGATGAAAACCCTAGGAGGAGATGTTGAAAGTATGAGGGGTGTGATTTTATATGTCCACGCTTCCGCCCAATATGGCCGACTTCCTGCTGGGTTTAGAGTGGGGCCGTAATGTAATTTTTAACTTGTCCCCACATGGGCTATGTCTCTACCAAGTTTCATTTTTCTACGTGGAAAAAAGTTTGGGTTGGGCTCCCATTAGCGTAATGTATTTTGATGTTTGACAGGGCGTGGCCAAGTCATTTTTCAATATTTTTTTTGGGGACTTCAAACAAAAAAATGTTTCGCCAGGCTTGAATTTTTGGTTGAATAAAATTGACTTTTCGTTAATGTTCAAGGGGTCAAATTTGCGTTCAAATCGGGGAAAGGATAATAATAATAATAATAATAATAATAATAATAATGGAACCATACGGTTTTAATAGTCCCTCGCCGGCTTCGGCCAGGCTCGGGCCTAATAATAATAAACCAGCACTAAGACAATAGGGTTTCTGCCCTACGGGCTTGAACCCCTAATAATAATAATAAACCAGCGCAAAAACAATAGGGTTTCTGCCCTACAGGCTTGAACTCCTAATGAAAGTTTTTTTTGCATGACATTTTTTTTTTTTTTTAATTATTCACTTTAAATCCATTCTGGATTTGGATGCAACAAAAATTTTTAGAAAGAAAAAATAAGGACATGATTTTGTCTTCTAAAATCTGATATTACATTTGGCAACAAACTATGAAGAATAATCCTCAACCTGCCTTTGTTATGATAAATAAAATACGTAGGTACTTCCATAGTAGGTCTATATGAAATAAAAATTGTGGAAAAATTTTAAATCTCTTTTTTTTTTTTTTTTTTTGCTCCAGATTTCTTTTCTCCCCAGACGTTTGGGGAGAAATTAAAACTTAAAATGTTTAAAAACTCATATTTTTTTTCCCTTATTTTCACAAAGTATCATGCGGCGGCATAAACAAGCAAAATAAATGCTGTGGCCTTCAGTTCCCTAACAGCCTTCAAGTGACTGCATTTTTTATTTTTCAGTTATGCATACATGTATTTTATTCATTACCTTTCTCTTGCAGTTGATAATATTACTTGGGCAAGTTACCACAAATTATTAATCAATATCAGTTTGAGATCCATCATGTCCATGGACCACTATAGATGCAGTACACGCTACTGCCAAGGTGGAACTATTTCCATTCAACAGCAAGTAATGTTTCAATGATTGATGGATAGGTTATGGATGGTTCGTACATAATCAGAATGGATGGCATCTGTTCCATGAAGGGATATGCCATAAATTGCAGGATAATGTTGAATAGCCCTGGTCTATATGATGTGGGCTGCACAAAATAACCATGCCCATTAGACATGTTCCAAAAAGGTGGATAAGAGCATAATTCTGTTGGTTCAGAATGTATAGGTCTGATAATATTCTAGTAGTTAGAAAATGAAAAACCTGTTCATTTACCCAGATCTGTCAGTTTCCTCATTAATAAGTTTGCATTCGGCGATTTCTTATGGAATTTAAAAGTGTAGTTGTCCCCTCTGTAACACTTGTCACGGAGGGGACAATAAGTTGACCCCTATTTACAACGTTGAAAGCAACAACGCATTCTGTCAGGATGTTGTGACAACTTCATCCTACCTGTGATGACCTATGATAAAATACAAAAGTACATTAAGATCCATTCATTAATATAAAATGTGTCGGGAAAATTCTTCAATGAAGTGTCACGAAGGGGACATTTTTCCATCTCACATGCAACATAAATGCATTTCAAACTTCCAGAAACATGGGAATTTGGCAACATCAAGAGCTAAATTATTCCGCCTCCCCTTGGCTCCCCAACATGCATTCCCTTAAAATTATACCGTTTTCACTGGCAGGGGGCATTCCCGAAGTTATGTCCCCTCCGTGACAGCAAAATGGTCAGTTTCATTGAATAAACATGATTTTTCATTTGAAAAAAATTATTTTTCTATTAAATCGCTTTGGATCCTCAAAATATACATTTTTCACTTATGTTGGGTGTAGAAATTTCAACCCTACCACAGTTTTCAGAATTTAGTATCTTGGTTGACAATACCTCGGAATTGCCCTTAAGTCTTTATCTTACATGTATGTTTACATCAAAGATATCACTGGAACCCAGTTCTTGTTTATTTCAAATAATAAATTTACAAGAAAAATCCACAAGGAATCCAGCACAGGTGATTGAAATGATCAGCTCGCTATCAACCCCCCTGAAGCTGCTTGATAATGAGTAGATCATTTGAATCAGTTGTGCTGGAGCAGGGAGAGATCTAAAACATGCAGGACAGGTGGTCCTCCAGGAGAGGTTTGAGAAGCACTGGATTAGACCATCATTACTGATCTGCTTAAATATTGACAAAATGACTGATCCTGGGGCCTATTGCACAAAAGTCGGATCCTGAGATCCTGGATCAATGCCAAAGCGAGGATTGCCATATCCCAAACAGCGCGTCGCTGGCTTAATTGATTGCACAAAGCCAACAGCGGGTGGAGGAGCAAAGGCTAAGTGAAGCCCGGTACCGCTGATCCTGCTGAGTGCGCGCGCACGGCTACCTCAAGTAGACCCCGAGATCGATCACAGAATCGCTGATCATCACCATGGACACTAAGTAGCTGCAGCAGACGCATGCACCAGCAACGCTCAAAGACCACGTTCAGACAGAGGGACGATGGGATCTCTGAAATGCCTCTGCTTGCTATTCCTTCAGTTTCTGTCTGAATGGTGCGAGACGTTTGAGAGGAGTATTAAAGTGAGCTAAACTCAAGTGAAAGTAAACTCGGGAGGTGTTTCAGCGCCGTCAAAAAGGAGTAGCCGATGCACTTCGGCGTTACCGTGAATGAGATAAGCCGTCGCTGTCAGACAGATTTAATATGGAGCGAGACCATTGTTTCATGGGCTGAGTGTAAAATGTGCAGGTCTATGCGCAGGATGGCAGGGTAGGCTTATCTGCCGGTAGACCCTATATATGACAAAGTTGTGGAAACGTATTTGTGTCCCATATAGGCTATGCCTCACAATTTTGTTACAAGCCCTTTTTTGTCCTGTACTAAGTGAATTGATAGTCCGATCTAAAAGACATTTTCAGATTAGTTGAGTTTACTTTCAGCTTTTAATCACCCCTGATGGAGGCATACGCAGATTTAAAAAAAAAAAAATGTTAACGTCAGAAAATTACGTCAAGGAGCCTCCTGAAAATGTTTGATTCCAGTATCGCGAAGAGAGCGACATTGCACTCGTATCCAGCACTAAGGCAACGACTCTCCCTTACCCGTCGCAGTCTGAATAAAGACGGAGAAAAGTAGCAGCAGTGCTGTATGTAGGGGGTTACCGCAGCGATTTAAGACCGCGCTGAAACACGGTAACCTACTTCATACAGCACTGCTCATTTTCTGCTCTGATTGAAGTCTCAACTTGGGGAATAAGGACAAATCTGATCATGACGGATTCTAAATATGGTTAAAATGTGACATGGAAGGGGGATTGATTGAGCTGTGATGATCACTGTCACATGGATAGGCCTACTTGAATATAATGATCGAAAATTGGCTATTTTACGGACATCAATGGTCACAAGTTTCTAAGATAATTACTCTGGGCCTACTATAATTGAGATAGCAATGTGTAGTGGACAATTCAGAATGACTGTTAAGGACATAGATTTTCAATTTGGGTGACTGCTGAATGAGGTGAGGTGAAATTGGCTGGAGGCAGGAGCTTAGCTAGTTCGTAAGCTTGCTCCGGAGCTGGCTAGCTCCACAGACTTTGTTACCATAGTAACTAGTGCCATTGCTTAGCTCACACGCTCTGTGCAACCGAAATGGGGCTTGAGATCAGGCTAATCCCGTGCCGATCCTGGGCTAATCCCTGATCCCGCCTTCGTGCAGTAGGCCCCTGGTTTTTCTTAATGTGCTTTGTTATCTACATTGTTTATACATTGGGCTTCAGTTTTCCTACCTTTCTGTTATACAACCCATATGAGACTATTAAACGAGAACAAAATATAAAAAATTGTAACCATTACTGAAAATATTGGGGTGTGAAGAGACTTTTGACTGGTAGTGTAAGTTCTGAGCATGCGCAGTAATCATGATGCAGCTCCTTTAAGTAGCAAAATTTTGATGATTGGCGCAAACTACTGGGGAGGACTTTTCATCCTATTTTTTCCTCACCTCTGGCAATGACATAATTACAGATACTCAAATGCTTGTTTGGTCGCTGGTAAGGTGCATCAATATGGTTCACCCTGGTTTCCCCATCTGAGTCGGCGTTGGCGTCGCACTTTGTTGTACGAATGAGATCCTCGCAGTTGCTTTGCACGATGCTCTCATACTTTCAGCATGTATTTATACAATATCTAGTTGTGCATCCGCCATGTTGGGTTCGACCTGATGTAAGGTCACTGGACAAGTAAATGTCTTATTTTGTTCGGACAAGATCTCAGCAAGCGCTTGACCCAAGGGCTTCATACTTAAAGGGCTGTGTTTATACCAGTGTCTAGTTGTGCATCCCCCTCGTTAGGCTCATGTGGGTCAAAGGTCACGGGATAGGCGCACCCACTTTGGGCAACCTCTTTTTTTTTTGTTTTTTTTTTTGCTCTGCAAAGAACTACTTTCTCTATTTTGCAGTTGGATCTAGTCTCAGAATGCTTGCTTGGATTCCGATCTGGTTTCAAATGCTTGTTACTAGGATTCAGTCCTGGGCTCAAATGCTAATTTGGATTAAGGCCCAATCTCAAATGCTCAGACCTGATGACATGACATGGGGATTTTGTGATTACCAACCTCTAAAAGCACTGTTCACTTGACTTATTTCTTGTACTTGATGGACAGAGGTATATTGAAAAACCTCATTCTATGGAGGATAGACTTGCTTTACCTTCTCGTGAAGATGATCAGTTGGTACCAAAAAGTAATGGTTGCCATTCACCTGGCCTTTTAACCCCTTTGCGCAGAAGCCAAATCTGGCTATCTATGTGTTACCTTATTTAAGGCTTTATAATTCAAGAATGCAGCTTCAGAGAGGAAGGGTATGGCTCAACTGAGTCAAGACGCTTGAAACATCGAGAATTCCATCGTATTTCAGTTTATTTTCATGATTTCGGTAGAGAAAAAGGGCTTCAAACATAAAAAATCTTTATGAAAATTCAGCATTGAAGTTGTAAAAAAATACTGAGAATTGAATTAATATCGTTATAGGTTTAAGTTTACTTTGGCTCACATTATATTGGCAAATACTTAACTGATGGAATCGTTTCACTAACAGCGATGTCATTAGTAATGCTGAACCGCCCATAAGCGGCAAAACCAAGGGGAACGAAACGTCGGCAGACGTTGATGCACCGTGCCAATGTAAATGCTCCGTTAGAGTATTAATGGCGCCTTCATAGACATGCAAGTTACCCTTGTCAACGACTCTGAAATGACCCCATACCTTGACAGAGCATGACTTTTGGACTTGTTGGTGGTAACAATCTGGCTGATCCTTTTCTTCTTTGGCCTGGAGCACACGGTGTACGTTCTTTCCAAAAAAGACCTGAAATATTGATTTGAAAGACAAGGGCTTTCCTGGGTAACATTTTCCACTAAATTGTCGTAACAATCATCTGATGACAGCAACTATACCGTCCAAAAAAAGTAGGGGATATTGGACTAAAATGATTTATATGAAGCAAATTTTGAAGGCTAGGATCAAACAAATGGTGAGACAAAATTAAGGGAACATTTGAGGATTTATTCCACTCATTTGATACAGCCAGTGAAGCAGAGACTTTCCATGCTAGGGGCAAACCCACACCAAGGGTCAAACATCAAAGTTACCACGAGTTCAAAACAAAGTCAATAATGGGTAAATCCCCCTCTGTTGGCCAGGCAGGCACGGATCCAACGTGGCATACTCCCTATGAGGTGTCCCGAGTCATTTCAAGACCTTCCAATTTCCTTTTTCGCAATGGCTAGAATCTTCAAATTCAAAAGCATGCAAATCTAGGGTTCAACCCCATCTTCATCATTTGTATCAGGTGCAAATCCTGGGGATGTCATTATTGTGTTTGGGTGCTCAATTTCACTGGAAATGGTTAATCTGTAAGGATATATATTACTTTCCCTCATATTCATTTGCATTTGCTGGAAGTATGGAATATCCCCTACTTTTTTTGGATGGTATATTTCAAAATACATCTATGTTCAAAATTTTACCTCAATACTAGCCCCAGATTGCCTTTGTACCAACTCTTTTTTTGGAATGTGTTATAGGCCTGAATGGCTGGAATAGGGTGTATATTTACTTATAAAATGAAGATCTGACAAAACATTTAATATCTTGTGTTTGTGCTGTCTGCAGTGAAATGCAAGTCAAATGAAAGTTAGAAATCACTGCTTTCTGTTTTTATGTGCATTTTCCATACCATCCCAACTTCTTCCGAGCTGGGGTTGTAAGAGGCTGATTTTAGAATGTCAGTCTTCTTGGTGACAGCTGTGCATTTCAGTGTGAGACTTAAAAAGGCTTTGCAGTGACAGTCGAAGAGCTGAGAGCAGGTGTACCATTACAGTTTAAAGCTATTACCTCTCAGAGTTGGGTGCCTTTTTACGTGGTCATAATTGGATTCCAACACTCGCTTTTGGGCATCCATGCGACTGCATGCATACAACTTTAAAGGATTTGTCAAATAAAATGTTAATAAATGCTCTTGGTGCTTACTGAGCATCACATATGTAACCCTGATAACATATAAACAAAGTTTGCTCTTCAAATCTGCAACAAAAAAAAAATTATGGGCATTTCAAGTAAGCCGTGCAAAAACGTGCTGTGCCAGTTCTGAAAGTTAATGAGCTATGCGATCATGTGACCGTGTGGCGTCATACCAGCGAAAACAAAGCGGGATAAGCAACTGTTCCTACAAGATCGGCCGTAGTTTTGAGAGCTGTCGTCTGTCATATTATGTTTATCGCTGCACTTTGGAAGAAGACAACCTATGAGCACTGAGGGAACTCTCATCTGTCATTATCTAAATGGGAAAAAAAAAATTACAATGATCAGGTTTGGACATGCATACAGTGGCGGTGCCAGAACTGGAATTTTGGGGCCTACAGAACATCCCTTTATAACAACAATTAATCCTGGCTAGTTCTCAGTCATTTTCATTATTAACAATAGATTCACTCCGAGAGCGCTCCACACTATCAGTTGCTGCTAATTCTCCCCTTTTAGGCATAAGTATGACGTCGGCAATCATTCATTTGGATGCGTAATTTGGTGCATTTACATCTGTGTTTTTCAGAATTGCATACCCGTCAACTCTGACGCATATGGCGTGAGTCTAATGCTTCTCACGCTGTAGTCTGCGATCTTCCACTTAATAACAAAAGTGAAGATTGAAAAATTTTAGTTTGGCAAACAGTATTATATTTAATTGCTGAGTCCCAATATTTAATCAATCCACGGAGTACTAAGAGTGAAAGGAGAAAGCAGATCAGTCATTATTCAATCAGCACTAATTTTGAGAAATTCTCGTGCGGAAATTTCTCTTGCTTTTCTTTTCTCAGGGGTTGGAAGCTAAGAAATTGCATTAAAACTGTTCAAATGGTCTTTTATTTCATTTAAACAATTTGAACGATCATGAAGCGGAAGTCAAATCGCCTGATGTGCATAAAAGGTAGCGCGGAAGTTTCAGAGCAGTTTGTCTTTCATAAAGCATGGGCCAATCCATAAGTGAATTATTTTTTCTGTATTGAATTTAGCCAATTATTTTGTCGCTGGAAATCGTATGGGGAGAGAAGTCATGTCTTCAGTTGCCAATTAATTATTACTAATTGGGAAAACGTGTCAATAAAGGAAAATGAGAACTAGTCATGACTATTTGTTGTTATAAAGGGATGTTCTGTAACCCACAGATTTCTAGTTCTGGCACCGCCACTGCCACTCAGGAAACTGCTGCGTTACTGCGGCCTGGCATTCAAGTATCCCCAATATGCCTTTATTTCTGAGTGAGAAGCATATTGTAATTGGGAGAAATGGTGAGAGCACAATCTGCTATGAGCTGAAGGGGAGAAATGTTTCTGATGAGACAAGTGAATCCAGGCATTTCTTCTGTTTTCCTGTTGGAAAGGCATGGAAATACAATCCCTTTCGCTGAGTTGAAATTGCAGCCAACGGCGGCCCAATACGGCATATTCTCATACCAATTTTCGATAATTCATCGGTGACGATAATGGCCAGTACAAATTTCCCACACAAAACCCTGAGGATTTGCTTGTATGACGTCACTGACGGCGAATGCCGAGCAGTGCAGGGAAAATATGCATACGGTTACCAACGATCAGAAAAATGCCGATTTTGATTAATTCAATCATCAATATTTCGAGTCTTGATGTATTATTTTATGAAAATTTAGATTTCTAAACCGAAAGTTCCTGCAAAATGTGTATACTTGTAGTTATTTCTCAAATCCTTTAAGTTTACTTTGCCATATCCATTTCTGTATTTTATTAACTAGTTTCTACGGTTGTGGATAATATGGATTTTTCAAGTCTGGCTTGTGAACCTCTGGTTATACTGTTGTTGAATTTCTTAACTGCTGTAGTCATCGGCTGTGTAGACCGTTGAAGGGGTTTGGAAAAGGGGCCATATGGCTTTGTTTTTAAGGAGGCCCAGACATAAGGCATCAAACTGTAATCTTAAATCTTCACTTTACGTAATGTAGTCCTCGTTGATTACCAGTGCATTAGTAATGAACCAAACTCTACCGGATGAATTTCTACATGAGCTGTATTTAATTTGATTATCAGATTAATCTAGGAATCCAGTGAACCGGTCGTGGCGCAACAAAGTTGATTAAAGGAGAGTAATTAGTGTGAGTCAGTGGTGTGAAAGAAAATTGTGTCCAAATGTGCTGCTTAGTGCTGGCCAACTAATCAGTGACTGTCAGCTTTGTAATGCTGGGACGTAATGAAAACAAACTTATTCATTAAATGCATTTTTCCAGTCTTTTAAAGCGGTGACTTTTTAGATTCTGAAGGAGTTGAAGTAGAAAGCGATGTGAACAGATTCGGATGGAGAGTTGATTGTGGTCTGGGACGGGAGGGAAATTAGCGGGCGTTTGGGCGCGCATGGCTGTGCTAAACTTTCTCGCGGTCAAACGAAAGTGGGGAGGGCATGCGTCCTGATGCAGAAGGATGGGTACGGAGAATGTTAGAGATGAGCAGAGAAAAGGGAGGGTGGGGGGCGGCATTGCGCCTCACCAGCAAATCATGGCTTGAGTCAGAGCATGACACCCCATCCAGCCTCCCGCAGTGTTTCGTCTCCCTACAAAACGCTCTGTTCTCCCACTCCTGCGCTAACCTTTCACACACATTCTCTCTGCATACTGCTGAGCAGCAGTCATTTTTATGGGGAAACCATGCTGGAGGAGCTGACCCACCCGCAAAATTGGCTGGCTCCTGGAAACGGTGAGGGGTGGGAGGGCGTTTTAACAACTGAGCGAGCGAGGGCCTTGTGCGAGCTTTACTTCATGTTCCCGTGTCGCATTGGAGCCCAGGATTCTTGCCGTTCGGAGTTAATAAGCAGCTGTGGCATTACCGCGTACTGTGGGGAATGCAGTTTCCCTTTTTTGTTGCAATTACTTTTCCCTTTTTTTCACTCCCCAATTTGGATTGGACGGTCTGTGCCCCTTAGGAGAGACTCCCTCCCACACAGCGTGCACGAGAACTGGGACTCGATGGCTGATGTGATGCATTTTTGTCTGACGCCCTCTGTCTTCCTGTCCAGGTGCGACACAGAAACTGTACTGCGTTGGGAGTTCACAGGTCAATGTGTGGACTTTTTAAACGCCTTCATCAATAACTTGCTCCCATTGCTTATTCAGCCTGCAGTCTCCTTTTTTTAGCACGATTCATTTACATTTTGAAAATATTTTTAAAATTGCGGCTCAGGGGTGTAAATGCAGCTAACCTAGAGGGTGCACCTCCATTCACAGAAATGCCCTCAGCAGGACTCATAGGTAGTTTGAGATTTAAAGGCAACTGTGGGGAGTTTTCATCCATTTTAAGACCTTTCCTCCTCAAAATGTTAGTTCGCATACCATGTATAAATGACAATGTATATTTTGCAATGCTACTGCCTGTGTGTGTGTGTGTGTGTGTGTGTGTGTAAGTGGGCTGTGACTGGAAGGTCCCTCCTCAAAGTTCTAATTTCGACCAGCTGGGTTTATAAGCTGGCTTAAGATGTTTAAACCATTTTTTTTTTTGACACTTTTAGCTAGTCTTGGCTACTCTGTGGCTTGTAAAAGCTGTCATTTTGCTGGACTAAGATTGTTAAGCAGATGGAGTAAACTGTTTGTAAACTGGTCAGCAAGCTGATAATGTTGCCTGGTCAGTTGGTTCAAATGAGCGGTTGACAGGCTCATACTCTTGAAAACTCATCTGAAGCCAGTTTGACCAGCTTAAGCAGGTTTACGCTTTGATTCTGAACTCGGTCATCTTGGTGGTGAAAGTGTTTGGGGGGAAAATATTCTGTCAGTCTTGGAGAGCTGTAGGAATGTTTGTGGAGTGCAGAGTGGCACCCTCAGTGGAAATGTTGGATACTGCTGGGGCTACATGCTCAGCTCATGGGGAAGGACCGACCCGGACCAGCTGCCCTGCCCAGGGACTGAGCCCTGCCATGTGAAGTGGCCTTGCTGGGACCCCCTTCCCCACCCCGACCCCTGCCCCCCCCAACCGAACTCTGACTCTAAACTTCTTGGATCAGGGACCTTTCTGACTGGGAAAGAATGGTGTGTGGGGTTATAAGTTAGTGTGTGTGTGTGTGTGTGTGTGTGTGTGTGCGCGCGCGCATGCATGTGGGGGGGGGTTAGTTTTGACGGGGGTCTGCAGAAGTCTTTTGTTTTAATCTCTTTCAATGGACCGTGCTGCTTGGTGCCCTGTCTCCAGTGCTGAGTGAGGGCAGGGGGCTCGGAGGTAAAAGGAGAGGCCGCAGTGTTTCCGGTACCCTTGGTAACACAGTGGGGGGGTGAATTCTTAAAAAAAAAAAAGAACACCCCCCCCCTCCCCCCATCTTTTCTTGGCCTTGTGTGTGTCTGTCTGAAGTAGAAGTGACAGACTCTGTCAGGGACTGCGTGGCAGCTTATAGAAAAAGAATGCGCGCCCGCATTTGAATGCTGATCTATGCGACTAATTATGGCCGGGCATAGATTTGTTAACTGTCACCTTTGTTTAACGGCAATGACTGCGGTTTGAAATGCTCCGTCCCTTTGTTAATGCGCCATTTGATTGATGGACCATTCTGCCACTCCTGGGGGCAGCTAATTCGGTCAAGGGGAGCGCGCACCCGTGTGTCCCGTTTGCGGGCCGAGAGATAGGGCCTCTGGTTCTGAGGAGGCATCTTCTCTGATGGGAGGCGAGAGGCTGGGATGAGGTCTTGTGGCGAGAGCATGTTCCATACGGATATGGGGAATGGGATGTGCTGAGCCCGTCCACAGAGAGCGGGGCCTTATAGACGTTGGCGGTTTTGGGGGGGGTGCATGAGAGCGAGAGGTAGGCTCATTTTGTACAGATTGTGGAAGCGAGCTGCGGGGAACGGTTTTTTGGGGGGGGGGGATGTTGGATGTTTGGTGGATTGCATTCCTCAGGATGAAGTAGGTCATTGTTCCCTCTGAAGGAACTGATGATCTGAAAGAGGCAAAGAGAGGGAGAGGGGAATGATGGGGTAAGGGCTTTAGGGGGACCAAAGGGGGGGTACAGGTCATTTTTTTGGGGGGGGGGTCTGCATTATTCAGTAATCCTATTGAAAATGTCACTAAGGGACAGACGGAGAGAGGCTGGAAGGAAAGAAAAGAGACTGGAATGTGACAGAAAAATGCCATTGATGGCGGTGGGCCTGAGCCGGTCTGTTGGTAGTCATTACTTCTTAACGTCCATCTAAAGCACAGCCTCGGTTTCTCCCACAGTTTAAATAAGGAGGCGGACGTCTCTCTTCATCCATTAGTCCCCTCTCCCCCGTCATGGCCAGCCCTTTCCAACCTATTGGCACAAATTTCTGTACAAATTGCAGTTTTTTGGGATGCTATTCAAATGGAGCACACACGTTTGTTCAGAAATCTGGTTTAATACTTTTCTGCCCACGTTCCAGTTTTGGCTTTGAAATTGGCCATCTTGGCGGCAGCAGCACAAGCTTTCCAGAGCGTTTAGCGTGCACGGGTAATGCATTGAGACGAACTTAAAATTCAGTCTCAAGCTGCCTCAAGGTGACAAGTTTCTACATGTGCAGCCAAGGAATTTGTATGTAGTTTATGTTGTTTATTTTAAGCATAATCCTTTCTGACAAAGGAAAGCTTTGTGGAAAGGTAATTGCTCTCATTGTTTGCTGTCTGTCTGATTTGTGTCGTGCGTGTAATCAAAATGCACTTGATGTGGCAGTCGTGTGCCATCCAAACCTCCGGGCATCTGGTGGATCACGCAGCAGTCTTTCAGAAATCTCACTTTACATATCAGATTTCGTTTTGCTTCAAGATGAATACATTTGGCTCTGAAATATTCTTTTTTTCTGACAGATTTCAAGCCAAACTTACATTCCTCGCCAAATAAACAACACAAACTCCATCTTAAAGCTTCACTGAAGTTAACTTTCACTCTGATAGTGTTCATGTCTAGGTTTTCTTTTTTTGGACTCGTAATTCTTTGACCCTTAAAGTGGTAATCCATAAGATTTCCATCTCGTTACTGTTTGTTAAGTCAGTGTCTATCAGAGAGGGGAGATAAAACAACAGTGATTGGGCCTATGACCCACTGATGAAAGCACTTGTATTTCATTCTTTGCCAGGTAAAGCAATCAGTGTGTCTGTGGCGACATTCCCGCGCTATATTCAAATACAGGCGCACATCTAGTGACGCTTTTTACGTCAGTAAGCAGTGTTTGGTCTGTCCAGAAGGTAGGAGGAGCCGCAAGCTAGCTTGAAGGAAGTAAGGAACCCCGGGAGAAGCAATGGCAAGGTAGACGTCAGAAGGGATCCAGTAGCGGTACTTTCCATAACCTGAACCTTGGCTCTATCCCCTAACCCAAAATCTAACTTGTCCCTTACACTATATGTCAGTTTTACGGACGGAATTAAGGGAGGATCGTTAAAAATGCAGCCTTCCAAGAAGCGGAAAGTACCGCTACTGGATCCCTTGACGTCTACCCAATGGCAAATACCATACTGTGTAGCTATACTGTGCACAGTAGAAACTAACGTTAGCTGAGTCTCTGAGGCTACTACTGTAACTAAAATTATAACGTAATTTCAGGAAGCAAACGGGGAAAAAAGCTACGTTAACCAACTCGACAAATCATTTTTATTAAAAAAAAAAAAAAAATTTATAACGTTGCCCGTTAACCAACTACCGTTTTCATTATTTACACAGGCTCTCAACTTTCACGTATTCGGCTTGAGTTTAAACAACATATTCACGTTCCCGTGCTGTAGTCAGATATTATTCTATCAGACCGTTTGTCGAGATTCTCAGGTAGAATTGAGGTCCTTGAGCATTGATTGAAGTTTATCAGTTTCACATGTGTTACGGTGGATTTCGCCACTAGTAATATGAGAACAATTATGATTCTGGAATTCTCGCGCGTTTCTTCACTCAGGGGTTGGAAGCAGTGGAATTGCATAAAAATGTTTCAAATAGTCTTATTTCATTTAAACAATTTGAACGATCGTGAAACACAAGCATTTCGTTGATTGAATAATTACTGACTACAGCACGGCAATGTGAATGAAGCACAAATTCTCACGGCGAATGCGTGAGAGTTGGCAGCCTTTTAAGTTAGTCGATTCATCATAATAGCCTAACATGTTGCTGGAATGAGATGACGCTAATGGATGACTAATGTCACATAATTTTTACTTTTATTGAGTTCAACTGCCATGTCAAAGAGCATCTTTCCCGTCTGCATGAGAGTTGAGGAGGCGTGGAACTGGTAAGAGCCGTCAATTTACCGACGTCATACAGGCGACACAGTTGGGTCTCGACAGGAGTTATGGGAAATGAGGTCCAGAAGCGTACCTGCAATTACAGCTTACTGCCAAAGATGTCAATATAAACAAACCTATTCAAATCTTGGGGATTACCACTTTAAACTGGAACCTTTTCCAAACTAGAAGCACTCAGACAGCACCAACCTCTGCCAGGCCATAGGTCACTGATTCCATCGAATAATTCACACTTAGCTCTATAACGCCTGATGACACCTCAAATCCACTGACTGCTCTCTGAATCAGGAGAGCTGCCGGTACAAGGTGATGCTAGTTGCAAGTCTCTAGCTCTATTTGTTACCGCACACCGGCAAATTTTTAAGTGACCCTATATTTTTCAGCACTCTGGATCATTAGGTCCGGAATTCCACTTGAATCTTGACCAAACTTTGATATGTGACAGAACACATGGGGATGATATGCTGTAATTTTTGTGCTTGCATTATGGCCTTTTTTATGGTGTAATGTGCAATAATGCTGAAAATGCCTCTGTCCCACAATGGTAAAGAATCCTTTAAAAAATTCCTGGATCCAGATCATGAATTGGATCACCACTAAAATTTAATGGATTGTTCCTTATACCATCCCTGACTCCTCCAGAACATATAATGAAAATCCGCTCCTAAAATTTGGAGTAATCCTGCTAACAAACAAACTGACGAACAAACAAACCAACACCAACTAAACCATAACCTCCTTGGTGGAGGTGATTAATACAGAGTATTGTAACTGCTCAAACCAGTGGTAACCACCCTTTTCCTGGAGATCTACAGTCCTGTTGGTTTTCTCCCCAGCCCTTTTTTACCAGCTGGAGCTTTCAGTGAGCTGCTACTTAGTAGAATCAGGTGTACTAAGTTCAGTTTCTGTTGGATACTTGGTGGATACTAGATCTCCAAGAACAGGATTGGTTACCAAGCGATTGAAGGAGCACGAGGTAAGATTGCACCACGTCTTCCACACAGACGTGGGGCAGCATTTCAGCCAGAAAGCACAGAACCCCTTCCTACCCTCTTCCTCTAAATCTTAAATATTGTACCTTTAAGCTGTACTAGAGCAACTGATCTGCATGTTTGCTGTATGAAGGATACTGAGGCAATACATTGTTTGACGCCTCTTTCTCCCATCTGCAGGGTTTTTCCGCGAGTTGCTGGACAACTCGCAGCGCTCCTTGCACGACATGTTCAAGCGCACCTATGGCATGATGTACATGAAGAACGTCGAGCTCTTCCAGCACTTCTTCCAAGAACTTAGACGCTACTATGTGTCCGGCAGCGCCGCCGTCAACCTGGACTCCATGCTGGCCGACTTCTGGGCCGAGCTACTGGAGCGCATGTTCAAGCTGGTCAATGTGCAGTACGAGTTCTCAGACTCCTACATGGACTGCGTCAGCCGGTACACGGATCAGCTGAAGCCGTTCGGCGACGTGCCACGCAAGCTCCGCCTGCAGCTGATGCGCTCCTTCATCGCAGCCCGCACCTTCACCCGCGGCCTGCAGCTGCTGCCTGAAGTGGTGGACAAGGTCTCCACGGTGAGAGAGCCATCTTTGATCTGATGGAATTGGCGAAGCCCATAGGAGAGGAGGGAGGGGTAGATACTTCCATCTCATTCCTGCGGTTAGAACACAGATTATTTACAGTACCAGTCAAAAGTTTGGACACACCCACATTTTTCCTACAATATATGTTAAATAAAGAAATAAGCAACCTTTATTTTGACAAAAAAGATCTAATTCTTAAATCCATCCAACTAACCATCATGTGTTGTCATATTTGCAGAGCATTCTCACTTTTTTAACATTTTTTAACAAGGGCAGTCATATGACTATAATGAATTTGCAGTTGCATGGTCTAACTTCTCAAAGACGTGCTGCACTTGAGGTGGCTTTTCATCAACCTTTTCGCCCAATAAGCCCTGAAACCGCTTGACTTTAATTTGGCTGTTGGAAAAATGGAGCTTATTTGTTGGTTTGCTTTGAAAAGTATGGCTTCTTTGAGAATTCCAAAATTTTGGACACCATTCAAACAAGTAAATTATTCTCTTTTCACTTCTGATTGTTTATCTTCTACAAGATTCCATTTGATGTTATATAGAGAAGTTAAACCGTTTAAATTTCTGTAAAAACTGAGTGCTGTGACATTAGCAAAGCGTGTCCAAACTTTTGACTTGTACTGTATATTTGGGGGTGCTTCAGTTATGAGATAATTGTCTTATTTTCTTGGAGTCCATGTGTTGGCTTCTTATACCGTCTGACCGTTAGAGCATTTATATGCGCTCGACCTGCGACAGTACATTAGTAGCTTGCGTTAAAGCAGATGCCATTAAAAAATGCAGAAGCAAGAATAACAATTCTTTGGTTCCTCTGTCAGTGCACATGGTTCTAAAATAAAATATGAAGAAGTTCATGTTTTATGTGTAGTGTAATTGCCAGCACTGGCCGCAGATGCATACGCTTTTTTGAACAGTAATCCACCCCAAGTCAAATGACCAGAGATGGGCACAGAGACGAACCCATACCTTCAGACAGATTTAACTGGTCAAGTCAGGTGATTGGCTATGCAACCTCATCTTGTTTTCTTCCCCGCAAGGAGTCCGTTGTATCAAAACAATTGGAAAAGTACAGGCCTAAACAAGCCGAGAACCCTGTCAATTTTATGCTTTGCCCATGTGCTGTAGTGTTCAATCACTGTGTATGTTTTGCTGAGAAGTGATGTGAAGTGAGCAGCTGCAATAGTGAAAACCCCTGGCCTCTACCTGGCTGTTTCCCTCTTGTTTAACCAGGTGTGGGAATTCCTAAAGGGCAGTCACTTCAGGAGCCAATAGCAGGCTCCCTCTGGGTGTTGACCTACCTGTAGACCCGTGTCTGTTTTCTTCTGAAGGTCAGAGGGTCTGGGTCTCTGCTGTTTTCACACCTCTGTGCGCCTCTAAAAAGCTGATAACAGCCACAGCGGGCGTGCAAGGTCCAAGAGTACCTCCTTGCATTACAAGGTTACAGGAGTCGCAATACATAAATACCTTCATTGTTACTCAATAAGTACTTTTCCATAAGTACTCTGTCACGTCTCACTAAAGACTGAGGAGTGCTTTTCTGTTCAGATTCAGCATAGGCCTACTCTGGCGGTGGGCGACAAGGGCAGAATATGTTTCTGGTTTTCTGACCGACTTATGGCTGAGATTGCTTAACCATCACCAAAATTGTCTGCACATCTTTATATATGCTTGCGTGTCTCCCGAAGAGGATTTTTGTGTCTATACAAATTGTGTTTTACTGTAATCTGATCTACCAGTGAGTCAGCGTTTGAGTAAATGGCTAATTGGCTCAGCGTACACATTGACCTCTCAGGATCGGAATGGCCTACCACTCACCTGTACTTTAGCATACCTACATTACTTCTAATGATATTTCATGAGTGTCTCTATTATTGGAGAGGGGTGAAGGTCCTTTTTCTGGAATACAGTGTGTTGCAGCTGGTGTTGGTGCAGCATGTGCTCACGGGGTGTAATGGGCTTGTCTCCCACAGGTGAGAGCATCTCCAGCCTGTGAACGGGCCGCAATGAAAATGCTTTACTGCCCGTACTGCTCCGGCCAGGTGGCCCTGAAGCCCTGTCTGAACTACTGCCTGAATGTGCTGCGTGGTTGCCTGGCCAATCAGGCAGACCTAGACTCGGAGTGGAACAACTACCTGGGTGAGCGGGAGTGGGGAAGGGAGTAGGACATCTTCCTGGGTCAGTGGGGGGAGGGGTGAGGGAAAAGAATAACTTCCTGGGTCAGAGAACATGGGACAACTTCCTGGGTGAGAGCAGAGAATTTCTTACAGGGAGAGCTGCCACTCACATAATTTCCTGTTTTGTGGGGGGTACAGGTGAGAGAGTCCATGATCAATGGGAGCCTATGGACCTGTAGTCCCAAAAATGGTGTATTCATGGGGGAAAATTTTTCAATTATGTTTTCGATATAAGGCCGGGAAAATGGATACAGTTCCATTCAAAAATTTTTGTTGTAAAATATGTCTTTGTTAGTATGAATGACATCATGCATCACGAGCCACTCTATGGCAATTGCCCAGCCACTTGATAGTATATGAAAGTTATTTTATTGAACCACATGCCGAAAATCTATTGTCGTTATCCTTTAAAAAAAAAAAAAAAAAAAGGAATATAATATACAGTAAAGCCCAAACCATAATTATTACGATCGTGTTTATATAATTGTCGTAGAGTTCGTAAGTTTGACTGAGGTAATGTTGCTAGCTAACTGAAGCTCCCGGTGCCTTCAAGGGAGAATGTTCGATTTCAGTCAGTTGCAAAGTAATACATTTGCGGAGTGCTTGCATTTTATGGGCAAAATCGCCTACCCTGCCAGAAAAAAAGGAAAGGACATTGGTATTTCTTCATTTCAATTCTGATATGTAATCGATACTGTTTGCCAAAAGTAAAATAAAATATTGGCTTTTTTTTTTTTTGCCTGAAAGCAGGTGTAAATAATAATTTTAGCCACTAGCTTATTTCACTCCCATTCATTGGGAATTATCTCGCAAACACCCTCTGGGTGAATTGCAGTAAATTTCGGTACAGTGGCATTAATGGAGTGGAAAGGCTAGCTGTAGAGGAGCTCTGGCAAGAGGGTGTGTGGGAGGGCATGAGACCACTTCCTGGGTCAGAGGGCGTCAGGGAAGGAGTGAAACAACGGCCGCGTCCGAATAGTCAAAAAATTACGTCCTAGCCACTTTTCTTTAACCATAGTGGAAAACGTCATTAGGTAAAGGAAAGGTGTAAAAGGGAATTCCTAACGGCTTAGGAACACAACTGCGCTAATTAGAGAATCTGAATTCACTTACACTAGGCAACGTGATTATGTGTCCCCTGCCCATCATATACCTTTATTTACACCATTGGCTGGATGAATGATTGCTGCTTTAAATATTGCAGCTGCGCAGAATTGTGTGATAGCGTTATCTCCAGTCTTTACGAAAACGATGGCTCTGTGTACCCTACGCTAAAGGAGGTAAATTAGGAAGCACTGAGACACCTTTCCTTAACATTTGAAGAATTCGAATTCACTTATCATGGCTGCCACATAATTATTTCCGGATCATTTTTTAGGAGTTAGGAACTTTCCTAGGCAGGAAAAGACCATTCAGACGCAGCCAACTTTTGAGGTGAGAGTGAATCTGGGAAGGAGTAGAATTACTTCCTGGGTGAAGTGGGGCAGCAGAGACACAGGGTGGAGGTGGGGATGGGGTTGCAGTGGTTTTCAGCAGCGGATGTTATTGTCTTGGATCAAATTATGAGGACCAGAACACTTTCAGTAATGTTAAACAACAGACCTACAAACAGGAAATGGATGATTGGCTGTTGGGAAGCCCTGTTTTCTCATAACCATAATTTCATTCGTGTTCTGCAACTGTTTAACGCCGCATTCACTTGCGGTCTTACATTCTTGGTCATTGCGGTCATGAATGGCATTTCTTTTGAAAATATGGCGTAAGGGTTTCTACGCCACAGGCAACAGCCCACTCTTGAGGTTTTATGGACTGGGGGTGTGAAGCCTCTTTGTTGAGAATGGTCTGGTGCTCAAAGTAAAATTTAAAAGAGAGAAGGGTGCTCTGGCACTGCAGCAGTGCGGCTCTCCTTTCTAATGGTCTGGTTTATGTGGGCGGGAGGACAGGGAAACGGATGCCCCGCCGAGCTCAGTTTGAATCCCAGTTTGGCCGTTCCACACGGCCTCTCTGTCATGCTTTAATTGGTGCACCTTGTTAAACCCCTGACCTGTTTCACAACCTGATGGTTTAGCAGACTCACTGCTCCCTCGTGTGGCTTTCAAGGGTAGAGGGGGGAAAAAAAAAACTATTTTTCACAGCCCCTGTAATTTCCAGAGGTTGCAAAAAGTGCTTTAGTCAGGGGCTGGCTGGGATATGGTGCCCAGACTGATGATGCTCGGTTGCTGTTAATAACGGTAGGCTTAAACACAGCTTTGCCTCTGAAGGAAGAAATACTCTTAGAACAGAAAAAAAAATGCTGACTGGGAGGTTAGTTTAAGTGAATTTAGTTGAGTTCGACGTGAGCACATTCCTGACCTTAGAGCCTGGGCAATATAAGCGGGGAACCTTGTAATGGGTGTTTGTGTAGTTGGATGGTGGGGTGGTATTGCATATGTAACCTTTTCGCGCCCATATACGGAAATTTCCAGATTATGCTTACTGACTCTTCTGCCCGAATACGGATTTTTTAGTTTTTTGATTGCCTTGGGGTCCTCAGTCTTACCCAGAAAGGGCCAGTGTGGGTGAAGGCTTTCATTCCAACTAAGCAATTAAACACTGGATTCCACTAATCAAGGTCTTCAGCAAAGATTCAAATTCAAAATGATAATCTATCTCTAAATATTTGCTCTCGATGTGTAAAATCTATAAGTTCGCTGCCCAAAAATGCGTCCAGCCTGTGTTGAAATGTATTAGCAACATTTAATTTATTTTGCTATTAAATACCGTAGAATGCCATGGTTAACTCAGTATTTTAGAAAATCTTTCAGCATATTCGAATCGGATATGAGTAGTTTTAATTAACTTTAGCAGGGCAGTCATGTTTGGTTTTGTAAAAGCTGGGTGTCAAAGGGTTTAACATTCTGTGCCTTCACATGGCGGAAGAGTGTAAACTTTGTAGCAAATTATTTCTCTCTCCCGTTTCTTTCTCTGACTTAAAATTCTGTTCACTTGCAGAGGCCATGTTGAGTGTGGCGGAGAGACTGGACGGCCCATTTAATTTTGAGTCCGTAATGGAACCAATCGATGTGAAGATTTCCGATGCCATCATGAACATGCAGGAGAACAGCATGCAGGTCTCACAGAAGGTCAGTGAGCATGTTTGCCTACTGAGTGTGCCAATACAGCTTCATAGGATGTATTTTTAAAAATCACGATGCGGAAACTTTAGTTTGTGCCTGGAAGTTGTTTCCAGCAGTGTGCTGTGTGATCACACGACGGTGCAAGAGTGTTATGCATTAAGATGGTTAACACTTGGGTCACATTGCCTGGCTGGCTTTACAGTCTCATATATAGTAGCCACAATTAAAGAATGCTTTTTGCTTCCTTGCGTGGCCAAATATAGAGATTTCTGTTGGAGAGTTGCACGTGACAGACAAACTTGACTTGACTTAGCAGCTGGATTCGTGTGTGTGTTCATGCATGTTGAAGTGTGGATGGTCCTCAATCACACAAGGGTTTTTATTCTATTTTTTGTCATTCGTATTTCCAACTTGTGCATCGTGATTGCTGCAGCCTTTATTGAACTGTGTGCTGAGTTTGTGGACTAGTGCAGAGCTCCCCCTGGTGTTTGTATGTTTTAATCACATTTACATTTCATTTACGTGTCAGACTGCTCTAAACTGAGCCCAGGGACAGGAGATAGGCTGTGTTACTGTGCTCACTCCTGCCACAGAACAATGGCCAATAGTCTGCAAGCATATAAAGGATTTCACAGTTTCATGCAGACCCCTTGTTCTGCTCGTATGTCTGTGCATTGGTGCATGTTCTTGGCATGAAGTGTATGCTGGAGAGAGTTTGGTGGCACACGGTCAAGATCTTGTGTCCTCTCTGTTTAACTCCTCCAACCTCCTCTCCCAGGTGTTTCAGGGTTGCGGTCAGCCTAAGCTGGCTGAGGTTGGTCGGTCAAGACGTTCCATCAAAGATGCCAGCTTCCCTGGCCGCTTTCGACCGTACACCCCTGACGCCATGCCCACAACTGCAGCTGGAACCAGTCTGGAAAGGCTGGTAAGAACTCAAAATGGATTGTATCATCAGGGATATGGCACTGCTAAAACATGAGTAGAAGTACTGTCTCTAGTGCTGGTCGGATTTTCAGGAGAAACCGGGCATATAGTTCAGTTAAAAGCATAAAGACTTGTCTACTCCCTTAATGGACAACAAAGCCATTATCAGGTTTGTTGTCAGTAAAATCGAATGTTGAATGAATGCGGCACATTTTGCAAACATGCAGGAATAATGATTACTGAATATCTGTGTATCAGTTTTTGAACTGACAAACTACAAAATTTGGTTCACGGTATATTGTATTGCAGTTTTGCTGCCTGTGAACCTTAACTCCTGGGATGGTGGAGTATGGGAATTTCTATCTAATGAGGAAGTGATCAGCTCCTCGCAGATTGTGTAAAGTTTTTCAAAGTTACAGAATTCTTTTGATAATCCTTTTATTTCAAGAACTCAAAAGACTGGAAATCCAGAATCAGGATGCAAGTATAAATCTATTTTTCTTTTCTCCCATTTTCCGCTTTCCTTCCTTCCGTCCTTCCTTCCTGTTATGTGGCCTGCAGGTTATGGATGTGAAGAAGAAGTTGAAAGCGGCCAAGAAGTTCTGGTCCACACTGCCGGAGAAAGTGTGCGTCGGGGACAGGGTGGCGCAAGGGGATGAGTGCTGGAATGGCACTGCTAAGAGCAGGTGAGGGGGGGGAGTGAAATGGTCAGTTGTGGTGTGTTAGGCTGTTGGCTTCAATTCAAGGAAAAATGCTCACCAAAGATGCAGCAGAATTGAGAGAGAATATTGGGCTTTCATGTGTGCGCCAAGGAGACATAGGCCTACCATTTTGCCCTTTTTCATTGCTATTTTTTCCCCATCTTGTCATTGAGCATTTTTAGGTTGCCGGCCGTAGGCCAGTAACCTATTGTCATCACTTTGCGTCCGGCGGCGTCGTCGGCGTTGGCGTCGTCTGTTTAAAGCCGTATCTCAAAAACGGTCTGATGAATTTTTTTTTAATTTGGAGATGTGATAAAATCGGTCATCAAGTTAATGCCTGAGCAAAAATTTTTTTGATTGAATCGTTCGTTTAGACTTGGCGGCCATTTTTATGTCGAAAATGGCCATTTTTGGCACTTAGGTGCAATTTCCTCAAAAACTGTCAGATGAATTTTTTTCTTAATCGCAGTAATGGAATCAGTATCATGACCTGCTTCAACATTGTAAACGGCGTTTTGATTGAATCGCTCCTTCATAGCGCCACCTAGGCAACGTGTCTGGACTTCGTCATTTTTCGGGGTGTTCTGTGCTATAACTCTCTTAATATAGCATTTAGAGCTTAAGGTATGACTGAGGCACCGATAGGTAATCAGCTATGCCGAACATTGTGAGTCAGTCACATTTGACCTTGGGCCTCCAGGTCATGGTTAAATGGCAAAAATGTGCTATAACTCTCTTAATATAGCATTTTGAGCTTAGGTATGTACAAAACCTAAAACCAGTGAAGTTGGCACGTTGTGTAAATCGTAAATAAAAACAGAACACAATGATTTGCAAATCCTTTTCAACCTATATTCAATTGAATACACTGCAAAGACAAGTTACTTAATGTTCGAACAGGTAAACTTTGTAATTTTTTGCAAATATTAGCTCATTTGGAATTTGATGCCTGCAACATGTTTCAAAAAAGCTGGCACAAGTGGCAAAAAAGACTGAGAGAGTTGAGGAATGCTCATCAAACACTTATTTGGAACATCCCACAGGTGAACGGGCTAATTGGGAACAGGTGGGTGCCATGATTGGGTATAAAAGCAGCTTCCCTGAAATGCTCAGTCATTCACAAACAAGGATGGGGCGAGGGTCACCACTTAGTGAACAAATCGTGAGCTGATTGTCGAACAGTTTAAAAACAACATTCCTCAACGAGCTATTGCAAGAAATTTAGGGATTTCATCATCTACGGTCCGTAATATCGTCCAAAAGGTTCAGAGAATCTGGAGAAATCACTGCACGAAGCGACAAGGCCGAAAACCAACATTGAATGCCCGTGACCTTCGATCCCTCAGGCGGTACTGCATCAAAAACCGACATCAGTGTGTAAAGGACATCACCACATGGGCTCAGGAACACTTCAGAAAACCACTGTCAGTAACTACAGTTCGTCGCTACATCTGCAAGTGCAAGTTAAAACTCTACAATGCAAAGCTTAAAGCCATTCATCAACAGCACCCAGAACGCCCGCCCGGCTTCGCTGGGCCCAAGCTCATCTAAGATGGACTGATGCAAAGTGGAAAAAGTGTTCTGTGGTCTGACGAGTCCACATTTCAAATTGTTTTTGGAAACTGTGGACGTCGTGTCCTCCGGACCAAAGAGGAAAAGAACCATCCGGACTGTTATAGGCGCAAAGTTCAAAAGCCAGCATCTGTGATGGTATGGGGGTGTATTAGTGCCCGAGGCATGGGCAACTTACACATATGTGAAGGCACCATTAATGCTGAAAGGTACATACAGGTTTTGGAGCAACATATGTTGCCATCCAAGCAACGTCTTTTTTCATGGACGCCCCTGCTTATTTCAGCAAGACAATGCCAAGCCACATTCTGCACGTGTTACAACAGCATGGCTCCGTAGTAAAAGAGTGCGGGTACTAGACTGGCCTGCCTGTAGTCCAGACCTGTCTCCCATTGAAAATGTGTGGCGCATTATGAAGCGTAAAAATACGCATAACGGAGACCCCGGACTGTTGAACAACTTAAGCTGTACATCAAGCAAGAATGGGAAAGAGTTCCACCTGAAAAGCTTCAAAAATTGGTCTCCTCAGTTCCCAAACGTTTACTGAGTGTCGTTAAAAGGAAAGGTGATGTAACACAGTGGTAAAAAGGCCCCTGTGCCAACTTTTTTGCAATGTGTTGCTGCCTTTAAATTCTAAGTTAATGATTATTTGCAAAAAAAAAATAAAGTTTCTCAGTTTGAACATGAAACATCTTGTCTTTGCAGTGTATTCAATTGAATATAAGTTGAAAAGGATTTGCAAATCATTGTATTCTGTTTTTATCTACGATTTACATAACGTGCCAACTTCACTGGTTTTGGGTTTTGTATGAGGCACCTATAGGGAATCAGGTATGCCGAACATTGTGAGTCAGGCACATTTGACCTTGGGTCTCCAGGTCAAGGTCAAATGGCAAAAATGTGCTATAACTCTCTTAATATAGCATTTTGAGCTTAGGTATTTTTGAGGCACCTATAGGGAATCAGGTATGCCGAACATTGTGAGTCAGTCACATTTGACCTTGGGCCTCAAGGTCAAGGCCAAATGGCAAAAATGTGCTGTAACTTGCTTCATATGACATTCAGAGCTTAGATATGTATGAGGGACCTATAGGGAATCATGTATGCCAAACATTCTCGGTTGTTAAAATTTGACCTTGAGCCTCAAGGTGAAGGTCAAATGGCAAAAATGTGTTATAACAGCTTAATTTGGCGTTTAGAGCTTAGGTATGTGTGAGGCACCTATAGGGAATCATGTAAGCCAAACATTCTCAGCAAGTTGAATAGGACATTGGGCGTCAAGATCAAATGGCAAAAATGTGCCATAACTTGCTGCATATGGCAATTAAAGCTCAGGTATGTTTGGGGCACCTATAGGAAACCATGTAAGCTGAAAATTCTTAGGCAGTCAGTCAAATTTGATGTTGGGCCTGAAGGTCAAGGTTATACGAAAAAAATGGCCCATATTTGTATAATATTGTTTTTAGAGGTTAGGTATGTATTGGGCACTAATAGCAAATCATGTATGCTGGTTGTTTTCGACATATTGGATTTGACCTTGGGCAACAAGGTCCAGATAATGACAAAAACGGCCCAAAAGTCCTTTAATGTTGGCTTTAGATCTACGGTATGTATTGGATACTAATGACAAATCATGTATGCTGTTCAAACACACCATATTGGATTTGACTTTGGTCTTCAAGGTCAAGGTCATGTGACAAAATCAATCTATTTATTTCCTTGTTTAATAATGTCTTTAGACATTAGTATGTATTAGGCACTAACCCATATAATAAAAATTTTAATGGGCATTGTAACCGCATGGTCGACCTTTTTTGCGTGATCAATTGCGGCAATAAAAACGGGTCAAAATCTATTTTTGGATGTTTGTTCCTATTAGCATCATGGAATAGAAAGAATAATACTAATAAGACCCACTCGGTGGCAGTGTTGTGTTAAAAAAAAAAAAAAAAAAAAAAATCATTGTCCATTGTCTGAAAGCAGAGCAAGAACCAGAAGTGAATTGAGAAGGTGGCGCGCTTCACAAATTGACAGCAGACAACAGTGAAAGTTCAGGTTAGAAAAAAATCTAATCAGATTTCATGATGTAGACTTCTTAAAGATTATATTTTTGCTAAATGGCAGAAAAGTGACATAAAAATGTTGCTGTCTGTCACTCATGAAAAAGTATGACTGCTCAATCAAGTTGCCTGATAATGGTAACTTAAACCCCTTTCTCACTGAGCTGCGTTGGCCCGCGGAAGTGGGCAAATGAAACGGTTCTCTTCTTTCGCAGAGAAGAATTGATTTGAAGAACCGAGAATTCATTCGCAGTGGTACGGGACCATTTGCCATCAGCGCCGAAATTTGCGAAACAATTAAACAGGTTTAATTTTTTTGCGGATGTCCGAGCTGGAGCTTTTTAACGCCAATATTGTGTAGACAACGTGTTGCTTTCGCAAGAATTCGTGTCGGCTTACTGTTGAATCCGTGGATTGATGCTAGTTACTTTTCTCCTGTTGGAGCTGTAACTGCCGGCAACCTTCAGGGCCCTTGGCACTCTAGTTCTAGAATTGTGTAGAATTAGTGCAGTGCCCGTTCGATTGCTGCATGAGTGGTATAGTGCAATATCTGTTCAATTGCTACATGTACGGTACCGGTTCTCTTGCTGCAAGCGCAATATTGCTTAACTCCTGTTCTATTGCTGCAATAGCGGTATACTGAAGCGCACATTCAATTGCTGCGAGGGCGGTATAATGCAGTGCACATTCAGTTCTTGCATGAGCAGTATAGTGCAGTGCACATTCAATTACAACATGCAGTGCAGTGCCCATTAAGTTGTTGCTTGAGCAGTATAGGAGCATGCAGATTTCTTGAACCGCTCAGCCGAACATATTCAAACTCGAAACTGCACTTCCTTAGGTCCTCAGCAAAATGCCCACCAAGTTTGAAGTCGATTGGGCGAACCGATATGCAATAGACAGGACACATACAAACACGGACTGATTCCTTGTTTTATAGTATGATGGGGCTTTAAACTGACTGAGACCTCCCCGTTTCCAAAGCATATGCTTGACTCTCTTTTCCTCTTCAGGTATGAGTCTGACGTCATGGGCAGTGGCTTAGCCAATCAGGCGTTGAATCCTGAAGTGGAAGTTGATGTCACGAAGCCTGACACGCTGATTCGCCGTCAGATTGCGGTACTGAAAGACATGACCACCCGACTCAAGGCAGCCTACAGTGGCGATGACATTACAGTAGAGACAGGTAATAAGAGGGCTGGGTCTAACACTATCACAAGCTGTGTTTCCATCCAACTTGAATCGCAAATCTTAAGCGAATTTTCGTTAATGCGGCAAAAGGAAAAGCGCATTTGTGTGCGTTTCCATCCACTTCAGTTATGCGCTTTTGTTTCACGAGATAAGCCGAAAGTGCTGTTAGGTGGCGCTAATTCTCGATTCAATTGTCATTGCTTATGCAGAAGAAGACGGCGCACGCTATGACATCAATAAGCGCGACAAACGAAAAGGAAAGCAAACGGGAAAGCTGGTGGTGAAAACGAATGAAAGTAATCACTTAAGATAGTGGTTACGAAGTCTTTAATGTTACAGCTAGCACAGTAGTGTAAGGTTACAGTTTGCTTCTACTGTATTAACCACTAGCTAGCTAGCTAAAGTGATTACGAACTCTAACGTTATAGCTAGCACACCAATGTTGCGAGGTAGCAAACAAGCTAGCTAGCTTGCCAACATAGGCAAGCAAAAATGACGTAGATACTTAACGTCATCGTTTATTCGCATAACTTGTTCGCTAACCCGTTTCCACTGCACTAAAGCGCATTTATCTTTATCGATTCGGAAAATTTTCCACCCCCTCTTTGCGCAAAAAAAAATTGATGTGATATTTCAAGTTGATGCGCATTTTGGCCGTTTCCACTCAGGTTTTTTCAAGCGCAAAATGAAAATGCGCATTAAAATAGGTGGATGGAAACACAGCTACTGTCTATCACTGTTGTCCCTAATACGCTGTTTCGCATGTGTCTTTGCCTTTGGAAACACATCTGCTTTATTTTCATGACATGACTCCTTTTTTGCTTAGAACTATGTAGCAACATCGAAGACACGGTGCAGTCAGTGAAGTTAGGATATTCAGACAACGTTCGCTCTGTGATTTTGTATTCAATCACACTGGGTTTGAAAATACAAAAGAACTGCTCTTTGAACGCTCACAAGTATGCCATATGACCCAACTCAAGCCAAAGCTTGAACGGCCAGCATCCTGGAATTCGCTGAAAAACTGTGACGTCACTTTTGCTGGGGTCAGCACTCACTTCCTTGACAATGATTCATACTCACAACATGGCAACACATTTACTCGCACACTTAACACATGGCACAAAATACCTAATATTTGATAATCAAAATATCCTGAGAAATGCTTTCTGTTCTTTTATAATGAGCATAGTTCGGGTTTATAAATAAAAAATGAAGCATAATTCCATACATAGACACGAGGGCCAAGGCGATAAACACTGTGCAAGTTGTTTGGTTCTTTCGGTGTGAACCAGTTGCCATGGCTGCAGCATGTTGACCTCGGAGTGATGTCACTACTTTGGCAGTGCATTGACTGAGCGATGGACTTATTAATTTATTGGTTCGGCGCTTCTTTCTCTCCAGACGAGGACGGGGGCAGCGGAGAGGAGAGTGGCAGTGGATGCGATTCTCCCTCCTGCACCGACGACCTGGACATTTACATTTCCACGGCTGCCCCGCATAAGCCTGTGGTGCCGCGCCTGCACGAGGTGAAGACTGAGGTGGAGAGCCGGGGCGGTGCAGGCTCGGAGCGACGGGGCAGCGGAGCCCTGGCGCTCGCAGCTCTCGCCCTGGCTCTGCTCCTGCCTCTGTGGAGATAGACCGACTGCGAGAGGTGAAGGGAGAGAGTAAGAACTAGAGAGAGGAGGACACTGTCAGAGAGGACATTTAACTGCCTTCAAGACCTCTGTCCGCCATCTGGGGATGAATTTTGAGCTGTTCCTCTTTTATTCATTTCATCCCTCAAGTTATTTTTTTCTTTTTCTTGTGAATGGACATCTTATTACTCCCAACGGGAAAGGAATTCCCTTCTTTTTAATTGGAATCCCCCCACATGATCGACAGCGTCTGTTTTATTTCTGTTTGCCTTCGTCTGATTGTCTTAACATAATCGTGGACGTCTGTGTACCTGCGTGCATGTGTGTTTGTGTGACAGAGGGAGACTGACTGAGAAAATTGGAAGAAAGTGAACCACAGTGCATCTTCGGACATTTCAATGCAGTCTGAACCAGTTTTTACAAATCTCCTTTTTTTTTAAAGATGTTTTTAATGAGGAATTCTGTGTTTTTAATTGGGTTAAAATACTTTGTTAAGTTTCTCATCATCCTTGTTTGGTTATCATGCATTTGTGTGCATGAAGCTTTTGGACTGAATATCTTATCTGACTAGGGGCCTGAATGTCTTTGCCTCTGATAAAAAGAGAAATTGCTCTGGTTAGGGGAAAAAAGGCAGTATGGAAATGATATATTTATACCAATGATAGGATCTTGTTCACCCTGTCAGGTCAGAAATGCACCGTGGTGTTTGCACATGTGTGTGTATTCCAGTAGAGTTGGAAAATACAGTCCAGCGACTGGACATCTGAAGGGCAGGAGGGATCTTCTATCTATTTAAGTGGCTAAGAGATGGATGCTGTCATGTGATGATATCTGCTGGAAGTTAAGGGCAAAGTGGAAATAAGAGAAAGAAAGCTGCGTTTTTTTACCTTTTCGCAAGATGGAAGATTTTAACGGGCGGGGGTTAGCAGTTCAGATAAATGCAGGTGGCTGGATAAATGGGGATGGGATGGTGATGGCAAGAGAATGTTTACGTGGAAAAGTTTTATATTCCGAGGGCATGTTCCTCCAATGCGTGTCCTCGCGTGAATGCAGAATTTGGGATCCGCCTGCAGATGGGAAGTGTTTGGGCTGGCCGATGAGCAGTGAACAAGGGAGAAAGGTTTAGTAGAATCGCATGCATTTAGAATGTGGAATGTGCCCATCAGAAATGGGGTTTCTCATTGTTAAAGAGGGGAAACCCTGACCTTCCAAATATGTCCTAAAAGAACTAACCCAACAGCTAGAGTCCTGATTCCAGGATGAGTGTACAGACACTGGTCAACACATCATATCACACTAGGCCAGTTGAACCCCCTGGAATATATAATGGCATAACTGACGTCAGCTACCCCAACAGAGGTGGTGTAAATTTTGAGTGTGAATGTGTTTAAGAATTTTACTGAACTGGGGGTGGTTAAAAATGGTTTTATGTGGTAGGAGTTTGACTTTCATACATGGTACTTGCATACATTTTATCTCTAGTTCCAAATGAAGACTGAAGTGTTAGTATTTGTTTACACCCCAAAACTTTTGTCTGTGTACCTCAACTTTAGCAGTTTGTATGTACTCATGTTTCCATGCATTTTCAACTGCATTCTGAATGTTCATATCCCTCATTAATTGAGTCATTCGAATGGCCGTAAAGTAGGCAGTGCTCGTAACTTTGCAACAGTTAGGGGCACGGGCTGTCACCTCAGAGATGGGATGACCGAGATGGACCTTCACCTTTCAAACTTCCTTAAATAATCATGTAAAGTGCCTGAAAATATCCTGTATGCATACAGAGGTCAATGTAATTGTTGGCCATTGTTGATTATTTTTATCTTTTAATCCTTTCACTTGATCATTGAAAAATATTGGTGGCCAAAAATTAGGCAAATTCAGTTTCATTTTAAATTAACTTGTCCTTTTTTGTCTGCGCTAAACTAAAGACTTTGTCATCTAAGCATTTTATTAATCACCTTAAGCTAGACATTGTCTTGGTCATGTACAGTAAATTATTTAATTGCATGTTAAATTTGTGAGAAGTCATTATGAACTAGCGCTCAACAGTTGCTTCCATTGATATCTGAACAAGAGAATTGATACAAATAAAACGTATATTTACATAGCAATGCAGATGGGGAGGGTGGGGAATGCATTTTAATGGTCTTTGAAGAGTTAACTAGTTTTTATTATAACTTGATGTTTTATGCTTTTAAATTGCATTGTTACGTGAAATGGTTTGTATTGTATGTCAAGGAATTATTTTGAAAGTTGACTTAAATGGGTACTTGACCCTTTGAAGGTACTTTTACAGGGATCACTAAAATGGCAATTAGAAAGCTGGAGGCGATTACCTCAAACACAACCAGATCACAGTACATTGGGTGGAAGTCTGAATCATCTCATAGTTCTGTACTTAAAAGCTGGTTCAGTGAAATAGGCAGTGTTTTCTACAGAAAAGGGGAAAAACTGCATTCATTCTGTGTGTGGTGAATGTGACGAATCAATAGACAAAAGTTATTAGACTTTGGTATTCCTCTCAATGTTGCCTGGGTGTAAAACTTAATGGAAATGAAAATGAATCAAGCAGCCCTGATTGTTGCCATATTTGTTCTGCTCCCAGCTCGAATGTCTGTAAATGGATGTGCAGTCATGAGAAAAAGAAAGTACACCCTCTTTCAGTTCTATAGTTTTACGTATCAGGTCATTAAAAAAAAATCAGCTGGTCCTTATCCGGTCATGAACTTAGATTAATCTAACCTCAAGTGTAAAACAACATGGAGCAGATTCCATCGTGCCATTATCTATTATACCTAAATTCAGCCAAAATGCCGAAGTCATCTGTGGATAAATTAAGAACACCTCATGATTCAATAGCTTGTAAAACCACCTATAGCAGCAATAACTTGAACTAATCGTTTTCTATATGATTTTAAAAGTCTCTCACATTGTGGTTGAGGAATTTTGGTCCACACTTCTTCGCAACATTGCTTCAGTTCATTGAGGGCTTTTGTTATATGCACAGCTCTCTTAAGGTCCCACCACAGTATTTCAATCGGGTTGAGGTCTGGACTTTGACTTTGCCATTGTGACACCTTGATTTTTTTCTTTTCCACCCTTTGTCATAGATTTGCTGGTGCACTGTGGATCACTGTCCTGTTGCACAGTCCAATTGCAGCCAAGCTTTTGCTGTCTTACAGATGGATTCACATTTGACTCTAGAATACTTTGGTACACTGAGGAGTTCATGGTCGACTCAATGACTGCAAGGTGCCCGGGTCCTGTGGCTGCAAAACGAGCGCAAATCATCACCCCTCCACCACCATGCATGACATTTTGTATGAGGTATTCGTGTTGATATTCTGTGTTTGGTTTGTGCCAAGCATGGCACTGTGCATTATGGCCAGATAACTCCACTTTGTTTTTGTCAGTTCAAAGGACATGGTTCAGGAGGGCTTGCGGTTTATTCAGATGCAACTTTGCAAACCTTAGCTGAGCAGCTATGTTCTTTTATGAGAGAAGAGGCTTTCTTCTGGCAACCTTTCCAAACAGGCTATACTTGCTCAGTCTTTTTCAAATTGTACTGTTGTGAACTATAACATTTAACATTCTGAGGGCTGTAGAGTCCGATATGTAATTTGTGGGATTTTTGCAATTATTCTGAGCATCACATGGTCTAATTTTGGGGTGAATTTGCTGGGACGTCCACTTCTGGGAAGATTGGCAACTGTCGTGAATGTTTTCCACTTGTGAGTTATCTTCCTCACTGCAGAATGATGGACTTCAAATTGTTTGGAAATGGCGTTATAACCCTTCCCAGACTGATGGGCAGCTATAATTGCTTCTCTAAGACAACTGCTGATGTCTTTGCCTCTTGGCATTGTGTTAACACACACCTAAATGCTCTGGACTAGACCAGCAAAGTGCCAAAACCTCTGCTTTACTAGAGATGGTCACACTTGCTAAAGATCAATTAATCAAGCGTATTTGATCAGCGACAGCTGGCTGCTATTTACCTTTTTAATTGCTATGGAAGCAGTAAGGGAGCTCTTAGTTTTAGACACATGGCTTCTGCATTTTGGCTGAATTTTTGTAAAATAAATGATGGCACAGTGGAATCTGTTGTGCGATGTTTTACAACAGAGATTACATTTACATAATTTTAGGACCTGATTTGGACCAGCTGATTTTTTTTTTTTTTTTTTTATAATGTCCTGACTCCTGATATGTAAAACCATAGACCTGTCTCATGACTGTATGTGCGTGCGTATGGCGCCTGAGCCGATTAGGTTTGAGTGTCCAGTTTGCAGATCAGTGTACAAACTTTATAATATTTAAAGGAGCTTTGTCATGATTACTGCAGATGCTTACAACTTTGAACAAAGTAAATCTGCGTAACTGCAAATCAAAATCTGGAGGGTATTTATCTTCTTCTATGATTATTGGGGATGGCAACCATCTTACATTCTTCATATCCAAGGGCTAAAGCTTAAAATAGCGCTGTGAATCCTTGAATTTGCAAAGAAAGCTCCATACTATAAAAAGGATAATGCCAGAGTAACTTATATAAATACAATGCAACACAAGGACAGTTTGTCAAGGATGCAATCAGATTATGACCAGCAGTCAAGCAGATTCACTTTCCTCGGACATAAATTCTGAGCATGCGCAGTAATCCGGACACAGCTCCTTTAAGTGAAAGGTGGCAAATACCAGGTCTAACAAGGGCTTTAATTTCAGTTCCAGATATAAACTTAAATACAGTAACTCAGACTTGATATGGATGTCCCTGAAGCACATAAGGGTTGGTTTTGGCCATTTCTATTTTTTTGAGAAACTGGGTAAATCCTGTAAATATTGAAGTCATTTTGTAATGTTAGAATCTCTTAATGGAGCCTTAACAAATCACAGAAAACTACCAAATCTTGTTGAAGTGGAGAGATTGAAAGAAGATGGATACTAAAATGTAAAAAAATTGGGAAATTTTCTTAGTCTTGTTAAAATAAAGATGAGCATTTAATGTCTGTTGGGCATTTTTATGCACTCACACAGTAACCATAATTAGTGTTCAAACCAGGAAATGTACAACCTCTATTTCACAGGACTTCAGACAGTATGTAAAATTCAAATAAAAACCGTATTAAGTGATTTGTAAATTTTTCGAACATTTAGTTGAAAACTGCACAAAGACAAAATATCTTAAGTTTTGCCTTCTCAACTGTAAAAGACTAGCAAAGTTGTACAATCCTCAGAAAACACCCACTTGGAACATTCCAAAGATTAAATTATGATTGAATATAAAATGAGTACTCCCAAAGGCATGTTGTTAACCAGCAAGATGCTCTGAGGTTGGCCACTTGGCCAAAAGCTGCGTGAGAAAATAGTCTGTTTCTCAACATTCCATTGCACAGAATTTGGGGATCTCACCAACGACAATAACAAAATGGAACAATTAAGAGAAACCTGAGCAATCTCAATGCGTGAAAGGCAACGCTACATACCAATATTGGAAGCAAGTGACGTTTGAGCCCTAATATAGCACAACTGAGATGCCTCAGTATTGACAAAACAGACCAATCCCAAACTGGTCCTGAATCCCTATGTGCTAGCACTTCACTACCGAGTGTTACCCCGTGTGAAGTCTCCCTCACAGCTACGAAGAGAGCTTCATTAAGGGGGAGGGTGTAAAAACATGCATAAAGTTTGGGATGCCCTTGCCCTTTATCCAACGGGAAGTGGAGGTAATCATCACCATGCCTACCGATAGGTGCGTTGCATTGTATACGATGATCTACACTTCTTACCCAAAATATTTTAGAGAGGATAATGTAATTAAATAAAATTTACATTCAAAATATTTAATCCACAGCATTGACAAAGATGAAGGCATTTGTGCTTGAAATGCCACATTGTGAAAAAGAGCAATCATTGATTCAATAAATAAAATTACTCATTCAGTGTTTTCTCTGGTGCACATGTGCATCTTCATTTCAAAATACAATGTAACCTTTAGTTCCGTGATGTGTGCATGAAATAGTCAATAAAATGTCCATTTGAGGTTAGGTAATGTTTTACTTATCTTTTGGAAATAGCTGTATGGAATTGACATTTGTAGATATACAGCAATTCTTCCATCCTGGACACAAAATAAGTACTGCACTTGAAAGGAGGGTGGTTTGAAAGCTTGCATCGGTGTGGACTCGCTGCAGAGGGTTTAATAAGCCACTTACACTCCACAGGGATTGGTTTGGGATAGCACTCAATGTGGCGGACCCTCCAGGAACGCGCAAATGGAGGGGGAGTGGATAGGGCAAGTGGATAGGGATCTGTTTAGGATTGGGCCAACCACACACTCCAAAATACTTCATAAGACCAGTGTTGGTGAACAGTTTACCATGACATCAATGTAAATTAGGACTAGGAAGCCATATATCAACACCATCCAAAAGCACCACTGACTTTTCTGAACTCAAGCTCATCCGAAATAGCCTGCTGGAGAAGTGCAAAGGAGTGCTGCAGTCTGACGAGTCCATCCCTCAACTTACTTTTGGAAATAATGGATGTCATGTTCTCAGGGTCAACAAGGAGAGGGACCATCCTGACTATTAACAGCATCAAGTTCAAAAGCCAGTGTCCGACTTCCGGTCTACCTGGCAAGGTGATGGCAGCATAGAACAGCAGGATCCTGACAATAAGAATTAAAAGTTGCCCAATATAACTCAAATTTCTATTAGGATGAGCTAAAACAAGTGTAGTTACAGCATGCAAACGAAAATGCCAAAAACAGGTACTAAAAGTCCTTTGCAAAGTAAAAATGCTTTGAAGAAACAGAAAGTCAACTCTTACAAGCTTAAGCTACATTAAGGACAGCATTCAGCCAGATATTGACAAGCTAAACAACAATGCAAATTGGGGCTTAATCTTGAAAGAGCAACAGGAATTCTGACAGGACTCCAGTCTGCAATTAAACAGCATTAGAGAGGATGTTAATCAAATTTATGAAAGAATGGGAGGAGTAGAGGAGCAAATTAATAAAGCAAAGGCATAAATCCAGTCATCGGAGAATGTTTTACTGGAGCTGATGAAGCTTCAGATGCGAACGGAAGCTATAATGACTGATTTGGTGCTGCATTCTCACCCTACTCAATGTCTGAATACAAGGGGTAAAAGGAGCTGAAGAAAGCGCGACTTCTGTGATTAATTTTGTACAAGACTTGTTAGTGAAACGTAAAATTCCCTTCTACTACGGTGCTAAATATTGAGACTGTGCACCAGGTGAATGCTTTGGCACCTCTGAATGAGGCCCTGCCAGGATCAATTGTGGTCAAATTCTCGAGCAACAAAATAAAGCCACCCATAAAAGAGCCAGACAGAAAAATACATTGTTTCCAAGCGAAAAGGGTACAATTGGACCATAACTACGCACCCGAGCTGCTGAGGGAATGGGAAGAACATGGAGAAGGAAAGCTGCTCTCAAGAAAAGAAACGGATGATTTAGTGGCGAAGGAGGCTACAGCAGACATAGCGGAGAGGGGGGACATCAGGTCACTGCTCTAAAAAAACAACTTCCCAGTTTGATCAGATCAACCAGCTGATAAGTCAACTCACTGGAAAGTGGGGATAAGGGGCGAATACAAGCTCCAAGTGGAGCCTCAAGGAATTGCTCCAGGCACTGCGTTGGAACACTTGAGTATTGTTTTTTGCCCTGACAGAAATATGAATTGGCACAATATATATAATTTATTTGTGCAATTACAGAACAATGTCAAAAAAAAAAAAATACAAAAGAGCAATACAATAAGATACAGCAGATAGACATACAACAAAAATATAGTTCACACAAAAAACAAACGTTAAAAAGTTATTTTAAATGGATAAACATGTGAGTGCAATTGTAACCGCCTTGTCAGACATGAGGAGTGATAATTTTAACTGGTACTCATGGTATATTAGATCATTAATCTCGGCCAGATTCAAAATTGAAAAAAGCTCATCATCTCTGATCAAGCACAGTTCTTTTATAAAATATCCAACACATTCTACAATATAAAACTTGTGAATTATAACTGGTCAGTATGATGTCATGAGACAAATCTTCATACTGAACCTACTTCCCAGTATGTCACTGAACTTTTTATGAAGATAACTGTAAGAAAGTTTATTTATTGCAATGAAGGTGGCACATTATCACTGTTTTTGAGACTCTACGACCTCATCATGCGAACAATCGTTCCAATTTGTGTATAATGTTCCTTGTCGTCTCCTCTCCCATCTTCCTCTCTGACTGGGGGAACTTGTGTGCACTTGCGTTCTCGGGCAGTCATGTTTTCTACCACACCATGTATTTAAATTTTTTGATTATAGCCTTTACAGAGCTGAGAGAGGTCTTTAAAACTTGGGTATTTTACACCAATTACCTCACAAGGATCAATAACCATGGGCCTCTTTAGAATAGACATTCATTCATTTCACTAAGTGGTGGATGACTGTCGGATGTTGCTTGTGCCTCACCTCATTTTTATACCCTGGTAAAACAAGACGTAATTGACAACAAAACTGTTTCTTATGACTAAGATGAATTAACATTACATTTATTAACCCTTAAATGCCCCCTGGGACAAATTTGTCACACGATTTTGGGGGTTGTCAAAACCACTGACCCCACATAAATTTTGCAACCTAATGCCCACAGTGACATATTTAGACCATCAGTGCTGCCATCTGATGCATGAAAGTGGAACTGACACTACACTGACTGCACCACTAACCTTTCCAATATGGCCGCCCCCATGGTGGAATCCACACGACAGATCAGCACCCATTCATCACTGGATAAAGTAGACAAACAGGTAAGCTAATGAAAAATAAGCTATGCCTAATACTTCAGCTATATGTCAACTACCAAAACAATGATGGACAAAAGTTCTCTTTATATCCTAGAAACTTAGAATGACACATATAAAACTAAAATGAGGTCAAAGGTTACCAAAAATTCAAAATTACTATTGGGTTGTTATTAGCCCCTCCCCAGGACATATTAACAGAATACAGATTTTTCTTTCAACTTTTACTATAGTTGGGCATTTAAGGGTTAACAATAATTATGGACGTGAATAATTTTGAAACTTATGGTTTTCATCAACAAATTAAATAACTTCAGACAGGCCCAGTATTTGCATTACAGTTCTCAAGGGCTCACTTATTGCAGCAGATAATTGCTTTAAATGTGACAAAAATCTCTTAACCATGATTGTATGTAATGTCTGAATGACTACACAATAGTATGCACTGTTATAGACATATGTTTAGAGCAAATGTATGAGCTTGTTTAGCCATAATAATGGGACAGCAACAAGCCAACATTTTATGCAGTGGCATCTCCTCCCAAAAAAAAAAGGCATTTGAGGGTATTTCTTCATGTGTTTGAAGACAATAAGCTTTAATTTCCACCTAGTCGATAGGCTCTTTTGGCAAATAGGCCAGCCATGACTGTAGATGGCTCAAACAACTTCACGCTGCCTTTTCATCCAGGCACAACAGCAAAATGCCGAAACCCGGGATCGAACCAGGGACCTTTAGATCTTCAGTCTAACGCTCTCCCAACTGAGCTATTTCGGCTTGCACGCATCACCTTTTACATAGGAATAAACCTAACAAAACGCATGAGAACCACACGTTTATTCATGTCCATCTCACCTATCCTCTACTAGGAGTGAAAAACACAAAACTATTTTTTACAACCAGTTCTCCGTTGAGTGACGAAGTTTTCAAAAGGCATTAACGTTAATTATGAAATGTAACGTTATCTCATACGTAAGCAGCTAGCAACTCCAGTTAGGTTCCCATTGTAGTTCTTTGCCCACTGAGATTGCGTAAAAGCTATGTTTGGTACAAAATCTATTTTTAAGCAATTTGAATCCATTTTAGGCTTCCATTTTCACGAGAGTCGAGGTAACTTACCAATGAGATGTACTAAGATGGATAGGTATTCAGAGCAGGTCAGCGGGAGTAAGGACAAGTTTTGGGCTAACAGCTCGATCGGCCAAGTATAACAACACATACACGCAAAATAAAATGGGTCGCTAACCAGTGTAACATTAATTCTTCAGCGCGTGTACGAAATTGCTGCAAGAATTATAGAAATGCGCGACTTCTGCTTTCTTCTGTCGTTGTTTATTTGGTTTTGTTAGTCTCAGTTACTTTCCTGCATACGAGGAATATTTAAGATCTCCGAGTATCCAGTGCGTCTAAACCTTCGCGTTTCTTGGGAATGATTTCAAGATTGGAGACAAATTTCGCGCATGCGCGTGTCGTCAGGATTGCCTCCTCCAAGAGGGTCGTTACCAAAGATTTTCTTTACAAATAAGATGGAGAAAAACTTTAAAATGAACGGGATTTTTGGTCGTTCCGGTCTGTTAAGGTGGGCATTGCGCGTGCTCTCAGTGCTCAGTCTTAGAGCAGCCAGTTTGGCAGGTGGTTGTGCGTGAGACCGATGGAAGGAGCCAACATTTCTCCATTTTTGCTGTCAGGTCTGAAAATGCGGATGACTGAATAAGTAGCGAGCTAGTTATTAAAGTACCCAATGAGTATGGAAAAGTTCCGTCTGCTAGCTAAACACGGACGACCGTTACATTCTTAAGGAAATTCTACAGGCATTCACACATTTGGAATTCAGTCTCTTACGTTAACGTTTTTTGTCGCCACTAGAGGTCGTCAACTCTCCGACCAGGAAGTAGGCTCTTTTTCTAAATCGTATCAGTAAGGAAAATCTTCAGTCGTTACTTACTTCTGTCTGCCAAACTGACATTTAAGGTTATGCGTAGGGTTAAGTTTAGGGTTAGGGCTAGGTTAAGGGCCAGGGTTAGAGTTAGTATTAGGGAAACAAGTGAAGACATGCGTATGCTGAGGCTGTTTACCAGAGCTCAGATGACGTCATGTTAGTTTAGCAGATGGAATAAAATGACGACCCTCTGTGTGACTGCAGTGATCACATTAAGGAAAAAAATTTGATTAGCATTTTTTGCGAATCATTATATCAATTGATTAGCAATTGTTTAGCACATCTGAAAAAGATTAGCAAAAATTAGAAAACGGTATATCAGATTTTAAATGACTAAAGGATTTTTTATTCTTTCCTAATGACAAATTACAATTACAATAGAAATACAACTGCACTCCGAAAGCAAAACAAATTATTTGCAAACGGCATCAATTTTACCCTGAACAATCATAATTGAGTACAGCACACTTCCGTTTCCCAATGAAATTTCTGTAAACTACTTGTAACCTGCAGTACAGCTGTCTTATCTATGCCTTACTGTAGCATAATGTTGTTTAACACCTGATCAGAGATGTGAAACGATCCATTCCCATTAAAATCCAGTCACACAGGCACTCTCCAACTGAGTCACCTTTTGACATCACAGCATCATGTATTTGAATGATCAGAGATCATTGTGCATGTTTCGGGAGACACCGACGAAATTGCGATTCCCTAAACCACATAGCAATGGGACAATTTTTATGACTTTGATGGGCTTACCGTGATTTTTGGGAGGCAGGAGGAACATTCGGGTGTGTAAAAACTTAAAGCGTACATCCAGTCAAGGCGATTCAGAGTTAAAGCCGAAAGGGGAGGTCCGATCCGGAATTCTTTCCATTTGGGCAAAAACCAAATCCCATCGCTTTAGTATAGCAATGATTACAAAGATTCCCCTTAACTAGCCTCCAGTAGATTGGAAGATGGCTAACATTCAGTGACGTGGGGTCGGAGGTTAGTTTGGTGAGGCAGAATCCTTTCCTTTGCTTGATTAGCAATCAGACGATTGACTACTTTAGTAAGACTATTCGGCAGAATGATGGGCCAGTTTAGGTTTCCGCGGCGTTATTACTCAGTGTATCGAACCTGAAATGCTCACTAGACTCAGCAGATTTGCGCGTACTTGCTTCCAGGAAGCCGAAGCAATATCATCAACAAATATTAAAACAGTTCGACTTATGCAAAGTTCAATGCTTAATCAATAAACAATGTATTCTCCTTTAAATATGCGCTTTTACACCCAAACAAAAAACGGGCGCTTATTTTCAGTCTTTTTTCATAATCCGATTAACAAAATGTTTGAAGGATACACAGAATTACCGAGAGCCGAGAATTTTTCCTAATTGATTATTCAGATTTCCATCCTCGCAGTCTCGAATTGAAGCGTATACGTGAATGAATCTTTTTGTCATTATCTCCTCTATCAGTATACGGGCTTCCTATAGGCTTGGTCTTAATTGTTTTGATTGTCAATCAGGAATAGTACGTGGGAACAAGTTCACAAAATCCTGTGATAAAAGTTTGGGTCACTGCCTCACCTCACCGCACGTCTCTGGTTTCCTGCTGGGCAAATCTGCAGTTTCGTGAGCATTTCAGGTTCGATGTACTGAGTAATAACGCCACGGAAACTTAAACTGGCCCGTTATTCTGCCGAATAGTCTTACTAAACTAGTTAATCGTCTGATTGCTAATCAAGCAAAGGGGAGGATTCTGCCTCACCAAACTAACCTCCGACCGCACGTCACTGCTAACTTTATAATCTGAAAAGAAACGTAATATGCGACAGCATGCACAACAAGATAATTCACGTCAAACTAGCTATGATATAACAAGTCTCAGGCCCGAACTGTCTGTTTGCTCTTTAGATAAAATAAGCTGGTAATCAATATTGAAAGAGATTGTCTGCGTGCGATGGCGTTGAAAGCGACAAATCAGAGCTATAAAAACTTCTCCAATAGACATCATAATCACCGAAGATTCACTAGCCAGCTAGCTGTACCTGAGCGATTGCTTTTGAATTAACCAGCAAACTAGTTAACGTCCCTAAAATGTGAAAGTTTAGTTGGGTCACGCGAAAGCTCAGATAAGTTCATGCCTATGACAGCTGGCAAAGTTAGAAGAGTTGGGGCAAGACACAAATCATATCGCCTTGATATGATGATCATTTACAAAGATTTTCTTTAGTTAACGTTAGTTAGCTGACTAGCTAACTAGGTGGATATATCCAAAGAGCAACGTACGCGATGGCTCACATTGCTGAGTCCTCCCTTCACAACCAAAGATGATAGAGCGTATGCGCGTACCAGAAAGCCTCCCAAGTCCCAAGTACATGCATGCACTCCCCAGAAGCTGATTGGTTGGTATGCAAATGAGGAACATCATTTTTCAGCCAGTCAAAGTCGTGAAAACTTCTTATTGCTACGTGGCTCGGAAATTCGGAAGTTCACAGGCCAGTGAGTCAGGATCCATGAAATATCATTAAGATTTTTTGAATCGCATTTTTTGCGAAGGGATTGTTATGATGATTAGCATTTCATCAAAACTGCAGAAATTTGATTCGCATTTTGCGATGCAAATCCGCCTAATCTGATCACTGTGACTGTGAATAAATATAGGCAGAGCATAACTAACAGATGGTGTACATCAGCCCAGCATCACTGTGAGGGTGTCTCTGAGCTGGCTTTACCCATTGATGAAAGGTAAAATTAGGTCAAGTTGTTAAATGAGGTAGGGCTGAATTTTACGTCACTCAAACTATATGTAGGTATATGCATTTCATCAATTGGAGAGGGAATTACCCTATAGATCTTAACTACCTTGGCATCAGCCTGGAAATTAAACTGAGCTCAGATCAGATGTTCATTACTGCTGCCATCAAAGGGTCTTTGTTCCCTCAGTCAAACACCACCTCCTGATCCTTCTTTACTGCAGTATTATTGAGCCCATCTTCCTGTACTGCACCACCTTCTATTTCATCATTCTCACCTTCACCAAGAAAAAGCTCTCGAAAATCACTAACATGTCTTCCAAAATAATTGGTCATCCCATTCCCAACTTGTCAATCGTCATCAACACAGCCACCATCCATTGAACATGTACCATAGAAAAGAACCCCTACCACCTTCTGAACACTTTCTTCCCCTTTCTCCCCTCTAGCTGCAGATACAGACTGCTAATCTATATTTTAAAAATCACATTTTAGGAAGAGTGATTTTTAAAAAACTGCTGGAGGACTTCAACACTCACGTGGGCAGCGACAGTGTTACCTTGGAGGGGCGTGATTGGGAGGAACGGCCTCCCCGATCTGAACCCGAGTGGTGTTCTGTTATTGGACTTCTGTGCTAGTCAGTTTGTCCATAACGAACACCATGTTCAAACATAAGGGCGTCCGTCAGTGCACATGGCACGAGGACACCCGAGGTCGGAGGTCAATGATCGACTTTGTGGTCGTGTTATCTGACCTTCGGCCGTATGTCTTGGACAGTCGGGTGAAGAGAGGGGCTGAGCTGTCCACTGATTATCACCTGGTGGTGAGTTGGATCCGCTGGCGGAGGAGGAAGTTGGACAGACTTGGCAGGCCTAAACGTGTTGTGAGGGTTTGTTGGGAACGTCTGGCGCAGGGGTCACTAACTCCGTTCCTTGAGAGCTACCATCCTGTAGGTTTCTGCTCTACCTCCTATTCAGCACACCTGATTCAACTAATTAGCCACTCAATTGCCCAGCTTAGTGATCTTGTTAAGTAGCTAATTAGTTGAATCAGGTGTGCTGAATAGGAGTTAGAGCAGAAACCTACAGGATGGTAGCCCCCCAGGGATGGAGTTGGTGACCCCTGGTCTGGCGGAACCCTCTGTCAGAGGGGTTTTCAATTCTCACCTCCGGGAGAGCTTTGACCAGATCCCAAGGGAGTCTGGAGACATTGAGTCTGAATGGACCATGTTCTCCACCTACATTGTTGACGCGGCCGTTCGGAGCTGTGGCCGTAAGGTTTCCGGCGCCTGTCGCGGCGGCAATCCCCGAACCCGGTGGTGGACACCGGAAGTAAGGGATGCCGTTAAGCTGAAAAAGGAGTCCTATCGAGCTTGGTTGGCTCATGGGACTCCTGAGGCAGCTGACAAGCGTGCTGCAGCCCGGGCGGTGGCGGAAGCAAAAACTTGGGGATTGGGAAAAGTTCGGGGAGGCCATGGAGGAGGATTATCAGTCGGCCCCGAAGAGATTCTGGCAAACCATCCGGCGCCTCAGAAGGGGGAAGCAGTGCCATGCCAACACTGTTTACAGTGGAGGTGGGGAGCTGTAGACTTCGACTGTGGATATTGTTGGCCGGTGGAAGGAATACTTCGAGGATCTCCTCAATCCCACTGACACGCCTTCCGTAGAGGAAGCAGAGGCTGGGGACCCAGAGGCTGATTCATCCATCACTCGGGCTGAAGTCACTGAGGTAGTTCGGCAGCTCCTCGGTGGCAAGGCACCGGGGGTGGATGAGATCTGCCCTAAGTACCTCAAGTCCCTGGATGTTCTAGGGCTGTCTTGGTTGACACGCCTCTGCAACATCGCGTGGCAGTTGGGGAAAGTGCCTCTGGACTGGCAGACCGGGGTGGTGGTCCCTTTATTTAAGAAGGGGGACTGGAGGGTGTGCTCCAACTACAGGGGAATCACACTCCTCAGCCTCCCTGGTAAAGTCTATTCCAGGGTGCTGGAGAAGAGAATTCGGCCGATAGTCGAACCTCGGATTCAGGAAGAACAATGCGGTTTTCATCCTAGTCGTGGAACACTGGACCACCTCTATACCCTCCGCAGGGTGCTTGAGGGTTTATGGGAGTTTGCCCAACCAGTTCACATGTGTTTTGTGGACTTGGAGAAGGCATTCAACCGTGTCCCTCATGGCATTCTGTGGGAGGTGCTTCGGGAGTATGGAGTCCGGGGCCCCCTACTTAGGGCCGTGCGGTCTCTGTATGACTGGAGCAGGAGCTTGGTTCGCATTGCCGGCAGTAAGTCAGACCTGTTCCCGGAGCATGTTGGACTCCGGCAGGGCTGCCCTTTGTCACCAGTTCTGTTCATTATTTTTATGGACAGAATTTCTAGGCGCAGCCAGGGGCCGGAGGGAGTCCGGTTTGGGGACCACAGGATCTCATCTCTGCTTTTTGCGGATGATGTTGTCCTGTTGGCTCCTTCAAACCAGGACCTTCAGCATGTACTGGGGCAGTTTGCAGCCGAGTGTGAAGCGGCTGGGATGAGAATCAGCACCTCTAAGTCCGAGGCCATGGTTCTCGACCAGAAAAAGGTGGCTAGCCCCCTCCGGGTTGGAGGAGAGCTCCTGCCTCAAGTGGAGGAGTTTAAGTATCTTAGGGTCTTGTTCACAAGTGAGGGAAGTATGGAGCGTGAGATTGACAGACGGATCGGTGCAGCGGCAGCAGTAATGCGGTCATTGTATCGTTCTGTTGTGGTGAAGAAGGAGCTGAGCCGAAAGGCAAAGCTCTCAATTTACCAGTCAATCTAAGTTCCTACCCTCACCTATGGTCATGAACTTTGGGTCATGACCGAAAGAACGAGATCTCGGATACAAGCAGCTGAAACAAGTTTCCTCCACAGGGTGGCGGGGCGCTCCCTTAGTGATAGGGTGAGAAGCTCTGTCACCCGGGAGGAGCTCAGAGTAGAGCCGCTGCTCCTCTATGTCGAGAGGAGCCAGCTGAGGTGGCTCGGGCATCTATATCGGATGCCCCCTGGGCGCCTTCCTGGGAAGGTGTTCCGGGCATGCCCCACCGGGAGGAGGCCCCGGGGAAGACCCAGGACACGCTGGAGGAACTATGTCGCTCGTCTGGCATGAGAACGCCTCAGGATACCCCCGGAAGAACTGGAGGAAGTGTCCAGGGAGAGGGAAGTCTGGGCATCCTTGCTTAGACTGCTGCCCCCGCAGCCCGGCCCCGGATAAGCGGAAGAAGATGGATGGATGGATGGATGGACTTTAGGAAGAGCTTTTTGCCCTAAGCCATGAATGAGGCAAAGCTTGCGGAACTAGTTCTGGCAGACAACTCCAGACATGCCCACGGCCTCATACACCCGAGCATTTCAGACACTGCTATACTCTTTTGGTAGGCAGGCTATTAACGCTGTTCTCCTGCAAAATGTGCCCCTACCTGCTACTGCAGTGCATCGCTCTCTGCTGCTGAATCACACCTGCCTGCTGCTAGTTAACATCCCACCTCCACACCTTCATCCACCTTTGGCTCGAAATCTCCCTTGTGGAGGATATCTTGATACTCCCTACTCTCTTCTCCATCTCAGTAGGCGGCAGGGTGTGTCAGGGTCAGAACCTAAGTGCCAAACTCGTATTGCATTTGATTGTTAATATTACAATTAATGGTTTTCACGTGAGGTGGCTCAGAGAACATTCTTAACCCCATAAAACATACAAACTCCAATATGGGTCAGTCAAATGCAGCTGCCGCATTCAAACCTGTGGAACTTCAAGCCTATTTTAAATTCTTGTGGAGATCCCAAGGTTTCCATCAATTCCAAAGATGTCAAGTTGAATTACAGGGAAACGTATAAAATCATGCACAAGATCTAGACATGTTCCATATGATCTAAAACATGGCATCCTGGGTTTGAAGATTTCACTCAATTATAAATGTGATGTAGCCTCAGTGAAGTGCTGTAACTTGCAGACAGAGAATAAGTATGTGACATTGTTTTTCAACATGAAAAAAATGCCTTTTTTTTTTTTTTTTTTTTTTTTACTTTGAACCTACTTAAAGGGAAACCTTTGTGAAACGTAAGAGTTTAGGGGGTTAAATTTACCTGGCACAATAAAATAGACAGGTGTCGATGTTCTTGGTTGTTTGATGTTTTTCTTGCATGTTCATTGCGCATAGACTGTGAAAATAGAATTCCTTTATGGAGGATGATAAAAATGAAAATGAATCTGAATGAATCTGCAATAATTGCAGATGTTTATCATGAATTCAGTGCGACTAAATTGCAACAACTAAATGAGCATAAAAGAAAATTATATTTTTATCTTCCTCTGAACTCTTAACATCACTCTAGTATCATTTGTAAAGCATAAAACAGGATGTGCTAATCAGGCACATGCAACTGAGAAGTGTAGCACATCCACAGCTCAGGCACAGCTTTTTTTAGAAAAATGTTGGGCTCTGTTTTCATCCTTCCCAAACAGAAATGCATATGGTAACAATATTCACAATTTTGTCCATCATAAATAGCATATTTATCGCCTTTGGCCAGGTTGGTATTTCCCTGCTCTGTCATAAACGCATTTTCAACACAGTGGGTTGAACCCCACATTGGGAGGGTGTGTCAATGAATAAAGCTGCCACCATGCAATTTTCCTGGCAAAGACCGCGCTTGCATTTTGACTCACCCAGACCATCTTTAAACGTAGATGCTGTAACTCTATGGTAATTTTATGAGACCAAATTGAAGCCAGCAAAGGTGTCTGCAAATAGAATAATATTTCCTTCCTATTATCACTTTTGTTATGTACCCTATGCATAATGCCTACAATATGGTGGTGGGGTCAACTGAGAAGGGGAGGGTGAAAGGGTATTTTTATACGTCATCATCGTGTAATTTTTTTTTTTTTTTGTGTGTGTAAGTGGGGGAAATACAAATAATTAATTCAGTTTCACACATGTGGCACCGCCACATAATTAAGGTAAAATGCATTTGAATAAACCTAGTGTTGAATTGCAGTCTTTAAAATTGTGTCATTGCTATTTTACGTCTCCACTCTGTGTATGTAGCCTCGCATTTGCGCCATGTCCGTTTGTTATTGCTCGTTTCTTTTGGTATGGCCGAGAAAATCAGCTGAGTGTCAGCTGACACAGCAGATAGCTGACTGGCAGACTGATCCGGCCCGCAAAGTAAGGAGAAGTTTTAGAAAAGTGGGAAGGGAAGTAGCGGGTGAGAGAGATCCGTAAAAATTCATGGAATCTGCAAGTGACCTGAGCACTATAATATTTAAACAAAGTTTTGTGAAATTAAATGCTACAGCAGAATTAGCTAAATGCCACGTACTAAAAAGAATAGATTTATCCTAAAATACTTATCATTTAAGAAAACAGATGTTGAGCTATGCCCAGTGAGATTTTTTCCTTTTTGTTACGGTTTATTTTTTTTTCTCGTTGGTCAGGCCTTTTCATTTATTTTTTTTATTTTTATTTTTATTTATTTATTTTTTTGCCTAGTTGGAAAAACGTTCACTTTTTGCTTTTAATGCCATGATATGGATTATTTTTGTTTTTTTTTTTCATTTTATTGAGTGCCTTTTTTTGTACTTTGCTTGATGTTATCAGAAAAAGTTAAAGCCTGCTTACAAGTAAATGTCATAATTTATATGTCAGAGCTATGTATCTGATATGTGCATGATGTACAGTGGTGTGCAGTGATGATAATACACTTAACAAAATGAAGATAAATCAGAGACCAGGTACCATTCAAGTATTTATTTCTTGTAATATTGGATCATATAGATGAAAATAAGTAAAGAGATAACAATATACAGTAAAAACAAAAATAATGAGGTCTTTTTGAGAGAAAAAGTAAATATCTAGTGTGGCCACCCTTTTTGCTTTGATTACAGCATTTAATCTTTCAAGCATTGTGTTCATACACTTTTTATTTCCTCATTCACGAAACCATTCTGTATGGTTTGAAGTTCATTCCAAAGAGATTTTTTCAATGTTATAATAGATTTGCTCAACTGGATTAAGGTCTGAACTTCGAGCAGGCCAAGTCATAACTTTTATGTCACCAAATGTGTCTTTTTGACAGAGATAATTCTTGCACAACTTAGAAATGTGTTTAGGGTCATTATTTTGTTGAAAATAAAATCCTCGACCAATTAGTCTCCTTTCAGATAGCACTGCATGCCTCAGAAGGATGCTGTGATGCTTCTTTTGATCCATGATTCAGTCAATTTTTATGAGAGCAGCGGCTCCTTCCGCGCAGACTGAACCCCCAAGCCATAGTATAACCACCTCCATGTTTCACTGAAGGAGTTAAACAGTGATTTTTGAAACGTTCTCCGAATTTTGACTCATTGGCCCAAAGGACATGTTCCCAGTCCATTGGTGTCCAATCCTTCAATTTCTTGGCAAACTCGTCTTTTTTTGATGTTGCCTGCAGTGGATGCAGCAGCTGGCTGCCTCACTAGCTTCGGACCTCAAAGTTTTTGCATGCACTGACATCAGAAAGCAAAAGTCTTGAAGTTAAATTCTTCTTTTAGTATCTTTGTACAAAACTGAAATCATGCAAAATAGAAAAATATTAGACTTTCGACTTTTCTTAGTAAACTAACCGAAATTAGTGCGCTGGTCAAAAGACCGTGTTGCATCAAGGTCCAGTGGTTTCTGCCGTTTCGCGGGCTCACCATGTATTTATACTATACTCACAGCAGCCAATGAGAAAACACCATTCTATCGCGTCATTAGTCACTGGCCAAACCTTCATTCCACATTACAACACGGAACAGAAAATACTTCAAACCCAAACATCTCAAACAGAATATTGATTCAAATTATCTTAAATTATATGTGTAGAAAATGGCTACAACACCCGCTCTTGGCAGCAACACAACCAATCGGACCATTTTCACACAGGCCTCTGGAAATAGCAGATCTTGATACTTTCATCTCTTCACTTCTGGCACTATGAATACTATCACAAAATTGTCGTGCTGTTAACCGCCGATTTTTTTTCTTACTTGTCATACACAGATAATGAACACCAGAGACACTTAACTTCTGTTTTGCGCCTCTATTGCCACTAGTTTTCAGTGAACTGGTCCCTTTGAAACCCTTGATGCATTTCTTACAGAGCCATGGCAACATTTTACATCTTCAGCATCATTTAAGGCCACATTGTGGCTACAAACAATCTCAGAGAGCTCTTTCCGTTGTGCCATCATGTTTCAAACTATGACACTGCTCAAAATTCATGTCACCATATACACTGAAAAAACTGACCATCAGAGGTAATTTTGCAGAATAACGTTGCCTCAAACCAGTTAAAACAAGTTTTTTTAGCATCAATAATCATGAAATGAGCCTTTCAACATGCATTCAGGCTATGCAAGAGTCAGAAAAATGAGCCCCTAAGAACCATACTGGGCCATCCCGCACATTTGGCAAAAATCAGTTGAGGTTGTGAGCATGTGCAGAAAACTGAGATCTACATTTCCTAAATGGGCCAACCCAATCTTCTCACATGGATTGTTAATACAAGCAAACATCTTCTCTGCCCCTGTACTTATGCACTGCGCTGCCTTAGCCATAGTGGGCCATCCCACAACCTTCCCATAATTCATTGTAAATATGGAGGCTAGGTATCTCACTGATGAGGAATTGCATCCTATGATTGACGATGATGGTGAAGTGGAAGATGACAGAGACCCAGAGTTTGTCCCAAATGAATCAGAAGATGATGGTTCCTCTTCAGAAGGAGGTAGGTTTCACTTTAAGTGATGATTATGCATCGAAAACCTGCGCAAAAAGTGCATGTGCATAATTTCACATATCTTGAGTTTGTAACATATGTAGTGTTTTTGTTGCCAGTTGCTCTAGATGACACAGGAGGCTGGCAACTTTGAGTCCCATTTTCTCAAAAGTACCCCAACATGGGTTGGCCCGGTATGGTTCTTAGGGGCTCAAATATAATTTGCAACACCATTCAATTGTTATTAAAAAAAAAAATTGATGTTCTCAGTGTTTTTGTTTATTACCCATATTTTTCCCTCAATACACTTGTGGGAATGATTTTCACCAAAAAATTATAGAGAGGTAATATATGAGGACCCTTTGAAATGAAAGTGGTGGTGTAAGGCCACGCCTCCAGCCTTCAAACTCATCGGTATATTAAGACCTGGACTGCATTCTCAGCTCCGCAATCATTGCATGCTGCTGTTGTTCCTTTCCACTGTGTGGTAGTGTTGTGCTCTTTAAGACCTAACCTCGCACTTAATCTTTGTGAAGTCTCGTAATCCATAAGCCTGCATTGAATCTCTACTCTTGTATAGACTTGTCTCCTACGAATCGCATGTATATATTATATCTCTTGAACCAAGTGCTGTTTTTGTTTGTCTCAGCACTTTTATATTTTTATTAAGGAACCTCATTTCTTTTTTCTTTTCTGTTTGTTATACATTGTTACTGTAGCTAAAGCCAAGTGGCTGCATTACTAATCAGGAACCTCGATTCCTCAATTGTTTTGTATTGCTTCGTGTATGCCTTCTTGCTTTGCCAAATGCATATTAAATACAACCAAGCCCATCCTTGCACCTGAATCCAGCCCTCAACTTCCTGTCCTCCGTGCACATTACCCGTGTGCAAAGCACAACCCTTAAAGGCGGTGTATAATCATCAATGCACACTACTGTATTTATATTTTCTTTTGCTCACAATTGATGTTTAGCTGCACAGCTTACAGCCATAAATGAGTTTGCTGACTTAGCTCCAGCTTGTCAACATAGTTCTTTAAATTAAATTTGATTTGATTTATTCGATAAAAAATGTAAAACTACAGACAAGTACAATATACATTTAAAATCAGGATGGCACAAAAAAGTGCAAGCACTTATTTCCACTGTGGTCCTATTTATGACTTTACAAACATAGAAAACTGAACTAGAATTACAAAACATTTACAAAATAAATGTTATTACAAAATTAAGTTATTACACTGCCCTGCATCATTTTTGCTAAATAAAATACAATGCTTGTCTCTTACTAACTTTGGGGTGCTGATTCCAAAAAAAGTGCCTGTTTTGCTTCACCATGTCACATTTTCTCACAGTGTATTATGTGCATTTCATAGCATTGTCACTTTTGACAACCACTATGAAGGTTAAGAAGTCTTGTATCATCCCTTAAACACCAGAAACCTGCCACAAATGATTTTCATCTTCCTCTGAACCTAGTGAGGACTATCTGATATCACCTCAGTACAAGAGAAGAGATATCTGCGCTGCCACATCCTATGGTATTCTTCTTCTATGATGTTTATTGGCAGTTGGCAAACCAGTTTACACTCCTCATATCCTTTGACTAAAGCACTAAAATAGTGCTTTGAATCCTCTAACTTCCACAGGAACTCCTTCAAATAAAAAGCATAGTGCCTGAGTAACTAAAATGTAAAAATTCAATGCAAAACGAAGATGGACTGCCGACGATGGAATCAGATTTTGACTAGCAATGGATTCACTTCATTAGGCTAAGAATTGCCTAATGACGCATGCCCAGTAATCGTGATGCAGCTCCTTTACAGGGATTAACAAAGTCAACTATACCTTCTAGGCATTCTTTTTGATTTTTGCCTTGAAGAATGATCCTCTCCATAAGGCTGGAATTTTAGGGACAGTAAATAAATGTCTTGGGGTAAATTTTATGTGACTTTGATATTCCTGGACTATTTAATTGGAGAAAAACGCATCAATTGAGGGATTTCTGCACTGATTTCTATTTTGCACTATATCCAGTTAAACCTCAAATCCTTTTTTTTTTTTTTTTTTTTTTTTAGGGGTTAGGTATTGTAGATCTTCTTTTTTCCTAGCCTTGTATTCAGCATGGAGCTCACACATACATCACCCTTCCATTTCGATTTAAATAAGCAACTACTTAAGAGCCTATGATTGAAACATTACTGTAGTGATGAATATGTTTCAGCTGGCAATAATCCTTTTAATCCTGACTGATTCAGTGTGTGACCTCATTTCTGAAAAATAAGCAATCCTCTACAATGTTTATCGCCAATAAACATTATAGAAGAAGAATAAGGGCATAGTACAATCACAGCAGCCATCAAAGTAATAAATAATTTTATTGTTTCCTTAGACAATAGGCAACACTGTGCAGCACTTTTTATAGATTTGTCTAAAGCTTTTGACACAGTGGATCAGAAAATGATGACGCATTGACTCTCGGAGATAGGGCTTTCAGAACATATGATCAGGTGGTTTAGAAATTATAACATAACATAACATAACATAACATAACATGAGTGGCGAGAACAGGCCGTTCAGCCCAACTAGGCTCGCCAGTTTCTTTTTGCTATTGTGAATATATTACTTCAGATACTCAATGACTCAATGGTATCTAGCATTAAGTCAAGTCTGCTTTTGATAATTCCCAAGGTTTCTGCTTCAACAATATGGTCAGGCAAGCTATTCCACATCAAAATTACTCTTTGGGTGAAAAAATATTTCCTAATATCCATGCTAAATTTACCCTTGGTCAACTTCTATGTGTGATCCCGAGTTCTACTAACAAAACTTGGTCGAAGGAATCCAACATAATTCACCTTGTTAATCCCTTTGACATATTTAAAGACTTCAGTCTGATCACCCCTGAGTCTCCTTTTCCTAAGACTAAAGAGATTAAGGATCTTCAGCCTCTTCTCACAGCTTTCATCTGTTATACCTGGAATCAGCTTAGTGGCTCTTTCCTGAACTTTTTCTAGAGCCTCTATATCTTAAAGTATTGTCCCCAGAACTGTACACAATACTCCAAATGTGGTCTGACGAATGTGTTGTACAAGAGAAGTATGACCTCCTTGGATTTGTACTCAATACTTTTGGCAATGTATCCCAGCATCCAATTGGCTTTTTTTTAACTGCTACAGCACAATGGCTAGAACCTGTGAGGGTTTGGTCAACAATCACTCCCAGATCTGTTTCATGTGGAGCACATTCCAGTTTTAAACCTCCCATTAAGTAATCCTGTCTAATATCTTTATTACCTACATGTACAACTTTACATTTCGCTACATTAAATTTCATTTTCCACATTTCTGCCCAATTCTGGATTCAATCTAAATCATCTTGAATCATTTTAGTGGACTCTAAACTATTTGCCAAACCTCCCAATTTAGTATCATTTGCAAATTTAACTAATTTGCTCTCAATATTCTTATCAAGGTCATTAATGTAGATGAGGAACAGCAGAGGTCCCAACACTGATCCCTGAGGGACACCACTCCCCACCATACCTAGCTCAGATGAGATTCCACAGACCGCCACTCTTTGTGGTCGATGTCAATGTGTGCAATTCTCAGGCAGTACCTCTGGCTCCCTTGTTATTCCTAAAGGTGTCCCACAGGGGTCAGTTCTTGGGCCCCTTCTATTTACCATCTACATCAATAACTTAGGTCAAAATGTCTCGAATGCTAATTTTCATTTTTATGCTGATGATACGGTTTTACACTGCTCAGCACCATCATTGAAGCAGGCTCTTTGTAATCTTCAGACAGCTTTTGATTCTGTGCAAAGTAACCTCTATAAATTAAAACTAGTGCTGAATGCTTGCAAAACCAAACTCATGGTTTTTACAAATTCAAAAAAGAAGCATTCTGACCTTCCCTCTGTTACTATCTTTCAGGGCATTAAAATTGAGTCTGTGCTGCAATATAAATACATTGGTATCTTATTAGATGACTCCCTTTCTATTAAGTCCCAGATACAACAACTTGTAAGGAAGCTTAAACTAAAACTGAATTTTTATTTTAGAAACAAATCTTGCTTCTCCTTTGAGACAAAAAAAAATTACTTGTTGCTACTACTTTTAGGGCTACACTTGATTACGGTGACATAATTTACACACATGCTTCCTCACAATGCCTTCGTAAACTGGACATTTCTTGCCATGGAGCACTGAGATTCATCACAAACTGTAAAGCTCTGAATCATCATTGTTCCTTGTATGCACAAGAGGCTTGGCCTGCTCTGTCCACACGCAGGCAAATTCATTGGTATATTTCTTTTTATAAGGCAATTCTTGGTTGGCATCCACTACATGTATGCAACCTCTTAAACAAAAACCCGCTAGTATTTACAATCTGCGTTCCCAGGAATTATTCTTGTTAACTGTTCCAAAAGTCCGTACTGAGCTAGGAAAGACAGCTTTCAGGTATTCTGCTCCCACTTCCTGGAACATGTTACAAGATAACTTAAGTCTTTTCAAACCAGTTTCATTTGGTGCCCTTAAATCCTTAATGAATCGAGTGGTATCAGGCTCATCAGACTGCTGTTGTTTTAGCTAAGGTACTCTATTTGGATGATGTGATGATTTTTTTGACTGTTTTAATTTGTGTTTTAAACTGTATACTCTTTAAATGTTTTTTTTCTCGACTGATTCTACTTATTTATTGATGCTATTTTTGCTATGAGCTGTATATTATATTCATACATATTTTTTATTTGTTTGTTTGTTCTTTTTTTGTCTGTTCTTAATTGTTTAAATTGTTTGGTTCGTGATTTGTTTTATGCACTGCTGCCAGTCCTCGCCAGGACACACTTGTAAAAGAAATTTTTATTCTCAATGTGGCTTTCCTGGTTAAATAAAGGTTAAATAAAAATAAAAATAAAACCTTCTTCTTCTATGATTGTGGTTGGCAAACCAATTTACATTCTTCATATCCTTCAGCTAAAGCACTAAACTAGCGCTTTGAATCCTTGCATTTCCATAGAAAACTCTTTAATATAAGAAGCATAATGCCTGATTAACTATAATATATAAATACAACGCAAGACAAAGACGGATTCGCAAGGATGGAATCAGATTATGACTTACAGTCATGCAGATTCACTGTGTTAGGATGTAAGTTCTGAGCATGCACAGTAATCGTGACACAGCTCCTTTAAATTCCATGCTAATTCCAAGTGCATAGAAAAGCCACGAGTTCCACAATATGAAGTATATTTGGCTCCATAAACTAGCCATATTCAACCTCTTAAAATGACTGTAGGCATTCTGCAATATAATCGGTTTTGACATTGTGGGTATTTGGGGGCATGTACTGAATATTTAATATCCTGTATTACACTTCAGTCTAAAGGTGTCATTTAGAAGTATTGCCTTGTTGTGGCCGAGAAATGATTTGGCCAAAAAATGTGTTCTGTTTTCATGAGTGTGCAAGATGAATCACTTTAATTGTTTGGCCGAAGGTTCCAATGATGAAATGAATCAATCATGAAATCATTAATCATGAAATGAACCAATATTGAAAAATATGCCATCGCCTTGCAGTTTAAAACTAAATCAAATTCATGTTTGATGTGAATTCCTTTAGCCTAATAATTAGGAACACTGTCCTGTAATTCTATAATTTAAGGTAGGGTTTTTGCTCAACCCAAGCATATTGGAGAACTTGCCACAGTTCCTCTGCCAACAAACCATGCTAATAGCTTGTACCTCTGTTGGTAATCCCAGACAGCCTTGATGACATTAAGATAGGGCTCTGTCAAGGCTATTTCATCTATTTCAATGCTTTCAATGAAATACAAACATTTGTTTGCAAAAGTATTTTTTACTTAATATTTGGTATTTCAGATGTACTTTTTATCTTCAGCAACACGAATGTGGGGAATAATTTTGTTTTGGGTGTTGATTTTTTTTTTAAATAAAAAAAAATCTAAGGTGCCTAAAGCTCTGTTTTAGGGCCTGAATTAATCTCCTCTACTCATCAAAGTGCAATGAATGAATTTATCCTCTGTGGATGGTGTGTCAGAAAAAAGAGGCCATGTGGCTTTATCTGTTCCTTAAATAGACTGTGTGCCATTTTGATCAGTGCGAACTGCACACCTGTCTCACTGGCCTTGAATTTGATTGAAGAGGAATAGACAGAAAAGATATAAATGCAAACATTCCCAGTTCTGAAAAACAACACACCAAAATGACTAAACTATGTGGGGTTCTGTGCTTAACCCTTTAACCGCCCACTCAACCTTTCGGTAGAGCACATTTTGAGCCGCTGTATCTCACTGAAAGATGTGTTGAACTTAATTGGATTTTTTCAGCATAACATTCCTCAACCGAGTGTTAGAGATGGCTTAATCAACGAATCAAAACATGCTTTACCAAAAGGTTGAGGCAATTAAAGGGTTAATGACCACACTAAACATCAATAGATTGAGAATTTTCACTCTTTTGTGGACTTCTCAGATACAGCATCACTGCAATATAATCACACCTCTAACTATTCACCGTGTTTACAACACAATGCAAGATGCTCTAAAATCTGCCATTTTATTCCATCGTCATTCTTTTAAAAAAATAAAACAAAAAAACATGAAATTAAGAACATATATGGTCGCATGGTCTCCTCAGAAACCAGTATTACTCCAATGATGCTGGCCTTATGGACCTCATTGGTCTACTCAATAATGAGAACAAAAGGATGCAGACACTGAAAAGTATTATCCTCAGCGGTACTCAATCCCCCCAAAAACCTTTTACAGTTAAATACGTTTAGTGGTCTAATTATCTCAAAGCACCATATTCTGCTTTAACATATGCAGGTGAATAAAAGGTTAATTGCCACTAGTTCTGAATTCAGTATCCAGGTCTTCTGCTTTACTCAAGGCCACTACTCTGTGTATTACCCCACCATCAGCAGAAGTAAAGAAACAAACTTAGATTGAAATTAAAGCACAAGCCAAAAAGGTAGCTTCTCTCTTTCAGTTTGCAATAGTTACTCTTTTTTTTTTTACAACACTTATTTTAGTCTGGCATATTAGTAGCCACCTAAGGACCTAGGTGAGCTTTGTTTACTGAAAGGACCCCAAGCACACCTGAGTTTGTTCATTGCTAAGTTCTCATGCTGGTCTGCTGTGCATTTGTGGCATGACTTGTCTTAGGTAAAGTTGTGAGTACATCAAAGAGTAAGTTTTTGCGATTCTTAATTATGGTCAGTGGTGAAAAATCTATGTGTGTCGTTAGTTACGCAATTTAATTTTATTAATGTTAACCACAGTTTTTATATTGTATAAAATTCACTATAGCATCCTTCCTACCATGACAATGTTCTCTGTAATGCATTGAATAAGCAATAGATTTTCATGTCAGTCTGTTTTCTCATGTGTTTGCATTGTGCTTCGTGTGTTTGGTATCTTCAGTACATCAATATACCGTTGCAACAAACAACAGATAAAATTTTAAAAAATTGTCAACCTTGGTATTCCTTCCTGGTGAAAGCTAAGAGTAGAAAATATAAAGTAAAAAAAAAAGAAAAAAGAATTATAAAGTAAAATGTTGAACATTATATAACAATTAAAATAAGTGGGCAGGATTGTGGATGGAATACATGTATTATGTATTACATCAAGGCTTTAAAAATCTTGTGAACTGTACTTTTGCTATTGCGTGTGCATATTTTCTACTCTTTTGACAGTAGCCTTACTAGGAAATACTTTATACAATATCTACCATGATTGCTTTTGTTTATGACATTTATTGACATTTTGAAAATGTGGTCTGTTAACAAATTATAGATGGACTGGTTGCAATTATTATAAGACCCAGAAATATCAAGTAACATTTCTCGAACATGAAGCCGCACCTTTGTGAAAGGTATTTTGATAAAGAGTACATGACTTGTAAATCTGTCATTTTGCACTCTGAAAGTTATGAGAACAGCCAATCAGATGAGAGCTAACTATAGGCTTGCAGTGAGACAACTGGGGGGAATTAATGAACATATAATCATAGGGACACTGCTCAGCATATGCCTGTCCTGTTCACCCAGAATTGAGCCAGCTGGTCCTACCAAACATTCATAGGCTTGGGGATGTAAGAACTGAAGTGACTCAAATCTGCAAGGATGTTGTGCCTGGTTAGTGCATAGTCAGCACAACTTCACCCAACACTAACATTCTACTGAGTTTTTCCACAAACTCGCCGTGTTTAGGCATCAAATCTTTATTACGCCATTAAAATCAAAAAAGCACTTCAATATTTTATTCCCTTAGACCCAAACCAAGAATTCTGTTTTTGCTCTTTGCAGCTAATTGATTGAGTGAGCAAAAGACGTAATTTCACGGGGGACTGTAAACGTAGATCTGGAGGCAACAAAACGTTAGAGGAGGCGTTGGGTGAGAAATGGCAGGTGTTCTCCCTTCTTTTCCCAAGGCTCCATGGTCAAGGCTGGACTCTGAGGAAGGTAAATAAATAAAGAGCCCAGGACCAGCTCAATATAGCCAACATATCAGGTAATGATTTTACAGCTTCAAAGCTGTAGTGAGTATAGCCCCCAAACCAGAGAAGCACAGGCTGTTAGGCTAAATTACCATGGTGATAAACTCTCTCTTTTTATTACTATTGCAGAGGAGATGCGCTCAGTTTATTTGGTTCGAGACTGTCATGGGCTTAAGAGATTAGCTTATGAACTTTCTGGGAGTAATGCATACTTCTTTTTTCTGAAGTTTTTTTTTTTTTTTTTTTTTGCCATTGTCGAGCTATTTCAATAATGATGTATTTTATTATATAAATTTATTGTATTTTGTCGATAGAGAAATTAATAGATTAAAAAATGGCAGTTGCAGCAAATACGCAGCCATTTGTTCCAGTTTGCGGCACATCTCTGTTTTATCTGGAATTATTCTCCTGGATCACGGTGCACTGCATCTGCACACTGTAGCACTGTTTCTGCCTTCAGTGGTCAGTAACTGGAATCTGTCACTGCAAAGATTAAAACTGCAGGGCTGATCCAGTTGCTGCCCTATGGTGGTAGGGAAGACTGCTCATCTGAGTACATTGCTCATCGTCAGGATTGACATGAAGAGTGCAGCTGATCCTTTGTAATGCACAGCTGAATAGAATGATTTTTGCAAAAGCCCCAAGATATCAACACCAAACCACCAACAAAATACCAGTTCCCTATTTCTGTGTTCCCACTTTTAGACGTCTTGTGCATTTTGATTGACCTCCTACTCCAATCGGAACACACCCCAGATCCTAATCACCCGATGCTGATAGCCCAATTAAATTCTGCAATCAGGTGAATTAGAATCCATGAATTGAATTTCAGGGAAAAGTCTTCTAAATGCAGATTTTCCGGGATGTCCCCGCTTATGTCAACAAGACAATGGCATGCCACATTCTGTACTTGAAAAACATTGTAGCTTCTGAGAGTGCAGCTGCTAGACCGGCCTGCCTCCAGTCCAGACAAGCCTCTCTTGTAAGTCCCACGGTCCTGATTAACACCAAAAGGTGACAGAGCCTTTGCAATTACTGCTCTGTGATTGTGGAACCAGTTGTCGTTTGATATTAGATATGCCCCCTCAATCTCTTTTTTTGAAGTTGTGCAAAAGACTCATTTTTATTAGAGCATTTTTTTTTAAAATTCTGTTATTGTTAGTATGATTCTCTTTGTGTTTTTGCTTTTTAGATTATATTTTTAATGTTCTTTAGAACAGCTCTTTGGTGCTATCCTTTTATAAAGCAGCTTGGTCAGCTTTAGCGGTGTTTAAACATGCTCGAGAAATAAACTTCGCTCACTAACTAACTGTTTCGATTGCTTTTTTATAGCAATTTGTCGTGTCATTTTTTTGCCATAAATTGCCACTTTAATTGGAGTCTGTTGGAGTGATAATGTTTTACGATTCTGTTTTCAATATTGAAGAGGGTGAATAGACTTTTCAGATTATTCCTTTTTGATTTTACTTGCTTTATCTATAGTTGCCAACTTCTTCAGAATTGGGGTTATATTTTTGCCCATGCATTTATTCAGGTTATTTCCTTTAATTTGTTACCGGTCTGTGTGAGCAGAATATATGGGCTGTAATGACACCAAGCGTTTGGAACTGAATACAGCTATAATTTTTCAGTCATATGCCTTTAAATATGGAGATGTATTCTCTTAGAAACAGTGGGCCCCATTCATGAATTGTATCAGCGCTGCTGAGCAAAGCAGCAGAGGACACTGCGGCAGGAATACAACTGGTTATTTTTGTGTGGAATACTATTGGTTATTTTTGTTTTCACATCACGCTCGTTAGCAAATATAATTTGGCTTGAAAAATAGCTCCTCATGGTTATAGTTTTCCCTTTCAGAACAGAGAAGGATGTGAAATCAGATGATTTTAGTCAAAGAAACCAATGCCAGATCAGCGCTTACACTGGGAAGACAAGATGCAACACAAATCATCGCTTAACATTACATAATTACGGGTTTTTTTTCTTTCTTTCTTTTTACATTCACAACCAACAACACATGGACTTTGGTCATTTTTTTATTTGTCAAAAAAAATTCTTGACTCCCATATCTGTTATATTTTACCAGTTCTCCATCAGCAATCCCACTGAAGAGTACATGTCAAGCAGCACTGTCACTGAGATGGGACGAGCAGACACCCGACTTTCAAGTTTCTCTGTCCTACTCGTGCTTTTTGTATGCTTACTCTTGTTTCTGCTCGCGTTAATCATTGTGATGCTGTGCCGAATGAAGCACACCATCTCCCCACTGCGCTCCGATGTGGAGACCGTGGATCAGACAGAGTTGTTTGCTGAAGTGGAACATTGCACTGTAGAGTTGTGAACAGGAGACTGATCATGGTAAGCCTTGCCGTGAGACTGATTAAGCTAAAGATATGAGTGGAAATGTAATGTGCATATTCATTTAACTGTTTTGCTATTTGTCTATGGTATTATTTATTTCTGTAATGAAATTCACAAGCTGCCTGGAATGGCATTTAATTACAAAGTAATATTTCAATGCTTCCAGTTCAAGAGAGCACAGAGATTTACGTGATGACTGTGAGATAAATTATAGCCTATCAAAAATTCTGTATAGATGTTGAAAATACTATACCACATTTGTAGAAATGTGTTTCAAGAGAACCGTTAGGAACACTATGCCACTTTAAATGCATACAACCCATAATAATGTATTTAAATGAAGCAACCTGAGAAAATATGACAGGGATACAGCACAAAATGGAAGGTATTTTGGCCTCAGAGTACTGTGAGCATTAACTTGCATCATTAACAGACTTCAGTGTATTTATTTGACTTTTATATGTATATTTTTGCCCTGTATAAACTGAAGAGCTCAACACAGATAGGCCATTTCAAGCTTCACAGAGGACATTGCCCTCTGCAGGTCCTCCAGAACAGCATTAAAACCTCTTTCTAACAAGTCGCACATTATAATATTTTTTGGGCCATCCTTTGCTTTTATCATGGCGAGCATTCGTCATGGTCTTGTTTCGATGACCTTATACAATGTTACATCATTTATTTCTCACCAGATGTGCATTCATTTTTGGCCAAGATACTGTATTGATGATGGGTGAGTCAAACCACTCTGTTAAGCCTCTATTAAGACTTTCGCTGGGTTAATGTCCAGACTCTGAGGTGGCCAATTTATCTGTGAAAGTGATTCCTCATGCTTGACAAACCACTCTTTCACAATTTGAGCCCGATGAATCTTGGCATTGTTATCCTGGAATATGCCTGTGCCATCAGAGATGAAAAATTCCATTGATGGGCTACTGGTTATTCAGTAGATTCAGGTAGACTGCTGAAATAATTTTATTGCTGCAGAATAGTGCGCGCCTACACCTGACCCACTGAAGCAACCCCAGATCTTAACACTGCCGCCAGAGGCGTATACATTGAACACTATGCATGACGGGTGCATTGCTTCGTGGGCTTCCTTTCTAACCCTAACATGCCCATCACTCTGGAATAGGGTAAATCAGGACTCATTGAACCACATGACCTTTTTCCATTGCTCCTCAGTTCTCTTTATAGTCTCTTGCAAACTGAACTTGTTTTTTCCCCAGTTAACCTCAGTAAGAAGTGGCTGTCCTATAGCCTGCACAGCTGTTTAGTCCCAATCCTCCAAGTTCTTGTTGCATTGTGTGTGTGGAAATGCTTTTACCTTCATAATTAAATGTAGCCATGAGTTCTACTGTTGATTTTTTTTATGATGAGACTTCACCGAGCATTTTAGTGATCTCTGATCCGGATCAGTCATGCTTTTTCTTTAACCCATTTCTTCCGCAAAGTTGACAGTCTACCACTATCCTTTCAGGGTTTAATAAATTGTTGGACAGTTCATAACCCAATTCTAGTGATTTCAGCAGTCTCATTAGCTGTTTTCTTTGCTTGATGCTGGCCAGTGATTTGCCCCTCTTGAAACACAAAAACATCTTTCCATCGACCATGAGGTGCATCTTCCGACATGGTTGTGTAAGAAATGAGAAGTTGCGCACTGAATCTGTCAGGATTAAAAGAATTATTGCCAGCTGAAACATATTAATCACTGCAATAATAATTCAATTTTAGGCTCTTGAGTATTTGCTGATATAAATCCAAATAGCAACCTTTTTTTTTTTGGACGGGCAGTGAATATGCATACACATGAGGTCAGCACATAACATCTTTGAAAATTATATAACATTTCTCAACCAAATTTGCCCACTTAATCTAGTGTTCAGACATGGGTATACCAGGACTCACCTAAGGCCAGGACTTTGAACTAAATTACAGTTGAGCAATGAACTGTAATCTTGAAACCTACCAAGGGGCAAACATGGGTAATAAGCTTGGATGCAAGAGTCATTTACTGAATTTAAATTGATCTTAAACGCAATCCGATATTTCATTTTAGCAAGTCAACTGATGGCCCTCCCCATTTGCCACTTTTTACAAATATAAAACATTAAAATGGCTTTGAAATGGTCATTATGGTTGTCTACATATTCAGCTTGCTAACAACCAGTGACATACCAGGAAGACAAACAAGACAAACAATGCTTGACTAGTTAAAGCTAAAAATAGATGGAAAATATACAATAACAAAGTGGAGGTAATGTATTTTCTCATGTCAGATCTCAAAACTGTTCTGTCCCACAAACATCTGATATTACATCTTTGCATATGTCTTTTAATCAACTGCCTTTTGTAGCCACAGTAGGCTATTGTCTCTGGAGGCTAACTTGACTACCAGCTGTTGCACCTATCATTTCTGTTATTTTCTCAGGAATGACCATGTCCTGCTGACAAAGGTTGGGGCTTGTCAAGCACTTGGGAGACAACCTTTACGCCCGCTCATTGTGTATAATGCTGGGATCTTTGACAAGTACCTTGCTACAGTGTGCCTGTCTGACTGCCTTGACTCAACTTCCACCATTCTGAGATCGGTTATGATGTACTGTGTTTATACATATGCAGGCAAGTGTGACATCTGTACTTTTTAAAATTACTGAAACATTTCTTTCGTCTTACCCCTGCGTTCACCTTTTGAGTGATTTTGAGTGATTTTGTGGATGTATTGTTGAGGTGTACTCGATTGTGGGAGGGGCGAGAGCTTCCTGTTGCATCTTGATGATTGTATCATACAGCTACATGAAAACAGACGGGCGTTTACCATAAATTATTTACATTTTTATTCAATTGTAATGACAATTGTAAATAATTGCTATCCTTCCCTTATTGTCAACATAACAATATATTTCAAGCTATCGATGTGTGTCTAAAAGTAATGTTAAATCACTAACCCAACGTTGCACCAAGTAGCTGCTCAGTCGAAAGCTGAGTGCATTTATAAAGGGCCCTGTCTGAAACTCACTTCCAGTTTACTAAATTAGGCTGCCTTGAGGTCAGGATGGTGTTATAGAGTATTTCATTCACTTATTCACTACCTTTAAACCCAGAGAATGCAAGAAGTCAAATTTTGCACTACTGTCACACATTGGTCCACCTCAGTATTATAACATAGCCTGGTATGTCAGGAATTAATTCATTACACCTCCTTGATGTTTCATATTTATTCAATTGAATCGTTGAGTTTCCAAAGGGCCCAACTCCAACGAATTAGAGGTCTGCATATCTTATAACAAAAAGGGAACTTTCTTGTAATTTCAGCCATAAGTATCTTAATGATGCTCTTGTAAAGATTTAAACTAAAAATATATGGGTCATAACATATGGACCAAAAAAAAAAAAAAAAATCAATTTTCTCTTTCTTGAAGAAGAGTGTTCCTTGGAGTTAGGCCCTTTGGAAACTCAAGGACTCAATTTTCATATTTACAGTTAGCGAAGCAACATAACACCCAAGCCTTTTAATTTTGTTCTTTATATCTTTTCCTTTCTGTTAATCAAGATACAGGGTTCTCTTTGCAAGATCTTCCATATGTTTAAAAAGTTTGAGACAGCAGATTATTCTGCATTGCCACTGGAGTATGCCATTGTCAGTTAATGATAAGTATTTTGAAGATTACCATAGAAGTTAGTCGTTTTCGTGCATTTTTTGCTCTGTACTGTATATTTGATGTACTTACTGTCATTTTTAAAGAGCAATCCTAATACCTTTTCCGACAGAACTATAGAAATGTGAAGATGTCCTGGCAGAGTACAATGAGATGCCACAGAGAGGCTTTCAGCACAGGAAAGGCAGGCTGCACAAAATCAAGAAATGGTATGTTTTAGTCTGGTTGGTGTAATGAACAGACGGGAGAAAGGAGATGAGGGACTCATTGCCTGTCTGTAGAAGTCCCCACATGCCACTGCTAACAACAGTGTTATTTTATCCATCTGCTGAAGCTTGCATGATATTTTCCTGCTGAATTAGTTACAGTCACTGTCTACCTGCAGTGAGGTGAGCTAGGCATTGTGCTGCAGGTGAATAAATAGCCACAGGGCACCAGCTTAACCAGTGTGGTGACTGCATTGCAGTGTTGGTGATTGCAAACATTCTGTTGATAGCAGTCAGATAGCATTATACTTGTTGCTGCCTGCAAGAAATATATTCTCACAATCAGGTTATGGATTTACATGGGTCGAACCTTTCCTGCATTTTTAGCTCCTTGATTTTCTAAAGATTCATTCTGCTGCAATATCATAATTCAAGCATTAACTGCGATGGAAATCAACTCTGGATAGCAAATTGCCCGCAGTCACTTAGTATTTGAGGTAAAATTACTGACTCAGTTGAACTACTCGGCTGACGGAGATTGTGCTCACTGATGAATAACGTGTCTGTTGGACTTTAGCAGTTTCAAATATTGCATGTGCAATAGAAAATGCCTCAATAACCCTGTTCTTTGAATAGTTTTACAGGCAGTCAATGATGGTATTTTCAGTGCTTGTTTTTTTGTGTTTGAGTTCACTCATCTTCTTATGGACTCAGAACTCACAGATGCATTGGAGATTAATCCCTAAAGCTGCATGAGCTGAATATGCTGTGATTGGAGCTTTTCTGAGCGCAGATTGTAAATTGTCGATAAAATCGTGTGAATTGAAGCGCTATTTCTGAGAGTCAGCAGATGAGAGTCACAGTTTAATATTCAGGTTTCCGCATCCTAAAATCCTCAGTAATGAAATGATTATTCAACACACAGGTGCTGAATTGATTATAAAATATGCAAGATGATCAGAGAGCTCCGATTAAATGAAGCTCATTGAACCAAAGAGGCGGTGAGACAATCGGCTCCTGCCAGCGCTCATCACATGAAAGGAAGCATGCACACATGTTTAGAGTGCGCGCTGCTAAGAGAGCATGCCTGCTTGGAGAGTACACTGCTTAGAGAGCGCGCCACTTAGAGACCATGACTGGATAGTAGTGATGCTAAATCTGATACTGAGGTTCCAAATCATCTGTCAAGTTCCAAAGGTAGTTTCCACTGAAGCTCTCTTCAGAGGCTTGAATCATTTTCAGAGAAGCACCTGATGAATGAAAAACAAGGCCTAGATACAGTGCTGTGAAAAAGTATTTGCCCCCTCCCTGATTTCCTTTTTTTTTTAATATATTTGTTGCACTTAAATGTTTCAGATCATCAAACAAATTTTAATATTAGACAATAACAACCTGAGTAAATACAAAATGCAGTTTTTAAATGATGATTTCATTTATTGAGGATAAAGCTAGCCAAACCTGCCTGGCCCTATGTGAAAAAGTAATTGCCCCCTAAACCTAATAACTGGCTGTGCCACCCTCGGTGACAAAAACTGCAATCAAACATTTGCGATAACTGGCAATGAGTCTTTCACATCGCTATGGAGGAATTTTGGCCCACTCTTCTTTGCAGAATTGTTTTGATTTAGCCTCATTGGAGGGTTTTCGAGCATGAACGGACTGTTTAAGGTCATGTCACAGCATCTCAATTGGACTTTGATTAGGCCACTCCAAAACCTTCATTTTTTTTTTTTTTTTAAGCCATTCAGAGGTAAACTTGCTGATGAGTTTCGGATCATTGTCCTGCTTCATAACCCAAGTGCGCTTGAGCTTAAGGTCACAAACTAGCGGTCGGACATTGTCCCTCAGGATTTTCTGGCAGGGAGCAGAATTCATTGTTCCATCAATTACGACAAGCCCTCCACGTCCTGAAGCAGCAAAGCAGCCCCAGACCATCACACTACCACCACCATATTTGACTGTTGGTGTGATAGTCTTTTTATGAAATGCTGTGTTAGTTTTACACCAGATGTAAAGGGACGCACACCTTCCAAAAAGTTAAACTTTTGTCTTGTCATTCCACAAAATATTTTCCCAAAAGTCTTGGGGATCATAAAGATGTTTTTTTTTTTTTAAAGATTATTTTTTTAGGAATTTTTCCTTTATTTGACAGTTGTACAGTGTAGAGAGACAGGAAAGTTGGGGAGAAGAATGGGGGAAGACATGCAGCAAATGACCTGAGCTGGAATCGAACCCAAGTCGCTGTGGTAAGGACACAGCCTTTGTGGTGCGCGTGCTTAAACTGATGAGCCACCGGGGCACCCCATAAAGATGTTTTTTGGCAAATGTGAGACGAGCCTTTGTGTTCTTTTTTGGTCAGCAGTGGTTTTTGCCTTGGAACTCTCCCATGGATACCATTTTTGCCCAGTCTGTTTCATATTGTTGAATCATGAACACTGACTTTAACTGAGGCAAGTGAGCCCTGCAGTTCTTTAGATGTTGTTCTGAGTTCATTGTGACTTCCTGGATGAGTCGTTGATGCACTGTTGGAGTAATTTTGGTAGGCCGGCCACTCCTGGGAAGGTTCACCAGTGTTCCAAGTTTTCTCCATTTGTGCATAATGGCTCTCAACGTGGTTCGCTGGAGTCCCTTAGCCTTAGAAATGGTTTGTAACCCTTTCCAGACTGATAGATGTCAATGACTTTGTATCTCATCTGTTCTTGAATTTCTTGAGATTGTGGCATGATGTGTTGCTTTTTGAGATCCTTTAGCCTACTGCACTTTGTCAGACAGGTTCTATTTAAGTGATTTCTTGATTTAACAGGTCTGGCAGTAATCAGGCCTGGGTGGGTCAGTCCATCTCAGATCACCCAAAAAATTGCATTTTTAAACCTCACCCCCTCCAATTTATATGAATTTTGGTGTATAGGTAATTCATGGCCAGAAAAACCAGAATTTCAAATTTCGTCTATCTCGGACCAACGGTTTTTGAGATATCGCAATTTCAATTTTTCACTTTTTCGCAAAAAACGCATGGCCGCCAAATTTCAAATTGCTGTAACACAGCAACCACCAGTCTGATTTTGAAAAACAAGGTATTTCTGTAAAGGGGAGACCACAAGGTTTGTGCATTTGGGTACTTTTGAGTTGGATGACCTTTTGAACTATATTTTGACCTTGAAATTGACACTGTGGGACACATCCAACCTCTTTTACACCATTATGAAAAATGTAGCCCTATGTGTCAACTACAACATATAAAAAAATTGGAGGGGTTTTATTTTTTATAATCGAGCAAATTGGGATAGAATAGAGGCCTACCTCAAGACTCCTTGTAGATATGTGTATAAAGTGTGTAGAATATGTACACAGAGTCTACTTGTACCTTGTCCAGCTGTGGTATCACCTTGCCTTTTTAGCAGGATCATAAACACGCTCAGATTCTAATCAATGTTTACACTGCAGTTCAGTTGTCTGATTACTTCTATCCTCTGGCTGGTAACTAAGTTAGTGTGGGCAATCTTAATTAGTTCCTTATCTCGGTTACTATGCCTATGTTGTGACAGCAATTTCCAGCAACAAGTTAGTGTTTCTAATCTGAAGCATGTGGCCACATGCTCTGAGCACCTTACACACAGACACTGGGCCCCTAACAGCCATGACAAGTTTTTAGTTTCTCTAAAAGAAAGGAAGAGCAGAATCATAATCCGTATTTCCTCGGATGTTTTCTACATGTAATTCCTCAGAGAAATGTAAGTACTCCAGTGTTTCTTAAACTTATTGATTTTGATTGATCTATAACTTTGTAGTATTGATGAAAAGGAAGTATACTTAGACATTTACAGTGACTTTTACTTTTGAAGTTAGCCAATGCAGAATTTAATTGCATACATGGACCCCCTTGCTGAAGTTTGTTTAAAAATTCCAATAATTCAAATTTGCTTTTGCAACTCTACATAACCGAAATCATTTGATCATGCTGTGAATTTTGTGAAGGGAGCCGGCCCGCTGAGGAAGGTATAATCTAGCAGACATGGATCTAGATTCCATGTCTCCATTGTCTATTGCAGGGAGAACTGTAGCTTCCATTCTGAGGACAAAAATCTGCGTTATAAGTGACTGCAGGGACCATACAGTGACTGTATATGCCTTTCTGAGGGTTGTTATCCCAAAGACAAAACTACCGAACATGAACAAAATTCACTATTTCACAGACGGATGTGGTGGACAATACAAGAACAAATACAACTTTATCAACCTATGCCACCATCAATAGGATTTCGATTTGGAGGCCAAGTGGAATTTCTTTGCCACATCACATGGCAAGAGTGTATGTGATGGTATTGGTGGAACTGTGAAAAGGCTCGTCATTAAGAGAAGTTTACAGAGTTTGTCCGATGTTCATATTCTTACATCTCTTGCCATGTTCGACCACTGTGTAAAGAATATCAAAGGCATCCACTTCTTTCGTGTACCAGTAGATGAGGTGGCTAAATGTGAAAATGAACTCAAGCCAAGATTCAACCTTGCTAAAACCATCAAAGGAACATTACAGTTCCATCGTTTTGTACCCCGTTTCATTGACAAAGATGCAAGTCTATAAACTAGGTGAACAAGTGAACCCCCCAGATTTGGTGGCACTTCAAGAACCCTTGTGTAATGAACATGAAGGCAGTGCTGATGCCTCTAGTCATTAGACCTCAGAACTTTGTGTGCTGCAGCAACGATAATGCCCCATGGATTGGTTTGGAGGTCTCAAAAGAGTTTGGTGACTACAGGATTAAGTTTATGCATCCTAAGGGACCAGCTAAAACCTTCCACTGGCCATCCAGAGATGATTGTTGTTGGATTCCTGAATCTGATGTACATTGTGTAATAAGCACTCCATTCTTGAAATCTTCTTCAACTAGAAACTACAGTATTTCTTATGATGACCTGGCCAGAATTTCTAACCACTGTTTGAACTGGCCTGTTCACAAGGAGTAAAAATCAGACCCAGTGATCATAAGACTGAGACAGTTGTGAAATTTTCATTGACTTTTGTTTTGTGATTGACAATATATCTCGGAACACATCAACCTGAGGCACTGTGTATATAAATGTATGGAAGTATACAAAACGGACACTGAATGGATTTCTGAAGGAATGGGTATGCCAACTTCTACATGGTTTTGCATGAAAATGAAAAAGAAAACCCCTCCAATTTTTTTTATATGTTGTAGTTGACACATAGGGCTACATTTTTCATAATGGTGTCAAAGAGGTTGGGCGTGTCCCACAGTGTCAAAATATAGGTCAAAAGGTCATCCAACTCAAAAGTACCCAAATGCACAAACAAATGCCAGATTTAGATTTCTTGTGGTCTCCCCTTTACAGAAATACCTTGTTTTTCAAAATTGGACCAGTGGTTGTTGAGTTACAGCAATTTGAAATTTGGCGGCCACGCTCTTTTTCGCGAAAAAGTGAAAAATTGAAATTGCAATATCTCAAAAACCGTTGGTCCGAGATAGATGAAATTTGAAATTCTGGCTTTTCTTGCCATGAATTACCTATATACCAAATGTCATATAAATTGGAGGGGGTGAGTTTGGGTGAACTGAGCTGGACTGACCCGGGTGTGGCTGGTGAAATTGAACTAAAAATATGATTATTCACAGTTAATTCATGATTTAATGGGGGGGGGCACTGTATCTGCGGGAGCACATGATCAGTTGTCTGAAGAGTTGGATTGTTCATAAGAGGAAGCGAATCCCCCTGTATCTCATGGCTTGGTGTTGGTTGTTACGGTGTATTGAGAGATTGTTATTAACTGTTTTGAATTTTAAGTTGCAAATTTTTTCAGGCTTTGACGTTCTCCTGCATCAACATAGTCACTCAGACATCAGTTGGCGTACAGGTGTATTACTCACCCATTTTCACACTTGATAAGTCGAAAACGTGTATATGCATGTGTGTGTGTGTGTGTGTGTGTGTGTGTGTGTGTGGGGCACATGATTTGTAATGATTTAGGTGCTGTAAATTATTTTACCAGCTGGTGTCACTGGTGTACATTGTGTTGAATAAGGTCTCAAGTACAGAATCACTTTTCGATACAAGTGGCTGGAAAGCTCCAGTGCTTTAGAAAGCCTCATTTTGCCATCACTTTTGCAAAGAGAGCATGCTGCTGAGAGTGCATGCCTGCTTAGAGAGCATGCTGCAACATGGAAACGGAGTGTAAAGGAGTTGAAAATTCCATCTGATTTCAGGTAAGATGAAGGCTGCATTTCTCGGCTGTATTCAAAGGCACCTTCACAATGGAACGGTCTGTGGTGACGTTGCAGCCTAGAAATGCAGCCTAACTGGGCTGCAGCTGACGCTTTGAGAAACAGTCAGTGAGTTGCAGGACCCCAGCAGACTCTCATAATGAGTCGGCAGATAGAAGCTAATGTTCTGCAGATGCAAATTCTGTTCACCAGATGACATACCAATACTGCATTCATGAGGAGACTATACGTAGATTACGCACCACTGAAACTTGCTGGCTTTCATTCAGGTTATTTGAACCCCGTTCTGCTCTAATGGGCTTGCATTCTTTATGACTACAGAAATAGACTCAGTCTAATGTCAGGGATAACCTAACAGTTTACCACTTCCTGTCTCCCTCTTTTTAATGGAAAGCCTAATGTCCAATGAGTGTATTGTGGCTGTACTCTTCTGCATCTCCATGAACTGCAATGGGGCCTGTGTGGATGTGCTGTTCTGGGGTCTCTATACACTGTAATGGGACCAGAGTGGATGTGCAGTCATTGGTCTCTATGAGCCATACTGGGGCCAGTGAAGCTGTGCTCTCCTGTGTCTTTGAGCCGTAATGTGGTCAGTGTGACTGAGCTCTCCTGTGTCTCTGAGCCGTAATGTGGTCAGTGTGACTGTGCTCTCCTGGGTCCCTGAGCCGTAATGTGGTCAGTGTGACTGTGCTCTCCTGGGTCCCTGAGCTGTAATGTGGTCCGTGTGACTGTGCTCTCCTGGGTCTCTGAGCTGTAATGTGGTCAGTGTGACTGAGCCCTCCTGGGTCCCTGAGCCGTAATGTGGTCAGTGTGACTGAGGTCTCCTGGGTCTCTGAGCCGTAATGTGGTCAGTGTGACTGAGCTCTCCTAGGCATCTATGTGCCAGAATGGGGTGATTTGGGTTTGGGATTTTGGCTCTTTGATCTTTGGAGTTACTCTGAATTCACTTCCAGTGTTTCCTGAGTCATTGTCAGTTCTGTGTTGAGATTCATTTCTACCCTGTTGTTGTTTGAGTATGACCAACACAGTGGATGAAATGTCAACAAGACAATAAGCATGTACGCATAATGAATATACTGGTCTCCGAAAAGACTGTATGCTGTTAGCATGTAACTGAGAATGGGATTTGCTTTTTTTAGATGGTGAGGAGCCCTAATGCTATACATCAGAATGAAAACCTGCTCACCTGATCACCAAATGGCCTTAGATAACAGCAAGATGCAACCTTACCCTCATCCTACTCCACTCTGGTTGCATCATTGTGATAAGACGCTTTATGGATCCCGTTCCACTCAATGCCATTAGTTGGGTAATGCATGTGGACATAAGATGGGTGAGTGTCCACATTTTACTCCAATCAAGGAGTCTGGTGTCACACTAATCAAATGTATAGTGTTCATATAGCAAGCCTTAAAATTGTTTCAGTGTTTCAGGTACATAGTTTGAGCCAAATTTGGTTAGCCTTATCCAACATGAACAGTCTGTCACAATCACTTGTAGTTCACTACGTGGTTCTCAAAAAGCTCTGCATTACCTGTAAAAGCTAAAGCTTGAATATCAAAGGGTGATAATCAAGTTAAAGCCTTCTAGTTGAAAGTCTGAAGTCAGAAATGAAAAAGAAATGAGAATCAATAATGACACTGGCCAAATTACCGTGAATAGGCACCACCTCTGCTAAGTTCTCCTGATGTTGCCACTGATTATAAGCTCTTTTATATGATGGTGGTGTGAATTTTTAAATCTGAAACTAATCGTGAACGGGGCAACTTACATAGCTAAGAAAACCATGTACAAAGAGACTCTCGGGGTTGCTAGTAAGGTATGGTAGGCTATCAAAAACAACAGTGCCTAGATAACAGCACCAAGATGGTAGTCAGCCACTGGGCAGCAGGAATTTTTCGAATTGTGTCTGATGTAATTTATTTGTTGGCTAATCATCAGGAAAAAAGCAAAAACAAAAAAGAAAAAAAAAACGCTTTCTATAATAAAGACCAAGAGTGACTGAATTCATTTCTGTTATTTACTGTGCTGAATACTCCCAGTGCTTAAATAATGGGTAAATATGCAGCTGCTCAGAGCAGCACCCCTGTTCGACAAAATTGCTTTTTTTTTTTTTTTTTTTTACTATCAACTGTGTTTCCACCCAAATTTTTTTCAACAATAGCAAGGCTCAGCCTATCCATTGCACTTTGCAGCACTGCCATTATACACAGTGTGACCCATATGCAGTTTCTACTTTCTGCGGTTCAAAATGAAAACACTTGTGAAACAATATTCACATTGTTGTTCTCACGTTTTCAAGAGAATAAACTCTCTTACCCTCCCATTATCTTGTCAACAAAATGATACTGTCTGTACATCAAATAGATGCTCTGCTCAGGTCCCTGTGTTCATGCTACTGCTCATGGCTTTGTGTTTCTGTTCATGCTGATCCTTTCCTTGTGTTCCTGTTCAAGCTGCTCTAGGGTGCGTTTCCTGAAATCACAGATGCTAACTTACATAGTTGGAACCATTGACTGTGAATGAACAAATTATGTAAGTTGCTAACTTAGTTAGTTGGTTCGCAACTAATCTTTTGGGAAAAACACCCCTGAGCAGCTCCTGGCCTTGTGTTCCTGTTCAAGCTGCTCTGAGCAGCTCCTGGCCTTGTGTTCCTGCTTATGCTGTTTCTGGCTAAGTGTTCCAGCTCATGTTGTTCATAGCCATGGGCCTCTGGTCCTGTTCATGGCCTTGTGTTCCTGTGCTGTACTGACACTCTTTCCCCTTGTTAGAAGCAGTGCTGCGCTAACATGGCTGCCTCTGTGCTGCTCTGTTGCTGTACTGATGTAGTCTGGGCCTCGTTAGGAACTCTGCTCTGACACTAACAAGGCTGCAGTTCCATTAAAGAGGTAAAAGGGTCTAGTAACCATAGTGATGGGAGCATGAAGGAAATCCATCTCATATCTTTTTAGTTTTTCTGAATCATTCTGGCGATGCTCACAGCAAATTTTTTTCAGCAGTATTCTGCTGGATTGGCACAGTTATCGTTCCTTTCTGTAGCAGTTCTACTTGTGATAATCTGTTCTAACCAAATATTATCACTAAATTTCCTCTGTCACAGCCTGGTTTCTCACTGTCAGCAAGAAGGTATGCGGCACGTGCTCTATTACACTTTTTCTCTGGCGCTACATGCTGCCACAAGAATGGCACCATTCTAAGTAAATGTAGATGCTATTTGTTATTTAGTGTTTTTTTTTTTTTTTTTTTTTTTAGCTCATATCACTTTTATTACAACTACTCTGACTGTAATCCGGGAGGTAATTTCTTATTGATAGCGACTGTGCTGCATTTTCTCTTGTCCAATGAGGGTGGGATGACACCTCTGTTTGACTGAAGAATTGCAGGAAGTGGCAACGCTGATCTTCCATTTGTCACGTACAACAGAACAGATCCAAGCACCCATCAATGAATGCACCAAAATTGGCCTTTATTAATAAAAGTGAACAAGACCACAAAAGGGCTTTCTGAGCTGTAATCACTGGAATGTCCGTAGTCAGGCAAGAGCTAAATGAACACGTAGCGCAGGGCAAGGCATAGTTGAAGGGACTGGTCTGTGGTCAGTAACCAGGATGCCAAACTGTACAAACCTGGGCACACAGGGCTGCTACACACCTTCGAACAGGAGAGAAGGGGAAACTGGAAGAAGCCATTCTCCAAGACTGCAGACTCTGGGAAGAATTTACTTAATAAATAGACTGGATTTATTAAATATGTTGCTGAAGATGGAGGACACTAGATACAAGACACAATGCAACAATCCAGCAAAGGGAAGATGGAGACCAGGAACTTAAACATTAAGAGTGGTAGGGAATGGCATTGTTGGCCTTCTTTTAGCATTAGAAGTGGGAGGAAATAGCATTGCTGGTGTTCTGTTTGCATTAAGAGTGGCACAAAGTGGCATTACTTGTCTTCTTTTGGCCTTATAAATGGCAGGAAATGGCATTGCTGGTTTTGTTTTGTCATTTAGAGTTGCAGGAAATGGCATTGATGTTTCCTTTGCCATCAAGAGTGGCAGGAAATGGCATTGCTCGTCTGGATTTTTCCTCCTGCCCTGCTTTATGGTCTCCCATATTTTATCTGCAGTCTCGGCCGACCTTTTAGGATTTTTTTACTTTCCCCTTTTGTGCTTATATTTGTGCTGCTGTAATTGTAGTTTCAATGTTATAAAGCTAGTGTGAACACCAGGTTTCATTTATATCATGAAATATCTAGAATGGGTCACTTGTGCCTTGGTTAATCTTTGCTAACCTTAAATATTGCTGAAAATGTAGGCATTACATGATTGTTTGACCCTGTGAGGTTTGTTTAGAGTTAGGATTAGGTTTGGAAGAATTTTCCATTGCTTCCCAATTCTAACCCTGACTGTAAAATGTAGCACTACATGATTGTCTTACTCTGTGACATTTTAGTTTCAGTCCTCCTGTTCGCAGAGATATTGTTTTCACCATGCAAAAGGATAAATGTTTTTTTTAAAGAAATGAAAATGCATTTGTTTTCTTTATCCTTTATTTTTTGGTGTGTTTGTGTGGAGTGCTCAGACACCTTTATCTGCAGTGTTACAGTGCCACTCGAAGTGAAGTGTGGAGTTAGAGCTGCTCTCGTCTAGGCGTCTGGCAGTTGCCAACAGAGCCTCTTTAACTGAATAATTTTGGGGCTGACTGCAGGCTTTCTCTTATTCTACTGTTCTGACTGCCGCACAGCCCAACATCAAGGCGTTTACACTAGCTGAGCAATACAACACAGGCTGTCTTACAGCTCAGCTTCAAATGGGTGTGATTCTCCTAGAGATTCAGTTCCAAAATGCTCAAACATTAATGCCCAATCAATCATTTGCAAAGGTCAGATTTAAAAAAAAAAAAAAAAATAAAATAATCGATATGAATGCAAGGCATTAACGATTGCATGATATGGTAGGTAATGAATGTTATTTTGTATTCATGAGTTGGTGTACCAATTTAATGATGTCACAAATTTTACAAAAGTTAATCGTTGCTATTTACTTTTGGTAGTATTAATCATTTGGATCATGCTGTATTCATTGGCAAAATTATTACATCTAATCCGCTTGGTTGACTGTTCTTTGCAGTAAATGGGAAGTTGTCAATAACATTACATAATATGGCAAAATGCAGAGGGAACTTCTGCCTATGTTAATTTCAGTGTATTTTTGTACTCTTCATGTATGCTACAAACCCCAATTCCAATGAAGTTGGGACATTGTGTAAAGCATGAATAAAAACAGAATACAATGATTTGCAAATCCTTTTTGACCTATATTCAATTGAGTACACTACAAAGACAAGATATTTAATGTTCAAACTGATAAACTTTTTTTTTTTTTTTGGGGGGAATATTCACTCATTTGAATTTGATGCCTGCAACATGTTCCAAAAAAGATGGGACAGGGGCAATAAAAGGCTGGGAGAGTCGAGAAATGCTCAAAAAAAAACACCTATTTGGAGCATTCCACAGGTGTACAGGTTAATTGGAAGCAAGCGAGTGTCATGATTAGGTATAAAAGGAGCATCCCCTAAAGGCTCAGTCGTTCACAAGCAAGGATGGGGCGAGGTTCACCACTTTGTGAACAACTGTGTGAGCAAATAGTCCAACCGTTTAAGAACGTTTCTCAACGTGCAATTACAAGGAATTTAGGGATTTCACCATCTGCAGTCCTTAATATCATCAAAAGATGCAGAGAATCCGGAGAAATCTCTAAATGTAAGCGGCAAGGCCAAAAACCAACATTGAATGCCCATGACAGTCTGTCCCTCAGGCGGCACTGCCTTAAAGACCGACATCATTCTGTAAAGAATATTACCATGTGGGGTACGGGAACATTTCGAAAAACCATTGTCAGTTAACACACTTCGTCGCTACATCTACAAGTGCAAGTTAAAACTCTGCCATGCAAAGCAAAAGCCATATATCAACAACACCCAGAAACACCGCTGGCTTCTCTGGGCCCGAGCTCATCTTAGATGGACTGACGCAAAGTGGAAAAGTGTGCTGTGGTCTGACGAGTCCACATTTCAAATTGTTTTTGGAAATTATGGACGTTGTGTCCTCTGGGCTAAAGAGGAAAAGGACCATCCAGATTGTCATCAGGGCAAAGTTCAAAAGCCAGCATCTGTGATGGTATGGGGATGTGTTAGTGCCCATAGCATGGGTAACTTGCAAATCTGTGAATGCACCATTAATGTTTTGGAGCAACATATCCTGCCATGCAAGCGATGTCTTTTTCAGGGACGTCCCTGCTTATTTTAGCAAGACAATGCCAAGCCACATTCTGCATGTATTACAACAGCATGGCTTTGTAGTAAAAGAGTAGAGGAAATAGACTGGCCTGCCTGCAGTCCAGACCTGTCTCTCATTGTAAATGTGTGGCACATTATGAAGTGTAAAATACGAAAATGGAGACCCCAAACTGTTGAGCTGCTGAGGTCATACATCAAGCAAGAATGGAAAAGAATTCCACCAACAAAGCCTCTACAATTAATGTCCTCAGTTCCCAAATGCTTATTAAGTGTTGTTAAAAGGAAAGGTGATGTAACACAGTGGTAAACATGCCCCTGTCCCAGCTTTTTTAGAATGTGTTGCAGGCATCAAATTCAAAATGACTGAATATTTCCAAAAAAACAGTAAAGTTTATCAGTTTGAACATTAAATATCTTGTCTTTGTAGTGTACTCAATTGACTATACATCGAAAAAGATTTGGAAATCATTGTATTCTGTTTTTATTCACGTTTTACACAACATCCCAACAACATTGGAATTGGGGTTTGTACTTTTAGATGTTTGTGATGCCAATTACTTTGGTAAAAACTTATCTTTACTGGAATTAGAGTGGCTACAAATGGAATTAAAGTGGCTGTAGGTGGCATTAGAGTGGTTTTATATGAATGTAGAGTTAAAGTAACTGGCGCTTGAGTGATGTCTGCAGTCAGAATGATTAACTGGCATTACAGTGACTCAGTGAATTTAGGGAAACAGTTATTGGAGGTAATGTAACGGGCTGGGAGTGGAGGGACTACAACTGACATTAGAGTGACTGTAGCTACAGACACAGAACACACCCCCATACGCACTGTTCATACACTGTACACACCCACATATATACCATACATACACTGTACACACCTCACATACACCATACATACACTATACACTCCCTCATGCACATACACCATACATACACTATACAAATCCCTCATACACTCACTGTACATACACGATGAACACCCCCATGCACACACTGTGCATACACTATACACACCCCATATACACACAGCGTACATACGCCATACTCGCCCCCATACTCACACACTGAACACACACTATTCACATCCCCCCCATACACCCACTATACATACACGATGAATGCCCCATGCACACACCGTAGATAACCCTAACCCCCCAAATACACACAAAGCACATGATATACACACCCCATATACGGGCACTGTCACAAACTACATTAACACCCGCAATAAGCACACTATGCATGCAACAAACATACCCATGTTCCCAAAAACATCCATTGCTGCCATCCACTCCCCCTTCACCTCCATACACATGCTCCCGCATAGGGTTGGCACACCAGCCCCCCATGCACCCCCCAGTGCCCACAGATTGCAGTAAATTTACTCTGCCACCAGCCTTGCAATCATGGCTCATCTGCTCTGACTGTAGTCAAGGCAACCACTTCCCTTTAACTTGTGCATGCCCCCTCACTTTTACAGTGGGCTCCAGAATCAATGGCACCCCTGGCTGGAAGTACACTGAATATATTATGGAAATATAAATGATATCATTATAGAAATAAGCACAAAATGCAAACATGAGACATACTGTACTTTATTAATGACTCGATGGAACCAACAAAAATGTATTAATATATGGTGGAATTAAAGATCAATTTCCTGTTAAAAAAACAGCTGCACTTAGCATTAAAAACCCCACACAAATTACATAACAGCACCAGCACTGTTCATCAGTAGTACAACATGCAATCACCTAAACGCCAGCACAGTCAAAAACCCTACATAAAATGAGAAAGCACCAGCACTGAATGTTAAAATGCCCACACACTATCACATGAAAGCACCAACAGTAAGAGTCAAAAACGCTGGCACTGGGTGACAAATCACTTAAAAATACTGGCAGTGGGTGAAAAATCACTTTAAAACACTGGCACTGAGTGATGAATCACTTAAGAACACCAGCACTGTAAGTCTTACCGTTTTTCATTTAAATCTGTTCAGATAGCCCCTCCTTCATTTGTCAGAAGTGACCCTTTTGTGTGTTTTTTAAAAAATGTAAATTGTTATTATAGTATTATCATGTATTGAACCAATCGTAGTGGAAGAACGGTATAACCTAGCTGTCCCCTCCTTCTCCATCCATTTAACACCGGTTGTGTTCATAATCGCAAAAATAAGCCACTTGATAAATGCACTCCTAGGAGGCCTTCCAGAATTCACACCCAAAATCCCGCACCAGTTATATAGTAGAATGCAATGTCAAACACGAACACAGAAAATCTGAGCCAAAAGTTGCCACGGCATTTTGAATTTCGCATTTGTTTTTCATGTAACTTCAGCCTATAGTCGCCATTGCATTTCAAAATTTTTCATGTGTTTTTCACGAAACGTTGATTAGAACAAAAGGCACAAGAGCCGAATAATCCTATCAGCTGTTTAATTTGTATCAGGAATGTGCTGCGATTTAAAGTGCAAATTCACCAAATTTTCTCAAATAAAAAGTAATCTAGTACACGTTTCACCAAACAGTTCATTAGCAGTATTCTGCTGATTAAATGGCCCAAATTTACTGCTTTTTCTCAAAAATGAGCCTTTTATTGTGGTCCGAGCGGAGATTTCCAAAAACAAAGTGAACATTGACCCAAATGTGCCAGTTAGTGGGTGTGATGTAACAGGTGTTCCCAACGCAGAAGTCACACTAAAAACACTAGGTAAACAAGATGTTGTCAAAGAATATTATTTCCATAAATTTGCTCACTATCAAATTTGGTTGCATTGTGAAGTGAAAGTGTGGAAGGTAACGATTAGCCTGCAATCTCTGTCTGTTTGCATCAGTGTTACTGTGTGAATGTTGTAAATCTATTTTTTTTGGTAACTAGCTAGGTAGTTTGCTGGCACATAAGGAACTTCTCTGACCAAGATAATCAAAATAAATAAAATTTCTCAATTTCAGCATCAGATATGTTGTCTTTGTACTATTTTCAATTAAACATAGAGTTTAAAGGACTCATAAATCATTTACATTTTACACAGCATCCCAACTTTTTAGGAAATGGAGTTGTATAAACTAAATATCATGGCACGTACTATTCCATGGTAACTGTATAAACTCTCTTTATGTTCCTGAGCTGAGAAAACTGCACTTTGGGGGGTGACACTCTGCTCTATTTGAGGGAGCATTCAGTCAGACAAGACTCACACCCAGTGCATACTCCCCCTCCACAGTCAAACAGCTGAATGCGGGTTTGAGAGAGCAGGATAAGGGCGCAGTTATGTCTGATATGTGCACCGTGGGTCTCAGAAACCTTGAGCAGCTGCTCTGGCCCACAGGCTTTCAGCATTAGCTTTCTGCTCTGACTCAACCCCCTGTGCTCTGCCTTACATGCAGCAAAGCACTAGGGTTTGAATTTTGGTTAACCCAAACCTTAATCTACCCCACACACAGCAGAGGGTTAGGTTTAGAATGAAGGGTAACCCCAAACGTTAACCTGCCGTACACCCAGCTGAGGGTTGAGGGTAGAATCAAAGCTAGCCAAACCTTGACGTGTCCAACACACAGCAAAGGGCTAGGGTTAGAAGTAATGCTATGCTAAACCTTAGCCTGCCCTACGCACAGCAGAGGGTTAGGGTTAGAATTTGGGTTACCCAGTCCATAACCTGACCTGCATGCAACGGAGGGTTAGGGTTAGAATTTATCTTAACCCAAACCTTAATCTGCCCTACACACAGCAGAGGGTTGGGGTTAGAATTAAAGTGTCCCAAACCATAACCTGACCTACAAGCAGCTGAGGGTCAGGGTCAGAATTTGGGTTGACCCAAACCTTAATCTTCCCCACATACAGCAGAGGTTTAGAGTTAGAATTAAGGTTAACAAAAACCTTAATCTTCCCTACACGTGGCAGAGGGTTAGGGTTAGAATTAAAATTAAAACAAACCTTAACCTGCCCTACACAGAGCAGAAACCCTGGTTTCAACCATGAGATTAGGGCTCGCATCAATCACTTGTTTACAGCCTTCCCTCCTCTTCTTGTTCTGGGCTCTAGCCTTTAGAGAGGTGAGGAAAAGGAGTGAAGAAGGCCGTAAATACATGGCAGATGTGTGGCATAAGGGAAGTGGTAGATCCTCTGGTCCATAACTTTCCAAAAAAACTCTGTCTGCTAAAGATGCTCGGGGGTTTCCTTCCTAAAGGCATTATTGGAAACTTCTTCCTTTTTTCAGTAGTAAAGGGATTCAAATCTCCTTAAGTACAATTACAATTGATTTCTGGTTTTGGTGGAAGGAAGTAGGCAAAACAGTAAGCAGCTGGAATCGCCTCCAGCTAACAATGCTCCTCTTGGTGAGTGTTTGTGGTATCTAAAGCACCAGCCTATAGTTGCTCTGCCTGTTTTAAATTATATCAGCTGGACCTGGAACTTTGTACAGGACAAGTACCTCCACACCATACCCCCCACCCCACCACAACCGCAGTGAGCCAGGATCTGCATCCCATCAGTCACACTGGAAAGCTGAAGCCCAATGTCATCTTGTAGAATTATGGAAATACATGTGTATTACATTTATATTGACTGATATATTCGTTCAAAGTAATGCGTGATATCTGCATACCTAAGGTCTGGGATCTTGCAGAACAAAGGTCAGTTTGCATGACGTATCAGTTCATCCTTAAACTCGTTAGTACTTTGTAGAAAAGGCCGAGCAACCAAAGCTAAGAAATGATACAATAGATATGTTTCCAAAAATTACTGCTACAAAAGAATATATAATTTGAAACCTAAAGTAATACAACATGCCAAGATTAAAATGTCCCCACGCTGGCCAGCCCAAATGAAGACAGCCAGGGCCACCTGGGAGAACTTCTAAGATTCTGCTGAGCACTATTCCTCTCTGACTTGCTGGGCTAGATTGCGCTGGGCATTATTTGGTTCTTACTGAATAACATGCCATTATGTTGCCCTGCAGAAGGGTGATTCAGAATCTAGGTGGGTGTCCCACATTACAGGACGAGCTGGGAACTACTGCTGTAGGGGGTCCCAGGAGACACACTAACCACTCCACCCCATCAGAGTTTCTGAGGAGTAAAAAGAACCCTGACCTGCGTTATTCAGCACACCTGCATGGGGAGCTGTCTGGGTATTTTTAAGTGCTGTCAATTGTTGTTTCCTGGCAGGCCCTGGTGACATAGATCTACCAGAATCATGGGAAAATTTACTGCTTTCTGTTTCAGGTCAGGAGCAGAGTCATAAAGCATAGGGCAGTGGTCTTATGGGTCAGAGAAGAATCATTCAAAAATTTAGTATTGTTTTTGTCATGTTTGTTTGTCCGACTGCCCATCCATCCATACCAGCGTGCGTGCATGTTCTTAGCAAACTTTCAAAGTGCTTGTGGGCATTGCGATACCTGTTTTAAACACTAGAGGCCGCAGTGGTGCGACAAATGTGAGCTGAGGGGGTCTTGAGTGGCAAGGCCAGTAATGTGAAAAGTAATGGCAACATTACAAAGTGCGAAATGCTCTCCTGTTCCAAATTTTTGAAATCTCTGTGGAAAATAATAGCAACATCAGAAAGTGGGAAATAGTTTCCTGCTCCTGCTTTTCTGAATATGTTGCAAAAATCATAACTGAAATAAATGTTTATTTTATTGATTTTTCTAAACACGTGACAAAACATCAAACTGGCTGTTTTTGTTTGTTTGCTTGCTTGTTTGTTTGTTTTAAAAGTAATACTGATCAAAGATACAGTAATTTAAAAATTACTGCTTTTAGATTTATTATAATTTAAAGTACCACCGCAACTTTCTTGAATCAGTGTTGTGATTTCACATATTGTAGTTGACTTTCTTTAGTACAATGGGGATGTAGTATATGTGAATTTGACACATGACCAGTTTTTACATATGGGCCAGGTCATGCGGTAACAGAGTTACAAAATCGGTGTATTTTGTATCATAGCTCCAAAATTAAGTACGATAGAGTTACAATTTAAATGGCTTTGTGTAGGTCTTCCCTAGTACTTCAAACAACAAAATAGCTAATTTTGTTTATTTGATTTATTTTGCGCGAAAAAGGCAAAAAACTGGTCGGTAATGGAATTACAAATTTGTAACTTCGTTACTGCGTGACCTGGCCCATATATTCCATTTTGTAAAGAGCTGTCCTTTCCAACATTTGATTTTTCTCCCCTGCGGTCAGGTTTGTAAGCATTTGAACAGTGAAACCATTTTAATCATTCTGGCTCAAACACACCATTGCGATCAATTTGAAATTAAACAATGAAGATGTGGTTCAGTTGTAGACTTTCAACTTTAAAGGTTTTGTCAAAAATATTGCATGAACCATGTAGGGATTATAACCATTCTTACACAAAGCCCCTACCAATTGTATGCATTCAAAATTCATTGGGTCAGCTGAAATAATCATGAGTTAAAGAGCCATTTTTAATAATCAGTTGCAAATCCTTTAGTGGTCAGTAATTTCCTGAAGTCCCACATCGCTAGACGTTGGATTTCTTCTCTGGTGATGTTCCTCCCTGGTGATGTGTTTATTCAGGTAAAGTGTTTTCGGGATTGTTGACATCGACCCAGATCTACCGAGGATGCACTTGTTGCGGAGGGGTTTTTTTCACTTGGGGAAGAAGTGTTTGGTCATCTGCCACGTATATCTGGGGTCTTCGAGGTTTTTTGCTGATGAGGAAATGGCAGCAATAAGGAAACAATATATTGAATATTTGTGTCGTGATACACACTTCCGGCCATAGACTGTACACAGTCAATGGTTTTGTCGCCTGAAACTGGTTTTCCCTTTGCATGTTCAAGCTACAGGCATTGCAAGCGAGTTACTATTTAAGAACTGCGAATGCAGCTTTTTCTGGAGACATAATCGTATATGTTCACGCAAGGCAAATACCGTAGCTGTATACTGTGCATTGACCTGGTATTGCATTGCTAGTGAAAAATATTGGTTGCTGTGTTTACTGGAAGTGCACATTCCAACACGGTGAATTGACCTTCTATCATCTCCGGCGCTTCAGCCAATCTCATGCAATGATTTGGCAAGAATAGCAACGGTGCCACTGGCGGCAAAGTTTGGAAATTTGATTGTGGCCCCTCAAATACAGACTGCACAGGCTATCACTCTACTTTTAAAAAACATAGCATACAGGCTGCACAGGTTATTGCTCTACTTTTAATAAAATGTGGCATATAGATTGCAATGTTTATTCCTTTACTTCTTTGCGCAGAAGCAAAATCTGGCTTTTTATGCGTTACCCTATTTAAGGCTTTATAATTAAAGATTTGAGCTTCACAGAGAAGGGGAAAATGATTAAATGAAACAACACTTGTAACATTTAGAATTACATCATATTTCAGTTTATTTTCATGATTTTACGACAGAATAACAGCTGCAAACACAAAAAAATGAAAATTCAGCATTGAAAATTGTAAAAAAAAAAAAAAAAAAATCAGAATTGAGAAATGGCTGGGAGTTAAAACAATACATTTCAGGGATCATAAACTCCTTGACCAAAAGTGTGCTTCATCTGAGTGTGATATTAAAATTACCTAATGTTTATTAGCCAAATAAGATAGCTATCCAGGTGGTTCCCCATGCTCTCTGAGCCCTCAAAATTGTGCACTGTCAAATCATTAAATAATCATATTTTTAATGCAAATCAACTTTTGACTCATGAGGCTCAATATGAATTAACGATTTTAAAGTGGAATTTAGCTTGAGTTCATCAGTATAGGCACAGATAGACATCAATGGTCACCAATAACCTCCCCAAACCTAACCCATGCTTTTTTTCCATGATGAAGTTTAGAATTTTGACCATTTTTCCTCAGAGCCCCATCAGCCAGCACACGTAATCATGAAAGAAACTGCTTAATTTACTGTCAGAATGTTCACCCTGCAATGGAAAGTTTGCTGTTTCCACCTCCGAGCACCCAAGTGAAACGCAAACTTCAAAATTCTAAAACTGATTGCCACATTGAACAAAATGCCACCATATGCAGTATTATTAGCAAAGACTAACAGTTACTTATATTAACATATGTGCCAAACTAGCTCTGTGATCATCTATGGTAGTAAACCAAAATAAAATAATAGCTTGCTATTTAGCTAGCTAGCATGAACTATAACTGTGCCTTAAACAGTTAAACCTGAGTAAGTGATTGCATTTCAGTGAGAGATCGTTTGAAGCGTGAAGTGACCACTGAATTCACTTGAAAGGGATGAATATACAGGCAAATCAAGTTTATTTATTTTATTTTTCCTTTATTTTGCCAGGCAATGGTAAGGTATCATGTGTTTTCAATATCTGATGACTATAATTGACAGTAGAATGACATAGTATCAATACCATATTGAATTTTTATTTCAGAAAGTTGATTTTTTTTCACTACTCAGTTGGGGTACCTTTGGGCTATTATAGCTGAACTGGTTACAACAAAGGAAAATGATTTTTGTCTTTGCCAAGAAATTTTTTTTACTAACTGCTGGATAGATACTATGGGCAAGTATATTAGGCAGTTTGCACATAACGCTTTGGGTTTATAACCAATTGGTAGGATAGTGTAACAGCGTGCATAAATAGAGCAGCTCTTGCCAGCTGGTGTCTGCAATCTGTGGAGAGGGGTTAGTAAAACAGCATACAAGCGCACAGTTTATTGTACTACTTTTCATAAAACACAGCATAGAGGCTGCACAGGCTATTGCTCTACCTTTAGTAAAAAAGCATGCAGCACAGAGACTGCACAGGCTCTCTCTCTAATTTTAATTTAAAAAAACAGCATAGTGACTCTACAATTTATTGCTTTACTGGCAATAAAACATGGCATAGAGGCTACACAGGATACTATTCTACTTTTAATAGAACACAGAATACAGGCTATCTGCCTATCTACTTTCAATAAAACTCATCATACTGGCTGCGCAAGCTATCATGCTACTTTTAATGAAACTCGCCATAGAGGCTGCTCAGGCTATCACTTTATTACCATTAAAACACGGAGTTCAGGCTGTTCAGGTTATAGCTCTACTTTTAATAAAAATGCAGCATAACTGCTGCACAGGCTATCACTCTACTTTTAATACAACACAGCATACAGGCTACACAGGCTATCACTCTACTTTTAATAAAATACAGTACAGAGGCTGCACAGTTTATTGTTCTCCTTTTAATAAAACACAGCACACTGGTGGCACAGGTTATCACTCTACTTTTAATAAAACTCGCCACAGCAGCTGCACAGGCTATTGCTCTATTTTTATTAAAACATGAAATCTAGGCTGTACAGGCTATAGCTTCACTTTTAATAAAAACACAGCACACAATCTGCACAGAATATTGTTCTACTTTTAATAAAACACAGCATTCAGGCTGCACAAGCTGTCACAGCACGTTTAAAGAAAACCTGCATTCAGGCTGCGCAGGCTATTGCTCTGTGTTTATTAAAACACAGCATGGAGGCTGCAAATGATATTGCCTTACTTTTAATATAACACACCAGAGAGGCTTCACAGGCTTTCACTCTACTTTTAATAAAATTCAGGCTGTACAGGCTATAGCTTTACTTTTAATAAAAATGCAGCACACAAGCTGCACAGGCTAAACAAAACATTACAGCAGCATAATGCTGTCTGGCTGGGTTGGGGTTTGTACATCACAACTGTGGTGGATATTTCTCTTTTCTTGGTGCCCTGCACATACCCACACACATCACACACAATGCACAAGATGCACACACATGCACACGTACCCACACACATCACACACGATGCACAACATGTACACACACGGGCACATGCCAATGCACATCACACATGATGCACAGGATGTACACACACAGGCACGTACCCATGCACATCAGACACACACACACACACACACACACAAGACACATGCACACCAGCATACAGATGCTCACAGGCACAACCACATACAAAAAGTTCTGTGCTAAGTTTTGGGCACGCATGATTTTTAAAGTTTGTTCTCAAATGTTTATTATTTGTTTGCCACATTAGTATGACTGCAGAGAAAAAGCACTCTTGAGACACCTAATTTTAATTTTAAAAATGATCTTGCAAAAAAGACCGTATATATAGCCAGACAGTTTGGCCTTAAAGTGCACCTATTATAGTTCCTCGTTATTTTAATGTTGTTGTGTGAATCATGTCATTTTTATGCACATTTAAAAGGTCTGTATCAGAAAACAACTCAAAGTCACCTCCTGAAGAAGCTCTCTCTGCCACAAAACACACTGCTCCAGGGCTGACTGAAATGCCCGAATAGCTTCTGGCTATTTTTTTCATCAATTGGTGATGTCACCATTTGAATTTTCGTGCCAAGCAGATAGTTTGGCACGGCCTTGAATCAAGCTGGTTAAGCCCACAAGGCTACACCGGTATTTGTTTCTAAAGCTCATTTACACTCTGTAGCGGAAATCCATTTATAGGAAGGGGCGTGACATTTCCCGACACATTCACAAACGGTGGACCAATCACAAGTGAGTGATCAAGTTGACCAATCACAGCACCCTGGGGTTTTCGGGAGGGCGGGGGCAGGACTTTCAACATAGTGTTTCATAGACAGGTACTGCAGAAATGACCAGCATAAGAAAACTCAAGCGTTTTTTTAACAATGACGCATTAAAACCTTTTTTAGTAGACTTCAAGAATACAAGAATGACCAATGAAAAGTCACTTAGTAGGTGCACTTTAAATGATGTCTGGGATTACTTAGAGAGGCAGACACTGTGACTGAGACTGTCAGCCAGTAGAAGATCTGTGGCAAGTTTTCCTCTATGCTTGTGACTACCAAACAGCCCATTTTTATTATTAAAAAAAAAAAAAAATTTAGACTGAAGGACAGTTTTTCTCATTTTCATGCAAGCAGTTGTCACCAAATATTGATTTGATTTAGTTCATAACAGTTCTAAACTCTTTATAGTAAATTTTTCAATGTTTATAAACATTCCCAATTCTATAATAAAACTCAAGAAAACCTCCCAGTTCTCAAATAATTGGTCAAAATGTATATATGTTAGACTCAAATATACATATCCCAGCGAGTAACTGAAAATGTATTCAGTAACTGGATGCCTTCATGAAACACCATCATTTGTGGGCTTTAGGACCCAGCAGTCGCTGCTGGCGGTAGGCTGTGCTCGTGGACTAAAGCACAGACAAAGGCTGAGATCGTCTCGCGGTCCTGCGGCGTCCACACCCTCCCACCCTCACTGCTCCTCTCGCACCGGTGAGTACCACAGGCTCTCATTACTCTGGCTTTAAAGACTTTCTGCCTTAACCATTATGACAGTGTGTGATAGTTAAAGAGCCCGAAGCACTCTTATCTGTGTGTGATGTCATATTGTAATTGTGTTAAAATATCAGGCTGTTGAGATGGAGGCATTGTTGAAAGAAGCAGGTGGTTGGAGTCTGCTCATTTGGGGTGTCAGATTCCTTTCAGCAGATGTACGTTGGCAATATCAATTTAGATTTTTATTTAATCATTTTCTTTTAACATGGGTAATGAGAAATCAGTGCTTTTTAACTTTTTACTTTGAATTATTTATGAATGAGAACATGATCAGGTTTGATTTTCTCTGGGCGTACTGATACCTCCATGTTCAGGAATTTGTGGGGAGCAGGGACTGGGTGTGACAGTCAGCGTGCTGGTAGTGTGTTGAGTGTGTTTCCATTGTGCGGTGTGGAGCTGTGCTACTGTAGTGTGGGGAGGGTGTTCAGTGTGACACAAAGAGCAGCATGCCACTCCCTCGCGCACACACACACTCACACACACATACCCACTCACACTCACTGTCCTCTCCGGTCTCCAGTGGGCAGCAGCAGTTTTCAGGGAGTGATTAGATTAGATTTTTTTGCTGTGGGATTTTGGGATGATGGGGTTTTTGCAGCCTTCTGTCTAAGACAATAGGATCTGTGGAGTGATTGCTGGGGGGGTGGTCAGTGATTTACCTCTCAGTCAGGAGAGACCAGATGGACCCCAAATCAGCAGCTTTCAGCTGGGACCCCCAAAGCCCCACCCAACTGCCTCCCATAAAATACAACACTACTGGCATTCTGAAAGGGGGCGGGTACGCCACTTCTGAGCAGCAACAATGACGACTTGGGGTTTTGTGGCTGTGTGTGTATGCGTGCGAGTGTGTGTGTGTGTGTGTGTGTGTGTGTGTGTGTGTGTGTGTGTGTGTCAGAAGGAGAAGGGGGGGGGGGGGTTCTAATGATGGAAAAGGCGTAATCAGGCAATAACCAGAGTAATCGGTAATCATCTCCTTATCCTGGCCATGGCAGTGTCATTTTCATACCAAGCTGTCGGCCATCTATTGATCTGAGGTTACTATGGCTTCAAATGATGCTGGTGGACCCAAGACAACAAAGTTTAGCAGACTTGGTGTTTGTATTGCCCAGTGTAAAGATCTAGGCAAAGGGCAGAAAATCAGCATACACAGGAAGCTCATTCTAGCCAGAGGAATCCATACAGGCTTTTTAATGTGGTATTTCCCATGTATAAACTCAGCGAGTGACACAGTGTTTGGTCACCCCAGCATCTGACTGCTCTTAATCACTCAGTGCTTAGGTATGTCGCTACACTCAGACCTGCTCACTCTTGTACTTTTGACCTGTTTGTGTTTGTCAGGCCAAGGATTTGAGCCACCAAGATAATACACATGGATCTTCAGTAATTCAGGTCAAACATCCAAAGGATTGTTTTTACAATGTAAAGCTGTGAATTGTTGAAAGCTCGCCATGGAAGCTGGCACAGAGGAGGGATAAAGACATTATCTCACCCCCTCCACCCTAACTCTAAATTTAGCAGTGCTAATGTATCAGACACTCAGTGTTGGCCTTGTGTGGAAAAAATAAAGGTTAAATGTTTCTAGGGGAATTTGTGGTTTTTGCTTTGGAATGGGACCATCAGCAAAAATGAGGCAGTCTCACTTGTGCCTGTCAAAATGACATCAGCTGGGTCATATGGCCACCTGCCCTCCAATAGGAATAAAGGAGGACACAAGTGTGGGCCAGCAGAATGTGTGCTTGCAGAACTACAGAACTATCAATAACATGCGAGGCCCAGAAGTGCGGCCAACTCGTAACACTAATGTAAGCTATTGTGATGAACTTTTCCTGGGCGGTGGAGTAGTTTAATGTGTCAGGACTGCCAGCTCTAAGACTCTAACACTGGAAAGAGGGGTCCCTGGATGGACTGATTAATGCATCACACTAACGTTGTGTGGTTGATTCAAATTACTTCTGTAAATATCCAGATTTATAAATGCATCTCCTCTCAAAGGAAGGCAAACTTAATTACTCCTGATAAAGACAGCTCCTAAATGCCTGTAAATTCTGCTTGACAATATGAGTAATGCATTAAAAATGGAGAAGACAAATCCCTCAGTTTGCATAAGAGAGGCTTCAGTGGTTCACAAGTGTTGGGGGATGTTTTTGTGGTCTACAAGAGATTACAGATTATAGAAATGGTTCATGCGGCATTAGGTCTTTGGAGTCTGAAAGCTTGGTGCAGTGCTCATGTGGGGTGTCATTACTGTGGTGGGGGGAGGGAGGGGGGACCCCTACACAGAAATCTTGTGGATTCCATTCCTGCTGTCCAATGATAAAAATGAAAAGCAAAACACCTAGTTTTGGTTGTACAGGTTCTTCAGATCTTGACAGTACACAGTACTTGACACATTAATGACTCATGGGAGATGAAGGTGAACTTGATATGATCAGCCTGGCATTCAAAGTCAGTACGTTGAGATCTTAGACTGAGTGGCTAACTCTGCTTGACAAGGTCTCAGAGGGTTGGTGGTTCAAGCCCCAGTGTAACCTCAATAAGATCAGTGCAGCTGTTGGGCCCTTGAGCCAGACCCTTAACCACACATTACTCCATGGGGATTGGCCCTGCTGAGTGTATCCAACTGTCAGTTAAACATATCAGAATAGCTGTCATGTAACTTGGCACAATCAGATGCAGTCAGCTGACATGAAAATATATATTATCAAAATGGTCTAGTGTACATCTTGCTGTTTCTTGACTTCCTTGAGTATAAGACAAATTAAACTTTGAGCTTAAATTTCTGTCTTGCGAGGTCTATCGTACTCCAGAATGTCCAGACCAGCATAAATTTATATAAGCACCTGTTGGCATGTAGATCCTGGTGCTCAGTTTTGCTTGTGATACAAAGAGCAAGGTAAAGATACATTGTCTGCGCTATTGAATGTCATATAGCCTGTACTACTGCCGATGCTGTTGCTTGTGCCTTGTGCAGTTACACGTAGATCTGTGTCACTGATTAAAACACAAAATACAGAACACAGAAAGTTTTAAAGTGCTTTCGATTTTTGATATATAATCAGACATTAATCCTGTGATTATCCAAACTCCCGGCCAGAAGTTGCTTTTCCAGCAGGATTCTAAACACTGGGGCATGTTTCTTCAGCCGACATTGTCTGTGGAAAAAACTAGTTTGTACAAAAGGAGCAGATGTTTGTGGAGAGGAGCTTGGCAAAAGCCAGCAGTGCTGTTTCCCCCATGCAGAGTGTGAGGAGTATCTGAGCTCCATTTGTGTTTATAAGGAAAGAGAGACTCCATAGCAGCCCGGAGAGAAAAACACAAAGGAGGATTTCTGTGCCAACATGCATGAGAGCGTTACTGATGCACAGATGACTCTGAATCTTTTTACATGCAATAATAATAATAAGTATTATTAGTATTATATATGTAACTCTGTTATATCTTGCACATGCATATTGTTTCTTTGTACACTATGCAATTAATTTTTGTGTAATGCTAGACCATTTTCAAATATAATGAAGACACATACACACTGAGAAGACAGTGAGTGCTGTGAAGATCTCCTGTCTGAGGGGAATAAGACTTGAACTCCACAGGCATTACCAGCATGTTACCTCTTACTGTAAAACAATACTGCTTATTTAAGGGCCTGATTTGAATGTTTTGGTGATGAAGAATGTTAAGGTTTTCCAGTGTTGAGAGAGATGTGGCTGGAGGGGGGTTTCCTGTATGCCCTGTCACTGGCGGGCAGTATATTTAGAATCAGCTGTCAGGAATGGCATATCAGCCACATATCAGCTACACATCAGCCCCTCCTCTTGGAATAAATATTCTCTGGCCGCCTGCTGGCATAACTGTGATGCCAACCTCCAAAACCTCCGGGCCATGGGGTGATTTTTGTGAGAAACAAAAGTGTGTTCTATTAATTCCATTGGCTTTGTATAGAAGACTAACATACTGCTAAACTTGATTTTGCTCATTTATTTGGAGGCCATGGTTTTTCCGTATTCACATGTTCAAAAGGAGTTAATATCACCTGGATGTATAGTGTTGGTGTAGCAGGTTTGGCTCTGCTAGTTCTGTAATTAAAGCAATGTGAATTTCCAGAAAGTGGAAACTGGAGCTGGTTACCGTGACAACATTTGCATAACTGTAATTCAGCAGGAAGCCTCTATGAGTGAAGCTCTTATGTAGTGCAAGTCACTCTCTAAAATAAAACACACTTACAGCCGACCCACAAGAGGAGAGAGTGTGAAGGGCTGGAGGCTGATAATACAGTCTCCATTGAGTTGTAGGTTTGGCTGCTCTGTGCTGTGATTTCCAGTATCAGTGCTGTGGTGAGGCCCCGGTGCCCTAACACAGATGAGTAGATGGCACAGAATAATAATCCAATAATTTCTCCATATGACTCACTCTTTGAAATTTTATTGGAAAGTGTGTCTTGATTGTAGATTTGATGAATTTGATTAGCAGGCATATTTACAGCGTCGTGAAGCAGTGAAATGTGTGCAGGATGAGAATATGCAAATTAAATTTGATGGAAGTTGATGCTTGTTTTGGTTGCAGTCAGAAGTTGTGACTGAATCAGAAGCTAGAGGATGCAGGAGAGGGGCTGTGTGCCAGCAGCTAACACCACAGGACAGTTACTCTCTTACGGGTCTGAATGGGCTCTGCTGTGGCAGCTGCCCTAGAAGACACAGGCAGACCCTTTGGAGACAGTGCTGGCAAACATGGTGCCTAATGTGTTGGAAATGTGTTTGTCTGTTGGAGCACCCTAGCCCAATCTCTAACCTGCTCTCTGTATGGGTCACACGGGCAGAACCAGGGAGAAAATGAACCATTAAGTTACTATACCAAATATGTAATATGGGAAAGCCCACTACCTTCAACATTAATATTGTGCGCCCCCTAGGTATGTAACACTCCATTATGCCAGTTTACGTGCAGTATAATGCAGTTAATCAGCTGTATGAGTGCAGGTGAGGTACTAACTCACAGCTTCTCCTGCTTTCCCCAGCAGCATCTCCAGCTGCTGATACTCCTGACCTCACGTCCTGCCCACTTCTGCTGTCAATCACCACTGTCACTCAGAGTTCCCGCCCACCGCCATGGAGCTGGACTTTGGTCATTTTGATGAGCGAGACAAGGCATCTCGCACCCCGAAGGGCGGCCGAATGAATGGGCTGCCAAGCCCCACCCACAGCGCCCACTGCAGCTTCTATCGCACTCGCACACTACAGGCATTGACCAATGAGAAAAAGGCCAAGAAAGTGCGTTTCTACCGCAATGGGGACCGCTACTTTAAGGGAATCGTTTACGCCGTGGCTACCGACCGGTTCCGCACATTTGATGCTCTGTTGGCTGACCTCACGCGTTCCCTCTCCGACCACATCAACCTGCCACAAGGAGTGCGATTCATCTTCACCATCGATGGTGCGAGTAAGATCACCTCCATGGACGAGCTGGAGGAAGGTAAGGGGGAGTTGTGGGGCTCCAGGTTTACAGCACAGCTGTGCCGCACATTTAATGAGTGGAAGTGCAGCTGTGCCACATGTATTTAACCCTTAAATGCCCAACTATAGTAAAAGTTGAAAGAAAAATCTATGTATTCTGTTTATATGTCCTGGTGAGGGGCTAATAACAACTCAACAGCAATTTTTAATTTTTGATGACCTTTGACCTCATTTTAGTTTTGTGACATATATGTCACAATGGGCATTTCGGGGACCTTATTGCTAAAATGACTTGAATGATAAAACAGTCGACATATAGCTGAAGTATTAGGCATAGCTTATTTTTCATTAATTTACCTGTTTGTCTACTTTATCCAGTGATGAATGGGTGCTGATCTATCGTGTGGATTCCACCATGGGGGCGGCCATTTTGGAAAGGTTAGCTGGTGCAGGCAGTGTAGTGTCAGTTCCTCTTTTATGCATCAGATGGCAGCACTGATGGTCTAAATATGTCACTATGGGCATTAGGTTGCATAATTTATGTGCGGTCAGTGGTTTTGACAACCCCCAAAATCGTGTGACAAATTTGTCACGGGGGCATTTAAGGGTTAATGAGTGGTAGCGCAGGTTTACAGCAGGACTGTGCCACACATATTTAATGAGTAGAGGTGCAGGTTTACAGCAGGGCTGTGCCACATGTATTTAATGAGTGGAGGCACAGGTTTACAGCAGGGCTGTGCCACGTGTATCTACTGAGTAGAGGTGCAGGTTTACAGCAGGGCTGTGCCACACACATCTAATGAGTAGAGGTGCAGGTTTACAGCAGAGCTGTGCCACATGTATCTAATGAGTAGAGGTGCAGGTTTACAGCAGGGCTGTGCCACACATTTAATGAGTGGAGGTGCAGGTTTACAGTGGAGCTGTGCCACCCATATCTATTGAGTAGAGGTGCGGGTTTACAGCAGAGCTGTGCCACACATTTAATGAGTGGAGGCACAGGCTTAAAACAGAGCTGTGCCACACATTAATGAGTAGAAGTGCAGGTTTACAGCAGGGCTGTGCCACACATATCTAATGAGTAGAGGTGCGGGTTTACAGCCGAGCTGTGCCAAACATTTAATGAGTGGAGGTGCAGGAATAAAACAGAGCTGTGCCACATGTATCTAATGAGTAGAGGTGCAGGTTTGCAACAGAGCTGTGCCACGCGTTTAATGAGTAGAGGTGCAGGTTTACAGCAGGGCTGTGCCACACATTTAATGAGTGGAGGTGCAGGATTAAAACAGAGCTGTGCCACACATATCTAATGAGTAGAGGTGCAGGATTACAACAGAGCTGTGCCACACATATCTAATTAGTAGAGGTGCGGGTTTACAGCCGAGCTGTGCCAAACATTTAATGAGTGGAGGTGCAGGATTAAAAAAGAGCTGTGCCACACATATCTAATGAGTAGAGGTGCAGGATTACAACAGAGCTGTGCCACACATTTAATGAGTGGAGGTGCAGGATTAAAACAGAGCTGTGCCACATGTATCTAATGAGTAGAGGTGCAGGTTTACCGCAGGACTGTGCCACATGTATTTAATGAATAGAGATGCAGGTTCACAGTGGGGCTGTGCCACTTGTTTTTAATCTGATTGTACGCTAATCATGATGAGGCTTCAGCATTTTGTGCCCTTCTGGTGAAAGAGCTAATAACATTTATTATAATATAACCTTTACATGATATAACTGGCTTTTGATTTAATTACTTCATGCACATGAATTGATTTTATTTCGACTTTCGCTGTTATTCTTGTGCCATAGTAATTCATCAGACATATCTGACAAACATATTTTGTAGCTGGTCAATGAACTTGTATTTTAACAGGTAATGCAACACAATATTATTATAATCTTTTGCTAGATGTTCCTTAATCCTTTTTTTAAAACCATTGGGTTTTTGTATCTAATAGATATATTGTGTGGGACAAAACTAAGATCCGGATTCAATGAAATATGTCCTCTCTTATTCATAATTCTAAGCGTTGATGAATCGTTACTTATATTAATAAATTCTTTATTCTTGTAAAGACACTTTCCAACAAGTTTAGCAATCATGAAAAGTAATTCTTCAACAAGTAAGGAAAAACATAATCCATGCATTTATTTCTGTGAAAGTGAATTTTGGGAGAACCCTGATTTAATTCAGTCTTGGCTCTATTTCACACATCCTTTGTCTGTGGACTCTATCAGGCAGACATATGCAGCTTTTCCAGCACAAAAGCAGGGTGATTTAATGGTGGTTTTCCTTTTGTGTGCCCTTTATCAAGACCAGAGTGTGCAGGAATAGCATAGGATGCTACAGCCTCTGTGCCTTATGAATGCAGCGGCTAACACACTAAAGGAAACAGACTGTACAATATCCTCCCTGATTAACCTGTTGCTGTACCCATAGCAGCTCTGCTGTCTGTACTGTCTTTACCCGCAGTAGCTCTGCTGTCTGTACTCTCTTTACCCGCGTTAGTCAGCTCTCTGCCTGAATGCTTTCCGCTCTCCAACCCAAAACAGCTCTGTTCTCCACCTGAATCCGCTCTGCTCTCTCTACCCACAACAGCTCTCCTCTCTGCCTGAATATGCTCTGCTCTCTCTCCCCATGGCAGACAGCTCTCTCTGCCTGAATATGCTCTGCTCTCTGTTCCCACAACGGCTTTGTTCTCTGCTTGAATCTGCTCTGCTCTCTGTTCCCACAACAGCTCTGCTCTCTGCCTGAATCTGTTCTGCTCTCTCTTCCCAAGACAGTTCTGCTCTCTCTGCCTGAATTTGCTTCCTGTAGAGGGCAGTAGATTCCCCAGAACAAGTGGACATTTTGGAACATTCCTAAGTGTGAAATCCTACCTTTGCAGCTTAGGATGACATTTTGGCTTTTAGTTTTTGCCATTATGGAAAAATTCTTATCTTTTCTCCACTTGCAGTGCAAGAGTGGCCACTAAGGCAACGAATTGAATCCTGCTGTGCCAGTGCTGACTGGCTGGAGCCTTTCGACAGCAGTGCATGACTGGCTTCCCTTAGCTCAGGGATATGGGAGGGATACGGTCGGTTTGGATTAGTGTAGCACATTGTACAAGCGCCTCCTACTGGCCATACGGGTGCTCGTTGATTGGATTTTAAGCTAGCATAGATTCAGGTTCCCTCCTCCCTTGTTCTGAGCTAGTGAGCTTTGAAGCAGCGAGTGTGAAGAAGTTGCAGCTGACAGGCAAATGTTTCAGCAGAGAACAGCAAACTCTCTGTGTTCTCTCGAGTGTCGTATGAGCATGCTGTTACAATCCTATTCCCAAAAAAGTTGAGATGCAGTGTAAAATGTAAATGAAATAGAATGCAATGATGTGCAAATCAATTAAAACCATATAATTAATTGAAAATAGGACAAAGACAACACATTACATGTTGAAACTGATCAATTTTATTGTTTTTTTGAAAAACATCTGCTCATTTTGAATTTGATTATAGCAACATGGTTTTAAAAAGTTGAGATGGGACTATAAAAGACTGGAAAGTTGCATGATGCTAAAAAAAGACAACTGGCAGAACATCTCACAGCTGAAGACCACAAAGGAAAAACGATCAGAGTCCAAATTTTGCATTTTTGTATATTTTATATATTATTATAATATTTATAATAAAATATAATAATATTATATATTATTATTATATTTTATATATTTATATTTTTGCATATTTTTTCAATGCTTTGTTTCTCAGATTGTTTTGAATTTTTAATTAATTATTTCTCCACAACGTGAAAATGTGACTCTGATCATTTTTCCATTGTGGTCTTCAGCTAATAGATTATTTAGCAATGGGTCAGTAACATGATCGGGTATAAAAAGTCTTTCAAAAGTACTTCTAAATATGGTGAGGGCTTAACCACTCTGTGAAAGACTGCATGGGGAAATAGTTCAACAATTTAAGAATAACGTTTTCAACGTAAAACTCCAAAGAATTTGGATATTTTATCCTCTGTGGTACATAATATCATTAAAAGATTCAGAGAATCCAGAAAAATCTCTGTACACATGGGGCATGGCCAAAATCCAATTTTGAATGGCTGTGATTTTCAGGTCCTCAGGCCGCACTCCATGAAAAAACAGACAGGATTCTGTTGTGGAAATCACTGCATGAACTCAGGAACACTTCTGTAGACAATTGTCTGTAAACAGTTTGCCACTGCATCCACAAATGCGAGTTAAAACTATGCCATGTAGAGATTTAACCATATATAAGCAAGATCCGGAAACAGTGCCCCCTTCTCTGGGCCCCAGCTCATTTAAAATGTACTGAGGCGAAGTGGAAAACTGCCTTGTGGTTTGACAGATCAAAATGGGAAATTCTGATTGGAAATCATGGATGCCACATCCTCTGGGCTTTAAATGAGTGGGGCCATCTGGCTTGTTATCAGCAAACAATTCAAAAGCCAGCATCCATGATAGTATGGGGGTGCGTTAGTACACATGGCATGGGTAACTTCTGCATCCGTGAAGACGCCATTAATGGTGAACGATACATACAAGATCTGGTGCAACATTTACCACCATCAAGATGCCTTTTTTTTAAGGGAAGGCCTTGCTTATTACAGTAACACCATGCCAAACACCATACTCTGCACGTATTACAACAACATGGCTCTGTAGTAAAAGAGTCTGGGTACTAAAGTGGTCTGCCTGCAGTCCAGACCTGTCACCCACTGAAAATATTAGGCGCATTATAAAACACAAAAGATGACAAAGGCGGCTGCGAAGTATTGAGCAGCTGAAATCCTACATAAAGCAAGAATGGGAAAAATTTTTGATTTTAAACAGCAGTTGGTCTCCTTAGTTCCCAAACGCTTACAGACTGTTGATTGAAGAAGACGTGATACAGCACAGTGGTAAACATGCCCCCGTGCCAAATTCTTCGAAATGTGTTGTTGGCATCAAATTCAAAATGAGCACATATTTTCCAAAAATCAATAAACATCTCAGTTTCAACATCTGAAATATTGCCTTTTTACCATTTTCAAATAAATACAAAGTTCAAATTATTTCAAAATCATTGCATTCTGTTTTTATGTGGATTTTACACAGCATCCCAACTTTGGGGTTGTACTTAGTGTGCCGACTGGACAGTCCAGATTCACGTGAAATTGGAGTTGGCCAAATTTATTTATAAAAAATATAAAGAAGGAAAAAATAAACTAAACCGACTACTTTCATTCTCTGAGTTCAAAAGTTCAGCAACAGAACGGCGGTAAAATGACGGCTATAAATAGAGTGTTGTATAAATGAGCAACAGGAATGCAGAATTGTTTTATCAGAAAAGCTGCTCTTGCGCTGCGAATATTGAGCCTGTCATGCTAGACTTAAACAAAACGGCAGAACACCTCTGAGGATTACCTGCAGACAGTTTATATTCCTGTAACACTCATCTGAGTGGCAGTGAGCACTGATTCTGCTGCTTTATTTCCGTTACACTCATCTGAGAGGCAGCAAGCACTGATGCTGCTGATACCAGATCATTTACTCCGCCAGTTTTCTGCTATTTTCCTTCTCTTGAGGAACAGTTGAGCGTCTCTGACTCAGACCTTCTTCATTCTGGCTTCTTCGGAGACATTAGCATCCTGCTAACCGTTAATACTGCTGAGAAGGCCAGAACATTTTTCCAGCTCAACATAATTGCAAATAAAGATCTGCAGAAGTCATTAAATGAATCGAAAGCTATCATTTAGGCTACGACTGGCAGCACTTATTGAAATTAGACGCTAATCATAGTGATTGTGGCCAAAAATGGAAAAACCGCCCCGCACCTCACTGGAAAGACCCTTATGGATTGTAGCAATTCTTTTGGCTTACTGCGCACTACATCAGCTGGAGATGCTTGTATATTTTACTCTGATTGGCCAAAAGAAGTTGCCTTTATACTTGGGAGCCTACGATCAAAACATTATCACAGTGATTAATATGTTTCAACTTGTAATCATTCTTTTTATTCTGACTAACGCAGTGTGTAGATTCTCTTTTTTTAAACAATAATGTTGGAAGACGTATCCCATGGTCGTGGAAAAGATGTCACCCTGTTTCAAGAAGGGCAAATTATTGGCCTGCATCAAGCAAAAAAAAAAAAAAAAAAGAAGATTGCTGAAGTCTCTGGAATTGGGTTTAAAACTATCCAACTCATTATGAAAAGCTGGTAGGATGGTGGTGAACCATCAAGTCTGTGGAAGAAATGGGTCAGAAAAAAAAAAGAATGATCATGATAGGAGATCACTAAACTGCATGGTGAAGTCTCACCAGAAAAAAAATCAATATTAGAATTTATGGCTATGTTTAATTGCGAAAGTCAGAGCGCTTCCACACAAATAATGTGACAAGAACATGCAAGATTGGGACTAAACAGTTGTGTGGCCTCATGAAAGCCACTTGTTAGTGAGGCTTATCAGGAAAAAATGACTTAAATTTCCTAGAGAGCATAAAGATTGGACTTTGGGGCAATGGAAGAAGGTCATATGGTTATTTGCTGAGTCCAGATTTACCCAATTCCAGAGCAATGGGCCAATGAAGTTATGTACCCGTCATGTATTCTACCCACTGTAGAAGCCTCCGGAGGCAGTGTTATGATCTGGAGTTGCTTCAGTCGATCAGCTCTAGGCTCAGAAATATGAAGCAGAATAAAGGCTGCAGACTACTTGAATGTACGGAATGACCAGATTATCCCATCAATGGATTTTTTAATCCCTGACTGTACAGCCATATTCCAAGATGACCATGCCTGCCAAATCTTAGGGCCCAAATTGTGAAAGATTGGCTCAGCAAGCATGAGGAATCATTTTCGCTCATGAATTGGCCACCATGGAGTCCTGACCTTTACCAGTTGAAAGTCTCGGGATGTGCTGGAGAAGGTTATGTGGAGTGGTTTGACTTTCCCATTGTCAATACAAGATCTTGGCCAAAAATGAACAGAACTCTGACCAGAAGTAAATGTTGAAATGTAGCATAAGATTGTTGAAACAATGCCACGGTGAATGTGCGCGGTTAAAAAAAAAAAAAAATCTAGAGGCAGTTTGCCAAAATACTGTATTAGGGTGTGCAACTTTTTTTCTCCAGACAGCGTATAATCATATTTTGTAATGGATGCAATGTCCACGACAGTGAATGAATCTCACTCCAGCCAAAGAATAGCACTCCTTTACCAGCAAGTTTTCACATTTACTGACTCATACACTAGATTGTGAGCAGAGCATTGCAGTAGATTACTATTTACCCGCAGTGGAAATTCAGATTTCATGGATGTGTGGAACTGCTGAGGCCAGCTCTCCTGCGGTGTTACAGTTTGAGTGTAAATATGAATGCGCCTCTCTGTGCTGAAGGAAACCCTGCTATTTTTCACGCCTCACAGCTCTCACCTTGTCTGTGCTGAGAAATGCATGGAAACCTACTGCATGTTTAAGTGACTGTGACAAAATCTACTCCCATGTGTCGGATGCTATGGAAATTGATCTTTTCTGTGGGAAATGTGGAAACCAGGCAATGTCAAAAGATACTGAAAAGCTCTCTTATGCTAAGTCTATATACTGAAAATCTCTTAAACTGAAACTATTTTCTATAAAAGCTCCCATAATAAAATTAGATAGATGCTAAAAAGTTATCATAATAAAACTAGAGAGTGATAAGCTCTTTTAAACTAAAACTAGATATTGAATATCTCTTGTACGAAGACTAGATATTAAAAAGTGAAAAGCTCTCATATGTAGCCTCGATAGTGAAAAGCTGTCATTCTAAAAATAGATACTGTAAAGTGTACAGCTCTCATATTTAGCAGAGATTCTGAGCAGTTCTTATGCCTGCAATAAGGAAGCAACTGAATACACCTGAATGATCAGCAACACATCAGCAATTTATCCTAAACATCATAACATCCTGAAAAAGGGGGCAAAGAATAAAAAAAAGCACAGTCATTCCCACATGGGAAACTAAATTGCAGAAAAGATTCATTGATAAAGGATGAAATAACATTCTATGTTTGATATACAGTAATTTCTAGTTGAATGCTAAATAAATTCTGCAGTTTTTTTTTTTTTTTAAGATACACTTTATTGAACCCCGTAGGGTAATTTGTCCTCTACATTTGACCCATCTTATTGTTAGGAGCAATGGGCAGCCACAGACCAGCGCCCGGGGACCAACTCCAGTTCTAAAGCCAGTACCTTGGTAAGGGGTACTGGTAGGAGTGTTCCTATGATGCATGTTTTTGTTTTGCACGCGTGACTGTAATTCCATATAATTACCTATCTGCACAGGTCTGTAGCATCGAGGAGTTCCACCCCGCTCTATTTTGTGCCGCTATAATCCAGGCATCTTGTACTTAAATGTCCTTCAGAGCATGAATCCAGCTTTTCCCCCCTAGAAAAAAATTGATTTTGGTGGTTTTGAGTTCAGTGAACGATGAATTACTGTGGTTTTCCATGCCAGTTAGCATCATTGATATCCCAGTGAACCTTCGTGGTTTGTTTTGCTTGGCAGGCGAGAGCTATGTCTGTGCTTCAGAGAACTACTATAAGAAGGTGGACTACACCAAGAATGTCAACCCCAACTGGTCAGTGAACGTGAAGGCTTCTGCCAGCCAGAGGAACCTGCAGTCCCTGGCGAGTGCGAAGGGGGCAGCGGAGCAGAAGGAGACTAAGGAGTTTGTGAGGCCCAAGCTGGTGACGGTGATGCGGAGCGGGGTGAAGCCACGTAAGGCAGTGAGGGTGCTGCTTAACAAGAAAACTGCCCACTCCTTCGAGCAGGTCCTCACCGACATCACCGAGGCCATCAAGCTGGAGAGCGGTGTGGTCAAGAGGATCTACACTATCGATGGCAAGCAGGTAGAGTCCTGCACATTCCCAACACTCACTCGAACCTTACAGTGACCCAAACCCTAATCCTGTATAAATAATAACTAATCCTTACCCAGTAAGCACATATACGTCGCCGCAACGTATTGGCAATGTAATGAGAATGTGTAGGGAAGATGTAGTATTTACTTCGTTTGCTCACTGGCCCTACGTCGCTGAGACATCGGCATTTGTTAAAATGCATTTTACCTAATGCTGGTGTCTCGGCGACGTATTCCCAATGAGCAAACGCTCTCCATAATACATCTCGCCGATGCAACTTTATTCATCGTGCCGACGTTGGCGAGACGTATGCGTGCTGTCTGGGTATGCTTCCCCTAACAATGATCTAAACCCTAGCCCTAAACTTAACCCAACCCTTTACGATCATTACAAAAAAATCACACTGTGAATTTGAATTGAATTTAACCTGAAAACTGACTCTTATCCTAACAGTAACCCAACCCTAACTGTGAATTTAATATGAAGCCCAGCACTTATGCTATCAATAATCCGAATCCTAGTCCTGAATTTGCTCTGATCTTCACTCAGACCTAGCTAGTCCCGTGTTTCTGCTGCCTGGCTGCATACTAATACCATAAATGAGATGTCTATGGTCTCAGGTAGATTCAGATTACTCTACATTAATCTTAAAACCCATTTAATCTGTCACATTGGGAAACCAGACAAACTACATCACATCTATTTATGTTTTTCATGAGTCCACTTTGCTTGACATAAAGACCCTTTGGATGAGTACTAATGACCTCCTATAATGATCTCCCTTTTTAGATGGTTTACTGTAAAGCAGACTGTCAGGTTATTGCTGAGGACTTGAGCCTCACTTCAGCCTGTATTTGAATACATGATCAGGGCACATTTGCATTTCTTAGGTGGTCTAGCTTGATATTCTAATGCATGTGCTGGGCTTTTACAGTCACCTCACCGCAGATGTTAGCGGAACCTAGGCCTCATGATTAGGCCAAGTGTAGAAGCTTTTGCAGTTTTTCATGTGAGGTTCCAAAAAGCAGCTGCTCGCACATTTTCTTAAAATGTAGCCGATTTTTAAATATGGCTCATACCCGCTCCTGCAGCTTTATGTTAGCCTCAAGCTGACATTTATAAAATCGGCTGTCAAGGAAGCTTGTAAATTTGACATTTGGCTTGATATCTGAAAGAAGTCAGAATAGTCAGATAATGCCCTAAAAGCCAAGATACAGCATCTTTCAGCGGTATAGAGGGGAGGAGGAAGTGAAAAAAATGCACCTGAAACTTGTGAGAATCAGAAGGGTAATTTGACCTGAGAGAATAGGAGGCACCTCCACTGCATTGTCTATAATGTCTACATTATATTTACAGTACATTTCCCTGGAGAAGATGCACCACTTTTCTACAATATATTGCTTCTGCCCAGGTGACCCTTTTGTTAAAATGTAATATGACACAACATCACATGCAGGTGTGTGTTCTTGGCTTCCAATTCTAGGCGCAGAAGAAACCATTAGTCTAAACTGCATGACACCACTGAGAACGCAATGTCCTGTAAGGTTATTCGAAATCCACACTCAAATCCTACAGGTGCATCTTTTAACGTAGATGAGGTCTATGATGTAAATCAGTGGAAGTCGTCATGACTCCAGTTCTGCGGTTGCCATGGTGATGTAAGAGCTTCACACTTGCAGTTGCTATGGAGCTGTCAATGTCTCACACTTTGCAGGGTTTGTGTTGCAGTATCTAAAGCTGCTTTCACAACGGACGCGAAACGGATTTTTCGCACGACAGATTACATTCAAAGTCAGAGCAAAGACGCGAATACACGCGAAAACGGGCGTATTCGCGTCTTTGCATTGACTTTGAATGTAATCTGTCGTGCGAAAAATTCGTTTCGCGTCCAGTGTGAAAGCGGCTTTACTGGTGACGGTTGTTTCTGTCGAGAGAACCTCGGCTGTCTGGTCTGTTCTATGTTAATCCTCTCCAGGAATAATCAGCTCACAGTGAACACATCAGTGCAGTCCAGGTTGAGGTGATACATGCAGTTAGGCTCTAGCAATGTGTCATTCTACCTCATTATTCATCTTTCCTCCTGAAGTAAGGGATGATTTCTCAGGTGGTTGGCTGGCTTCTCTTTTTTGCAGTAGCTTTTGAACCCTGAGGATCACTGCCTATATTGGCAGAACTGAAGACATACTCGTCTTTTCGTCATGTTCTGTTGATAAAATTCAAAACGCGCTCCGTGCAGGGAGGCAAAAAGGCTAGAATTTCATCCATTACTTGTTTAGAAAATGCCAGTGTTAGGGTTAGCATAATTATTGACACACATCTTTCTTTTTTTTTTGAATAGCTCTCGTGTTTACTTGGCAGAGGCACAGAGTGAGGTGTATTCATATGTCGCTATTCTTATATCTTATATCTTATATATGTAATGTAATATCTGATATTCTAATATTATTATTATTATTATTTTCAGTCTCTTAACTGATCAAACATGTTTTTATGTGGCTTGAAAGTAAAAATTAGTGTGATGGTGAATGAGTAAAAGCAGTACAGTTGCTCAGTGCTAATGCTTCACTCCTATAGCAATCCCTCTACATTATTAGGACCTTATGAGTTGTTCAGGCCTCATTTTTAGAAGTTAGATCTTTAGTGTTACAGTGTATGAGATGCTGCAGTGTGTGTACGTATGTGTGTCTGCATGTGTGAGTGTGTGTGCGCGCGTGCGTGCATGTGTGTGTGTGTGTGTGTGTGCGTGCGTCCGTGCGTCCATGAGTTTTCTATGCTGTATATGTAGGGCGCAATTGTCCTAGTTGGTTGTTCTATTTCTGAGGAGCAGAATGGTGTCAGTATCATACAGGCAGTTATGAGAAAACCAACACCAGACAGTGTCGGCTAATATAACAGAATTGAAGACCCCAGTGCTAAAAGTACTTGAGTCACAAAGTGTCCATTTTGAAAAAATTTAGAAAATTGATTGAGGTAACAATAAAAGACATTTTCCCATCCTTTCCTCACAATGTGTGAAAATGTGACTTACTGTTACCGCTAGGCTCTTCAATAGTTATTGCGCTGGAGTAGACCCTCCTCCATTAAGCTGGTAGCTCCCATCTGTGCCTACATTCTATAGTCCGAAGGTATTTTAATTGATGTTAGTGGCATTAGCTCCTGCGCTGGGCTATTGAGACAGTAGTGGGAATATGTAAGCACAGTCACAGGTGATGGACCTGTTATCCAGAGAGCTGCTAACAGGCAGTAGAGCCTCTGCTAACAGACAAGAAGCCCAGGCACCTTAGCCAATTAGCTCTGACGGGAAAGGACATCATCGACTGGCCACTGAGACAGGCATGGATCTTTTGTTTCCTCACAACTTAAAATATTTGAAGTACTTGTTTCACACCATTTTATAGGTTATAATTTGTTCCTGAGGGTATTAAAATTTACCATTTTTCTTTCTTAGGTTAAATTTTGTGGCAGAATGATACTCTGAGATCATTGTCTCCGAAGCACATTCCCTGCTAAAGAAGCAGGTCTCCCGTTGGGACCTCTCTCAGTACAATGACAACTATGACATGGGCAGGGCTTTTCGAGGTCAAGTCTGCTGTTTTGTGACATTTCTGCTCGATTCAAAGCTAAATAAAACCATATTAAAAAAGTTAGGAATTTTTGCTAATTGATGTACACATTGATGTGATGCACAAATTGAAAACCGAAAGACCCTCCAGAATTTAAAAGCGCTCAAGTAAAATGCAGTCTGTTAGTATTTGGCCAGTGAAAAATGGCCGCAATTCCTACATCTTTCACAAGATATGGATTCCAATTCCCAAAAAAATAAAGGTGAAAGTAGCTACTTCAGCTTCATATTTAGCGTTTTTAAATCCCATAGGTGAAGCACACAGGAAATCATGTCACAGTCCAGTTGGAAGCAAAAGCAATTTAATCGGGAAACTGAAGTCCTGGGACCCCCAAATAAGAAGAGTGGTGTTGCCTATTGCGCAGATATTTTTATGTGAAACTCCATGGCTAAATGCCTTTTGCAGTTAATCAGACCTCCCCCTTAGTAATACAGTTAATGTATTTCATGTGCCTGCTCAACTCTGATAACCTCAGTGATAATGATGCCTCTGGGGGCCATAGATGTTAATACAGGAAATCACATTTGCTGCTTGTGTTGATGTCCACCAGGGAAGAGGAAGGCTCATGAAGCAAGAGCTGACTCACCCTCAGATCCTCACAAATATTCTCCCTACTGGCCTCAGATCCTCACAAACATTCTCCCTACCAGCCTCAGATCCTCACATTCTCCCTACTGGCCTCAAATCCTTAAAAACATTGTCTCTGCTGGCCTCAGATCATCTCAAACATTCTCTACACAGAGTTGGGCTGTGAGGCTCTGAGACAGGGCCTTATATGTGAGTCACAACATATTTCTAGGACCCCAAAGTACTGACTAAAATGGGGGAAACAAACTGTTCAGTGCATGCCATAACATCTCTGCCTCCAAAATGTGAACATCAAGGGTAAAAAACAGATAACCAGTTAAACTATGTCTCCGTGGATTTAACATAGTTTTCTGAGTTCTGTCTTCTGTTAAGCTGGAGAACAGCATAGTGCAGAGCCTGACCAAAGCTAGGATACTTGACAGAAACCTATGTCTTGGTTTTCTTCTGGGGAAGATTCTCCTTTCATTATGCCACTTCAGGAACCCACAATATACTGAAACAAATGAGGTAGTGCCTCAAACAGAACTTTTTTTTTCTTGCTATTTGGAAATTAAGTCGATGTAAATAACCTCTTTGATTCTCACTTTCATTTCCCTGCTCACCCTGCATCGCTGCTGCACACTCATACATCCTACATGCGGCTCACATGTCAATAGTACATGCACGGCACTGATGGGCTCTGTGATGCACACATTATAGGGCCCTTTCAGATGATTTTCTAAAATGACATTATGGTCATTAATGTTGCTGTTTTATAAAGATTTTATGGCTAAAAAAAGCATATGCAAGTTCATTGCATGCATTGTCTTAATTATACACTTTGTCCATTTATGAATACCTGATAAAATGGTGATCTTTGCAGTATCTATTTATGCGTTGATTATCTGACTGTGACTAATTTCTCTCTTTGTCTGAAGCCGGATGTTGGCTTGGTGATGTGTTAGAGAGAGTCTGAGTGCAGAACCTGCTCCCCCCCCCCCCACTCCACACTCCTCATCATTGTACTGACAGCTGGTGTGACTGGTTGCTAGGCAACCGCATCCACAGTACAAAGACAGCCTCTTTGGAATGGACCAGTCAGACTGCCACTTAAGTGTTTGCGCTCATGTGTCTGTGTGTGTGTGTGTGTGTGTGTGTATGTGTTTTCATGTGTCTGTGTTCACAAACGTGCATTTCTTATGATTTAATTGGTCATTGTTCACAAGGACTGCCTCGTGTAACAGTGACCATTTCCTCCATTTATTCTTTGCTCTTCAAAGGTTCAGGAGAAAACGCCTTTGCTGTCTATCAGCCTGAGCAAATAGCACCAATTTTACCGTCAGCAGCGAGTGCAGTCAGACAGAAGGGGCGTGCATAGCTAAGTGTGTCTGTCTGTGTGTCTGTTTGTGTGACGGCGCATGTGTGTCTGTGTTTCAGCGTGTGTGTGTCTGTGTGAGTGTGTGTCTGTTTGTCAGCATGTGTGCGTGTGCGTGTGTGTGTGTGTGTCTGTGTCTCAGCATGTGTGTGTGTGTGTGTGTCTGCCAGGGGCGCTGATTGGGCTCAGTATCCAGTTTGAGATAAAGAAACCCAGGGTCTGCAGTATCTGCATGCTGCTGGCATGGAGAGAAGCACTTTCACTGGCAGCGATCTTATCTCTGCTCCTGCACGCTGAGGAGCATGTGTGTGTGTGTGTGTGTGTGTGTGTGTGAAAGAGAGAGAGTGAGAGTATATGTATGAGCAAATAAGAGAGTGCATGTGTGTGCACGTGTGTGTGTGGGGACGAGGGGGTGAATGTGCTTGCATGTTTGTGCGATTTTGTGCATGTGTGTCCCCCTGTGTGCCTCTGTCCACCTGTCTACACATTCTCTGTGCTCTGCAGAAACATTTCCCTTAGAGTCTGATCAGTGAACTCGCTGGGGGTGCTCCAGCATACATGTGCATTCTCACTGATGTTGACAGAAAATAACATTGTCATTCTATCTTAGAACCCATATTCAATTTAGTCACAGTACGATCAAGATCTTCGTCATTATTAAATGCATGGGCGTAGTAGGTTTTTATGGTAAATGATCATTTAATAATATGTCATCAAGAAATTTTGCATGTTCTGTGCTGTATTCGCTTGCTGGGTTAGCTGAAGTGCACTTTGTGTGTCTGCTGTCTTCAGTAAGAAGCAGCCCCTGATTTTGGATTCTGCTGTGGAGGCTGTTGCTATGGCAATGTCCCTGACAATAGCAATGGGTGTGTGTGTGTGTGTGTGAGTGCGTGCGTGCGTGTGCGCACAGTAAAGCACGACACTCTCAAACACATTATAATTGCTCTGGTTAATGTAATCTGCCGCTGTATGATGTCCTTTCCATCTATTCTCCATTACCTGTTATGTTTTTTAAAAATTCTGCTGTCAAAGAGAAGTAATTTTAATACAATAAAAACCTCAAGAACAATAAAGACCTCCAATTTCTTTCAAGTGTGGCTGCAAATAAGCCTGATATCATTATCATTGATTAGTAATTAAGGAAGATGTTCCTGCAGGAATTAGGCTGTATCTTTGAGTTCAGAATAAGGCTCTCTGATCTGCTGTGGGTGCGTCACACCAGTGAGACATCAGCACTTCATCACTGACACGTGGGAGTTTAGCATATCTGACTACACCGGTTACACATTCAGTCACGTCCCAGCTGCCTTTTACCCTTTCTGTGAAAGCTTTATCTAGCAAAGCTGCACTAAACCTAACTTTATAATTTTTTTTTTTTTGATGATTTTCTCTGCATAGGCTTAACAAAGACACCACAAACACCATACAAAGCAAACCACTATCCCTTAAAAGCAGTTTCAAATATTTAGATTTATTTACCCCATTAGTTTCATGCGATAATTAACCTTCTAACTTGCACCCCTTCTTTCTTATCATTTTCTACATCTCAATTCCCTGAACTAATATACTCCATTAAAAGTGTAATGAAGTCACTTCCAACTGACAAATAGTCTGAACTGTTGAGTCCTCACACTTTCAAATGATATGTAGTTTTCCCATGCAGAAAATATTTGAACAAGTAAAAGCGCAATTATCCCTAGCGGTCCGCTACTGGACTGGTGCGGGTTAAAGAGTTAATGGAGGGCAGCCGACCCCATCAAACAGCCCCTTAAACATACCCTTAATTACTGCAGGCGTTATAATGTACAAGGAGACAGTAATTTTGCATGAAAGCAATTTACGATGTTGACTCACAGTTTTTTAAAGCCTAATGAAACTAGGCTAACTGCCAGCGCTGGATGCACAGGGAATCTTGCCCCTTTTCTTGCCTGATGCGGTCTTAAACAGCAACCAAACAGCATAAGCCTCGTGAAAAAAACTTCTGATATTATTACCCATAAATGACATGCTGATCGGAGGCAATTGGATCAGCTGAATTCTCAGTGTGAAAATAATGGTAGTTCTCAACCAGTTCCAATTTCCTTTGATTGAGTGAATCTATTGTTTCATTGTTATTCAATCACATAGCTTTAGCAGTCGACTGTCCCACTGACTGCATTACTGTTAGTAGCTCTCTGAAATTAAAATTTTCATGAAACAAATTTGCCTTTACAGGTTGCATGTTGGTTTTGGTTTAGTTGGTAAGTTTTTAAACCTTTAATTAAGCAGGGAAAGTTCTACCGAGAACACTTTTCTCCAATTCAAGGATGCCGTGGGAAATATGCCAGATAGAACAGTTGCAAGTGAGGAGGAATGGAGAGAGATGGGTGAAGCCCCTGGAACAATTCTGGGTTGAGGGCCTTGCTCAAAGGCCCAAATGTCAACTTCTCTCCAGATCAAGTCAGATTCCCAAGCCCTACTGGGGTTTTGAACCAGCAACTTTACCACTAGGCTATGCTGACACTCCACATGAATAGCTTGGTAGTTATGTAGGCATGTGAACAGGTTTGTATTAATCATTAAAGGTGATAGGACCTCTGCAACCTCACTGGTGATTGACTCTGCATTCACAATATTAGTAAGTAACCCTAGTCTAAACGCTCCCCTAACAGGATGTCCAGACCCCCCTGAGCACCTAAAATGATATGGCAACCATTCTCCTTTCAGGATATCTTATCCTAACTCAGCAAAACAATGGTGACTATCCAGCCTTATTGATTTACATTTTTCCTCGCAAAGCCATCAGCTGATGGCAACTACTGCTGGCCTTCACAAAAACCAACTCACGTGAAGCCGAAAAATAGTCATATGGAATCATATAGGAAATATTTTGGGAAAAACCCTGAAATCTTGCACTTCTCAACATAATTTTTTCCCCCAGAAGCAAATCATTGGCTTCTGGCATTTGTTTGCTGGTTATTTAAGACTAAATCAGGTATAAAGATATGCTATGAGGAAAAAAAGGCGGAAGCTAGCCTATTTGCCCCATTGCTACGTCAAAAAAAATAATGATTTAACATTGTACACCCATATTCATGTAGCCTATGTCATTGACTAATGTCATAAAAAAATCTACATTTCAGTCAGGACACTTATGCCAGATTTAACCATTTATTGCGATACAATCTGCGTTTCAGTTTGGCAGTGACTCTTTGGCAGAGTGATGCTCTGGAACAATCTGAGCAAGCATGACACAGTCCCTGAGATCACGAACCCCCTGGCAGAGCCTGAGATTCTTTTGAATCTCGTTAATGTTTAAATTATTGAACCTGATATGAACAGATGCTGCTTGCTGTGAACAATGATAATTATAATAGAGGAAGCTAGAGAGGTGGAGGGAAATGAGAAGCAGATTTCTTAGTAAACCCGATTAGGAGCAGCGTAGAGGGCACGGAGCCAGAGAAATGAATGAACACTGCCCTGGTTATAAAAGCTCGCTAATTGGGCAGAAGGAGCTAAAGTTAAAACCAATTGGACAGAAACTGGCTTGTGACCAGCCTGACTCCAGTGCCCAGCTGAACTAACGCTAAAGCTCAATTTCAGTCAGGACACTTATGTCAGATTTAACCATTTATTCCAGGATGACCTGCATTTGAGTTTGGCAGTGATTCTGCCCGAGTGATGCTCTGGAACAATCTGAGCATGCATGACACTGACAGTCCCTGAGATCACAAACCCCCAAACCTGCACTCCCAAAGGGAGCAGGCAAGCAGAGTCACCCTCTCATAAAATCAAAGTATGAATAGAATAAAATTAAATGGATTAATTTGCAGCAGCAAGCATGTTGCATTTCCTTTGAGTTACAAAAAGGTGTATGGCTTACTAAATACAGACAGAGGAACATTCGGCAAGACACTCCTGAAATGCCTTAATAGAAGGAAAATATACCACATGAGATGAAACTATGCGTGGCGACAAGCATGTCGCATTTCCTTTGAATTCATGCAAGCATGTGCAACCTTCTCCTATGGGTGTAGGGAACTCAGCGGCCTGCTGAGAACAGACAGAGGAACATCCAGCAAGACACGCCTGAAGTGGCTTGATACAAAGGAAATATACTATATGAGACAAGACTATGTGAGATGACAAGCAAGTTGCATTCCCTTTGAATTCATGCAATCATAAGTGACCTTCTCCTCTGGTCATAGGGAGCTCAGCAGCCTGCTGAATACAGATGGGGGAACATTAGGTAAGACACTCCTAAAGTGGCTTGATACAAAGGAAATATACTACGTGGGATATGAGACTATGTGTGACTATCCAGTGCCACTACCTGAGGCTGCACAATGTGAGCAGTAATGCCCTGAATCCAACCTGGATCCCCCACTCTTCCACCCTGTCTGCTGAGGAACTGCTTGTGTTCTCCCTTCGGATCATGGATGTGAACTGGCAGATGGAGAGGGCATCCAATGTCTTCTTCCTGGGGGACCTCATTAACTTTGAGGCCTCTGTGGTCCAGGCCAACCACATTCCCCTCCGTGTGTTTGTGGAAACCTGCGTAGCTACTTTGGACCCTGATATGAATGCAGTCCCCAGATATGCGTTCATTGAGAACTGAGGGTGTCTCGTGGATTCCAAGCTGACCAGCTCCCGCTCCCAGTTCCTGCCAGGGGTACAAGATGACAAGCTGCAATTTCAGCTGGATGCTTTCAGGTTTGCCCAGGAGGCAAGGAGTGCTATCTACATTTTCTGCCATCTGAGGGCCACTGCAGCTATGCCAGACTCGGATGGGAAGGCCTGCTCATTCCCTCTTGGGAAGGAAAGGTGGATTGAAGCCTCTGGGAATGATGCAGCATGTAGTTGCTGTGATGCTAGCTGTGGAGGGAGGAAGGGCAGGAGTGTGGATTCAGCTGTGCAGTATGAGGGCAATGCAGTCGTAGGCCCCATCCTTGTCCAGGAGGCAGAAGGTGTTGTACCAGGGTCCCTGAAGGCAGATCACAGAGCAGAAGGTGCATCTGAGGCAGTGTTGGTGGCTGGTCTGATGGCTGCAGTGGGACTAGTCTGCACAGTGCTAGGGACAGTGTTAATGTGGCAACTGTATAAACCAGTGCTGTAATGGATATTAAATGGTCTGGTCTGGTCTGTGGCGACAATTATGTCGTATTTCGTTTGAATTCACGCAAGCATGCATGACCTTCTCCTCTGGTTGCGGGGAAATCAGCAGAAATGCTGAAAGCAAACATGAACATCTGGCAAGACAGCATTAGAGTGGCTTGATACAAAGGAAATATTCTATGTGTGCATGCAAGTTCTCCTGGACTGAGTGAGATTGCATGTAACTCCATTAAGAGTGCAGCACAACCCCCCAAATCAAAACCATCCCAGCAGGACCCAAACTTTAGGTTCCTTCCACTCCTTCTTTGTCGGAATCCCACAAAATATGAAAGGAACCCTGGATTTATGGGTGATAGTCCAATTTTAATCCACAATATTTGCAGAAATTTATAAAAATAATTTTTGGTAGAATTTAAGTTCTAAATTTCCCGAAAGGCATGTTTACCAATACTGATTGTCCAAACACCATGTTTCCAAAAGCACTAAAGGAGTGGTGCTTGTAGAAAGAGGAGACAGTCAAGAAAACTTGTCTAAGATTTATTGGGGAAAAGTGCTCTCACATGAAAAAAGCCATTTGCTTAATGACATTTTTTGTGACCATGTGAAAGGTAGCACTGTGGAAGTGAAACAATAACCTGACTGCAGAATCATTATTAAGTGAAAAATCTGCAGGTGAGATGGACCTTCGTCCTGTTCTGTTTACTGTAGATTCAGACCTCTGTGTCTCCTCACTGTGGCCTTTGTGCCTCTCTCTTCGCCTCTAATACCCGCATCATCTGACATGCTTCCTTTTTCTTCTGTTTTACACTTCTCCATGTTTCAGAGCCTCTTTATTTGTCACATGTCCTTTTAAGTTGAATGGAATAAGTTATAATAAGGACGAGAACAAGCATATTGATATGACCTCGCAGTTTGAAGAGTTGGGTGGATTTCTGTCATCTGTCCCTGAGTTTTGTAATCTTTCCCAGATGTTGTGTCTGCTTGTCTGAACGTGGGTCTGAACATTCTTGTGTTATATTTATGCGCGGTTGCAGGGAGAGTGGCAGTGAATAAGCAAGACATTGAGTGTACATTGCCTTATTCATGATTTTACACACCCTTAATCCTTTTTTATTTGTGAATGTTCCTCATCCTGATGCGGAAATGGTGTTCAGTAGTTTTTTTTGTTCATAGGCCCGGACATTAGGCCTCCTCTGGGCTCTATTAAGACAACCTGGGGACTGAGGAGAGAGTGCACCTGCAGAGCGAGGGTGCTGCCAGCAGAAACAAAGGCAAAAAACCAGGGTTTTGAAAGTATAAGTCCGCTCCAATCACCTGGGTGTGCTAATTAGCATTATTCTACAGCCAAGATAGAGAAATAATAAGTGAAATCATCTGGCTGGTATTCATAGATGTTACAAACCCTGGGTTGGACTTTTACTTTCTAACCTTTGGACTTTAATCCCCTGCTGTCTGAAGTAAACTCTAGGAAGGAGTGGATGTACTTTAGGCAATGTTAGTGGCTGACAGTATTGTGAATTGTTTGAATATAGAGGTTGAATTGGTGCTGATGCTTTAAGTATCTCAGAAAGGCATTCTCTTTCCAGTCACTCGTTACAGCTATAAACAGATGACTGCAAAGAGACTTTGCTGTCACATGAAATCAGGCTTTGAAATGCTGGAATCAGTTTGTTTCAGCAGAATGGAAATTAGGTCACTGTGCTGAGATCTAGGCGAGTCATTGTTGTTCCATCTGTAACGTCTTGCATCTCAAGTACAGAGAGGAACTTTCAGTGGACTGAGATCATAACTATAGTGTATTACTGAGCTTAGGCCGTAGCTATATAACGTAGCACAGCAACAGTAATGGTGTCAAAGTGAGGCTGTTAGCTGACTGCTGAATGTGTGGTTTGTGTGACGAGTGAGCAAAGCGCATGTTGTAAACAAACATATGGAGCACACAGGCTAAGCTGACCCTTCACCCTCCCCTCACAGCCTCATACTCACCAGCGTGTTGGGTCCGCTTTTAAAATTTGCTCTGCATCTCAGTGGTGCTTTCTGTCAGGAAATTCTCTCTCTTCACGCTCCAGATTAGCTCAGTAATATGATTGATTAGACATATTAAGCGAGGAGGCACAAAAGGTTTATCGATTCATTAGAGCTGTTCATGCATATACATTGCCCTATAGCTCTACTGATCCCAGGGCAGTCGATGGTTTATTCAGAATCCATCGCTTCCCTTATCTGAATTGAAAGCAGTTGTCTTGCCTGAGAGCTTGTACAGTCATGCTGACAGTAAAAAAAAAAAAAAAAAAAAAAAAAAAACTGAAGAAATGAAGATTTTCATGTGCTTGACCTATATTATTTCCTTTAATTCCCACTGAATTTCGAATGTTGCTTTAGTATATGTCGTTTGGACATTAAAGGTTAGCATTTAAGACTTCAGTGAAAACATTATATTGGACACCTTGTTCCTCCACTAACTGTCCGCAATGGCTGAGAGCTGCCGGTGTCCACCCTCCCCGCACCTGAGAGTCAGGTGTGATGCCAGTCTTGCTAATCAGCAGCGAATTAGTTAATTATGCAGAAGGAATAAAAACAGGGACAGGTTTGGATTTGAGGGGCAGATTTGAGGATCCCGGCTCTGAACCCTCCCACATCCTGGGAAATGAAATCAGATGATGGAAAGCTGAAGCTGCCTTCTGAAGCGGCTCCAGCTGCCATGTGAGTTCCATTGCTTCCTTGGCAGACATGCACTCCTCTACTCAGTCTTTGTCCTTTTGTGTAATTTGGTCTATAATAATAGTTGGTCCATAATTAGAGTGGATCATTGTGATTTTGGACAAGGACACCATTCTACTCGAGCGGTAAAATCAGGAGGCTTAGTTTTACTTTTGACCTAATTTAAAACAGAGCCCTAACTCAGTAGAGTAGCCATAGCAACAGTCTCCACATAGCCACTGCTCCTAAAGGGCATGCGGTGGGACAGCTGGTTGAGGGGGGGAGGGGGGAGATTAGGGGTGTGTCTGGGGCAGGAGACACAAGAGAGGGGGGCAAGCAGGACACAAACATTTAAAATCTGTGACAATGTGGACCCTTGGATCCGTGTATATAATGCCCACACGTACCAACAGCACTGGTCAAGGTGGAGCTGGCCTGCCATGTCTGTCAGAAAATAAAGTCACAATCAGAAGAATTCCCGGGAAAAGTAGTCCTTTTTTAAATTGCCATCTCCAATCCTTCCCAAATCTGTAATGTCCAATTGGCAAATTGTGCATAAGCATATTCGTGTGAGACCCATGCTGCCATCTCGGGAGAGCGCTCAGTTTGCAGCTCTCCTCCAAAACACATGCCTGTCAACCGCCGATTGTTTGCACTAAAGAAGACCATTTTAAAGATGCAATGCATTTAATCATCACCTCTGCAATAATGTCCAGCATTCTTTAAGCAGCGTTTTTCATGAGGCCAAATTTAGCGGATGCGGTTGATTTTGCCTGAGCCCCTCATAGCTGCTTAACTGCGGGCCGCCCCCAAAGCGCTCCATTTCTTTTGCAGCATTAGGAGAGAAATGTGGGTAAATAAGCAGCATAATATTGCATTCGAACACCCTTTAGGAGCCTGCTGCTCTGGGACTTTGTGAAAAGATGAGTTGATCTTTTGGGGTGACTTTTTAAGAATAACCCTCCTGATAGACAACAGCCAGGTTCATGCACCGTTTATATTCAAGTGGAAATTTCCATCCTTCCATATGAAAGCTGTTTTGGCTCCTATATTTTTTATGCTGGGAAGTGCATACAGTAGCTTTTAAAAATGAGACTTCTGCCATCTCCAGTCTCGGGGCTGATGAGCATGAGAGCAGATGGTGGGTAGATGATTATCAACAATTTGTCTCTTTTGCAGATCCTGTAATGCATATTCAACTTTCTCTCCCTTGGTAAATTTATTCAGTGTGTATGGGTGTATTCAGGTCGTATGTTCTTCAGATTTTAAGCTCCACAAGTCTTGCAGCTCCTCTGAGATGCTTTTCCTCAATAGATCATTGTGCTTTTGCAATGTGGAACCTTTCAGAAAATTACGTGAGGACCTGCCACCTCCCACCCCCGTCTGTATTCTATCCTGTGTTTGGAGGGTTTGCATGGCCAGGCACATTTTATCACAAGCAGTGTGATTAAAAACACTCATACAGCAGTTTAGTCCTTCTCTTAGTAGCTTTCTGCTCATACTCTCTGCACTCAAGAGCAAATATGTCATGCACTCTTCACCCGTCACATTCTGCTCTGACTCAATCACAATCTCTCTCTCCTGCTGACTCATGGGATCACGTAAAAATAGCCAAAAATGATCCTTTTTGTGTAGTCGTCCACCCTGTATGTGAGTAGAACAGCCGCATAAATGCTTATTTCTGTCTCGTTTTGGCCAAAGATACTCACATCTACCTCCCTTCCCCCCATTCACGGTCCAATTTAACTCAAAATACTGGCCAGTTCAGTGATGTCATTGGAAAAAACAATCAGACAAGTGAAACTCATCAGTACTGCTGATTGTGATGGCCAGATTTGAGTATCATTGGTTTTGGGAGAAAAAAAAATCTTCAGTTAAGCATGTATTAGGTTTTTAGAGTTCTCAGAAAATTACTTTTTTGAATCATCAGTGAAAGACTTTATTTGGCCATGGAAAGCAGCTGTCTATTTGATTCACTACCACGAAATGAGTTTAACCCCATAAAACATAGGGACCCATGTATGGGTCTGTCAAATGCAGCTGCTTTATTCAAACCTGTGGAACTTCAGGCCTATGTTAAATTTTAGAGGAGATCCCAAAGTTTCCCGCGATACTAGATACTTATGTCCTGCTGACAGGACATATTACATATATTAGGGAAATTTGAATAAATATGATGTGCAAGATCTACATTGTAGATATTTTCCATTTGATGTAATGCTATGGCTATAAAAAAACACGGCATCCTGGGTTTCATTATTCTTTGAATATAAGTGTGATGTTGCTTCTGTGAAAGACTGCATCCAGCAGATACAGAATATATATGCGACATTGGGCCTTATGCAGCAACATTCTCTTAAAGGTGGTGTTACTACATTGTTACCAGTGAAAGAATTTCTTGAAACTTTGCGCAAACGAACTTGGCATACTGCACCTACTTTTAACCAAATATTTAAAGTGGATCACTTTGGGAACTGTATTAATTTTCATGTTAAACTTTCAATTTGTGATGAAAAATGTAGCCAAATTACGCTTTTTATGGCTTCAATTCCTCCTGGGTCTCATATTTTCAAAGCAATTAAGCCATGTTTGGTGTCAAATTGTTCCTTGGGATGGCAGCAACAATTACAGTTATACATTTTAGAACTAACGATGTGATAATTGGGAGTTATTCATTGATTTATCCCCATATGTTGGTGTTAGGGGTGTGCTCATCTAAATTTGGCCCACATCTGTCCCAGCACATATGATACAAAAAAACAAATGCATTTTCTAGGCCCACATACATCTCTCCATATAGACAATATGGTTAGGAATCAAAAGTTTTCATGGGCAATTTTCCCATACTGATGCAACACCACCTTTCTCTTATATTTTCTCTTATTTTTTTGCTAAGAGAAAAAATAAGAGAAATAAACTCTGGATGCACCAAACGCTCTTACCGTCCAAATCTGCTCTTCCCCATGTGTGCTGAATGTTGAATCCCACTTGATCGTAAATTGGAAGCGCGTGGCCAATTGTTTTAAATTAGCATATATGACACCCACTAAACAAGGGCAGGTGACGTGCCATGTGCAAAGAGCCAACTGCTCGTGGCAAATAACGGCGCTTTCACACTAGATATGATTTTCCACCCTCCCATCTCCTCCCGCTGGTCAGTTTTCACACTAGTAATATCGTACCGTACCCGAGTGCACTTGCATTCATGTCGAAATTCCGATACAGCGCGTTGCAGTGTACACCTAGGTGGTTTTAAATGGAGAATGATTTTCAAAGGAGGCGCCAATATATTTCGGGGGATTTTATTATTGAGAAGGGGGTTTAGAATATTAATATCGCGAATGCATATGCTGCGCGTGCCCTAGCAATCCGGTGTGTCATCTGTAACATGGATTACCATGTATAGCAGCACAAAAAATTTCCCTCGAAATTTTCTTAACTGAATGCTTGATTTTTTTTTTACACATCCGAATCTCTCTGGGTACCCAAACATCAAGGTAAGCCGCAAAGGTACTGATTACATTCGACATTGGTAGATGTTGCATACGGAATTCTTTCGCCCTTGCGTTTTTGGCCAATTATGCTGTCCACTACCTCATACAACGAAAATGTATCTATCTCATAACTCGACTTTCACACTGCGTCCCTCACTTTGAAATATCGCAGCCGCATTTTCTTAAGTTTGTCACGGCACTGATCTACTATTCTGTGATAACCATGCGAATGTAACTACTCACGAATCATTCCATAAATCTCCATGTTTTTGCTTGTAGTATCCAGTTGTGATTGTATGTTCTTGTCCGCGTACATTTCGAGCAAGCATTGAATTTCTTCGTTTAAATGGAGATATCTTTTCGTCACTGCATTTATTAGAACAAGAGAGCCGTAACACATAACAGTAATCTTCCGTGCTCAAATACGGTTGCTTTCACATTTGGTACGAGTAGCCATTCATCTGTCTCGGCAAACAGATCCGTGCGATCTCTATAAACGTGCTCTCTGCGCAAGGCCTGGATGGCCAAAGCGTCCAACAGCAATAGGTAACCCATTCAGAAGCAGAACACACGGAAGTATCCAAGGGTTTTTATAGCTTAGTCCTAATTAGGATCAACTGGCCAAACTCTGTAGCTCAAGAATTAAATAATAAAAAGATTCTAATCTCTCAAAAACATAAAACAATCAAAATTTGATTATATGATGAATTTTTAATGTTTAAGTATTATAACTTGTGTTTCCGTGCATTGGACAAGCAATTTGTGGACAGAGATAACAGTTCTCTGTTTTCTCTCATCTCGGTAAGAGTGCCCTTGACCACTCGTAAAATTTTCTCTTACGGAAGAGAAAAAATAAGAAAACATTGGTGCATCCCAGAAATCAATGGGTAAGAACAAAATAAGAAAAAATCGGGGATACGAACAAAAATAAGAGAAATTTTGTTCTTATATCGCTTCTTGCATGAGGCCCATTGTTTTACAAATGAAAAAGTGCTTTTTCTGACCTTGAACCTACTTTAGGGAAAACTTGAGTGGAAAAAATAGAATTTAAAGGGTTAAAGAAGTACGTTGTAGAAATGACTCAAAATCGCTAATGATTTTCGGCCTAAAAGCAGTGATGGTGGTGGATGTGTGTACGGGTTGGGGTTTAGGTTTAGGAGCAGTACAGAGTGCCTGATCAGCCCTTCAAACCTCAATCTGACCCTTTGGTACAGAAGGCCCTGTTTTACCGATCGAAGCGCAAGGTTTGGAGTGTGTGGTGGTGCATTCAGGATGTGGCCAAATCCTTTTTTGCTAGTTTGACGGCAGGTTACCTGGGTGCAAAGTAGGGTGCATGGTGAAAGTGGTTGTACTTAAATTCTTAATTAATCATAGGCATGTCTTGGGCATAACATGAAATAAACCAATCAGAGTGTCATCTTTCCTTCCCTTTAAAAGCCTAATGCCCTTGCACCTAGGCAAATTGCTATTATATGGGCAGATTTTCCAAATAGTTGGAAAAACACTTCTCTGCAGAGACGGATCTACCTGTGCGCAAAGTAAAGGTGCGCGAGCAAAGCACTGCTGAAACCTTATCTCTGTCATGTCCAAAAATGTTAGCTAATGAGAAATGTACTTTTTAAATGTTCAAAATTGTTTTAATCATATTCCGATGAAAAAAAGTCATCTTACACTGTGAATCTCGGGTTGCATTTGAATGCGTGCATCAAACGAGGAAACAAACTAAAAAAGTCTTAATTCAGGGTCATAAAAGTCTTAATTCAGGTAAAAACACAGGCGGGGCAACAACCGAGAGAAATCAAAATGACTGCGGAAAATAACATCTTGAGAGAAATAAATGCAATAATGTTATTTTGATTATGCTACTGTAACCCCTTAAATAATATTCAGCAGGAGTGAAATGACTTGCCTCTGCTTTATAGACAGTGAAGCTGGGAAAAAATTAGATCAACCTGGATGACATAAGAACAAAAATAACTGTTGGTGAATACCAGATTGTTGACATCTCACCCTTGAAGGCCAAGTCAGATGTATGGAAGATATTTGGACTAATTACAAGATGGGCTATTCTCAGTTATTCCAAAACAACCAAAAAAGTCATTTTTGACTGAAGTGTCACTTATGCCCTTCTTGCATGAGGCCATCGATATGTTGATTACTATGTAACCTTTTATGAGGTCTGTCTCAAACCCTTTAAAGAAAAGTCTAAAAAAAAAACTAACTGACTAATCTTACATGCCAGGACAAAGACCTGGCTGGCATCACTAATAAGATAATAAAACTTGAAAAAGTGAACACAAGGTGTCACAGTATTACAGATTCATGATGATGCCATTTTACACAATAAAAAATAAATAATAAATAAAAAAAATGTTTCTGCAGTTAGTAAGATTGAATCTTCTCCCAGGACCATCTGTCAGGGCACGCTGTACCCTAGTTGGACATTATTCCAGTATTTACATGGTTTGAACACGTGGGGAACTAATCGAAGGGGTGACAGGAGTTCAGCAGTATCGCTATACTTCTGTTGTGCATGCATGTTGATGTGTTTTCACTCAGGCTTGAGCTGGTTATGCTATAATGAGATGAACTGAAAAGGCCTTTTTTCAGAATGATGCCTTTTTCTCTGAATGATAATAATGGCTAATGGAGATTACAGAAACATTTAGATGGATGCCTAGGGTAAGTGTGAGCACAGTGTTGTGCTGATGCAATTTCATTCAACTTAACAAAACCATCCTACGTGCCCCCCCAGCCCACCCAGGCACCCCTTGGCTCTGTGCCTCATATAGCTGTGCCTTAACCCACTGTACAGGGTGTGGCAAAATCCTTTTTAACAAAGACAATAATGCTGGGATTAGGCCTAATTAGATTACACGGGCATGGTCATTGTGCACTGTTTGGGAATGGTGGAGCTTGGCGGGAGGGGATTGACACAAGGCATCAGTCGTCCTCTGTGCTCCCACAAACCCCCAAGGTGTGCTCTGATCCCGCTAACCTCTTACGGCTAACAGAATAACCTTGTGAAGCCGCAACCCTATTAAGGATACAGAAAACCGGCCCCCCCACCTCCACCATATGAAATCCTGTCATTCCCCCAACTGCTGCAGCCCCAGGGGAGGTCTGGGAAATGCTCCAGCAGAGGTTGGCTGCTCTGATGAGTCGGGGGATGGGGGGGTAAATTAGAATGAGATCCATATCAGAGAGGCCTGCAGCAAGCTGATGCAAGGGTGGGGGGAGTGGTATGATCTAGATTTAGAAGAGCACTAGATTTTTTACCTTTGCTTGTCGACGGTGCTGTTACCTTTTGTATACCAATACTGCACATTACCTTGTTCAAATTTGTTTGTCAGATACATGTAACTGGATATAATGTTGGCTATTATGAGGCATGGAGAAAAGCAGTGTTTTTTCTTAAAGTGAATGGAATTAATTTCATTGGGAGCTCCCAGGTAAGGCCAGCTGTTCTGATGCTGCCTCATTTATTTTGGTTTGAGCGAACCAGGCCTGCTGAGTACCGACAGAATAAAACTTTTTCAGTGCATCTCCAGCCAGCCCTGTAAGGCACATTAACTACCTTTCTCACAAAACCCAGAGCCCACATCCACATGCTGACTCTGGTTTTCAAAATGAATTCAGAACCACTTGAGAGAGCCAGAGATGGCATGGGAGACTGTAATTTGACCCAGTTGCAGAGATTGGAAGTCCTTGCTTTGCCCTTGATTTAGAGTCCATGAGTTTGCTCATGCATGCACTGCCAGTGATCATTAAGTTTTTTTTTTTTATTTTTTATATCCTGAGACCCTCATCATGCACAGCCGTCCAGAGCTGTTCGCAGAACAGATGCAGCTGTTAGCACAACAGATGTCATTAGCCCCAGCCCAGTGTTTCCAGACGCACAATAATTATCATATTTGTGCGGTAATTTTGCCCTTTGTCCAATTTACAATCAATAATGGCAAAAAAATGACCAACTGTAATGCCAAAAACATATCTCTCAAGTATCCCACCAGTCATTTATCCTTATTACTGCATTATGTGTACATGTCCACAGGAACGAGAGCAGGTTGCTGACGTTGGTCTCCAGTTTGTTCTCTTTAATCCAAGATTAAGGCCAGTGAACTTCATCAAGTGACTGCACACTTTTTTATTTCACTCATTCATGCTGAACAGGTCAAAAGTGCGTGAAAATGAACTGTGCAACTCATTTTGGGATTGCAGATTAATTTTACTGAATATCGACTATAGATGCTTGTCCTCCTCATTCATTTGAGCACATTTTGTGGACAGTAGCCATCGTACCATGATTTGTAATGTATGTTGCGAGCAAATGTGATCACTGGTCTGGCTATTGTAACTGGCTAAAATACTTGAGTGGGCAGTGTCAAGAAAGATTGTTTCTAACAATACTTTTGTGTGTGTGTGTGTGTGTGTGTGTGTCTGAAATTAAACATTTATCCTACGGTTTTGCTCTGTTTAGTCTCGCGCGATGATTTTCCTCAAAATATGATAATTTTAAGCATCTGGTACAATACTTTAATAATTTCCATCTGGCAGCGCTGGCCTGGCCACACGACATGGTGGTACAGTGGTCAGCAGTGTCGCCTTGCTCAAAAGAGATTTGACATTAAGAACTCACATTAAGAACTTCGCTCTTGGGTCGAGAGCAGAACTGTTCTTAACTTCATTTTTCGAAATGCAAGTCAGAACCCTTAGCCTAACCCTAACCCAGAACACTTACTCTAACTCTGCCAATCAAGTTTCCAGTCAAGCAATTAAGTGTCAGGCTACCCCGCGGACCACATTTCCTTCCATGATTCAAAGACATGTATACTCAGGTCAAGTTATTAACATTGGTTAGTGTTGTCCCTTCTCCACTGACGCGGGGCTGGTGATGGGCGGAGGACCCAGCCTGCTTTTCCTCTGATTCTAAAGCAGAGCAGCGACGTCCTTACGTCATTGAAGAAAAGGACCTCCCATGTGGCAACCAAAACAACAGGGACACAGTAAGCACAGCATGATCGTGTGCTTTCATCCAAGAATTGTTTTTATCCTTGAGGACATATTTGAACCTCCAAAACAATCTGATTCAGCATTTACAGCTATCTACCTAATGTTAGCCGGTTAGCTATCTGTCTATATTACTTGGCTAACTTTGTAAGCTGTAAAGGCAGTTTTTAATACCAGTGGCAAATGCCTGGTGGAAAATAGGGAAAATACAAAAAAAAAAAAAAAAGTTCTAAACTGATGATTAGGCTTAACTCTATTTAAATAATTTTCCATTACCGAAAAGCTTTCCGATTATTAGAATGGGGCAAATAAAAAATAAATGCAATTCAGAAAAATGCTCTAAATAAAAAATAGTAAACTCTTTTGTTTTCCATGTTTGCTTTTGGAGTGTCCTTCAGTGCAGGCTACCTGCACTTGATTGCTTGAATTAAAGCAATTATTTGCTTCATATATCCATGAATTGGAATAACGTTAGTATATTGCACTGAATAAAGAGTTTTATTAATTGGTAATGTATGTTATTGCCCGCATACAGTAAAAATGGCCTGCCAATATATCTTGTTTTGGCCGACCTGTATTGGCTGACCTATATAGGCCGATCTGTATTGGCCGAGTTCAGCATGTGCACATGTAACCATTGGCAACTGTTGCATTCGCTCTCCTCAGAGAAGCAGACGACAGTCGCAGACCTAGCATTTAGCTCTTTAATGAGTCTTGAAGTCGCGTACTTCAGAAGTCCTAGTGATAATATTGTCATGATAGCACAACATACTTAACCAATTAATAAAAATATTATAAATTGCTTATTTTTGCATTGCCTAGGTATTGGCCTTTGGGTTGTGGTATTGGCCCGAAGCCATACGGCGACCCTCAGGCCAAAACCAAGACAATACAGAAATAAGCAATTAATAACATATATTATCAATTGGTTATGTATGTTATGGCTCGCATGCCGTAAAAACGGCCTGCCAATATATCTTGTTTTTGCCGACCTGTATTGGCCGAGTTCAGCTCGTGCACAAGTAACCATTGGCAATTGTGGCATTCGCTCTCTTCAGAGAAGCAGACGACAGTCACGGACCTAGCATTTAGCTCTTAAATGAGTCTTGAAGTCGCATACTTCAGAAGTCATAGTGATAATATTGTCATGATAGCACAACATACTTAACCAATTAATAAAAAGATTATAGATTGCTTATTTTCACATTGCCTTGGTATTGGCCTTTCGGTCGCAGTAACTGTGGCATTCGCTCTCTTCAAAGAAGCAGACGACAGTCGCGGACCTAGCATTTAGCTCTTTAAAGAGTTTTGAAGTCGCGTACTTCAGAAGTCATAGTTATAATATTGTCATGATAGCACAACATACGTAACCAATTAATAAAAATATTATAAATTGCTTATTTTTGCATTGCCTTGGTATTGGATTTTGGGTCGCGGTATCATGGTATTATCACCAATATGGCGACCGTCATGCCAATAACAAGTCAATATGGAGATAAGCAATTAATAACATATATTATTACTCATCTTACCACAATAAAGAACTAGCTTGATTCTGTTGAGTTTATTCGGGGTTAACGCATTGTTAATGAAAGAAAATGATCGGATACGGATAAAGAATGATCAGCAGGGCTCTGCACTCTCTGAAACAATTTAGTGGGAACACTGCAGAACCAACAAAAAAAAAAAGTTTATCTTAAGCATTTTTGTTTTTTTTACAGTAAAAATGTTCACTATTAGTGTCAAAGCACATAGGATAGCCCATCTCTTGCAGAAGTGGGCCAGATCTGTGAGAAAGAGAAAGCACTGTAATTAGAACAAAGATCTTGTCCCCTTCCCCATGCAATCCATTAACTCATTCTGCAGTCTTTCAGGCCTATAAGCTGTTGAGTCAAACATTATGACCTCTCACACATGAAGCACATAGCATTATAACAATGGTCCATGTCAAGGGCTCCAAATAGTTCTCAGCATGGTGAGCAAACAGTCTGTTTTTGTTGTTGACGTGTTCAAATTTTAGTGAATTTGAACCTGTGTAAGTTTGACATGACCCAAATTGCTATGACAAGATAAATAGGCTGCAGCATCTCTAAAGCATCAGGGCCGGTGGAAAGCTTCCGCTCAGTGACTGTGAGCACCTACCAACTGTGGGCCAAGGCGAGACAAACCAAGAAACTACAGCTAGATGTTGGGTACTCAAACCAGACCAACATGCGAGGGCAAGAGCGCTTATCCCATCTGGCTGAACCAGCAGGAGGGCTACTGTGGCATAAGTCGCAGAAAATTTGAATAATGTTTATGGAAGGAATGTGTCTCAACGCACAGTGCATCGGACCTGGCTCTGCGCAGGGCTTGTGGCTGCAGACCTGTTTGAGTACCCATTTTAATGCCTGTCCACCATCGGAAATGGCCACAATGAGCATGTAAGCACTAAAACTGGACCTTGTACCAACTGAAGGTTGCCTTGTCCGATGAGTGACATTGTCTCTCCCAACATGTATGGTATATGGGTGCATGTGCGCTGTTTTCCTGGGAAGAGATCTTACCAGGATGCACTGTGTGTATAGGACAAGCTACTGGAGGGAGTCAGATGCTCTGGGAAATGTTTCTTTGGGAATCCAGGGTCCAGGAATTCTTATGGACTTTAATTTTACAGCTGTTTTGGCAGCACGCAGAGGACCAACAGCATAATAAGTACATTTTGGCCCAGTGTATTTACAGGCCAAATCAAATCAGAGTTAACTGATTTTGATCTGACCTCTTGGCAAACAAGGTTAATTTGGACATTCCCGATGTCAACAGATCCCCTTCTATAATCAACATTTGATTTATGATTGACCGTGTCTACTTGTCTTCACCAGAGGGGATGTGCTTTACTGCTGCTGATAAAGACTTTTTCGATGCTCCCTCCCTGTTGGTTGAGCTGACAGATGAGGGTCAGGGGACTGTTTGCTTATATTTACTCATAAATTCCAAATGTTATTTGCTTATCAACCAAACAAAAAAAATATCTGTTAGGCTCACCAGTATTCTATTATTTCTACTATTATTTCATTATTTTCTTTTAAATCAGGTGATTATATACCCCCTCCCTCTGCCCCCCCCCATGCATTTGAATGGGTCCAGCTGCTTTCTGCCATGGTCAGGGGGCGAGGGCACCATTACTGCAGAATGGCAGCTGCTGTGTCTGGATTAGCTCTGAGTTTCACTGCAGGAATGTGGTGGTTGTGGGGCTTTATGGATATTTACAGTATGGATTTAGAACATATACACTAATATGGACATTTGCATTCATTTGGACTTAAAGACTCATGTGGACATATACACTCCTATGGACATAAACTCTTATATGGATATATATACTCATTAACGCATATATACCCATAGGAACATATACACTCATATGGACATGTACACTCATGTGGACATATGCACTCATGTGGACATATACTGTACTCTCATATTGACTTAGACACTCTTATGGAGATATACACTAATATTAACTCTCACTGAAGAACCAGAAGAACTATTGACCTTTGACATAAAATCAGGTTTTTTTTAGTTAATCATGCAATCACATTCCACTGCCTAAAGATACTAATGTGCCAACAATGCACCTGGCCCCACCTGATTTTAAGACCATCATGCCTTTGAGCACTCAGATGGGGGCTAGTGCATTTGCTATTTCAACAATGTGGGTGCTGAAGGGGAAAATAAGTATTGCGTTAGTCTGAAACTAGCAAAGACACTTGCGTTGCATTTGGTGTTGCTTTGCACCAGTTGGAAGATAGAGCCCACTGTGTCAGTCTTCAGAAGATGAAGACCAGTTAAGTGCATGGAGGGAGTGGAGGGCTAAAATCAAGGTGATGGGAACATGGTGTCAATGCAGGAGATATACACCGCAAAAACACCGCATATGAAATGTTGCAGTGAAGTGAACCACGCAGTTAAACATGCAGACCTGCCAACCGTGCAGCATTGGTTATATTTACTCCAATATTTTTTGTGCAGCCCTTCATAGACCATAATTAACCATATTTTAGTTTTTCAATATGAAATGACACAAATTTTCATATTGAAGCATTATTGTCAGCAACTTTATAACATTAACGCTATTGGACATCAGCAAGTTTATGTCTGCTAATTGACAAGCACTAATTTCTGAAAATGCCCGTAGCGTTAAGTGCTTCATCTCAACTGTGTGTGTCATCTGAGGGAGTGTGGTGTTATATTGGAAGTGGTGGAGGAACTGTATGCTAACATTTTGATTTTCCCTCAGTCATCTAGGCAATATAGGGTGTGTTTTGGAGGTTTATGTGTGTGTTGTTACAATAATCATATAGGTAAAAAAAACATCTGTACACGATTGAGCTTTTTGTCATGATTAAAGTCACTCTACCATGTGTGTTTGCTTATATTGTTGATGTTGTTATGTATTGTTCCTGCTCTCAATCATATGTTCTTTGTAATATTTTTGCATAGCACTGATGGGCTGTCAGATTCACTAGCTAGCTATGTAGAAATCATCAGATATCTCTTGCTAATGTGGCAACATTAAATGATAATGCATTACTTTGCCATCTAGATAGCCTTACTGATAACGCGATGTGCACAAATTCAGCAGATAAAATGACAAAAACTGGGTTACTTCTGTGTTACTAACTTATGAAATGGAAATCTGAGAAACATATCATCTAATCTTTTTACTGCATCAGGCATTTCTTTGTGCTAGCCCCATCTGCACGGTATGAAAACAATATCTTCTTCATTTTTTGGCCTCCACTAATTCTTAACTTTGATCTGTCTACCCAAGTTAACCAGACAGCTCGCTACATTTTACCTGAAAACTATCAGTGATGAGGATTCTGCATTTTACTGGGAAATCAGTTATCTGAAAAACCTATCAGTGATGCGACAACACACTAAGCGATACTGGGTGTTAAAAATGAGAAAAATGGCACAGTCCTTCCCCTCAACCACTGGCTGCTTCAGTGCTGGCAAAGCATGAGTTGAAGTTAATTGAAGATTAAAAATGTTTTTATTTGGGAATGAATTAAAATGCAAAAGAAACTAGATCACTACAGTTACCCTTTAAATAATACTTCCACTTGTGTCGTTTATTTTAAGTGGAAATACCTCCCTCTGCAAAATAGAACTACGCCCTCATGAACCATCTCTCCACCCAGGTGCTTGTAGGCCTGGGAGGAAATCACCAATTAGTCCTTGCTACTTGTGATATATCATTTGGATATTGTGATCTAATTGTGCACATTCTTTTGGGGCTGGCGCATGCTGGAAAATCAGGTCTATGACCTCAGGTTTTTGCCCATAAATCTCCTGATGATTGAGATTGTATTACGTATGGATAAAACTCACTAACGCGAAAGCATCAGTAGTTTTCCCGTTCTTCATATTCTGTGATAATTACACACAGAATATTCTGTGTAAGACATGTAATTGCGAGTAAAATTGTACCTGATATGTGTCAATTTAATTGCAGCTGATATGTGTTGAATCTAAATGCAGTGTTTTTAGAAAATCATGATATGTGACAACTGAGAGCCTATTAGTGTTCTAGAAAGATGTTGCAGTATGACTCTTCTTGCTGTAGTTCCCACACTATGTTTTTAAAGCCCTTGGTATATCTTTCCTGACAGCACAGTTCACTCTTGTCTTGAATCTGCAGGTCACATGTCTTCAGGATTTCTTTGGAGATGACGATGTGTTCATCGCCTGCGGCCCAGAGAAGTTTCGCTACGCTCAGGATGATTTCTCTCTCGACGAGAATGGTGAGTGAAGACCCATCTTATAACTGTTTATACCCTTACAGATCTGATGCATTCTCTCAACTCCTTTCATTTCACTGATCTCATTCTAACAATCCATCTACGGAAGAGTGAATGAATCTACAGTCAATCGCAAAGGCATCAAAATCGTCCCACAAATTTTGTTATTTAGACTCTGTGCAGTATATAACCAAAAATGTGCGGGCACTTTTCTGAAACCTCTTTAACATGAATAGAAAACTGAAATTTTGAAATTCTCAATATCTGATATTCTAACTGAATTTGTAATCACTGGTCAGTGCACTCTGATAGGACAGATAATCAGCTTCCATTTCAGGGTGTTGCAATTCAAAACCGTTTCACCATAAGGATTACGACACTCATTGTATACGCCTTCCCCCCTTCGCTAACTGAAGGCGCCATTGAAACTAACTGGGAGTTGTGAAACAGGGGAACATGTACAGAAAGGGCAACAATTTCCAAATAATGGAGCAGAATTTAGTGGAAAGGCCCTCAGATGAAAGCTCCTGTCAGTCCTATCAGCCCATGCTAACGAGTTAACTCCAAATTCAATTAATATGTCAGATATTTGGAATTTAAAAATGGCTATTTTTATGTACATTATATGTCAATGAGGTTTCGCTTGAGTGCGCACACACGTTTGGCTATAAAGTGTACAATTTGAGGGTGTTCACATCCATATTGGGTGTCAGAAACTGGAGGCTTTTTGCCATGTAACCCAATGGACATGTTTAATGTATGCACTCTGTGTCCATATGTCCAAAATTTTCGCCACAAAAAAAGACAAATTAAAAACAAAAAGTGGCTATACCTTAAGTTAATTTGTGTGTACATGTGTTATGTGCATGTGTTAGTGCGTATTTATGCTTGTGTTTATTCATACGTGTGTGTGTGTGTGTGTGTGTGTGTATGTATGTGTGTTCTTTCAGAGTGCCGGGTAATGAAGGGAAACCCTAAAGTGCCCAGTGCCCAGAGGGGTGCAGTAAAGAGTCCTGGTGTGCGTCGCACCAAGTCTCCTGCGGAGTCAAGTAAGGCCATCCTGCTGCTCTGAGCCTGCAGGCTAAAGTAATACACTTACAGTATACAAAATCAATTACATGACCACACGTATACGGCCAAATATTCACAAACACTCATACACAGCAGGGCCGGATCAAATGAGTTGTGAGGGGGGGTTTCCTGGCGGGGGTCCAGGGGACAGCATAGGCCCCCTGGCAGGATTGAGGGGCAGCGCCCCTGTGGGGGCTCAGGGGACGAAGCCCCCCAAAAAATCCAGCATTTTAGCTATTTCTGAGGCAAAAATCAAGCCATTTCCAGGCATTCTACATCCAATTTCAACCAAAATAGATCATGTTAAAATGTCTCTAATAACCAACAGGAATGCCTTTTAAACCAAGTACTCATTCAGCTTAACAGTAAATCTACACCAAGATCATATGTCTTCACCCATGCAACTGAGAAAATATCCTAAATGTAAAAGCCTCATCAAAAATCAACAACAAAATTTCAAACCTTGAGTTCAAAGAGAGAATGATTTTTATTAGATCATGCAAGAAAATGTGCACTGACCACCTGTCTTTCAGCACTGAAATAACGAAGGTGAAACGAAGGGAAGTAACTTTCAAGGCTGGCGTAGCACCAGTGATTTCCCCTGCGTAGGTGCCCCCCCGTTGACTCAGCTGCGTGACTGTATCCACTATCGCGTATGGATAACCTTTTTCTTTTCCCGTGCGGCTGGGTAGTCCTGTGAGGATTTTTTTTTTTTTTGCTTATTTTGAAGGTACATGCTCAGGGCGGGGGGGTTCCGGAACCTAGGAAACCCCCCCCAGATCCGGCCCTGCACAGCTACTTGCACTTTAACACATACTCAGCCAGAAAAACACTGACACATATTCATGGCTACTCCGACACAAATACAAATATACAGCCAGACATGCTCAAAGAAACATACAGAGCTGGACATACAAAAACACGCATGCACCGACACAAGTCAGGTACTCACATACATGACACTGTTACAGAAATACAAATACACAGCCGCAAATGCACAAACACTCATACACAGCTACACATATACAAACATAAGTACACAGCCACACATATGCAAGCTCGCGTCCACAAACGCATTTGCACAAACTCATGTGCATAGCATTGAACAGTCACAGATGTTGTTAGGCAATGTAGATGTGTGTTTTACTGTGTCACACAGTCACAGAAATACATTCTAAGGCAGCGTAGGTGTGTACACTAGCGACGGACGATCACAGAATATGTCCTTAGGTCGTGTTTGTGCATGTTCATATCAGGCAGTCACTGTATGTCGTTAGGTAGTATTAGTGTATTAGAATTAGAATTAGTTTATTGACCTCAATTTTGGAGAATGCACAGTATACAAACATAAGATCAATCATAGCACACCATAATATATGGTTGTATATACATACAATACATACAGCATAATCGCATAAATAATTAAAACAATTTTAAAAGCAGCTTGGCAATATAAAATGATTCAAATTTCTTTTTATTAAAATCATCATTAAAAAGTAAACCACGCAAAGTGTTGACAGGACCATTCACATTTATTGGCTTAGAGCTCCTGGCCACCGGGCCACTCAAGGCCACAATCACAGGGGAAAGCCCAGATCTTCTCAGTCTTTCTGTCAGAGTGCCCTGGATACAATACTTGTATGTTGCAGTGTCACTCGTAGGAGGTAGGTAGTGTTTGTGCTGTTTGCTAATGTTTGTGTGTGGACAGGCATGGCATACTTTATGTTTTTAGGCAGTGTAGGTGTGTGTTATAGTGTTCCTGCTGTTTCTCTGTAAACACACACAGGCAGTGTTCCTGCAGTTACTCTGTAAACACACTGGCAAGCATACTTCTCAGAGTATGATCAAGATGGGGACAACTGAAATGAATTTACGTGTATGTGTAGCTGTAACCATGAGAATAATACAATACCAAATGAATCTAAGGGTAGAATGGAGTTGTGTCACCATACAAACTTAGTCATGATCCATGTGTGTGGCCAACATTTGGGAAGTAGAATAGAAATGGAGATTTAGCGATAGTTCAGGTGGGCATGGAAGTCAGGTCTATTCACAAGCTTATTCCTGGCCAATCATTCTTGACTTTAGCTTCTCCTATCCAATTGGCAAGCTTTTCTAACTAAGGCAGCATTCATTCATTTGTCTGGCTTCACACCCTATATACCACTCGTGCTCTGGCCTACTACTGATCTGCATCTTATCTCCCCCACCTCCCCTGCCTCCTCTTTTATAAAAAGCATTGTTCATTGAAAGCAGCATCGATTCAAATCGTATTAATTCATTTAAATGTTTTGAATCTCAGGCTCTGCAGGGGGGTTTGTGATTTCAGGGACTGTCTGTGTCATGCTTTCTCAGATTGTTCCAGAGCATCACTCTAGCAGAGTTACCACCAAACACGAATGCATGTTGTTCTGTAATAAATGATTAAATTCGACGTAAGTGTCCCGCCAAAAACGTTCTGTAATTTTATTTCCACACGATGAACTGCAACCATTGCTGCCAATATCAGTGGAATCAGAGCAGCAGTAATGCTGAATTTAGCCAGTGTTCCATGATCAGTTTTCCAGTCCCAGTTTTGATGCAAAATGTAACATAGTGCGGCCACTCCTGTATTTCCATTCATTTCTCTGTACTGCTTTGTTTGTCTTGCATCTTTTTTGAGTTTAGCCTGGTTCAGTCTGGGCATGTGTTATTCTGACTGGAATAACAGATCAGAGTTAGCCATGCCTGGCCGGCTTCGTGGAAAACCTGAAATCTTGACATCCCTCTGGCTTCAGTAGGACCCTACATACAGGGTTATGTCAGTGACCTCAAAGCCTCCATACAGTCACGTACGGTACAATTTGCACAAATATTCTTTGCTTTGATTCAATGGTAGTAACTTTGATCCATTCAGGCTTTTTTTTTTTTTTGATACAGGAGAAACTGTTTCTTATTGGCTGGTATATTTAAATGAATAGCCTTTGTTGATCTAATAAAAATGCTTGCACTGTGCATTTGAAAGGAAGACATTCTCCTAAAACTTAATCTTTGGAGTGAAAAGAATGGGGGACTCTGCAACAAATAAACCCAATTACCCCAGGGTTGGCACTGTCAGAAGGGATTTATGCATAAAGGATCCTGGGAGAAAAGAACACGAGCCATCTGGTTTCTGGTCTTTGCTGTGGGATCTTTGTGTCTCAAACAAAAAGCGTCTTTTAAATACTTTCAAACATGCGCTCCACAAACTACACCAGCAGTCGGTCCGTCACACTTTGCTCCACTCTGTGACGTATAAAGTTTGGCGGTATCTGTGGTAACTTGCTCGCACTCAGAGTAACGCGTGAGTGACCCCCAGCAGAGAGAAGGACGTGAGCACAGTTGCCAAATGGGGTCACGACCTGGGCTACGAGGTAAACACACCAGGCCCCAAACAAGCCCATGGCCTGATATTCAGCTTCTCCAGGGGTATCCGGAGACAGCATGGTTTCAGGCCATAGTGGCTCTCCTCACTTACCAAGTCCTCATCTCTCTCTCTCTCTCTCTCTCTCTCTCTCTGTCTGCCTTTCTGTCTCTCCCCCCGTTTGACTGTCTGTCTGTCTGTCTGTCTCTCTCTCTCTCTCTCTCTCTCTGCAGCTAACGGGACAGGCTCCAGCAGTCAGCTCTCCACCCCCATCTCTAAACAGTCTCCCATTTCAACCCCAACCAGCCCTGGCAGCCAACGCAAAGACAAGGTATAACCAAAGAAGCAAACACTTTCATGCACACTCACACGCTTACACACACACTCCCTCACACATGCCCACTTACTCACATACTCCATCACACATGCTCACTCACTCACACACTCCATCACACATGCTCACTCACACACACACTCCCTCACACATGCTCACTCACACACACACACATACTCACACGCACACTCCCTCACACATGCTCACGCACACACACACACATACTCACACACACACTCCCTCACACATGCTCACTCACACACACACACACACACACATACTCACACACACACACACACTCCCTCAGACATACTTACACACACACACACACACACACACACACTCTCACTCCCTCTGTCTCTTGTTGAAGGATCTATACCTGCCACTTTCTCTGGAGGATGAGGACTCCCTCGGGGATTCCATGTAGAGCGACATCTACAGCAGCGTCCCGGGCTGGCTTGCCTCTGTGACCCTCCCTCACAGAGGCGTCTCTGGTGCTCTCCATCGCCCTGCAGAGGCCCCGCTGTCGGGCAGACCCCTGCTCTATCCCCTACACCACCTGCAAAGCATCCCTCCCTTGGCTTGTTTGCTGCTGCAGAATTCTAAACTAAATCATGCGCAAATCTTTTTCACTTCCTCCTTACATAGGTGAGATGCAGTAAAACCAGCCTGGTTATACAAATCAAACTTACAGCTGTTTTTAATGAAAGTGTTGGCAATTAGCGTGTAAATGTCATTGTTATCAGTATGTGTGTTTGCATAGGCACACATGTGCTTGTGAAATTGTGTATCTGTTTATGCATGGAGGTGTGTGTGTGTAAGCTTGAATTTTATGTTCAACACAATTTTTCAACCATTGCACATACTCTTCACATTCTATTATAAGTAACTGGATCTTTCATTCATTTGCAGAATTCTAAGCAGCAAACATGCATAGTTTCAGGGGAGTGGTGGCCTGACTTGAGTTGCAATTCATGATACTTTCTTTCTGGTCCCATGACTTTAGACAGTTTCTCTCATTTCAAAGATATACATTGAACTGAGATGCTGGCAGTTTCCCTGTGTACATATTGTATAGTCATTACTTCATGTTTGCATATAAAGTTCAAGTCATGCCTTCATCACATCACAAAAGCATCTAATAAACCATTTGGAGCAGTGCTGTAGGTCTTAGCTGGCATTAGATGCATTTAGGCTCATTTGCAGCACACGTGTGTGACATTTAGTGTATTGCAGTGAGTAACTGTATGCAGATGATATTTAGTGTAATGCAGTGAATAACACTGAAGATGAACAGCTGTAGCAATGTAAGGCCGCATAAAATCTAAAATCACAGAAATGAACCAACTGAAATGTTTGAATAGTATACATTTAGGATTAATATAATATAAGCAAGACAAGTAATTATTTCCAGCAAAGCCCCAGCACTATCATTTATCCAATAAACCCTTTAAACTTCAAGAATTATTTTGAGAAATGAACTTTATCAATTCAGTCTGTAATTGCATATAAAGACAGTGGCATATAAATAGTGCCAACGAACTCATTGCTAAACTGCGCTGCTGTCCTCCTGGGTACTTTTTGGGGTGGTCACACATACGTTAGCCTCCGTAGGTGTCCTTAGGGGGTGATTACCCTAGCCAAGACTGCGTAGAAGTACTTTAACTTACTTTACCGTATTTTAACGTACTTCAATGATGTACAGGCTAGCCTAGTACACCGTAGTTAGATGTACTGACAGCCGTAGTGTAACGTAGTTTCCCCCAAATTCCCGCCAAATTTGTTGATTATGGGGTACACTACGTTTGGTAATGGTAGGCTACGGTTGTTACTACGCTAAAACTATGTGTATCTACGCTAAACGAAGTTACTGCTACGTTAATAAAAATGCCTGCTACCGTGGCTATCTTCTGAACATGCTGAACAGATAAACCTCTGCGCACAGTTTTATCATGTTAATGGCCAAGTTCTTTCTACAGATAACCACGGATGGCTACGGATGGCTGCGGTGCGCCACATTAGGCTATGTTAAGCTACAGAGGCTTCCACTACGCTTATTTAACGTATGTGTGACCACCCCATTAATCTCATTACCATCTCCAGGATATTGTGATAAAGTTGACAGCACTGCAAAGGACTAAATGAGCAAATCCAATGAAATACTGTTCACTGCACACTTCAAGAAAAAGTAAGAGAAAAACCCCAAGTCATTGGGCTGCATCTATGTGCGGTTCCCAAGAGAGAACTATCATGTCTGTCTAAATGTGTTTCCAGTGGCAGGGCACTTTTATAAACTTGTATAAAGGTTTTACTGTCAGCTTTTTGGGGAATTTCAAAACTTTTTAATCTGACTTCCATCGTGTTTTTTTTGCCCTGCATTTTCTACTGTGTGAGATTAACAATGTCAGCTGGTCCTGTAAAGCTTTGAGCGTGACTCAACTCCTGTGGTGCCTTTTTTACATTGTGATCTTTTGATAAAGTGAGCAGAAATTCAAGCCTTTCATTTTGTTAATGGACAGTTTGTAGCCATTCTAATGTCTGGACTTTTTGAATAATGTCAGTACAGTGTAAGCATTCATCATGTTTCTCTATACATTGTTTTCAGGGGAAACAATTATGCGAGACTAAATGTGTTTTTTGCATTTTTCATACAGTTTGGGTTGACTGGGAAAATCACTCTTTTAATTCTCTTGGCTATGTTACAAGTGGTTTCTATCTCTGTATTAATATAATCAATTTTGCAATTAAAAAACTGTATTCACTTCCCCCTGACTCTATTGATAATGTTCGTAAAGTCGGCGTACAGTGTGTGGAGACAAAACCCCACATTGATTCCCCAATATTTTCACACAGATTCACACAACAAATTTCCATGGGAGGGAGAAATACTAATTCTAACATTTGCATTTTGTGATGTAGAGGGATCTGAAGAAAACGAGAGTATAGTCTTTTAACAAAGCAAGAACTAGAATTCTTAGTTTTGCACCTATTTTGATTTAGAAAGCAGTTTACTTTTGTTCTATAAAAACCTGATCTTATCGCTAAAGTTTTCATGGTGATTGTGTCAAAGCCAGACTTTCGTAGTCCAGCAGAGTGCTGGTTTGGATGTGTGGTGTGTGGGGAGAATACATAATAAGAAAACAAAAAACGAGACACAGCAAAAAAGAGAGAAAGGTATTATTATTCCAACCATGAGCACATCACCGCTTGGTTCTGCTTGTCACCATGGCAACGCGGAGGTCTGCCTTGATGGTAAACATTAATCTCTTATATCAACAGGACCGTCTGGGGAATTAATCGCACTGTAAGCAGATAGCTGGCAGTTGTCCCTGAGGTATTTTATCAGTTTGAAGGTATGGCCACAATGATATATGTTGAAATTCAAATTGGCTATGAGTATTCTACAGTTCTGTGTGCTTGTTTGTGTGTGTAGGTGTGCATGTGTGTGTGTCCCCCCTCAAAACATGAAAACAGCAATTGTGTGAGTCCTGTGTGTGTGTCTTTGTGTCAGTTGTCGTGGGTCATGATGCCAGATCCCTGATCAGGAAGTTGTTTCACAAAGCAGGATTTCAGAGTTAGCCGGATAGCTGCACTGAGTAAAATTTGCGTCAGTTCTGCAGGGATCTGGCTTTACTCAGTGCAGTTTTCCAAATAACTCTGTAATCCTGCTTCATTACACCCCCCCCCCCCCCTCGATTTGTCCCAGAGTGAGTGAGAGTGATGTCATTCTGCAGTGACGCATTAATGAGCGTGGAGAGGAAGTGTTTATTTCCAGGAAAGCAGCTGTACCCTCTCACTGCCGCGTAATAGAGATACGATGAATCCATGCTGTCAGATCTGAGCAGCGTTTCAACCCCCACTATTGTCTCAATGAAAAAAACAAAAAACCCAAAGTCTGGAAATCATTAGACAAAGAAGTGCAGTCGATTCAAATTCCACAATCCCTGCACAATTTTTGTCTGCAAAATACAACCTCATGACCATTTAAGCAAGCCACGTCTTTCACACAGTATATTAAGCAAATGAAGTGTTCGGCAATTACATATTGTGTGTAGTGTTTTTGTCCAAATTATGATAAATATTCACATTTTGTTCTAGTTAATGTGAAGTGAAACAAACCATTGTTGAATAAAGATGGCTGAAGCCAAACCCTGTTGGGCAGTTCTCAGGGAAGCCGTGAAAGTCTTGCATAGCTGGTTTTTAACTTCCAGACAATGCTTAATTGAAATTGAAACAACTAAGTTCAAAACAGAAAATTAGAAAGGCTATAGTTTCACATACCCCTGGTGCACCATGAAATTGGCATTTTTAACAAGCCTGTACACCCATCTACATGTTTCCCAGTGGAATCATTCTATTAGAGATCATGCCAAATCGCATGAAGTTGTGCCCAGTGTCATTCAATATAAACTTTGTATTCCTTAGATGGTCAAACTCTTGTGCTGGGGTTAATCAGCACGAAATTCTGACTGAAAATTCTAATGAAATGGCTATACAACTCAAATACTCAGTGTCGGAAACTCAGCTGTCATTTCCGAACTATGCATCTAGCACGTACAGTTATAGATCTACTGGTCTGTTAGCTCTGCAGCCTTCATAATCATAAATAACAGGATTCTGAGTGGATTTTTTAAGAGATTTTGTGCATTTTTAAGCATGGTGTGCTCTTAAAGCTATAGTCTACAATTTTTCCCAAGGTTAAAATCATTATTTTCAGTTTGATGATGATTATGGCTCTAAAGTATCTCCTACACACTACTCATAGCAAAAGAAACCAAAAAAAAAACACTTTCTGGAGGCTGCAGGAACGCAAAGAAATCGACCAATAGGAATCGTTCGGGCCGAATAGGCATTTCCCTGGCTCGGTTCCGCGATTCCTTTACTGCTGCTGTGTACCTCCCTCACTCGTTCAAATTTGGCACTCCGGTTCTCCTGCCCTCACTCTTCCGCTGTGTCCTGAAGCCACCCTGCTGAGACATCACGGTTGATTAGGTCAGTGCTGGCTATCTGCAGTGAAAGCTAACCTTAGTAACGTTATTTCAGTCAGCCTACCTACTATTGAAATTATGTTAGGGTTAGCCTCTAAATGCTGGTGTGTTGTGAGCATTGGTTGTGAGAACAGGAAACAAATCTTGATGGTTTGGAATGGAACGGTTTTGGACATAACACTGGACTTATATGCTAATATGCTTTACACATTGGTTGTGCAAAGTCTGTGTGAGCGTTTATTTGCTCGATAGAGATCCACATTGCGGTGTCAACGCTAGTTACAGTTAGCCTCTATGTAGATCTTATATGCTAATATAGCTAACATGTTTACACATTGTGTGCGCAAAATCACCGTGTTTGTTTGGTTGAGGCAGCTCAGCGCTGTTGTCATTATGAAGATAAGAAGCTAACGTCAGCAATTCTTTGCCTCCACGTCAACCCAGTAGGCTAAAATGCCTGCTATGTTGACATATTTTGTGTGTAAAATCTATACATGGCTGTCTCTGTTGTGATTACAAGCTAACATCTGCATCTGTGAGCCTCTCCAATGTCTGCACGTTATAACTGTACAATATTTCTATTAACTTTCTTGCCAGGGAAGTACACAGTGAGGTCATATTCATCCAGAAATGTTTGTAACTTTTTATAACTTCGACATAGTTCAATGTTGACAGTGAAAAATTTTGCTGTCCACTGAAAACCGGTGCTCTGTGTGCGGCGAACCTGCTCTCTTCTCAGCGGGAGGGGGCATGTCGGTTTCCAAGGGGATGAGACGGTGCTTTTAGGGGAGGGCACATGGCGTCGGAAGAAGCACAGAGGGGGGGGGGGGGGGAGGGGGGGAGTGTGTGTGTGGGGCGGAGAAATCGTAGACTATAGCTTTTAGTAACATAGCAGTGTTAGGCTGACGGCACTCAGTTAAACGATAAATTTTTTTACCTTTTATCAGTAGGCTCTAAGGCTCTTTTGTAAATTTGCTTACCTCAAAATTGACAGAACGGCACTTAAAGTAAGGCATTGATTTGCTGAAGCAGGTAAGAAAGGATAGTTATGGGACACACAAAAAAAAAACACCAGATGGTGCTGGGGGATGCTCATGATATGGAAGTGGTGGATAATGCTGGAGGATGTGGAGATAATGACCCCTAATGGGCAAAAAGTTATTGCTGGTAAGAAACCCTGAAAAGCTATGCACACACTTTTATGGAAAGCAGTTGCAGCTTTGATGGACAGAGAAACAGCAGGAAGAGAGTGGCACTGAAAACATTTAGTCAGTTGCTTCAATTCAGTTATGAGATTAAATATTGTGTGACCAGTGACATTGTTTCAACATGAAATACCATTGTACGTGACTGTCTCAAGTTACAGTTGTATTAAAAAAAATAGCAGTACAACATCAATCAGCTGATACCACTGCCATTAGTAGTAGTGATATTTCTGCATGGCAAGTAATTTACTTGTAGATGTAGTAATGTAATAGAAAAACAACAGATCCAACTGTCATGACATGCACGCTGTTCTGAGGAATTAACTCATTCATTGAAAGGGGTGTGTTCAAAATAATAGCAGTGTGGAGTTTAATCAGACAATTCACTCATTCTGTGAAGAAACAGGTGTCATTAATTGTCCTTTTATTAAGGAAGAAGGGAGGCAAATGTTTCAAACATTGTTTTAAAATATATTTCCCTCTAAACTGTGAAGTAAAATGGGCCGTTCCAAACATTTTCAGGAAGAACAATGCAATTTGATTAAAAAGTTGATTAGGAGAGGGGCAAACATATAAAGAAGTGTAGCAAATTATAAGATGCCCAGCTAAAATGATCTCAAGTGCTTTAAAATGGCGACAAAAACCTGAAACACATGGAAGGAAATGAGCAACTACTGTTAAAACGGATCGAAGAATAGTCAGAATGGCAAAGATTCAGCCAATCATCCCCTTCAGAACAATAAAAGATGATATAAAATTACCTGTAAGTGCTGTTGCGGTCAGAAGACGTTTGATCGAAGCTAAACTATCAGCAAGACGCCCCCGTAAATCACCATTGTTGAAAAAACGGCATGTGCAGAATCGGTTAAAATTTGCCAAGGAACACATCGATTGGCCCAAAGAGAAATGCCCTAACATTCTGTGGACTGATGAGAGTAAAATTGTTCATTCCGAGTCTAGTGGTTGTCGACAGTATGTCAGATGACCCGCGGGTACTGAATTCAAGCCACAGTACACGGTAAAGACCGTGAAGCATGGTGGTGCAAAAATCATGGTATGGGTATGTTTTTCATACTATAGTGTTGGGCCTATTTCTCGTATACCAGGGATTATGGATCAGTTTGAATAAATCAAAATACTTGAAGAGATTATGTTGCCAAACGCCAAAGAGGACATGCCCCTGAAATGGGTGTTTGAACAACGACCCCAAACATACAAATAAGCGAGAAACATCTTGGTTACAGACAAACAGGATTGAGGGAATTGAGTAGCCAGCTCAATCCTCTAACCTCAACCCCATTGAAAACTTGTGGGTTCACATTAGAAATGCAGTTCTGAAGCAAAACCCAAAAATTCACAGGTAGTTTGTTCATCCTGGGCTGAAATACCTGTTTCTAGGTGCCAGAAGTTGTTTATGCAACTAAATATGAGTTCAGTAATTTAAAGTGAAGTTAAATCTTGAGTTAAATTTAGTTTGAGTTTGAAGAGAAAATTGTCAACACTGTTATTTTTTGGACAGATTAATATTCCTTTTCTTTGCCTCCTGTAAAAGAATAACCCGGACTTGATCAAATTTGTTAATGCTCTCATTTGGAATTGAATGTGTAATGTTTCCACTACATTTTAAATATGGAACTGAGGGCTATTAAAAAATATTTTCACTTTTTTCATTTTTTAACGAACTGCTATTTTTTTTTATCACAACTCTAACGCATATAACATGCTGCGGGAAGTGAATAGCAACCTAGCAAACATGTAGAAATGGCTACTAGTCCACAGTACATACATTATCTGTACCCGCTGTCTTCCTTTATTAGAGTCACAGGGAGGAGCTGGAGCCTATCCCAGCTGATTACAGGCAGAAGGCAGGGACCCACCCTGGATAGTGCACCTCTTCATCGCAGGGCACACTCACTACTCATTCTCACATTCATACATACAGGCAATTTACTGTAGTATCTCTGATGTGCATGTCTTTGGACTGTGGGAGGAAACCTGAGTACCTGGAGGAAACCCACGCAAGCACAGGAAGAACATGTAAGCTCCACACAGAAATGCCCCAAGCTGCATTCAAACCCAGGGCTTTCTTGCTGAGAGATGGCAGTGCTACCTACTGTACCACCATGCCACCCACCTTGTCCACAATTCCTCAATAATAGTTGAAAGATGCCTAAAATAAAGCCACATTTGTCATGTCCTGATTGTTTCTGTAATTTTTTTCCCCACAATCCAGCCATTTTTGTTGATCCAAGTGCTGTTTTCTTTTGTTGGGCGGCAGGTTTTTTGGGTATTGGCAATATGAGGTGAGCCAGACGGTTTGATCAAAAGGAGTTGAATGTGTATTAGGAGATAAAGAGAGGCCATCGGGTCCGACGGGACATATCACCTATTTACTAATTCCAGCCCGGGAGCTCCAATTGTCTTCAGTTCTGATAGGACACAATACCCACTTGCACCATTTAGTCAGAAGTTTCGTATGCTTATGTATGGGGCTCACTTCTGAGGGTTGAGAGTGGATTGAACCAATTAAGTCGAGAGGTTCAAGTGAGGCCCAATTGTAGATTATCCCATTTATCAATGTATAAACCCAGGACCAATCAGCAACAACTCCTGATAACATGAAAGAAAGTCATATGCAAATGTTTTTCCCTTTAATTTCTTACGAAATTAATGTATTTTGAACTTTGCATCATGCTGTTGCCCCCACAGCTGGCTGGGCAATAAACTTTTCCTGCTTTTCCTGCGAACATTGGAGTCTGCTTCTTCATCAGGACAACTTTCTTGATTTTTTATTAATTGACCAACAATTTGGCGCTGTGAGCAGGGCTGCCCGATCATTATTATTCATTGCCCCAGTGCCGCCCGTTCATAAGGTATGCGCCCGGCCATAAGTGTCGGCTGCCCGGTCAAAAAAAAATTAAGAAGTACTCTAAAAACACCCCACAAACCAATGCAGAATAAGCCGAAGTTGGAATTGTACTGCACATGCAAAGCAGGGTAAGTAGTTTTCATATGTTTGTTGCCATCACTGAGCTAAAAATAACACTGGATCCAGTATGCTGTCTAATGTCAGTTGGCCATGAGTCAGGCAATATGCTAGCTAGACTTTGTAATAAATCATATCATGCAATGCAGCTATTAGACGTGATTGAGTTATTAATCTAACGTTTGTTATATTGGCGTTTTCCTCCAAACCAATTTCAATGACTAGCTAACTTTACTCATTTCGGCTGACCAACTGACATTCTGTATCCAATTGTAGCAGGTTTGCTGGCTAGCTACCAAGCCAACTAAAGTTTCTAAGCAGATTACATCATGCCATTACAAAATCCGTCGCCATCTGGCGAAATGTTTTATATTATCTAGTGTTGCAAATGCCTGTGCTGGGTGGAATGAAGGAATCACTTTCTCAGCAGGATAGCTACTGGTTTGTACCTATATCTGGTAATGCGTGCAGAAGTCCACTGGGGAAAAACAATCCTATGTTAACATATGCATCAATGATGCCATTGGTGTAATTCCATCTTTTCAGCAAATGTACGACCCCATTCATCTTTTATTCTTTGCTATTGATGACAGAGGGTAAATTTAACCGAATTTGTCATTTTGGTTCATTCTCAATCGACTGCTTTACTTATCAGGCTAAATCATGCTCTCCGTTTCGTGACTTAGGTGCCAGACGTGGGTCGAAGGGCCGACATTTTCTATTTACCTTTAAGATAATCCAAAAATATGAACAACTTTTCATGATTGACATGAAGGCAAATTTGGCTCTCAGGTGCCAGGAAATCACATTTCCAGGCTTTTAAAATTCAAATCCTCGCCCAATCTACTGCCTGATCATTCGAAACCTATGTGTAGAACACTGAACAGGCAGTTGAGATGATTACTGTTGAGATGTAAAGTTGTGACACATTTCACAGTGTGCCTTTATAAAGGGTTGGTGAATAACCAACAAGCAGCACTCCCATCGTATTATGACACTCCCCATATACCCCATGAACCCTGATGCTCAGTTCATCTACTCACGTGCTCATCCAACTGAAGTGACCGCAAAACAAGGACGTGATTAAAGAAATGAAAGCAAATATGCCTGTGCTAATAGCAATAGATTTGTGTAAAAATTGCATCCATAGTTGCTGGTCAGTCTTGCAATAACTTGCTTTTCTTTTGTTGGTTAACATACTTCAGTGGCGGGAAAATTGCGCGCCTTGTTTGGCTGAATGGTTTTTCTCACAACTCTCTTATTTTACTGCATATGTCGCGTTATTTATCAACAGCAGATACGATGGAGGACGAAGTAATGGCACTTAGTAGTGCTAGTATACCAAAGATATAACATCACAATGACATATTATGCTGTCTTCTGTTGCACAATATTTCAGCACTAAAGGGAGATGATATAAAATTTCTTTTGAATGATTTGAAAAATTTTTGAATGACCAAATAATTGTTGTAATTTCTCATAATATTCTGTGCATTGGGGCAAAAAAGTTGGTTTTTATGGATCAAAAAGAAAAATAAGAACAAAAGGTTTATAATCATCGTTATCAAGGTTTAACATGCTCCTTTAACGGTTGATCAGTCAAGTCAGGAGATCTCCACCCAAGCAGTGGTGCCTTAGTGAGGTGTGCTTGCTGCCCCATGGTCTCGGAAAGGAAGATACATCACAGGTGTCATGTCTCCTGTTGACCAGTATGCCCTCGCCGCTACTACCCCGCCTGTACTGACGGTATGTAATGCATAGGTAAGTGAAAGTGGTCCTGGAATCTGCCTGTAATTCTTATTTACTACGATGGTAATGAATAAATATCGCTGAGTGTTGAATTCTAGAGCAATTTATGCAGTAAAAAAAATTGCCAGTTAGTCATTTTTCGCCTCTCCAGAAATGCCCATCTTTGTCTATAACTCCTATAGTTGGTAGTGATGCGGGGAAACTATGTCTTGTCCAAACAAGGCTTGCATGTCCCAGGAATGTGTGGACTGAGGAACAAGTTTCTGGCTTCAGTTTTTTTTTCTCAGTAATTTTTTGCTTCCAACTCTCTAATTTTTTTTAATTTTGTAACTTTTTCTGTGCCCTCCCACATGATACCTTCTGTTTTTTTTGACTTAACACGCAGAAAATAAAAGCACAGTAGTTCCAACTTGCCACTTTAATAATTTTGATGAAAGGTATTTTTCATTTATTTTTATTTTTGGGTTAAACACAGTATACCCAACGTTAGAGATGTTGATACACAAACTGAAGATTAGTGCCTCATGGCTAAGGAAGTCCTTTACTGACCTCATCTTTTTAAATCGGTAGTGAGCTGAGCGCTCCCTTTTAGCAGTATTAACCGGGATCAATTGTACAGCAATTCAAAATTAATGGAATATTTCCTATTGGCTACAACCATTCATTCTGCTCTCAGCTGATACGAATGATGGATATTCCTCTAACTGCCATGTCTGATAGCTCAAAAAAATACAGAAAAAGTTCTATCCCGAGGCTGGATTTCAAAATATGGCTTAGCAATATTAATGCGCTGAGTCCGCAAGCAGCAAACTAACCCTGCATTTACACTGACAGCATCAAACGGAGGCTGTTAGCACTGGTTGCTAGTAGCTTTTCAAAAGTTGCCAGCTGTTGCTTGGGGAAAGGGTGCTTAAAAGGATAGTTCTGATTTTTTGACATGAAGTTGTAAGAAATACTCTTTAGCAGCGTAGTGCATGAGAGGTGATTTTTTTCATTGATGTGTCCTCTGAGCAGAATTCCGGCCTCTCAAAGTTTCGAAGTATGTAGTCCCGGCTAGTTTGCTGGGGTCACAAAAATAAAAATAAAATGTTTCGCGTCCCAAAACAACATTTGTTTTAAAGAGTAATATATTTGTGTCACAAAACCATGGTCAGTGAATAACTCACACCTTACAATCTCTTGGCACTATTTTTCTCTCCCTTGGTATCACTGAGCGCGTGCTATCACCTATTTCAGAGGTAACACACTTGAATGTCGACTGCCGTGACTGAAGAGTTACACAGACAGAGAGAATTTTATTGTCAGACAAGAAAATACAGAAAAAAATGGTGCGGATATGTGATTTTCCTGGCTATAATGATAAAAATCTGTCTTATTCGCCTTATGTATTTCACCGGTTTCCATTGGCATTATCTGACACTGAACAAGTGCTTTAAAACACAAGTTGTTTTGGGAAGAAAAACTTTCAATTTTTGTGACCCCAGAAAACTACCTGGAGCTACTTACTTCAAAACTTTGAGAGGCCAGAATTCCGCTCACAGGAGACATTAACGAAAAAAATCACCTCTCATGCACTACACCGCTAAAGAGTATTTCATACAACTTCATGTCAAAAAAAAATCTGAACAATCCCTTTAAGCAGTCCTGCAAACATCAAGTTTGCATCATCCTTCTGTGCCGCTGGTTGCCGCTTTAGCACGTCAATGCTAATTCACATAAAGTTCAGCTCAGCTCAGCTTCAAATTGATGCTCTGATCACTGTCATGTTGCTCACTATCGCCACTGTGTCAGTTACTGCTCATCACCAGCGATCATACAGAATGCATGTGATCCAGTCGCTGCAGTCACTCAAGTTGCTTGCCCTGTGAATACAGGGTAATATGGAAACATGATCACAAGGTGGCAGTGTTTGACAGCCTAAAATTTAGAGGCCAGGAGCATTGCTCTTGAGCATTCAGGTTGCGTTAGGGCTGCCTTTGGGGGGCGCACAGGATACCAGTTCCTGCTGTCAGCACAGAGAAACTGCCTTTTGTTGATGCAGTGCCCCTACATAACTGCAGAGGCAGCTTCCATTCCGTAGCTTTTATGCAGTATATAAAGGATTTCATATTTTGTGTTGCATAATGTGCAGTCTATGCTTCACAAACAATAAATGCAAATCATTATATTCATCACATACCATGCATTCTTAAGATTACCTTACATGGAGCATGAATATTTGTCAAACGGCTAATGTCTTTGATGGAAAAGGGTATCATTATTTTGAGCGAGTTGTTTGGAAGGTATGTTTGATGGTTTTGCAGTACACTGAGCAAGCTCAAGAAACTTTAAAAGAATAATTGCATCATGCAATATACTCTGGAAATTTTTTAAAAAAAAATGTTAATACTAGTAATGACCATGTCATCTTGAACTTTTCTGCTTGCTGTTGCCATGACCATGTTTTTGTGATGATTATGATTTTGTAAGGTAAGAGGGGTAGGTGTTAATAAGCTTTGGCTTCAGCCTACACCCTCTCAGTTTATTACTATTACCTTTTTTTCTTTCTGCTGTCTATTTTGTTTGTATTTCAAAAATGAAACAAAATAAATCTATCTATCTATCTATCTATCTATCTATCTATCTATCTATGTACAACCCCAATTCTGAAATGGTTGGGACAAAGTGTAAATTGTGATTAAAATCAAAATGCAATGACTTTCAGTTCACATGAGCCAATATGTTATTTACAATAGAACATTAGTAACATTTCAAATGTTGAAACTGAGACATTTTACATTACATTATCAACAAAATGAGCTTATTTCACATTTTCTGGCTGCAACAGGTCTCAAAAAAGTTGGGACACAGGCAAAAAAGGGCTGAAAAAGCAATTAATATGTAAGAGAATCAGCTGAAAGAACATTTAGCATGTAATTAAGTTAACTGGCATCAAATGTGTAACATGATTGGCTATAAAAGGGATGTCTTAGAGAGGCTGAGTCTCTCAGAGGTAAAGATGGCTAGAGGCTCTCCAAGCTGTGAAGGCTTGCGTAAAAAAATTGTGGAATACTTTAAGAACAACGTTCCTCAACATCAAATTGCAAAGGCTTTGAAGGTCTTATCATCGACAGAGCATAACATCATCAAAAGATTCAGAGAAACTGGAAAAATCTCTGTGTGTAAGGGACAAGGCCGAAGACCTTTACTGGATGCCTGTGATCTTCGGGCCCTCAGACGCCACTGCATCACTCACCGGCATGATTCTGCTATTGGCATTACTAAATGGGCCCAGGAATACTTCAAGAAACCATTGTCTGTAAACACAGTCCACCGTGCCATCCACAGATGCCACCTAAAACTCGATCATGCAAAAAGGAAGCCATTTTTGAGCATGATGCAGATGCACCGCCGTGTTCTGTGGGCCAAGGCTCATTTAAAATGGACTGTAGCAAAGTGGCAAAGTGTCCTGCGGTCAGACGAGTCCAAATTTGACATTCTTGTTGGAAATCATGGGCGTTGTGTCCTCTGAGCTAAAGAGAAGAAAGACCACCCCTCCTGTTATCAGCATTCAGTTCAAAAGCCAGCATCTCTGATGGTATGGGGATGCATTAGTGCATATGGTGTGGGACACTTGCATGTTTCAAAAAGCACCATGAATGCTGAAAGGTATATAAAGGTTTTAGAGCAACATATGCTCCCCTCCAGACAACATCTATTCTAGGGAAGGCCTTGTGTATTTCAGCAGGACAATGCAAAACCACATGCTGCAGCTATTACAACAGCATGGCTTCGTAGTAGAAGAGTCCATGTGCTGAACTGGCCTGCCTGTAGTCCTCATCTTTCACCGATTGAGAACATTTGGCACATAATTAAATGAAAAGTCTGTCATAGGAGACCCAAAACTCTCCAGCAGCTGGAGGCCTGTGTTAAACAAGAGTGGGATCAAATTCCAATGGCTAAACTCAAGAAACTTGTCTCCTCAATGCCCAGACACCTCCAGTCTGTGTTAAAGAGAAGAGGGGATGCAACACCATGGTAAACAGGCCCCTGTCCCAACTTTCTTGAGACCTGTAGCGGCCATCATATTTGAAATGAGCTCATTTTGTGGACAAAATTGTAAACATTTCTCAGTTTCAACATTTGCTATGTTATCTGTGTTCTATTGTGAATAAAATACTGGCTGGTGTGATTTGAAAGTCATTGCGTTTTGATTTTATTCACAATTTACACTTTGTCCCAACTATTTCGGAATTGGGGTTGTATCTGGTATCTATACTTACCTACATTCCATAAAAATAGTAAAAGTAATACAAACCCCAATTCAACGAAGTTGGGAAGTTGTGTAAAGCGTGAATAATAACAGAACACAATCATTTGCAAATCTTTTGCGACCTATATTCAATTGAGTACACTACAAAGACAAGATATTTAATGTTCAAACTGATATACTTCATAGTTTTTTTTTTTTTTTTTAAAATATTCACTCATTTTGAATTTGATGCCTGCAACACGTTCCAAAAAAGCTGGGACTGGGGCAACAAAAGGCTGGGAAAGTTGAGGAATGCTCAAAAATACACCTGTTTGGGACATTCCGCACATGAACAAGTAAATTGGAAACAGATGAGTGTCATGATTAGGTATAAAAGGAGCATCCCCGAAAGGCTTGGTCGTTCACAAGCAAGGATGGGGCGAGGTTCACCACTTTGTGAAGAACTGCGTCAGCCAATAGTCCAACAGTTTAAGAACAATGTTTCTCAACGTGCACTTGCAAGGATTTTAGGGATATCATCATCTTCAGTCAATAATATCATCAAAAGATTCAGAGATTCGGAAAAATCTCTACACGTAAGCGGCAAGGCCGAAAACTAAGATTGAATGCCTGTGACGTGGGTTCCTCAGGCGGCACTGCATTTAAAACTGACATCATGCGTGTGGGCTCAGGAACACTTCGGAAAACCATTGTCAGTTAACACAGTTCGTCGCTACATCTACAAGTGCAAGTTAAAACTCTACCTTGCAAAGCGAAAGCCATATATCAACAACACCCAAAAATGCTGCCGGCTTCTCTGGGCCCGAGCTCATCTGATATGGAATGACGCAAAGTGGAAACGTGCTGTGGTCTGACAAGTCCACATTGTTATTGGAAATCATAGACGTTGTGTCGTCCGGGCCAAAAGAGAAAAGGACCAGGCAGGGACGTGCGGTCAGGGTAGGCAGTGACTTCTCCTTTTTTATCGTTAGATTTTGTCAACCTGTTTCCACGTACTGTGCCTGATTGTCTATCAATCAATTTGACCTTTTTTTCTGGTCAATTAAGCCTGTATTGATTAAGAGGTGATAGTGACAGAAAGATTAATTTACCTTTATGCTTTGATTCGAGACTGCAAGGAAGTAAATCTTAATAATTAATTAGGAAAAAATCTCAACTCTCTCGGTAATTCCGTATATTGTTTTGATCTTTTGTTTATCGGATTATGAAAGAAGACTGAAAATAAACTCCCTATTTTTAAAAATGGCATTAAAAAGTACGTGTTTAAGGGGGGAAATATTATTGTAAACATATTGACCACACGTTGAATGCCGCATAAGAAAGGTTTTAATATTTGTTAATGGCATTGCGTTAGCTTCCTCTAAGCAAATATGAACAAACTTGCTGTCTTGTGAGCATTTTAAGTTCGATGCACTGAGCAATAATGTCCTGGATGGAACTGGCACGCCATTCTGCCGTTTAGTCTTGTAAATTAGTTAATCAACCCGGATTGCTAATCAAGCAAAGTAATAGAGTTATCGTTTGTTTAACGTTGAGGATTCTACCTACCCTAACTGACCTCCGACGGCATGTCACTGCATCCAGGGGTGCATTTCCCAAAAGCGTAGTTGCTGACTAAGTTAGCACCTTGCATAGTTCGTCCATTCACAATCAATGGGTCCAACTATGTTAGCGTCTGTGATTTTGGGAAATGTGCCCCAGATTGTTATCAGCGCAAAGTTCAAAAGCCAGCATCAGTGATGGTATGGGGATGTTTTAGTACCCATGGCATGGGTAACCTGCACATCTGCGAAGGCACCATTAATGCTGATAGGCACATACAGGATTTGGAGCAACATATGCTGCCATCCAAACAAAGTCTTCTTCAGGGACGTCCCTGCTTATTTCACCAAGACAATGCCAAGCCACATTCTGCATGTGTTACAACAGCGTGGCTTCACAGTAAAAGAGTGCGGGTAATAGATTGGCCTGCCTGCAGTCCAGACCTGTCTCCCATTGAAAATCTGTGGCGCATTATGAAGCGCAAAATATGACAACGGAGACCCCGGACTGTTGAGCAACTGAAGTCGTACATCTAGCAAGAATGGGAAAGAATTCCAGCTACAAAGCTTTTACAATTAGTGTCTTCAGTTCCCAAACGCTTATTGAGTGTTGTTAAAAGGAATGGTGATGTTACACAGTGGTAAACATGTACCTGTACCAGCTTTTTTTGGAACAAGTTGCCAGCAAAAATTCAAATTGAGTGAATATTTAAAAAAAAAAAAAAAGCAATAAAGTTTATCAGTTTGAGCATTAAATATCTTGTGTTTGTAATGTATTCAATTGAATAGAGGTCGAAATGGATTTGCAAATCATTGTATTTTGTTTTTATTCATGTTTTACACAATGCCCCAACTTCAGTCGAATTGGGATTCATAGTTGAATCTGATCCTAGACTCAAATGTTTTTAAAGAACTGCCAACTAACCTAAGGGATCAATTAGTTAGGTCTTACGTACCAGAGAGTGAACATAGTTTTTTTTAAATAACATTCCTGATTGAAACTACAAATGTGGTAACTGTGCCCACTGTGGTTATACCTATAAATGTAAAACATACACACATCCCCATAGACCATAGAGGCAAACAAATAAAAATGGCATTACCACATGTAGTACTACTTTCATTGTTTACTGAATTAAATGTCCATGTGGTTTGAGATATGTGGGTAAATCAACCATACCCCTACACACTCGCATAAGTGAACATTGGGTGAGGTCAAGTTTCAGAGTTAAGGATTCAGTTAGGATTAGTGTTAATGTTAACTCGAACTGTAAACACTTGGATAATCCTTTGATGGGATTAACATATGAATAACACTGAGATTACACGAGTGTTACTTGGGTGTAATCCACCGTAACGCATGTAAAACTGATAAACCTCCATGCACAAGGACTTCAATTCCGCCTGAGAATCTCTTACAAACGCGCTGATTGAATAATTGCTGACTACGGCACAGGAACGTGAATATGCCACTATATCACACGGCGAATGCGTGAGAGTTGGCAGCCCTGCACTAACCCTCAAACTTGACCTCAGAAAAGTGTTAACCTCTAGAGGTTAACTCAACACCCTGTACATTTTCAATGAGTATGCATGGTGTTTATGCAGCTTTCTGGGACTGAGATAACACTTTGGCACAGAAGTTGGGTTAATCCTGTGTTAACTCGTTGTAAACCCACAGTGAGCACCAGGTTGACTAAATCTTCCTGTTGAGGTCAAGTTTAGGTGTTATCTGGAGGTTAGTGTTACACGGTTGTTAACTTTACTCAAGCTGTTTAGTTAATCCTGAAATTTGACCTCACCCATTGTAGCAACATCAGGTGTGGTGACGAGCGAAACCCATTGGCAGCACATTTTAAAAAAGCAGGCCACAGTATCACTTCCCTCTGTTATGTTGGTATTGAAAAAGTGGATAAGCCTAGAGGTGGCAACCATGAACATTTATTGCTACAACGTGAGGCGTACCATATTTATGCCCTTTATTCCTTGTTTCCAAATGGTCTGAATGAAGAGTTCAAGCCATTCTAGTAACTCGTTCTCTTTTCCGAGTGTATATGCTTTACTTCGTGCTATTCACATCCTCAATGTGTTTTAGTATCTACTTGGGAGCATTGTATTCTGTATATTTCAATTATCTATTTGTAATTTGATGGTTGCTATTTTTACCTGCTTTTTCCTTTCTTATTTTTTTCCGCATTTGGCTTTTTTATTTTTATATATTTTTTTCCAGTGCACATCATTACATGATTATTTATGGGGATCAATCAACTGCTTACCTTGTATCTACTAATACATAAATATTTTGGATTGATTTAGTTTTCAAACTCATGCTTTTATAGGTTAGGGCCACTTGTTTGCCTTATTACCTTATGATTTTTTTGTAAGCTAGTGTTATGTATATGATTTCAAGGGTAATGCATTTATATTGATTTCTCATTCATTTAGTTTCATGTTTTTATAGGTTGGGATTATTTGTTTGCTTTATCCAAGATTTTCCTTTGTAAACCTATGTGATTTATGAAATGGTTTTAGGTGTATTCTATTATCACTCTAACAATGGTACCTGCCAATTTCCTGGTCTATTTATACCCCACTCCTTTCACATGATCCATGTTGTACCAGACGAAGACCTTTTTGTGGCTGAAATGTCATGATGACAATAACGTAGTTTTGGGAGCATATAAAACAGTGTGCGGATATCAGAAATTGTTTTTGTTTTTGAGTTGTTTTATCCTGCACCTGATGAATTTTATTTTTGATGTGCACACACTCATTTTGATAGCCTAAAATCTTTACACAGTACTTTATATGTAGATATTTATTTATTTATTTATTTATTGTTTGCAGTTTTTATTACATTTGCACATTCAAATTAAGTCACAACATCACAACTGATTACAAAGGTTATAGTGGCATGGCTGAATGCAGAGGGACAGCTCACATGGATCTCACCTGTCTGGACTTGTTCCCTATGCTGCTGGAGTCTTCTTGCACAGGAATTTAGCTGCCATATTCCAAGCCCAAAACTGATCGAGCTCTGCTAGCTATCTCACAATTTCATTGGAATTGCTGCACATTATTTCACTTCCAAATCCTAACCCTAACTTGAAGGACTGGTTTTTTGGGGGAGTAACACTCTCCTGCTGGGAATGAAAATTTCAGAGTTGCAGTTTTCGAGTGGTAATGCACCGAAACACGTGCTGAGAGAGTCCTTGGATTCTGGTGTTTTCATTACGGGCACCAGAGATCTACTGCACAACTTGTTAGTCCAGAGAAGTGATCCCAGATCCAGTGAAAATTTTCAAGGGGCCCAGTAAGGTGGATGTGCCCAGAGGTAAGATCTTTTGAATACTTCTAAATCAAACTTCAAAACTTTAAATGTTGCATGCTCCAACTGACAAAATATCTCTGAAAGTAATTACATTTAAAACTGGCTGTAGATGTGCGCTGAAACCGCAAGAGCTTGATTGTTTGTTGGTTTCTTACTCATAAACAAACCCTCATGGTGTTTTTTTACATATAATTATTTTTATACATCGATGGATCGGAAATTTTAATACTGACTCATTATGGATATGACTAAAACATGAGACTTAAAGAGAATAATAAGGAAAGGAAACAGCGCCTGAGCTGTTGGCAGGAGATACTGACATATCCATGTTTATAATTTATTTTTAACACAGCATCATTTCAAGAACACACTTCGGATTTGGTGCTATCAGTGGCTGACCTCATCAGTCCACAGAGTGAAAGCTGCTTAGTTCTGATTTTGAAGGCCTTTTTTGTGCTGCCAAATGTATCTTAGTGGCTGATGAATGGTAATAAGAAGTTAACAAATTGGCCCCCTGCCTATTTACCCACATCTTACTTTCATTTGTGGTTTTGAGTTTTTGAAGTTATTAGCATTTTCCTGATTGTGGCGAATTGATTCAATGGATGCTGCAGTGTTTTCATACGACAGTATATGCTCATTTCAGGAGCTCAACTGGAGTCCTCTGTAAACGCAGAATGTCATCCAAAAGGATTCCCACACCAGGTTGGGGCTGAGTGTTATGATTCTAATCTGTTCTGTCATGATTCTGCCATGTTTGTTATGATTCTGCCACTCCCTGTTATGTTTATGATTATGTCTGTTAGGTTTTGCCATGTTCGGTTTCGTTTTTGTACTTTACCATGTTTTTGTTTTTGCCATTCCCAATCCACTATTCTGTTAGATTCCGGTCCATGTCTTTGTTCATGCCCTGCATTGCACTTTGTCTCCCCTGTCTGGTCTCTTGTTAAGTTACAGCTTCTCCCCAGTCCTGCGTGTCACATGCTTAGGTGATTTCATGGTTTCTGGGTTTCAAACATTCCTTCCAATCTCGTTTGCTTCCTTCGCCTCTCTTTTCTATATTACTAACCAATACTAACAGTTTGTTGTTTTCGTTAAAGTTACTAACCCAAACTAACATTGTATATAATACTAACTTACTAACGAGCACTAGGGATTGTATAGCTGCACTTACTAATTGATTAACAAGCTCTCAGCACTCGCCCTGTTCTAGTCTCCGCCTCTTGCCTGCACTTAGTCTTTGCTGCAATTCAGCAGATCCTCTGCACCTGCTCCACTCTGTCCTACCTCTCATTATCTGTGCACATTAGAACTCCCTAACCGGAGTTGTATGTTTTGTCATAGGTTGTCTCGTGTTCCCTGTCCGTGTTTTGGCTTTTGCCAGTTTCATGTGATTAGGTTCTCATGTTCCCTCCTTTGTAATTAGTCTGATCCTCATCACCTGATCCTAATCATAGCTTGTGACTTCCCTTGAGTGTATTTAAGCCGTCTTCTCACTGCAGTTCCCCGTCAGAACGTTTCCTCTTGCTTACCTGTGCTGCTATCTTTCGCCTTGTATTCATAGTGTTAATCTTCTGACTGGACCGCCCGACTTACGATTTTTGGCTCTGCTCTTTTGTACTTTTGTCTGCATCTGTTTTCGAACCCTTTTTTGCCCGACTACGAGTTTTGTGTTTGCTGCCCTGGTAACGGTTTGGATTTCGCCCTCTGGATTTTGGCTTTGCTTCTCTGACAAACCTGTGCCTGTGTACCGAACCTATTTTTGCCTGACCACGAGTACTGTGTTTGCTGCCCTGGTTTTTGATTCTGTTTTTGCCCTCCTGGATTGTGATTTTTGGCTTGTGGACTCTGTACCTTTGCCTTCTGCCCTGCGGGGGTTACCCCCCTCGTTCAATAAAGCCACTTTTACTGCAATCCTGTGTTCTCGCAACTGGTTCCAGAACGAAACCTCACACTGAGTGGTTTTTCTCAACACCTGCTTTTCTAAATCATGACCTTATGTGCACTTCGTTGTCACATTCAATTGAAATAATTATCTTCTTCCCAGTTTTCTCAGTTGCATATTTTTAGTGTTATTCTAAATTTATTCATTCTTCTGGGAAAAAAAAAATTATTTCATGGTGTACATTGTTATTCACATTCTTTTCCTTCTTTGTCAAGCCTGTCCAGTTATACCTTCAAATGTCCAGCAAGCACCATGTTCTAAATGAACTATATAAGTAAATGACATTACTAGCACTATTATTTAATTAATTAAGTTAAAGGATTAGCAAACGTTCCATAATTTTTCAGACAGGCTCAGCAGTGAGCACGCTCTATTCCTGCAGGGCTAAGGTGGTAGATGGGTGGAGCATGTTCCCTCTCAGTCACACACTCGTCTGCGTTGTTGTTTTGAAGCCTGTTTGACCAGTCAGGAGCAGACCAGGTGTGTCACAATCACTCAAATCCTCAGAAACATGGCACCTTCCACTCAAAGGATGTGACATCACCAGGAAGTTACTCCTTACCTGTGGGCCCTCCTTCTACTGGCAGACTTTAGCCCAGAGGTAGTAGGGTGTGGCGGGGGGAGGGGGGATATTTTACACAGGTAACAGGGAACCAAACTAACTTTACCTACCACTCCCCGGCAGTAACAGCAGAGGTATTTGTTTTACTTTCTCTCTCTTTCCATTTCTGATTCTACTTTTTTGTTTGTTTTTACACATGCAGTTAATGCTGGTATCCTCACTATGTACATGCTAATAACCAGAGACAGTGAGTGAATGTCTGTGGGAATGTGTGGCTATATGTGTATACAGACATATGCCTGCATGACCTAGTATGTAAGAAAGAGAGTGGGAAAGAAAGAGAGATCGAGGGAGAGAAGGAGGGAGGGATGCATTTCACGCAGTTATGAATTACTTTGGCGTTGACGAGGAAACTCTGAATCCTTGGTAACACTGTATATTACACACAATTCCCCTATACGATTTCCTTATTGTCTGGTCTGTCAGTGAAGACCTAAGAAATTTGCTGACCAAGTACTCTTCATTCTACTCTGGAAAAATCAGTTTGGCATTAAACCATTTGTATTAAAACTAGTCATACGCTGCTTTTGCTTTTCATTCTGAAGATGTGATGGTATTTTTTGTAATCCTGATGTTGCCACAGAATGCAAGTTTGCTTCAATCCTTGATGGATAAAAGCAGTTTCATTTGTTTTTGATAGCTGAAAACCTGGCACTTTCAGATGGCCACATTCACAATATTATATGTAGAATATTCAACCTTGTGTGATAAGCTATTTCAGAATTATGAATAACCTCCCAAAATCCTGGAATGCATCAGCAAGAGGGAATGGTGAACAGAGGACTCAGTTTAATTTGTTTGCATTGGACATCTGCATTTAAATTTAACCTTTATAAACCACAACGCCAACTACAGCATAACATCAAGCAGTTGATGGCATATTGCGGTTTCTAAAAGAGAGATTCATCGCGCCTTACAATTTTTTAAGAAGTCATGGAGTTCACTGAAAGATATGACCCCGAAATACAATGCATCAAGTTATAGCTTGGATAATGTTTTTTCCTTATTCAGCAGTAGCTAGTGTAGGCGGTAAAATTACTGTAGACTTTTAATTAAAAAGTATTTGTAAATATTTTCAGTGTCAAAGAAAAGCAATTTGTCCTATTTCTAACAGGTTGAAGAATCTGAAGCATGTTCTCCTCAGTCGTCCCTTACAAGAACCAGAGGTATTCTGACCTAAAGCGGGAATGTAAGGAGACAAAAAAGCTCTTTGAAGACCCAGAGTTTCCAGCCACCAACAAGTCCTTGTTCTACCAAAAGCCTCCGCCAGGCTATGTAGAATGGAAGAGGCCCAAGGTAAATACTCAACCCATGTAAAGCTTCCTACCATCCAAGGGACAAAGAAAGAAATAAATGTAGCATTTGATCATGATATTCAGTTACCTAATTATTTAGAGCATTTCTATTGTTAAATGCAATAGGCATCTGTTAATATGAGGTAATATCTCACTGAGATCCTTACTATGATCAATAGTGTTATGAAAGGAAGGAGCATTGTGTACTGGTATGTTTACAGGTGTATAACTATGAGGGTTGTATGGGTTTACAGCTAGGAGGCTCCTAGTTCCACAGATATGAGGCTTTTAAAGGTCCATGGCTATGGAGCTCTTATTAGTCCACAGTTTCAGAGGATCTGTAAGTCCACAGATAGGGAAGCTTCAATAAGTTTTGTTGCTATGTGTCTTCTATTGATCCACAGCTATGTGGCTTCAAATGGTCCACAGGTATGAGACTTCTATAGGTTCATAGTTATGGGACTTCTATTGGTCCACAGCTTCAGGGCTTCTATTGGTCTAAAGCTATGGGTCACCCATTGGCCCCCATCTTCAGGATTTATATTAGTCCACAAGTTTAGGGCTTCTGTTGGTACACAGCTTCAGGGCTTTCCGTTGGGCAGCGGCATCAAGGCTTCTATTGGTCCACAGCTTCAGAAATTCTGTTAGTCCAGAGCTTCAGGATTTCTATCGGTTATCAATTATGGAGCTTTTATTGGTCCCATCTATGAAACCTCCTTCAGTCTATAGCTGGATTCAGAGGCTGCTTCTACTGTCCTGCCCATAGTTGAATGTAGGTCAACAAACAACAAAGCTTCTGCTGCAATACAAAGAGCTAGACAGCAGCTGCTGCCATTAGTACATGATGAATCACAAATAAATGCTCTTTAAGGCTAATTATTTGTCTTGCTTATTGCCTTTTACCATTGCCTGGCTGAAACATGCTTCTCTCAACAAAATGGGGGAGACAGCCAAATAATTATGCTGTCCTGAGAGTCTCAAGTTTGAAATCCATTAATGCTTCGGGAAAGTTATTTAAATGTGGTATTTCATGTCTGTGGCATAGATGTTTTGCCTCTCAGTGGATCAATAAGGCAGCATGTTTCAGGCCTATGCTTTCTTGCTATCAATCACCACATTCAGGGCCAGATTTTTTGCATTTACTACATCTGATGATAAGTGCGCAGACCATTCATTACATCTATTTCTGTTTTCTTCCAGCTGCAAGATCTTACAGGTATTTACTGCCAGGGCTACAACTGGGTAGAGCGATGAACATCGAGAGCATAGATATATTTCAGGGGTGTTTTCCATGTAAGTTAGATAGCGACACTAGGAGTGTCATAAAAATGAGGTCGCACAAAACGATTTTGATATCTTTCTGGCTTACATACAGCAGTGCATATATGACTCGCCAAAATCACATATAAACTGAAGCGCAAACCACAGGCATACACTTTACATTCTACAGAGATGAGCAAAATTTTTTTCTTACCTTTGATATTTTGTTATAAAAAAACTGTTTGAGGGTAAATCTGCACTTGCTATTGTTAGCCCAATGTGTCCATGTTATATCAATCTAGATCCGCCAGTCTCCATGCATGTTTTTTTCCGGGGCATTGCTTCAAAGTATGTCAGCTTCTGAGCATTCCGCTTGTTCGCAATATATTTTCCTCTCTGTGATCGGCTTATGATGCTGTCAGTGAGACTTTACGGGTGGCCATTAGATTCTATGGGCTCTGACGTTTCCAACAAGCTCCAAACCACCTTTATCGCACAAACTTAGCCTGAGATAGAGCCTTGCTTTCCCAGTGCGTGAAACTGAGTCCATGGGCCATTTACATGTACTTAAAGAGCGTGACAATATGAAAGCTTAACTGGTTTGTTTGTTGTATTTTCGGTACGATTATCCGCTAAATATGCAACAGTCGTTTTCAAAGTCTTTGCTGACTGAGAATCCTTGCGCCATTATGCATAAGCACTAAGACAGGTGGCAGTACAAACGCTAAACTGGGGTGCATGACATGGTTTGTTGACTCAGCTGATGTATCCTAGTGGTTAGAGCGATGAGCACTCGTTTGGGAGGCCATGATTCAAGTCCCAGAATGGTATGCTCTTATTTAAGCAGTAAAAGCATTATTCTTTTATAAGTAATTGCTTGGGTTTTTGTTCTTTTTACTTTTTACCATTTTTACCTTATCTTTGTTTTTATAATTTTGTTTATTTCCTTGTTTTTTTTTTTTTTATAAATCTGCTCCAGTGGAGTCAAAACTTGATTTTTTTTGCATGTATTTTCTTTGAATGGGAAAATGTTTACAGGACTGGCAGAAATAATAATAAAAAAAAAATATTAAAAAAAATTTAAAGTGACATATAAGTGAAATTAAATGAGATTTACAGTTTGGTACCCGAGAAATCTGAAATGGCACACAAAGTACACAAACTGCCAATCTGGAGAAGCCACCTAGATATTCCTCTCTAATTTTGGTCTGATTCACTTGATTAGAATAAACTTTGGCTTGGATAATGATGAGATTCTGTGCTGCAATTTTTTTGAGGTTTCAGACTGCAACTAAATAAGTTCACAAGGGATATAAGTAAAACTTTGTTAGGCACAAATGAGATCTTTCATTTATGCTGTTCCATCTTCATTTACCTCACTGACTCAGTGACATATATACTGATATTTACACTACGACAGAAATCCCAAATGGCATTACCTCTATTATGATACCAAGATTATTCAAATGGACCAAGAAGTTGCAGAAATATATTCATTTCATTTTGGGCATGCCATTTTCAAACCAGAGGCTCAGGGCTTAAGCGGTTAACTTAATCATGGGAAGGACTTGAATTTTTTTTATTGTCAGTGCACTTCCCGGGTTCCTTAAGCTGGCTAGTAAGGAATGGCGAAATAAAACCAGTTTCACTGCTGCCCATCGAGAAACACTTGCAAAACTTGTAGCTCTTATATCCCCCACCCCCTCAACCACAAAATTATCCATCATCGGCAACACTAATGTCGAAAGCGAAACTCAAACTCCTACAATCAAATTTTTAAAAAATGTAGAGTGCCTAAAACTTTTGCACTGTACTACTGTGGATGGTGTTGTATTCAGGTTTTGTGAATTGATGCCATTTCAGCCTAGACAGCTGCACTTTGAAGATTAAAATGTTGGGCAAGTTCTACACACTGTTCTAACCTAAGTCGGCTTAAAGATCATAGATCCTATTTTTATTACTTTCAGTGATCTATTCCAAAAAGCCCTATTCCTGTTTTCTTTTTTCTTGTACTTGAATTGGATGAATGAAGCCCTCATGAGGCAGCTTTGATAGCAATGACGTAAAAATTGTCAACAACTAATAGGTGCACTCTCCAAGGTCCCCAGTCTTTGCAAAATCTTGTAGTTTGTGAGTAAAAATTCCCTATCTTTATGGAACACTGTCTTCAGATGCGAGAGGATGTAAGACATTAGTCTTTTGAAAGTATTGTAGTGTATGGTAGGCAAAAGACTAGACTGAAACTGAAAACAATCATATGACTAAACAAGAGCACTCAGAGAGTGCAGCACCTCCACCACGCCAAGGCGACTCTGTGCATTAGTTATTTTCGTTGGCTGATGTAGGGTGTTGTTGCATTCCACTGCCAGGTGGCAGCAAAACCCAAAAGCACGCCGATTGGAAATCCGGCCCATTGGAAAGACTTCAAATCTCTGCCAGCATAGCTGGATTTGAACTTTGGCCTATATCTCAGCTGTAATTTGGCCAAGATGTGCCAAAATGTAATTACTTGTTCCTCTTGTGATACTCTAAGATCCTGCAAAATTTGGTTAAAATCTATGTGGCCGTTTTTGAGATATCCTGCTAACAGACAAACAGATAAACAGACAGACAAACAGATAAATGCCGGCAAAAACATACACCTCCTTGGTGGAGATGAAATATGACTGAACTATATGGCATCATAAACTAAGACTAAGCTTAAAAAAAGAACATGTGCTCTCAATATTAACACTGAATCCCACCAACACCCAGGACATGGTGATGACTTGGTGGTTATGGGACTATGTCAAACAAGACCTAGTTATTGTCATATTTTCATAGGCAGTACAGCTTCTACTATCAATGTAGAGTAGCACGAGGAATCCACTGATGCAGTACACAGTATAGTCAGGAAGTATACCATTTCAATTTCTCATGGCACATTTTTGCCTCTTTTGTTTCAACAAGTGAAAGCTGAACTGACCATTTAGAGTTAAAATATGAATTCACAAAAAATAGCCATACTTTGTCCTCAGAAACAAATTGTCATTTGATTTAGCTTCTTTTTGTATTTTTGCTAATTTTGTTGGCCTGATGTTTATTTGAATGTTATATGAGAGCAGTAATGCACATGCCTCTGTGAAACAAAACTTTTTTTTTCACTTTTTCTGATGCTGCTTTAAAATATTTCATTTAACAGCTACCAAAGAGAATAATATTTTATGATTAATTCTAAAACTCAATTATGTATTTTTTTTTTGTCTTTGAAAAACACAGTTGCACATTTTTAGCTAAAGCAGGAACATGCTTTATCTGATGCGCTGGTATAATTTTCCAGAACAATCATGTTGAGTTAAAGTTCATACTTTTGCCTTTGTTTAACTTCAGTGTATGTTCACGTGACCATAGAGATTCAGATAGATAGTCACTCCTATTTTCTCCATGCTCTGCTGTAGGAGATCTGTACTGACCCGCACCTGTTTGTTGAGGGAGTCAGCGCACATGACCTGAACCAGGGCACACTGGGTAACTGCTGGTTTGTGGCAGCATGCTCCTGTCTGGCCCTCAAACCCCAGCTCTGGCAGAGGGTGAGTTTACTTTGTTCCAGAATGTTCTCCCAAAGGTGTGGATCTCAATGAACAGCTTGGAAAACCTGGGGTAAGAGGGGCATCATTAGTTGCATGCTGGGAAGTCATGAATGTGGTCTGCATATAAAAAGATGGAGGAACAGTGTACTGGGAGGTTATAACAGGCTGTGCTGTCTTTATAGTAGTCAGCAGTCAAGCATCTGTTGAACTGAGAGTCAGAACGTTTGTATGCCTGCTTCAATAATGTCACCTATGACCTTAGCTGAGCTGTACGCCTTCTATCAAATTAAATTTTGTCCCACAGCTAACTGGCAGCCAGCTGCACCTGTAACGGTGTGGTATCATCATTGTAATTCTATTGGCTCAGTGCTTTATTAAAGGCGGGAACCAAAACTCTGACATCTTTGGTCCAATTTATAGTACTGCTGCTCCACATCTATGTAGGCTGGTGTGAGCACCTCCCCCACATGCCAGGCATAATTTTACAGAAATAAATACTATAACCGAAGGTTATTTCAAGGGCATGACATTCCTCTGAGGAGTTGTATGCACCTGTGTTGAATATGATGACGAGCAAACATGGTACTGAAGTTTGCATAACAGATCTATATTGCTCTCTGTTTCCCTATGCTTGATAAACAGGGGAGGCCAGGATAGCAGAATGTAGAATGCCAACATCTTCTCCCCCTTGCTCTCCCACTGCTTTTTAAATTTTTAAAATTTATTTTTAACAAATGTCTTGTGGAAACTTCCATTTTCGAGAACACTCTGCAAAATCATTCTCTGCCTCTCTGGCGATCTGGAACTGTGACTTAGCCTACAGTTTTCTGTTTATCATCTTTAGACAAGAGATCATACAGTTGGTGATATCTGCAAACTTGTTGCAAAAGCCTTGGTTGTGGCAAGAGGGGATCCAACTTCTTTCAACTATATGTCACTTGTATTCTTGTTCTAGCAGTACAGGAAAGAGTTTCAAGAAATATTTTAAAAGCTGTGCAGGAGAGACAGATAAGCGAGAACTCTATGTTGAGCTTGCGTTACCTAGCCACCATTTATACACACTTGTAATTTGGTTGTACAATAATTGATATTCTTTCGATGTATCACTTTTGTACTCATTCATATAGATAATGTTATGTACATACTGTAGCATACATGTCAACTCTACCGCTTTTGGCGGTAGACTACCGCTTTTGGGGAATTTTTTTCAGAATGAAACGCCCTGAAAGCGGTAGTCTACTGCCAAAAGCGGCAGAGTTGGCATGTATACTGTAGTTAGCTCTCGAGTTGTTTATCCAGTTTTTCACTAACACTAGTGAACAAATGCTACTTATGATTCTGAATAGGAATTTGAATTTGAATTTGGAGCATCTCCCTGAGCTGGCTTTTACCCCGGGCCCAAATGTTCTATCCTTTCAGCATGACTGTAGGACCTGCCCCACATGATGAATGGGAGTCAGTTTTATTTCTGGTTATAGCACCTTTCTGTCCCCTTTCACTTTGGAGTACTAATTGCCTGTCCCACTGCCACTATGTATTTTTGTGTAGATCACTATATTGCCTTCCACTGCCTTAACGGAATACGAATTTAAGATAAGTTCAAACAGTCAGTGAGCATTTTTTGAGTTCTTGATGAAAGGAAAAAAAGTAGTGTTTTTGCTTTATGTTTGGGCAGGTAATTCCTGATTGGAAGGAACAGGAATGGGATGACAAACACCCGGAAAACTACGCTGGAATATTTCACTTCCGGTTCTGGATATTTGGGGAGTGGCAGGATGTGGTGGTGGACGATCGGCTGCCCACAATTAACGGGGAGCTCACCTATTGCCACTCCAAGCTCAACAATGAGTTCTGGAGCGCCCTATTGGAAAAGGCCTATGCCAAGTAAGAGAGACCTGAGCAGCTCACCCCTAAATCAACACCATGCTATAAGAGCAGCTCATCCCTAAAGCAGCTGCTCCCAGAATGAGCAGGTCACCTCTAAAACAGCCCAAACTTGAATGAGTAGCTCATCCCTAAAACAGCCCCTCGTTAAATGAGCATCTCATCCCAAAAACAGTCAATCCCAGAATGAGTTGCTCACTCCTAAAACAGCCCCACACTGGATGAAAGCTCACCCCTATTGCAGCCCCTCCTTAACTGAGCAGCTCGCCCATAAAACAGCCCCATCCTTAATAAGTAGCCCATCCCCAAAAACTGCCCCACCCTGAATGAGTAGCTCTCCCCTAATACAGCCCCTCTCAATACGAGTAACTCACCGCTAATACAGCCCCTCTCAATACGAGTAACTCACCCCTAAAATCCAGCCCCACTGCCCTCTCTGAAAGCAGTAACCCACACCCCTTAAAATAGCAGTTCTTGATTAAAACAACCCCTCTCTTAACAAGTAGCTCACCCATAAAACAACCCTTCCCTGAATGAGCAGTTCACCCCTAAAACAACTCCGCTCTTAACAAGTAGCTCACCCCTTAAACAGCCCCATTCTGAATGAGTAGCTCACCTGTAATACAGCTCCTCCTTAAATTAGCAGCTCACCCCTAAAACAGCCCCACCCTGAATGAGCAGCTCACCCCTAAAACAGCCCCACCCTGAATGAGCAGCTCACCCCTAAAACAGCCCCACCCTGAGTGAGCAGCTACCCCTGGAAACTGCTCGAGTTGACTGCCATCCCATACTGAGACACCCTAAAACTATCCAGTCCTTGGGAACTGTGTTGATGTAGTTGTCCGAGGCCCATACTGCATGGTATACCATACTGGCTGTGATGTCTATGGTGTAGCACATTGGCTCTGATGTCCGTTCTGTAGTATGTTTACACTCTTGTCCACAGTGTGGAATCTGCGCTGTGACACCCATCTTCAGGGCTCTTTGCGCTAATGTCCATGGTGCAGTGTGTTGGCTCAGATGCCTCTTATCGATGCTACAGGCTGTCTGGATGTTATGAGTCCCTGCACGGGGGGAACACAGGAGACGCGGTGGTGGACTTCACTGGGGCCGTGTCTGAGAGCATCGATTTGGTGAAGGGGAAGTACGCCACAGACCTGTCAGAGCAGCTGAAACTGTTTGAGGACCTGCTGAAAGTGTACGAGAGAGGTGGACTTATGAGCTGCTCCATCACTGTGCGTAAACACCGTGCTACAAACCCTTTCAGCTGCGCTCTCCTTGTACTCTGCTCGACACACTCATTGGAGCCAGCACTGTCTTTATACTCCACATTCCACATTCATTAGAGCCAGCGCACTTTTTATACTCCATTCTACACACTCAGTAGAGCCAGCACAGAATTTATACTGCTTCACATATTCATTAGAACCAATGCACTCTTTATACTCTGCTCTACATACTCATTAGAGCCAGGGCACTCTTTATACTCTGCTCTACATACTCATTAGAGCCAGGGCACTCTTTACACTCTGCTCTACATACTCATTAGAGCCAGGGCACTCTTTCTACTCTGCTCTACACACTCATTAGAGCCATGCTCTCCTTATATACCTCTCCATACACTCATTATAGTCAGCGCACTCTTTATATCACTTTACATGCTCATTAGAGCCAGCACACTCATTATACTCCACTTTACATACTCATAAGAGTCAATGCACTCTTTATACTCCGCTCTACATACTCATTAGAGCCAGGGCACTCTTTATGCTCTGCTCTACACACTCACTAGAGCCATGCTCTCCTTATATACCTCTCTATACACTCATTACAGTCAGCGCACTCTTTCTAACGCTTCACATGCTCATTAGAGCGGCGCACTCCTTATACTCCACTTTACATGCTCTAGAGCCAGTGCACTCTTTATACTCTGCTCTACATACTCATTTGAGCTAGGGCACTCTTTATACTTTGCTCTATACTCTCATTTGGGCAGCACTCTCCTTGTACTCCTTTTTACACACTCATTACAGCCAGCGCACTCCTTGTACTCCTCTTTACACACTCATTACAGTCAGCGCACTCCTTGTACTCCTCTTTACACACTTATTACAGTCAGCGCACTCCTTGTACTCCTCTTTACACGCTCATTACAGCCAGCGCACTCCTTGTACTCCTCTTAACACACTCATTACAGCCAGCGCACTCCTTGTATTCTGCTCCACATACTCATTACAGCCAGAGCACTCCGCTCTTCTCATCACAGCCGAAATACTCCTCTCTTCTACGCATTTATTAGAACTTCCAGAGAGCACTGCTTACATTATAGATAAATGTGCAATATACTGAGTGATTGATTCAGAGGCTATGTTGTGTTTAGTAGTGAGGTGTGATCATGCCTTTATTTTTGACCACCCTTTATTTTTGCCATAAGGTCCTATTTCAATATTTCAATTACTTGAAAACAATTCATCACCAAGCCTTAAGGAGGTACTGCATTAGGTATGCCATTGACACACATTATGTCCTTAACCTCCCTGGTATATATTTATCTGTGCATTTAAAATGGCCTTTTCTAACTGCCCTTTTTGAAGCTCAATATTTTCAGCAATGTTGTAGTTCATGAAGGCGTATCGAGAAGAGCTTGCTTAGTAAGCCCATGAGCAGTTAAAGCTTTTTGTCCACCCTGAGACTGTCTGTCCTACTCCCAGGCCGATCCGCATGAGATTGAAGCTCGGATGAGCTGCGGCCTGGTCAAGGGCCACGCTTACTCTGTGACTGCAGTGAGGAAAGCCAGACTGGGCCATGGGCTGATGGCATACTTCAAATCAGAGAAGGTTTTCCTGATCCGCATGAGGAATCCTTGGGGAAAGATAGAGTGGAATGGGGCATGGAGTGACAGGTAGACATGTCTACAAATAATAATATGTACATTTTTAGTGGCTAATCGTATTTTAGTCTTCCAGGGGAAAAATCTTTTCTTGTAACGTGACAACATACATAGTGAGTAACAAATTCCATTGCATTGTATATGTAAATTAGTATTTATGAGCAATGGCCAGATTTACACTATACTGATAGCCAGTCCTGCCTGAATTATATTCCATGTACACAACCGATAAAAAGTTTCAAAACACCCCAATTTTTCCAGTTTTTTATTGAAAATTATGCAGTTCCAGTCCAATGAATAGCTTGAAATGGTACAAAGGTAAGTGGTGAACTGCCAGAAGTTTAAAAAAAAAGGTAAGGTTACCCAGGTTTTTTTGTACGCCGTCGAGTAGGTGAAAGGATCGTTCCTTAATGTGTGACAATAACTGTCAAACATGGAGGAGGAAGCGTGATGGTCTGGGGCTATTTTGCTGGATCCAGGGTCGGTGACTTGTATAGAGTGAAAGGCACCCTAAACCAAAATGGCTACCACAGCATTCTGCAGCGCCATGCAGTACCCTCTGGTATGCTCTTAGTTCGTAAGGGGTTCATCCTACAGCAAGATAATGACCCAAAACGTAAGTCCAAGCTCTGCCGGAACTACCTTAGGAAAAAAGAACAAGATGGTAAGCTTGAAAACTTGGAGTGGCCAGCACAGTCTCCAGACCTAAACCCCATCGAGATGGTTTGGGATGAACTGGACAGAAGAGTGAAAGCAAAGCAACCTACAAGTGCCGCACATTTATGGGAACTTCTGCAACAGAGTTCGGAAGAACTTTCTGAAGAATATTTGTTTTCCATTGTCGAAAGTAAGCCACGAGTGTGTTCAGCTGTTATATCTGCCAAAGGTGGCTACTTTGAGTCAAAAGTTTAAAATACATTTTGGTTTATAAATTGATTCCATGATTTCTTTTTTAACTTCAATTGTTTATTTTTCTATCATGTCTATGCTTTTATTCCAGAGTACAACGTGGCATTAAACTGCATAATTTTCAATAAAAACTGGAAAAATTGGGGTGTTCTAAAACTTTTGACCGGTAAAGTATGTAACTGTGTCGGACTAACTCATGTGAGGGTCTGTTTCTCTCTCTCTGTCTCTCTCTCTGCAGCTCTGAGCAATGGCAGAGAGTGGGTGAATCGGAGAGAAAAGCCATGGAAATCACTGTGGAAGATGATGGGGAGTTCTGGTAAGAGATCTTACCTGCAGTTGCAGAAGCCTCATGAATATAAATATTCATCCTTGTTGAAACCACCATTTCCTCTGTAGCGAAAGAAATCTGCACACCGGTCCTCTGGATTGTGCTGTGAATTGACTGTGGGATGGAGTTTGACAATGCGTTTTGACAGCTAACTCTCCTGTAAATTGTTACGTTGTAAATGCACAATTAATAATAGATATTAGGATAGTATGGCATCTAGACTCAGACCCTGGCATACCCTGCAACCTACTGAGTTAGTGAAGAAGAGAGCAGGACGTGTCGCGATACCCCCACCTCTGGAGAGTATTCAGAGCCCGCAGGTGGATGCTGGGGTCGAGGTGGGATGTTAACTAACAGCAGGAAAGAGCAACGAAGCGCAGCAGCAGGCAGAGGCTTTTTTTTTTGCTGCAGAGCAGCAAGAAGCTGAGCAAGAGTGCAGTTCAAACAGCCCTCTTGTCAGAGGGGTGGAGTAGTGGAAAGTATACATGATGGTGTTTGTGAGAATGAGGGCATGAAGACAGAGGTTTTTCAGCCCCACCTACCCCAGAAGGGAAAAAAAATCATGACCATTCATTGGCTTGTTGTCTTTATGGTCCGCAAGATGAAAGTATAGAGATGGCTGAATGTTGCTGTATGGTCAAACAAGTCAAACTACACACAATAAGATTTTTCCACCATGAAAAAAGCCAATAAATTGTGGGTCTGCTAAAAGGAACAAGATATATCCGACAACTTTTGCTTTTGCCATGAAACTCGCACTTTAGGGCTTTTTATTGCACTATCAAAATTTTTCATAGGCAGTCATGCATCAACCACCAAAAACACATATCATTTCAGTGAGCTCATGTCGAGTCTGGCTTGAAAGTTGATGACTTAGTATTGTTGGACTTCTTCAATGACCCCTTTTTTCTTCTGTCAGTGTTGTTAGTCTGTTAGTTGAGTTCAGTTATGTTATATTTATATCATACACTGTATTTGTGTGTTGTTTCATTGTTCTGTATATTTCATTTTGTTTCTTTCGTGTGTCTATGTCCCCACTTTCTTGCCTTTCCTGTTGTTTTCTTGATTGTTCCCCATTACCCTGATGGTAGCCATGCCCTCTTGTGCTCTGTTTCATCTGTTTTTTGTTTTCTATGATTTGCTCTCTGCCTGCCTCCTCACCTGCCCTGTAGTTCCTCATCCATGTCAGTGTTCCGTATCTGTTTATTCATATTTTATGTTTTTATTTCTAGTTTTTGTATCATTCCCCATTGTTGTCATTACTTAATTTTCCCTGTCAGTTTCCACATGTCATGGTTCCTTGGTCTCGGCTCATCCCACTTTATTTGTTAATTACAAGTAGATCATTAATTTTCTTGTTTGTAGCCGCACCCCCATACATGAGATAAATTATCCTGATGTATAAAAAGTTACATGAAAGATGAAGTTGGCCATTTTTCTGCTGATCATGTATGGTGTGGATTTTTTTTTAAGTGGTGTTTGATGATTGGTTATAGTGTAGATTGACTGGCAGTCTTGTGATAGGTTGCGGTTTGGATTGACTGTAGGATGTTTGTAGATTGTTTATGGCATGGATTTCCTTGCAGGATGGCATTTGACGATTGGTGCTCCTTCTTCACAAATGTGGACGTGTGTCGCATCATTAACACCTCCTTGCTAAGCATAGAGAAGACCTGGCATGAGGTCGTTCACTTTGGCAGCTGGACCAAACACTCAGACCCTCTGCACAGCCGTTGCGGAGGCTGCATGAATCACCGGCGGACTTTCCTGCAAAATCCACAGGTAATGCTAAAGAAAACCACAGGTAACCTGGCCTGACTGATGTGGGCACAGTCTGACTCTAATCATTCCGTGCCCGCGGTCCAGTTCAGAAATTTACTGCCCTCCCCCACTTGCCCTGGCCACTTTCACTCGGAAGGATGTGACACAAAACCAAAAATTCACAAGGAAGCATTCAAACCTAGAAGGTGGAGCGAGAGATGTTGTGCAGTTTTGAATTGGACCACACTTGTGCTCAGAAGTTTAGTGAGTGAAGTCGTGGAAAAGCCTTACTGCTGCTTGAGTTCTGTATGCAAGGGTAATCATTCTGTCTGTGTAAATGACTATCTACTAGGAAAAACAGCTTGTGAGCTTTAAAATCAATCTTAAATAAGAACTGTGAGTGAACTTGCACTATTGCATTCATACTGCTTGTTTGCTCATTTGCTGCTAATATCAGCTGCATTAAAGTAACAGCATTAAAGTTATCTTAAATCAATTGAGACAAATACTTAAATGATCATATTGTATCACTTGGTCAATATTTCTGTCTAGCTTATTCAATATTTGAGTTGTGCTTATGAGTGTTTGCACTTAAAACCACCTTCTCCATTGTCCAAGTTGTATTTTCCCTAAAATCTATTGTTGTGACAGAAACACAGCAGCCACAACTTTTTTTGACAGCAAGCTTATAATTTGTATGCTGCATTGGGGGTAATTTCATTGCTTCAAGTTTGCAGCTTTGAAGACTCGTTAATTTGAGTCAAATGGAGAGTTGAGAGGCTGATATTACATTCTTTACCTGCATGTCTAATGGACCGGACTGCCCTTCAAGTAGCCAATGTACAACTTCCAGTTTGTAAAGGGATTCCCCCATGTGGACGTGGGAAGGGGAAGTGTGGGAGGGCATTCATAGTAGTGGATTGAACCGAGGCCCTAGTCTAATCCTCTGGCATTTTTCAGGGTGGTGGTCTTCTCCCACAGAATACTGTAATCCCTACTGTAGGCATAGTAAACAAATACCGCTTGACAGATTCTCTTAGAACTAGCAGCCTATCTTATTCAACCCACATTACACTCACGATTCATATTCAGCTGCATTTTTGTTGAAGTCTGAATGCTAATTACCTTTCTAAAAGTTGCAGTGTCTCACCCCTCCATTATACTGAGGGACATGAGTATAGTTCAGCCAATATTATATTGAGGGACATACGGGTGTACAGTCCACCCCTCCAGTATACTGCAGGACATGAGTGCAGTCCAGCCCTCTATTATACTGATTGACATACTGGAGTACAATCCACCTCTTCATTATCCTGTCCATTATATGGAGGGACGAGTGCAGTCCAGCTCTCTATTACACTGAGGGACATATGTGAGTACAGTCCACCCCTCCATTAACCTGAGAGAAGCACTAGAGTGCAGTCCTTCCCCCCATTATACTGAGAGACATGAAAACAGTCCAGCTCTCTATGATACTGAGGGAGACAAAGGAATACAGTCCTGACTTCTATTATACTGACGGACATACTGGAGTAAAGTCCACCCCTGTATTATACTGAGGGACATAAAGCAGTATAGCCCACCCCCCTTTTATATTGAGGGGCATAATGCAACAGAGTCCACCCCTTTATTATGCTGAGGGACATGCTGTATTTTTGTATTTTGACTATGGTGATTCTGGCCTCATATTTACTGTGCACGACAGGAGCTGTTTCGCTAAAATCAATTCTGTATGCCTGCTCTGGGCCTCAGTAGTCATTGTCCAACATTGTCCCCTTGTTTTTTAACCCTTGGCAGTACCTGTTTGATGTGACGAAGGAGCTGGATGAAGTGCTTATTTCCCTCCAGCAGCGAGACATGAAGATTCATCGTTCAGTGGGTCAGGGGGAGAATCTTTCCATTGGATTTGCAATCTTTGAGGTATGAGAGCTGCCTCCAATTATGATAATACTGTGAATATCTATTTCTGGGGCCCAGGGAACGGTTTCGCAAAGACGTCATAAATTTTGTGAACACGCAAAGTCCTCTCATTGCTAATTTTGTTATTCACGGAGGCCACGCATCGCTCACAGGTCGCAAAGAGCTAGCTGAAATCAGTAAATCACAATCGCATGGCCAAGTCCCCGCTAGATTTTTGCGTGATTACACAAAGCTGGCTCCAATATGACCATAGAGCGCGCTTTTTAGTTTTTTCTCTCCGTCATTGGTGTGATGTGACAACACATACTCATCTCAACTCGTCATATAGTGACACTACCTGACCAATAGTTAATATATGACGCAAAAAGAAGCTTTTGGTGTCTTTATTTGATGCTTGCGGTTGGGTTAAGGGTTAGGGGTTAGGAAGTAGGGTTCGTTTTAAACTGGTTTCAAAGAAGGACGCCAAAAGCCTCATTTTGCATGGTATCACAACGCTTGGTCAGGTAGCCTCAATATAGTATGATGCGTCAGGATGAGACTGGGCTCGAAAATTGTAGGAAGACGAGGCCACGCACAAATTGCAACTTCGTTAAGAGTGGCGCTCTTGCGGATAGTTTGCGAAGGCTTTTGTGAATCCCTTGCTTCACCAAAGCTGCTTGGTTGCAATCGCTTTGCTAAGCCCTCTCGTTGATAATTTTTGCGAGGTCTTTGTGAGACCGGTCCCAGGCCCTTTGGAGGACCTGCTGGATTCTATGCAAAAATAAGCTTTACATTTTTCTTACCCTCATCACACAATTGTTTTTACTATATCTGTAATATAAACATGACAGCATATAATTCTGTCAATAATTGACTTTTGGGACAAAAGCAGGTATGACTTAATGCTCCCAAATACTGTCTAACTTGCAAAAAATATTTAATTGCAATCCAGTCGCAAATTTTCGGTCCTAGACCTTTATCAGACCTGATGAAGCCTTAGGACTGAAATGTTGCCACTGAATTGCAATTAAATTTTTTTTTTAAGTTAGACGTAGTGCTGGAGTTCATATTTTTTGATCATCTCACTCCTCCTCTACGCACCTGTCCTATGAAATAGATGTTCGAAGCTTTTTTTCTACTGATGATTATAGAGTATGCTCCCGCCATGGCGATGAAAGCATCGATGAAGCATATTGCAAGGTTTCTGTGGAAGAGTTTGGCAGAACAATTCCTCATGTTCTTTTCCTATTTGGTTAAATGAGTCATGAGTTACGGAAAATGTGTGAGCCTCTGTCGTCAGAGATTTTATCATTAAAACTCACAAGCCTTCAGTTCAAACTATGTTGCGAGATCATATAGTAACAGCATGGATGGATCATCCATCATGGATGAGGCTAATTAGCTGCCTGCTATGCTGAAATATTATCATACAATGAAATCTTATTGCTCATAAGAAAGACTTGCTTCATTCTCATTCATGGCAAAAAAAATTAAATGGGATAACATATCTTGCTTTATTGCTATTCAATGAAATTAGTATTAATTTCAATTATAAGTAATATTAATAAAGCAAAGCAGGCAATATGGATGATATTTTGATGTACTGAATGACTGTGCGGTAAATAAATTGCAAATTTATTTCTATAGGTAGAGCTGAACAGAAAATACCGGATGCATGATATAATTACCCAAGACAACGTGGCAACATCCACGTACATAAACTCGCGTACTGTGTTCATGAGGAAAGTCCTTCCTAAAGGCCGCTATGTCATTATCCCGACCACGTTCGACCCAGAGCTGAAGGGAGAATTCATGCTCCGGATTTACACAGATGTGGATTCTGATTGCAGGTAACCCCATAAGAAAGATGATCCTAAAATCGAGTCAAGAGTGGAATGAAGTGTGAAGTCAAAAATCAATCACATCTCAGAACCAATCGCATGATGGCATTGCTTGACATGGCATGTTGCCTTTACCTCACTGAATAGATACTAAACAGCATAATCGACAATGCATTGTAAAATGGGTAAGTGGAATCCTGCTTGCGGATTTTTACGCTGTTATATACTGATTAGACTCTGTTCTCCCTGCTCAGAGAACTGACTGCAGATAAGCCCAAAGTGAAGTGCTGGAGCAGTTTTTTTGGTTACCCTCAGGCTGTCACACAGATCTACGTTCATGAAGCTGAAGGACTGCAGAGACAGGACAGCTCAGGAGGTGAAAGCCTGACCGCAAGCCTCACCCTAACCCGCTGAGAGAATTAAAGTGATATAATGTGGGTGACAACCAGACCCACTCAGAAAATAAGTTTTAAGCTGCTTTCACACCGGACGCGAAACGAATTTTTCGCATGACAGATTACATTCAAAGTGTATTCGTGTCTTTGCATTGACTTTGAATGTAATCTGTCGCGCGAAAAATTTGTTTCGCGTCCGGTCTGAAAGCAGCTTAAATCTGTGGAATATGGATAAAGAAATACTGCAGCGAGTGAAAGGAACAAAATGAGCTATTTCCTACGTGACGCATTGTTATCAGACGGGCACCTTGCCCAGCTGGCATTTTAACGTTTTTTCACTGTTGAATCAACATCATGGATCATAGTTGAATCACCGTTGAATTATGTTTTGATTTTGAAAGAGGAATCATCGTTGATTTTGCAACGTTTTTTCAACGTTAGACATGAGTACCATACACAACCTCCACTTTTTTTAGGGTTTTTTTTTGGCCAGAACGATTTTAACACGTTGACTGCCAACTACGAGATAACTCGTAGTGGCGGGTCAGGGCCAGCGCTAGACCTGAAAATTCGGGAGCAATTATCCATCCCTTTATTGGCGGCAATTAGTCTGGCAAATTCTAGACGGTTTTCCTTTATAAGCACGTTTTCCAATTCAAGAATAATCAAGTGGCAATTGAAGACACGGCTTCTCTCCCCCGTGCGATCTAACAGCAAATAATGGGCTACATTCAGTACAGAAAAATAATTTAATAATAATTAAGTCTACGCACTGGCACTCAGCAACGGTATTTTTTTTTTTTCCAGCGAGAGCGGCATTTCAGAACTCTTCAGCGAATTAAGGTAATTCTGGTGACAAGTACGTGGTTTCCTCCGTTTACATTTTCCAGTCTGACAGCTGGCTATTTTTTACAGCAAGTTGCGTGACCGTGCTGCAAAAACAGGTGTGCGTACTTGTCGCCGAAATTACCTTCATTCGCAAATGAGTTCTGAAATGCCGCTCTCGCTGGAAAAAAAAAAAAAAAAAAAAATTAACGTTGCTGAGTGCCAGTGCGTAGACCTAATTATAATTAAATTATTTTCTCTACTGAATGTAGCCCATTATTTGTTGTTAGATCGCATGGGGAGAGAAGCCGGTCTTCAATTGCCACTTGATTATTCTTGAATTGGAAAACGTGCTTATAAAGGAAAAACCGTCTAGAATTTGCCAGGACTAATTGCCGCCAATAAAGGGATGGATAATTTTCCCCGAATTTTCAAGTCTAGCGCCGGCCCTGACCCGCCATTACGAATTATCTCGTAGTTGGCAGTCAACGTGTTAAAAGGGAGCACAAATATTTTTGGGGGGTTTTTATGAGTGAGAAGGGGGTTCAGAAAGATGGGGGAAAATTTTAAAAGGAAGGGGTAGATGCGGCATGAGGAAAAAAAATTTCTGCGGTAATTCCAGTTTCCACCACCGTGCTCTTCCCTTGTGACACTCACTCTGTGTACGATCTCTCCAACTTCCTCTGATCTTCTTTATTCATGTTTTCTTTTTCCTCCATCGATGATACTGTGAATAAAGATTTACATATTAAGTTAGACTTTACATTAGTGTCAGCAGTAAGAAACGAACCTGGGAGCCTCTGGACAAAGCACTTTCAAACAGACCATGCACTGTGGTCTTAACCACTACACCAACTGAAAGCTTGTTGCCAGCTCAGCGCATCAGTTTCCATTCATCGCTGAAGGGTGAAAGACAACCAAAGTATATATACTTAGCTCCATTAAAAACGCACGGGTGAGGTATGTACTGTATTTGCAGCAAATTGAAGAATCGATTGATTTTTATTGCTTTTCCAGTGTGGCACGAGAGGAAATAAAGAAAAACGCGTGGTTTGTAATCCTGACGCACACCACGTGCACGCGCCAAGCACTTCAGTAATAACAAACATTGAGCTGTTCGTGATGTGTACTGTGACACTTGACTTGTTCTTTTTGGTGCGGTCAATAGCCTACATAAAGCCAACAAAAAAAACAAAAAATGCTACTGCATCAAGGAAATGGAACAGCTTGTGACACAGGAGAGAGAAAAAGAGCCTTTGGCATGTTACGGGCAGGTCTCAGCCGCCGAGAGGTGGTGCGTTATTTGCACTGTCACCGTTCAACAATCAGTCGGCTGTCTATCCAAGAATGGAACACAGGCACTGTCACTGACCGACCCCGCTTAGGGCAGCCATGAGTGCCGAAGGCAGCTCAAGAGCGCCACATCTGGTTACAGCCTGTACGTGACAGATTCCAGACTGCAACCAAAACTGATCATGAGATGAGGGGTCTGAGACGATTGAGGGTGAGCGCAAGTACCGTTTGACGCCGTCAATGTGAGCAACACATGCATGCGCACGGGCCCTACAGAAAACCCAGTTTTTGCCCATTTACGCATGGCTGCCCTTACCGTGGTCGGTCAGCGACAGTCCCTGTTCTCCATTCTCAGACATATATATATATAAACTATATTCATTTATTTTTCTTTCTTTTATTTATTGTTGTCAATGAGGAGACGTCATGTGAATATCCATTTTGATGTATTTCATGCTGGTGAGTCGGCTGAGCCATTGACCCTGGGTAGAATAATTTGAGCAGAACAAACCATTGTTTGTGGCTGAGTTGGGTTAGGGTTAGGTATAGGGATAGCATTCCCTATGAGTTGGGTTAAGGTTAGGTCAACAGTGTCATGGCTGCCACCTTTATAAGCTTGCCGCATGTATAGACGCTCTAGAGATTAAAATGTAAATTCTCTTAACTGGATGTGCGCTCAACGTTTTTCCACACCCGAATATTTCACTTGGTATCTAAAGATTAAGGTAAGTCAAAAAAGTTGTGATTTTTTTCGATTTTGCTGGAGGTTGTGTGTGGTACTCTTACCCCATGTTGTTTCAATGTTGTTTCAACGTTGAAACAAATCTTGATCAAATTTCAGCGTTGATTTGAGATCATTTTGTTTACCTTTTTACAACCATCAGAGTTAAACGTTGTTTCAATAGCGTTTCAATGTTGAAACGACAGCTGACATAATTTCAACCATATTTCAACGTTGAAGGTCGGTCGTGTGCCGGCTGGGTTACAACCATTAGAGTTAAACGTTGTTTCAATAGCGTTTCAATGTTGAAACAACAACTGACATAATTTCAACCATATTTCTACGTTGAAGGTCGGTCGTGTGCCGGCTGGGTGACTTTATTGTCACAACTCAGGTTTCAGGTGTTAATATAGGCGCATAATAATGAATTCCAAAAGCAGTCAAAAACCAAGACTGAAACAGACTCTAATGGCTGGTTTATACCTGTGCAACTGAGGAAATTGGATGAGCCTGACTAATCAGAACCGCCCGTAGTATTCTGACCTGAACTTAGGGAGACCACTTATAAAAAGTGCTAATACTGCTACATGGTGGAACTAAAGTGCATAAAAATCCTTTTTATGATAAGCTGAGTGTCTGCACTTTTAAGCACATGTGGAATATGTGATTGCAGATCTGAAATTATAGGATACAAAGCCGAAGGACTGAAAAATAAGAATCAGCCTGTAGATCACAAAGGGTCCTGGTTGAGTCATACCATATCTGTGCTGGCGATAGATGTGGGGTAATACCACTGTTGAGTTTACAGTACAATTTATGTCCTCTTATTTACATAACATTACAGCTGAAGTTTATTTCCCCCTGTGCAGGGGCAGATCCCTATGTAATTATTCACTGTGAGGGGAAGACTGTGCGATCCTCAGTGCAGAAGGACACCCTGGAACCCAAATTCAGCACCAGAGCGATTTTCTACAGGAAGAAACCGAGGAAACCCCTCACTGTACAGGTGAGCCACAGCTGCTGCCTTTTCATAGGTGTGAGACATGTGTGCTATCTCCTTACATTTGTGAGATAGGTTTTTGGTACTGGTGTGAGGAGAAGGTGTGCAGTACAGGTGTGCAGTACCGGACCCAATGTCAGTGAAATGCATGGGATTGTGGGATTCCTGCTATAAGGAAAACTTGGAGCCCTTTCAGAACTGTTAACTCCACAATCTTGCTGTGTAAAACAAACTCTCTCCTGCTCCTGTTCGAAGCTTTGCCCTCTCTTTATATGCTAGAGGATATAACATTCATCTGGAATTAGATCATTTTCATAACTTTTGGTCTGTTATTGTTTTTACAATATTAGGCCTTGTATCTTTTTAGATGGATGGCAGAGTGGCTCAGGTGTAAATCAGTGTATTCATTTCCATAATGCCAAGCCTGATTCATAACAACTGCTGGTTTGTTTTTAGTGGGGAAATATCCTCTAGCGTAGACAAATTTACAACTTTTCGAGACCAATGAATGAGTTTTACTGGAAATAGAAAATACATAAAAAATTTGTTCAAAAATCCCTTAGTGCAGTTTTCACTTAAAGGTGATTGCTTGATGAAATCATTACTGCGTTTATGACTCTCTGCGGTTGTGCAAGATGCATATTTCCCGCCGTCATTTAACCTTGAGCCCAGTTCTCTCAAGGACATTTGTTTTCTTTTGAGCAGTAAAAACTACAACCCCAATTCCGAAATAGTTGGGACAAAGTGTAAATTGTGAATAAAATCAAAACGCAATGACTTTCAAATCACACCAGCCAGTATTTTATTCACAATAGAACACAGATAACATAGCAAATGTTGAAACTGAGAAATTTTACAATTTTATCCACAAAATGAGCTCATTTCAAATTCGATGGCTGCTACAGGTCTCAAAAAAGTTGGGACAGGGGCCTGTTTACCATGGTGTAGCATCCCCTCTTCTTTTTAACACAGAATTTAGGCATCTGGGCATTGAGGAGACAAGTTTCTTGAGTTTAGCCACTGGAATTTGATCCCACTCTTGTTTAAAACAGGCTTCCAGCTGTTGGAGAGTTTTGGGTCTCCTTTGACGGACTTTTCGTTTAATTATGCGCCAAATGTTATCAATCGGTGAAAGATCAGGACTGCAGGCAGGCCAGTTCAGCACACGGACTCTTCTACTACGAAGTCATGCTGTTGTAATAGCTGCAGTATGTGGTTTTGCGTTGTCCTGCTGAAATACACAAGGCCTTCCCTGGAATAGATGTTGTCTGGAGGGGAGCATATGTTGCTCTAAAACCTTTATATATCTTTCAGCATTCATGGTGCTTTTTAAAACATGCAGGTGTCCCACACCATATGCACTAATGCATCCCCATACCATCAAAGATGCTGGCTTTTGAACTGAATGCTGATAACAGGAGGGGTGGTCTTGCTCCTCTTCAGCCCGGAGCACACAACGCCCATGATTTCCAACAAGAATGTCAAATTTGGACTCGTCTGACCACAGGATACTTTGCCACTTTGCTACAGTCCATTTTAAATGAGCCTTGGCCCACAGAACACGGCAGCGCTTCTAAATCATGCTCAACAGTGGTTTTTTTTTTTTTTTTTGCATGATAGAGTTTTAGGTGGCATCTGTCGATGGCACGGCGGACTGTGTTTACAGACAGTGGTTTCTTGCAGTATTCCTGGGTGCATTTAGTAATGTCAATGACAGAATCATGCCAGTGAGTGATGCAGTAGCGTCCGAGGGCCCGAAGGTCACAGGCATCCAGTAAAGGTCTTCGGCCTTGTCCCTTACGCACAGAGGTTTTTCCAGTTTCTCTGAATCTTTTGATGATGTTATGCACTGTCGATGATGAGACCTTCAAAGCCTTTGCAATTTGATGTTGAGGAAAATTTTTTTTAAAGTATTCTACAATTTTTTTACGCAAGCCTTCACAGGTTGGAGAGTCTCTGGCCATCTTTACTTTCGAGAGACTCAGCCTCTCTAAGACATCCCTTTTATAGCCAATCATGTTACACACTTGATGCCAGTTAACTTAATTAGTTGCTAAATGTACTTTCAGCTGATTCTATTATAAATTAATTGCTTTTTCAGCCCTTCTTTGCCCGTGTCCCAACTTTTTTGAGACCTGTTGCAGCCAGAAAATTTGAAATAAGCTCATTTTGTGGATAAAAATGTAAAATGTCTCAGTTTCAACATTTGAAATGTTATCTATATTCTATTGTAAATAACATTATGTGATCATGTGATCTGAAAGTCATTGCATGTTGATTTTATTCACAATTTGCACTTCGTCCCAAGTATTTCGGAACTGGGGTTGTACTTAGGCCGCCTTTCAATTGGCAAATACTAGCACATATGAATTAGCTTCACATGTGGCTTTTTTCTGTGTGCAACCCCACCCATGGAGCAATAGCCCTGTTTTTTCTGTTTGAAACCCCTGCTGCGGAACAGTAGGTTTTTTCTATGTTGAATACAAGTTGTGGAATGGCAGCTCTGTGTTTTTTTTTCATGGAACATCAGGTGTGGAACAGCAATGTGGCGCAAGATGAGTTCATGGGGCAGGTGGTTCTGGCTGCTGCCCCTAAAGACCCCTCTGGTCCTCAGAGGCTTCAGCTGCGGAAGGGCGGGCGGCAAATGGCCGACGAGATGCCCGGCACTATCAGCCTGAGAGTGGTCACAAGCAACCAGCTCACTGCTATGTGAACCACAACAACCCAACCCCCAACCCAAACCACAAAGACAACTTGAACTCCAACCCTAACCCAAACCCACACCATAAACCCATCACAACAGCATAGCTTTGCAGTAGAAGAGTTTGAGTGCTGAACTGGCCTACCTGCAGTCCAGACCATTCACTAATAGAAAACATTTGTTGCATCATAAAACGAAAAATCTGACAAAGAAGACCCAGGATACTAAACAATGCTAAACATGACCCTGTCCCAACTTTTTAAAGAATTGTTGCTGCCATCAAATTCAAAGTGAGCTATTATTTTTCATTAAATGGTAAAATGTCTCACTTTCAACATCTGAGATGTTGTCTACGTTCTATTGTGAATAAAATGTCAATTTATGAGATTTGCGAACCATTGCATTGTTTTTATTTACAATTTATACAGCATCCTGACTTTTTTGGAATTGAGGGTGTATATAATCCTGTATTTTTTAGAAGTCTATAGTGTAACTCTGTCAGATCATACAAAGTAAAATTTATCCACTTCCAGCCGAATACTTCATCTAAATCTGATTGGTCATGAAATGCACATTCATTTAATGAAATGCTTCGTGTTCAGGATTTTAACCTTATTTATTTCAGTCCATCTCCCAAAATGAATTAATTTTGTTGTTTGTTTTACACTCAAGACACAACCATGCACAACTCAATATTAAAAAAAAAAGTTCTATTGCTCCTACCACAACTGAAAATAGTTTTTTCAATCCATCCTTTCCCCTTCTCTTACTCTCACTTTCTCTCGCTCTCTCTCAGTCTTGCTTTCTAAAATCTTTTAGGAGAATAAGATAATTCTCCTGATGAACAAGACATGGATAAACAGTTTACAAATGTAATAATTTAAAAAAAGAAACTTAATTTCTCTGTTTCTTTCCCATAAAACATTTATAGAGACTTTCACACCACATGTACAGATTTACACATCCAGGAAAGGGCTGTACAGCTAAAGGTTGGTTTAATGCAGGAGGTGAGTTTGTGCTCATTGAGTTCTCCATTCTCAATCAAAAGCACGTGCACTACTCAATGTGTAGAGCAGCATGGTACAAAAGTTAGGAAAACCATTCTGCTTCACTATTGGCATGTAACTGAGTAATCTCTAGTCAATGACTGAAGCCTTAGTTCTCTGTATTACACATTTGGGTTGTAGTTCATTTCTTACTTGCTAAATACTACCATTTGTATTTCCCCCTCATCACACATGAATCGTTCCAACTTTCTAAAGCTGGGTGTAAACTAATTGAATTATGGCACTTCCCACTGTGAGGAAACTCTATGCATATTAATGATGCTGGATAAGGGATAAAGTTAATGACTGGAAAACATATAATTGTCCATGCAATGAGTTTGTCCTTTTCTCCCAGAGTACAGCGTCATAGAGATGAACTCATCCTGTAGGGTCAATTTTCTACCATGACATGTCACAGTGATTGAAGTTGGGGGCAGGGGTGAGAGGGTGAGGAGAGAGAGACTGCTGTGTGCGTATGGAGGATGGACCCCAGTGTGCGTATGGACATGGTGTGTTTATGGGCCCAGGTGAGTGTATGGACCCTGGTGTGTGTGTGGACCCAGGTGTATGTATGGGCCCAGGTGTGTGTATGGACCCAGGTGAGTGTTTGGACTCTGGTGTGTGTGTGGACCCCGGTGTGTGTATGGGCCTAGGTGTGTGTATAGACCCAGGTATGTGTATGGGCCCAGGTGAGTGTATGGACCCCGGTGTGTGTATGGGCCCAGGTGAGTGTATGGACCCAGGTGTGTGTATGGACCCCGGTGTGTGTATGGACCCCGGTGTGTGTATGAGCCCAGGTGTGTGTATGGACCCCGGTGTGTGTATGGGCCCAGGTGTGTGTATGGGCCCAGGTGTGTGTATGGACCCCGCTGTGTGTATGGGCCCAGGTGTGTGTATGGGCCCAGGTGTGTGTATGGACCCTGGCAAGTGCATACACTTAGCTGAGGAAATCCAAACTGAGTGGATTGATGGAGCAGCTAGGACTGAATGCTATGCATGTTTTCATAGAGGACTGCAGAAAACATGATAATCTACAGTGAAGCCTTAATAATCTACCTTTTCATCATCAAAATCATTAGCATCATCATTATAATCATCATCATCACTGTCATTAACATGAGTACCATCATCATTGTCACCATCATTACCATCATCATTATAATCATCATCACCATAATCGTTATGAACATTATTAGTATCATCACTACCATCATCATTGTCATCACCATCATCATTATGAACATCATCATCATCATTGCCATCATCATCTTTGCCATCATCACCATCATTTTCTGCTCAGTGCATTTCCCTCTTTAACCAATGAAAAGATAAAAAAAACACTGTCTTGAAAGTGTATGAGCCCTCAGCCCCCCACATTATAACTCGAGGGAAAAGGCAGCTTAACAGAAATGATGAGGCTAAACTAAATCTTTACAAAATAGCACCTGTTACAAAAAGTATGTACATGTTACATGGATGTTCACACATTGTAGACACAAATCCGTCACCCAATCAAAAATATACTGATTTGTACAAGGTGTACAGGGAGTCTGATTTGACGGTTCTCAAATGAGTGAGAGCCATATCATGCAGGGAAGGAATACTACTGTCATTAGGCAAAATTTATTGAGGACAATACCAAGATGGCAGAGCCCTCTAATTACATTGTATCGTTAAGCCTATTACCCTGTCAGCTGGGTTAGGGTTAGGATGAGGACAGATGAGCCACACATAAATGCTCCAGTATTTTTCCATGTCAAAATATCACAGCTAAGCTATCTGCATGCAAGCAGTCATCCTATATGCTGTCACAATAAGCAGTATAGTAGCCGACGTGATGAAATTGGTGACTGATTGGTGGAGGTTTGTTGTCATTCTTCTTAACATTCTGCTCAATCTTTCTCAAGCTCTTAGTGCATAAATACATTTGGAATGTGTTTCCACTTCACAGAAAGAGAGAAAAATGTGTAGTGAAAAATACACACTGATCCAGACAGCTTGAGAACAGTGGGCTTAACACTTCTTTGACCTGCCGGAAGCTCATTGATGCCTCATTTCCAGGTAATACACGCAACAGTGCCTTATTTTAAACAATTATCCATGAAGAACAAGTCTTTCAAGATGATTTTTTATGTGGATGTGCTGACTCACATGAGGGTCAACACATGATAAAGGCAGTTGTTTAATAGAATTATTAATAGATTTAATGCACTGTGATAACCAATACTGTAATCATATGAATTATATTTAATATTGAAATGATAGTTTCTTTCAAACGTTGCTTGCAACTCTAGTAACATGAACTCATGTGCTCTGCCTTTTATTCAGCAAAAAAAAAACCAACAAAACAACCCCTTCGTGAAACTAACCCACAAAGAACACATTTATTAGAAGCCATACAACTGTATTTTTAACTGGAGCACTGATGATCCCAATTCTGCAAATGAAAATGTATTTTACCCCCCAGATTTGTAACGCATATATATATACGTTATTTTCGGCTCTTCGGATCCACAGTCTGCAATAAACATATACAATAAACAATACACAAGAGCAAACACAATCACTCCCAAACTAATCACAACCCCCAGTCCTTTCCGTGAACGAAGAAGCTTTTTTCTAATGGAGGTATATATTTTTTCACGCACACACAAAATAACACACAAGCACACTCCGATTCACACATACACACACATGAAAATGACCACCCATACTCAGTCAGGAGGATGAGAGTGGATTTGTTGGACTGTGGCCATAGAGTCATGCGGGATCATACAGATTCTGTAGAGAGCACAGGTGCAGGTCCTCTCTGTGGAGCTGGAGTGCGGGAGGCTTTTGTTAAAGTTCTCATAAAGGTGCTGTTTTTAAGCTTTTGGTCACTCACTGTCCAGAAGCATGGGTGTATATTTTCATAATGACTTCCTGTAAACTCAGAATCCTTCACGAAACACAATCCGTTCTGAAAAACGGCACGTTTAAAGAGTGCTTGGGAGCTCAAAGGTGAGTCTGGCTCTAGATCCTGACCAAAGCAGAAGTAAATCCCCCTGACCCCCCCACTGGAGGGATTCTGATCTCCCTGTTGTCTCAACAGAGGCGCATGGCAAACCAGTCAGCCAGGGGGCAGAGTTTGAAGGGATATCCTGCAGACAAGACAGTCTTCCTAGCGGCTGCTGTTCTTGATGGCTTCCTTCGCTGCCACAATCAGCGGTGTTAAGCTGGACAGCGGTTTGGCTAACTTCAGGAACGAGTGCTGGAGATTCATATTCACAGGAACAGAAGTTCAATCAGAACATGGGATTAAAGTGGGAACTTATATCAGCAAATAATTTCCATTTACAAGTAACATTTTTCAGGCAAATGATGTAAGACAGATTCTGCAAAATGATGGAGCACATGCTTTTAGAGCAGGATTTTAGCACTTAACAGAGGTGTGAGAGAGAGGGGGACAGCATAAATCAGTGGTTCTTTGACGTGGTCCTGCGGACCCACTGTTTATGCTGGTTTTTGCTCAAACAATTTGAATCCCAGAATTTAAAAGTTGTTAATATTTCTCAATGAGAAGCTTTTTAGGCCACAGAAACCTTTCACTCTTTCTCTAAGATCACGTTTACAGAAAATGCCATGCATTCCATGAAGGTTAAAATCCCACCATTCAAATGGAGTTTATTTTGTGATATTCAAACTAAGCAAGCCTAGCCAAGGTGGCAGAATGTTTTAACTGATCAAAGTGAAGAAAGTGGTGAATCAATTAGCAGCTAATTGTTTCTGAATTCAGGCATTTACATACTCTCCAAATATTTTTCCTATGACCAAGCACAAACAGGTTTGATACATTACAAACAGTGGCGTAGCAGCGGCGGTGCTGAGGCACGTCCCTTTTTGACTGCAGTTAGTAGCAGGGGTGCACATAATTGGTGCGCTGGTGCGCATGCGCAGAAAAAATAGAAATTGCGCGGCAGAAAACTTGAAGGGAAGCTCAATTGCGTACCAGCATATTTGGCATTTTTGACTGGTTTACTTCGGCTACTGAAACAGGATTTTTCTCCATACATCTCTGGTAAGACAGAAGACATTATGACAAGTGTGTTCATTAATTATTAGCTTTTAAAGTTTACTCAGCTTTCACCCAAATTAGCAAAACGTCAAATCCATCAAAGCAGGGGAAAATCGGCATGGTCCGCATCGGTTATTTTCTGCCCGAATGCGGTTTCCGTGCAGAGCTGCCTGAACTTTGACTTGTCCCAGAAAACTCGCTTCTTGTCGGCTTTTGTTGCGGTATTCCTAAGTACTATTTGAATATGGAGTAGCCGGGAACTGCCTTTATATCCTCATCTTTTAAGTTTTAAGATCTGCGCACATTATCCCTTTCATGAACGGTTGTAAGCATACGGTCGTTTTCAAGGTGTAGGCTTATAATTTACACAAAATACTGGTCAGACACTGTTAAAAACTAAATAGACGTGATCTTTAATATTTCTATTTAGATTCTGAGAAATTTTATCGATCAGAAACTTTTTTGACCGACCGGTTTCGGAGGCAACTGGACCATAACTTGGCCCAAATCCAGAAACCTCCATTATGTTCATGGGCAATTTAATGAGACAAAAATCGCAGGAGCTAGCTAGATAATGCTTTGAAAATACCTTCTACGATCGACAATGTCATAGAAGACATCAAAGCACACCACATATTAAATTCTGAAAATCTCCGCAATGGTACAAGCGAAGTACTTAATTTTTGCTTAGATTTTTATCGTTGCCCCATTTCAACGAGAGCACCGATGCATGCAGATCCCTTTCAGAAGCTTCGTAATCCTACCTTAAACTCCGGTGCCTTATTGGAAAATTTCTATAAGAAATATCTACATTTTACGTATTACATTTCCCATACTGAAAAAAACTATTCTTATCCATTAACCAATCCACTGTTCCCTTGGATTGCGTCCGTAGACCAAATGCTGTTTGTTTTAAAGTTGTGTGTTCTTGACTTGAGAGCCATCAGAGGCTGTTTTGACTGGCAACCATGCTTGTTTAAAGCTCTGCAGTGGGTTTCCCGATAATGTTGGATCTCAGGATTAACGAGCGTGGCACAGAGATTCTTAAGCAACGAACATTCTCTCATGTTCGTCGCATTCTCCTTACGTGGGTTTCCCAAACACAGTCGTTAGACAGGCCTAAAGAGGAATTTTGCGGAGAGTTTCTTGAGTCCTCGCTAAAGCATTAGTTGTTGATAAATCGATGCTATGAGATTGAACGTCCCTCGTTTTAACCAATCAACACTGAAATACAATATTTTAAAAACACATTGTCATCACCATTAGTATATGACTAAATTGATTCAGTGTCTTTTTAATTAAATTAGCTTACAGAATTATTACAACGAAAGATCACAAGAATAGAAATAATTAAGAAAAGGTTTAATAATGACGTAAAACTCATTTAACCTTTGTCTGCTCAGTTCATTGTTCAGTTAAACAATCCAGAGCCTGATTGCTCCAATAAATTGGCATGTGGCAACACGGTGTCTGACAATCGGTCATGTGGGGGAAAAGGCCACGAAAGTTAGCATTCACAAAGGAAGAAATCCTCCTCTTGCTTGATGAAATTGAACATAAGAAAGATTTACTGTTTTCTAAGTAAAAGTAAATATACATTAAGAAATATTTTAATTTTTTTGTTTTGCTCAACTTCCTCGTTTGTGGGCTGATTTGCATCGAAAACGCATGCGTATTGAGTGCTCTGCAGGAAAGGACGGCTGCGATAATGACACCTTATAGGATGGGCGCTGCGTAAAGAGTGAGCACCAGGGAGCATCTCCAGGTGCTCCCTTGAGAACCACACCAAAAAAGTTATGTGCACCCCTGGTTAGTAGTTCTCAATCATTTTCCTTTATTGACTCGCTTTCCAATTATCGTAATTGGCAACCGAAGGCACGTTTTCTCTCCATATGCAATCTAACAGCGATTAAATCATGGGCTAAATTCAGTACAGTTGCGGAGCAAGAACAGAGAATGCTCTCGGAGTGAACCTTCTGTTAATTATGAAAATGACTGAGAACAGGTCAGGACTAATAATTGTTTTAAACGGAAGTTTTGTGAAACCCAATTCTCTATTCTTATTCGCAACTGTACTGAATTTAGCCCATGATTTAATCGCTGTTAGATCGCATATGGACAGAAACCGTGTCTTCGGTTGCCAATTACGATAATTGGAAAACGCGTCAATAAAAGAAAATGATTGAGAACTACTAATTGCAGTCAAAAAGGGACGTGTCTTAGCACCCCTGCTGGCTACGCCACTGATTACAAATATGACTTTGAATTCTTAATTAAAAAACTAAAATGGTTAGTTTACTGGCGTAATGCCCCTCCCCTCTGGCGTTCCTTTGTCTGGCTACCTGCCCTGCACCAATCAATCACTTATCTCAGTTTCCCTCTATCTTAATTATGTTCACCTGTTTCCCTTTAGTTAATTAGATTACCTTAAGTATTTATAGCTTAGTTTCTCCCTATTCAGGCTTTAGTCTGGTTTCCTTTTGTGTTAGGTGCACTTCCCTTGATGTTAGCCTAAAGTTTTGTATTTTATTTGGTTGTCCATCACTCATTATTTAATAAACTCCACATCCCTGCGCCTGGATCCTCATCTCTACTCCTTGCTCAACATCTTTGGGTGCCAGGGCCTGACAATTGGTGACAAAGTGTCCACGATTTCAACAATTAGAAGAAAATTGATTCTTCAGTTTCAGGAGTCACAATTTTCCCCCCTTTTTAAGCAATTAAATTTCATTTGCAATATGGATCTCTTCAGGGCAAGCATAGCTATTTCTGACATATGGCGTAAATGGTAAATAATCTTCATAATCGTGAGTAGCAGATTTATAAAAAATTAGCCACTTATCAAACTCCTGAAATTGCAATTTTGGTTGGAACAAAAACCAATGGACACTGTGGGCCCTTAGGATTGATTTTGGGGACCACTGGTGTACACTCACAAAAATGGAGAGAGAGAGACAGAGAGATGGGATGACAGTGATTAAAGGAGGGAGTGAATACAGGGAGATGGAAAGTGATCAAGAGATGGAGAAATGATGGAGAAGAAAAGCAAAAGGAGAGAGATTGCTAGATGAAGGAAGATGAGTAGGACATGATACAGGGATGGAGAGTGATGGAGATACATGGAGAAAGGGCGACAATGCAGGATTGCACAGTACCTGCAGAAGCTGCTTGGCAGAGTCTCTCCGGTCCACATCCATCTCCAGGCAGCGTTTCAGGAAATCTCTGAACACTGAGGAGAGCCTCTCCGGGTTCTGCAGCTCTGGGGTTCCATTAGTGGCGATCAGGTACAGGGCCTGGCGAGGTGGGGAGGGGAGGGGTCAGCTCAGCGATGATGGTTTTCAGGGCAGATATTCTGAGCATTCACACATACTCTACTACAACCTCCATGTTCTAGAACACATCCCACTCCTGTGGGGGGTTCCTCTGATGTATGGGGTGGGGTCCCCCTAATGTACGAGATGAGGAGAAGACTTACCCTGAGTGGATTCTCGTTCAGATATGGGGGCTCCCCTTCTACCATCTCGATGGCCATGATACCTAAGGACCAGATGTCCACTTTGGGCCCATAGGCTTTTCGGGTCACCACCTCCGGGGCCATCCAATAGGGCGTGCCCACCATGGTGCTGCGCTTGTTCTGTTCTGGGGTGATCTGGGCGCAGAACCCAAAATCCGCTGCACAAGAAAGGGAAATATATCACAAGGGTTCTGCACTGAATCCTAAATTATAATGAGGAACAGCTCCAACACTTAAGCCAATATGTATTCATAGGAACAGTTCCAGCACTTAAACCTGATTTGTACATGGGAACAGTTCCCACATTTAAGCCAAATTTACTGTATACTCAGTAGAAGTTGCCGCACTTAAGCCTGATTTATACAACACAAACCCTAACCTGTCCATGTGGTTCAACCGAGAGTCACATAAATTTATTTAAATTCACTAGTGATCATGTCTTGTGAAATTTTTGTGTTCAAGTACCTAATTTTCAAATCAAAAACTAATCAAAAATGATTTTGTCCATGAAAAACTCCAAAAAAGTGTCTCACTGTACTTTTTTGGTTGAAAATACAGATCAATTCTATCAGACATCACTTCTCGAACATCCCATTCCACAACAACATTTCTGGGCATCAGAGATTGACTAAGAAGGGGGACTCAGTGACCCTGGGAATGCAGACTGTTTCAGGACCAGGGGTCTCATTAAGACTATGCACACAGAGAAAGGGCACCGGAATGTGTGTGCGCAAAAAAAAAAATAAAACTTGATGGGAAACTTAATGTTAATCCATGGAAACTAACCCATGCATATAAGGCATTTTGGGGAAAGCGGGAATTAATGTCACCCATAGCAATGAAGTAACCAAAAGACTAAAATAACATTCTTCAGCTAATATTGCCTAAAGCGGATACGATATTATCAATTTCACTGACCCTTTTAATAATCACGAAACAATAAAGTTTGAACAAAGGTCTTCAGAGAGTTATGTAGACTGGTCAATTAGCCTCTGTAGTCTATATGTGAGGGATTAATTAATTACTGTAATCAGGCCCGCTAAAAATTTCATAAACTACGTTTTCGGCTTCTTAATTATTCCAGAGATGTTCTTCTACAGTGGTCCACCCGCGAATTTTGGGGGCTGCTCCAAAACTGCCCTGAGAAGCACTCTGGACGATCCTCCGTACGGTATATGAACTTGTTTTACTGTTACAGTTAACCACACTCTTCAAAGTTAACAGTTGACAACTTTGCTCTTATTTGCCACTGTTTGGTATATGAATTGGTGAATACGGTAATATCTTTCTTTTTAACATAGCTTTCCCTGAGGAAAAAAAAACAAAACAAAGATGACCCATTATGCAAATTAATTAAATTGGCCACATCGCACATTATCAGCTGACTTAGATGCTGTAACATAATGCAAGGTTTTTGTTTTGAAGACTATCATTATTAAAAGGCAAGATGGGGTCTGAGTAGCTTGTGGGTCTTTTGCAGCTCTACAAATAAAAGCCAACAGCTCTTCATTATCTATAGACCAGCGCAACCTGAGCTAACTTTGGATTGTTTAAAGGACGGGTTTTTTTGTATGATTGGTCAACCTTTTGAAAAGTCCAGACAATATGTGTTGCTAAGCCTCAATTCATATTGCGTGTTTAAAGATAACTGTTCAAACATTTAGCAAACCACTTAATTTGCTAATATGGGTGTGAGTTAAATAACGAATCAAATTTTCATTCAGGCGGGGAGCCTTATTTACAAAAGCATTTTGGACATCATCTCTGCCAACATTCGGTTACTTTTAAAATTTATATCAATGACTATCATAAAAGTGCAGCAGCACATAACTGCAGGAAGCTTACAAAGTCTGTAGCTAAGGACTATGCTTTCACGGCAAAGCCCTGAACCTCACAGCAACATTCCGGCTGTCAGGATCCATGAGGAGGCACACTGGAGATGCCTCTGGGGCCAGGGAAGAACTCCTCTCTCCATCAGCCAAACTTTCATCACCGATTGGCAGCTCTAAAATTATAGTTTCTCACGTTGCAATCGGACAGTCTTTGTTTTTGCTGTCTGTGACTTGCTAAACTGACTAAATATTTGGCCGATGCAACATTTCCATACTAAATATTTAGGCTAGGCCTCCTCTTGCTGGTGATCTCACTGTAGATTTGATTCAACTCAAAACGCTCCTTTTAGAACCGAGTGCAATTAGTCAGTGAGTCACAGTCTACTTGAAGGAGACTTAAAGGTCCCCTATTATGTCACCAGGTGCACAGCTAATTAGTGATTACAAGCAATTTCAAAATCTTTTCCCTCTTGATATCACATGGGGAAGTAACCAAACATAGGCAAGAAGAACTGATCACCTTCAGCCAAGCAGTCAATCAGATTTCATTATTCTGGGTGGTCACTCCCCCTTGTGATGTCAGGTAGGGGAGACTTTGAACTGGCTCATAATGGCTAATTAGCTGTGCACCGGGTGGCATAATAGGGGACCTTTAAGAGTGTCTACACTGACCAGATTCTCATTTTCCCTCCAGATCAAACTGATGGAGATAGATTTTGCACCCACAGTGCCCTTATTGGCCCTTACTGGACACTTACTGAGTTTCACAGAGCCGTCCATGCCCAGGAGGATGTTGTCACTCTTGATATCTCTGTGGATCACCTGGTTAGAGTGAAGGAAGTCCAGAGCCTGCAGACACTGTGGAGAGGGAATCAGCATCATACAGAGACAATATGTAGATGGAAATAAGCCCAAAGTTTACTCTTACAACAAATGGGAATAATTCCAGGGTTTACGCTAAACTGTGGACTCGTGAAGTAAAAAAGTATGTGGATTTGCATCTGAAATAAGGTTTATAAAGAAATGCTAGAGTTAGGTTTAGATGCAGACTGAGATAACACTCTAAGCAGATGCTAATCAACCCAACCTCTCAGCAGTAGGACTCTACCGCCCTGCAGTGGTACATTACCTTTCTGTATTGGGACCCTACCTCTCTGCAGTAGAACCCTACCTTTCTGTACTGGGACCTCACCTCTCTGTAGTGGAACCCACCACACTGCCGTGGGACCCTGCCTCTCTGCAGTGGGACGTTACCTCTCCGCAATGGAACCAAACATTTCTGTCCTGGGACTCTACCCCTTTGCTGTGGAACCCAACCTTCTTGTACTGGGACCCCACCTCTCTGCTGTAGGACCCAAACTCTCTGCAGTGGGATCCTACCTCTCTGCTGTGCTACCTTACCGCTCTGCAGTGAGACCCTTTCTCACTTTAATGGGACTCAAACTCTTTGCAGTGGGACCCTACCTCTCGGCAGACAGCAGCAATCTGCCCTTCATCCATGCAGGTCTCTGTGACCACATCCGTAAGTGACCCTCCAGCCAAGTACTCCATCACCACCCAGAGCTCATCTCCAACCAGATAACTGCAGGTGAGAGACACATGCACACCTTGTTACACAAACATTGCCGACTTGCTCTTTTTATGAGTATAATTAGTTAAAGCTAGTTATCTACACAGTAAAAACCAGCACCTGCTGTCATAGACATGTCGGGAACCAGCTGAAGTCTGCTATTTAAGTGTGACTTCCTCATCAGAGCTGATGACAGAGTGTAAAGGCTCATTTGAGCCCCTAAGAGCCATACTGGGCCAACCCATGTTGGGGAACTTTTGAGAAAATGGGACTCAAAGTTGCCAGCTTCCTGCGTCATTTAGAGTATCTGGGAACTAGAAACACTGCTTCTGTTAAAAACTCAAGATATGTACAGTTACGTAGTGCACTTCTTATGCAGGTTTTGGATGCCCTTCTGTTTCATTTAAAGTGAAACCTACCTCCTTCTGAAGAGGAACCATCATCTTCTGATTTATTTGGGTCAAACTCTGGGTCTCCATTATCTTCCACTTCACCATCATCATCAATCATAGCAAGCAATTCCTCATCAGTGCGATACCTAGCCGCCATGTTTACATTGAATTATGGAAAAGTTGTGGGATGGTCCACTATGGCTAAGGCAGCGCATTGCATATTTACAGAGGCAGAGAGGACGTTTGCTTATATGAGCAATCCATGTGGGTAGATTGGGTTGGCTCATTTAGGAAATGTAGATCTCAGTTTTCTGCACATGCTGACTACCTCAACTCAATTTCGCCAAAAGTGCGGGATGGCCCGGTATGGTTCTTAGGGGCTCATTTATACTCAAAGTTAAGTATGGATACGGATTCAGACAGATCCATCTATCTATACTCTGTGTTCATTTCGTCAGCATTTCTGCACCTTTGCCGGAAGTTTACGAATATGGACGATACGGAGCAGTACCACCGCCAACTGTGGGGGCAGTGTAGCCAATAGTAAAAGAGACCAATCTATGAGTGAGACACGATGAAGAAAACTTTCAACAAAGAAGGACCTTTAAAAATGGGGTAAAAATTAAACTTTTCACTCTGAGCTGCCCCTTGTGAATTTAGTGCTGAACATCCATGCCAAAGCAAAAGATGCATGGAAGTATTTGGGTAGAGACGTTTACAACATTTTGAATAGACATATCTATTTTCTTACATAAAGAGAGCATAAATGAGCCTTGAGACTTCTGACTGTCAGAAAGACTGCTTATGGGTGGAGTTAGATTTAAATGCTCATTTCAGGAGCTGGTCATCATTGTGTTTTATAAACGAAAGGAATAGGGCTCTGTGTCTTAACTTGTAGGAAATGGTCCATATATGAGCTCAGTGGTGTCTTGTATACACCATATGGGGTGAGGTGTTGTAGCCAGGATTACCTACCTAGATAGTGCATGCTGAAAGTACTGTGGGTGGTGTACAGGCGGCTACCTTACCTGTGCAGGTAGTGTATGCAGAGAGTACTGTATGAGGTGGTGTGCAGTGGGCTAGCTGACCTGTGCAGGTAGTGTATGCAGAGAGTACTGTATGAGGTGGTGTACAGGCGGCTAACTGACCTGTGCAGGTAGTGTATACAGAGAGTACTGTATGAGGTGGTGTGCAGTAGGCTAGCTGACCTGTGCAGGTAGTGTATGCAGAGAGTACTGTATGAGGTGGTGTGCAGTGGGCTAACTGACCTGTGCAGGTAGTGTATGCAGAGAGTACTGTATGAGGTGGTGTGCAGTAGGCTAGCTGACCTGTGCAGGTAGTGTATGCAGAGAGTACTATATGAGGTGGTGTACAGGTGGCTAACTGACCTGTGCAGGTACTGTGTGAGGTGGGTGTGCAGAGGAGTGACCTGTGCAGGAGGTGGTGTGCAGTAGGCTAGCTGACCTGTGCAGGTAGTGTATGCAGAGAGTAGCTGACCTGTAGTGAGGTGGTGTACAGGTGGCTAACTGACCTGTGCAGGTAGTGTATGCAGAGAGTACTGTATGAGGTGGTGTGCAGTAGGCTAGCTGACCTGTGCAGGTAGTGTATGCAGAGAGTACTGTATGAGGTGGTGTGCAGGTGGCTAACTGACCTGTGCAGGTAGTGTATGCAGAGAGTACTGTATGAGGTGGTGTGCAGTAGGCTAGCTGACCTGTGCAGGTAGTGTATGCAGAGAGTACTGTATGAGGTACAGTGAAGTAAGCTAACTTACCTGTCCAGATAGTTGACGATGTTGGAGTTCTTGTTTTCCCTCATCACCAGGATCTCATTTATGATCAGCTCCTTCTTGGGCTGCTGCTGCAGGGTCATCTGTTTAATGGCCACCTGCCAAGAACAGCATCTTTTAAAGCACCTTTTAAAACAACTCTACAAAGTACTGCACAGGGAAGAGATACAGGAAAACAAACAATATAAATAAGCAGCTCTATTCATTGAAGCATGCAAAAAATTAAAATTTAAATTCAAATAAATTTTAAGAAATTTGAAGAACTAATAATAAAAAAAAAAAAACTAATTACAGGAAGGCAAGGTGGAAGATATGTATTTTGGGATGTTTTTTTTTTTACGCCATTAACAGACTCAGCTGGACTAACTGAGAGGGGGCTGAACTGGGTCCAAAACCACCAGCCTTTACTGTCCCAGGCTTACCTCCTGGCCGGTGGCAACATCGATGGCTGTGTAAACCGTCCCAGAGGCTCTGTGGAAATAGGTGATGTATGGGTTTGAGTCAGTTCGAGTTTGGGGGTAGGTTTAGAGATAGCTAGGGTAAGGCTTAACTTAACACCCAGACTGAAAGTAAATGCTGACTTTACCTGGGCCAGAGTTGAAATTTTGTCGGCAGTTTGGAAGGACATTGTGTAAATATCACGTAAATGACTGTAAGCAATTTTTTTTTTTTTGACAAAATCCAGGAAGAATGTTTGAGACGTGCTAGACTGGTTATCCACATTCTTGTTTTATACGGGTTACCAGTAAATAAGCAAAACCCATTACCACTAGGTGGCAGTGTTGCATCAAACTCACATTTTGTTAGCCTCATAGCATAATTGCCGATCTAATTTTTTAAAGGTTTTTTTATTATCATTTTTTATTTAAGAGAATGCATTTTATTTATTTGTAAGGTTTTGAGAAAAAAGGAAAAAACTTTTTCCGCCAACACGAAAGAACAAGCAGCCAATATCTCAATTTGCCAAAAATATGACTTGGGCAATTATGCAATGAGGCTAATGATATGTGATTTTGGTTTCAATTAGAGGAACAGCAAAATAGCTCGTTGTTAGTTCAGGGGGTTTCTTGCTATGATCTCCACTATGAATAAGCCAGTCACAGTAAACATCATGGTATGCTGTTCTTACTACTGACTCTTTGTGGGAAAATCACATTGTGCCCACACAATGCACATAAAATACACAACTTATATTAGCCTGGTGCCCCTTTCCCCTTTATCAATGTGGAAGAAATGAAAGGAAAGTACACTCATTGGTGTGCTTACCCTTGACCAATCTTCTCGAAGCGTGTATATTTCTTTTTTGGGTCCCCTACGCTTACAATACTTCCTGTAGGATGAGAAAGAAAGCGAAGGAGTTGGGGTCATTCTGGGGTCAGGAAGATGGCTATGCTCTAAGGATCAACATACTTAGATCTTTTTGATGAATTACCGTAAACTCTATTCAGAACTTTATGATTTCTGCATGTTAGCATTGGCTAAGCGCACCATCAGTGTTTATAAGTTAATTTTCTGGTTTTAGACATGTTGGCCTAATCAAGCTATAACCGTAGCTTGACTTAACTGTACATGTAAATGTACTGAGTAATTTTGTCATAAATAAATGCGGAGTCAGATTCATTGTCTGAAGATAGTAATAGTGAAGCATTTTTATTAGTTCGAGAATACCAATTTGAGCTGAGACAACAAAATAAGGGTGGGAATGGCGGTAGTCAAGAGCCCAGTAGTTCAACTGCCACCGACAGTAATGCGCTTGTGAGTAGAATTGGGAACATGGACTGGTAATTCGCACTAAGTTGCTCATAAATTCATATCCCTCTTGGTAATTTAATTATATCTACCAATAAGCCCTGACAATTGATAGTGCTACATAATATCAAATGTAATTTAAAGTTCCAGTTAATATATTTTTGGCCAGAAATTGTTCATTTTTTGTCAATAAACTTGCAATTACATTAGTTGAAAATAAGACAAGGTCAAAGTCTATTAGCTATGTGGCTGAACCATTAATATTATCACAATGCTAATTTCTGGCAGTGACTTAATGGTAGGCCTAATTTCCGTGTGTTTGCATTGAGCTAACTCCGTCACACAGCTGCTTTGCCAGTCAGTGAGTCACATACATTTGCATTTATTTAATAAATATATAAATTATAAACTAATTTTGCCGCTATTAGCAAGCTACCTCAACAACATTGTACTCGCTTGTGACACTTGATTTTTATCGACGACTGCGACACATCTTTTTGACGACTGGCTGGTTCCTGACATCTCACCTACTTCTGAATGTTGATGTTTGATCTTGACTGTCAGGTAGGATGGTGGCAGAGTGGTATGTATGGTTGGTATAGCTTTCGTTCATTTGGGTGAACTTCTGTTTTTGAAGTCATGTACTTTCATGGGACTGTCAAAACAATGGTCTTCATAATGCACACCACACAGCACAGCTTGTAATGCATTCCATGGGGGTGTAAAATTTGCTCATTTTGTCTGAACAAATTTGACCTACTGACATCGTAAGATAAGATCTTGAGGGAACCTGTGTGTACTATGGCCAGAAAAATCAGAATTAGCATAGTTTTGAGCCACATATCTTTTACTCATCTTGATGACATAGCTAACACTGGGATGTTGTTTACTAGCTATCTGTGAGTGATGTCTGTTGCTTCTGGATAAAGCGGAGTCTGGATTTTTCACAGATGAGGAGTAGACAGTCAGTCCTAACATGGCAGCTTGTTTTTCCCAATTAAAATTATCGTCTGAAATTGTTGGTATTTATGGGGAATTACAGGGGTTTTAGAACATGAATATACTTTTGACGACAGTCTTGCAAATTCATCGAATTTTCTCAGATAAAAACTAATTTGGTGTATATTTGACCAAACAGTTCTCCTTTTTTCTCAAAAAGCAGAGATTTCTGACAACAAAATAAAGATTGACCCAAATTTGCCAATTAGTGGATGCGGCGTAATGGGAGGAGTTCCAAAAACGGAAGTCATGCTGAAAACAACAGGAAAACAAGGTGTTGTCAAAGAATATTAGTTTCATAGATTGATGAAAACAAATATTTTTCACATCAGAGGGGGAAAAGGAACAACGTGACAATCAGCCTGTAGGCATGATGCCCTGAAACTACTTACTAAGAGTTTTATTAGGCCGTGTCAAGGAAAGGTGTCCGAAAATAGGTAGCCTATGCGGATGATGACAACACCAGACCTTCAGAGTTTATTAACTCTGATTCCACAGTGCACAGTCGACAAATAACACAGCCCATGCAGATCAAATGAGGCCCTGTTTGCACAGCTGGGATGCGTTTCCTGAAATCATAGATGCTAACTTACATAGTTGGAACCATTGACTGCATGGATGAACCATGTATGGTGCTGACTTAGTTAGCAACTTTGCTTTTTGGAAACCCCTGGCTCGCAAGCATGCTTAAGCTTTTAGCTTTTAAAGTATTAAGTTACATGTGTAACAGTTGTCGTTGAATATCGAATTTTTTTATTTAATGGCGAAAAGCACTTGCATGCCAGCCAGCAAATTATTCATCGAATTGACTTGAACAGACTAGAAGCTTACGCTTTTCTCATTTCCAATTGCAGCTCCTGGTCTTCTTCCGGTTTCACTATCATGGCCGAAGTTTTTGATTTTACTCAAGGTCTCGTGACTGAGGATGGATTTAGTTTCGTTTTGAGTCATTTTTTGCATAAAATAGTTTCTACACTCATTTTAGAATGGGCTTATTAAGCGCCGCCCTGGGCTTATTAACCAGTTTTCCTGAGCACAGAGTAGAAGGGGAAAACTGGGGACTGGAGCAGTTTGGGCTGGGCTTATTAGTCGATGGCTTATTAAGTGGCGATTTCAGTGATTACTAGCCCACCCCACAGTGATATTGTGGCTGTTCCTGTGACTCTGAATGAGGTTGATAAAAGCAGTCATCAGTGAAGTGTTTAGAGCAGATCACAATCCTAATCCGGGCTCCGTGAAATCTGCTTGTTTCCTCCTCACAGAATCCACCCATGCCTTTAGAATTGTGGGGATTCTTGGAAATTTATGGGCCATGATGCCTCTGTTTGCATCGGCCTTATTGCTCCAGCCATAAACAAGGCAGATATGTAGCATTTTACCGAGGGAATAATCCACAATTACGAATCACTGAGTCTAATGACACTGAAAATGTATTCTCTGACGCTGGCTAGATACCTCCCGTGACGTCATCACCAGAGATTGTCGAGGATAAATTCTTTCTGAGATGATCGCAATTTGCAGTGATTAAAATGCAAATAAATTTGTAACGAGTCGGCTTCTTTGATCACGTTTTGATGGCTTTTACAGTGAGTAAAATTTGGGATTCCGGATTTCTGCTCTTTAACTGTAGAAAAGGAAAACATCAGAAATGGCAACATTTTGCTTTTTTTTTTTTTTTTTTTTTGCTAATGTGTTGATTTTTGTGCCCCTCATTGTGCATGTGATATGTTCATTTCAAGTTTTCCTTTCTCAAATGATTTTACAGTAAGAGTTTCTATCACATTCGCTGTAACACCCTTCAGATAAACAGGAAGCAGCAAAGCGGAGTGAAGAGAGAACATACTCAGTCGCTCCAGAATCTCCTCGTCCGTCATCTTGGACTTCTTCCGCTGCCGGTCGGTGTGCCGGTACAGGGATTTTGAAGTGTTCTCTGGGGCCTGTGATTCGGTGGGGGACGTGTCCTCCTTTACTGGGGCTGGTGGGGCTGGGGGGGGGGCGGAGCCTCCATCACAGAGCGGGTGAAGATCTGCCGGGACACCCGCAATTACACGGACTGCCCCATTTTGAATTCTGCAGCCAATATATTTAAATAACATCCTTTCGCCCTCCGGTCATCCTCCTAACCACCAATGATTGTGGTTTAAAAATAAAAAAAACTCCGATGAATATATTACATTTAGCATACCTGCAGCTGTTTCCGGCAAAGAAGAAAATATACATTAGATTCTTAAAGCTTGATGTTCAGTATCACGTTTCAGAATATTGATTTTAGCTCGAAAGAAAGGGCGTTTCTCGATGTGTCTCCACTACATAAATACTTCAGTGGGCGTCATTAACATTTGAAGTGCTTATGATTTCTTGGCCTTATTTCCTCTGTTTTACTTTATTTATTTGGTGTTTTAGAGCCAGCGGGGCCTGATTTTTAACAACTTTATCCCACAGCACTACCTCACTGGCTTCATTCCGTGTTTGCATGTGACGTCACAGTTTATCAGTTGAGCCACAAAAACCTGAAAGACTTGGACTAGATCTGCACGGCACTGACTCAAACTTTGTTATTTAATAAACCTGCTCGTTTTGGCACTTTATAGTTTGACTCAAACTTTAATTACTCACAATGTCATCGCTTCTTGCTGTGCTGTGCTTGTTTATATTGTGCAGACCTTTTGGAAGCTTTCACGGGACTGTTAACTCCCGTGCGGTGTTCTCACACTCAGATTTAAGAAACAGTGGAACCTGCGCATATGGCTGTGTGCTGGGTATCACATTACCTCTGTCTTTTTTCTTTTCAGACACTGTGGACTTATCTCATCTGATAAGTGTAATGGCCCTACAGGACAATTTCATTTATTCTCGTGGCAATTTCCAAGTTTTAGATGATAAGAAATACTGTAATAGTTCTTCTAAGTATAGGTGTTTGATTGTTTTGTTGCTTTTAATTATTGGGAATGTACAGCCTAATGCAGGTCCTGATTCATCCACTTGTTTTAACACCCCTGCAGATCTTAAAATGAGGACCGGTCTTGGTTTTATCCATCTGAATGTGCGTAGTTTACTATCAAAAATGGACATGATTCGCATCTGGGCACATTCTACAGATGCTGATATTATTGTAATATCAGAAACATGGCTGACCAAATCTGTTTCTAACAAAGACATTTGTATTAATGGTTATAATGTCTTTAGAACTGACCGACCTAAAAAAGGTGGGGGTGTTGCAATTTTTATCAAAAATAAGTTCCAAGTGAACATGTTTTTATCTATATCTGTTAATAAGCAATCTGAACTATTAGCTTTGGATCTTGAGGTTTCCAAAACACTTCATATTACTGTTGTTGACTGCTACAGGACTCCTTCAGCTACCAGAGATGCTCTACCATCTTTAATGAAGTTTATATCTGAACTGAATTTTAAGGAAATTGTCCTCATTTGGAGACCTAAATTGTAACTGGTTACAACCAGTGTCTGATGACTTTAAAGCTTATTGTAACACTTTAAATCTCTTTCAGATTGTTGACAGCCCTACCACACCCAATTTAAAATGCCCAGAGAAGTCATCACTAATTGATTTAATCATAACTAACACACCTTACAAATATTCAACTGCTTCTGTTTTTCCAAATGATATCAGTGACCACTGTCTCATTGCTACAGTTAGAAATATGAAAATTCCTAAAACAAAGCCTCACTTGATTACTGAGCATGATATGAAACATTTCTCAGAGCAGGGTTTTGCTCATGACCTTTTCCGCTACGACTGGGAAAAAATACATCTTATTGCTGACATGAACAATGCTTGGACATACTTTTATGATGGTTTTACTAAAATTGTTGACAAGCATGCTCCTTTTAAAAAATACAGAGTTAAAGGCCGAAATAATGCCTGATTCACTCCCAACTTATCCAGTTTAATTCATGAGCGTAATTTGGCATAGGCTAAAGCAAGGAAAACAAACAACAACTCTGATTGGTTGCTTTTTAGACAATTATGTGACAAGTGCACAGTGGCTATCAGAAATGCCAAAGCTAATCATTTCCTCATTGAAACTTCAAATAATCTTAATAATCCTTTTAAATTTTGGAAGACTATTAAATCTTTAGTTGGAAATAATCATGGTGTAGAGCTACCACCATGCATTGTTAAGAATACACAAAAAATCTCTGATAAGGTTGAGATGCTTTCTTGCTTTAATGAGCATTTTATCGCATCCGGTTCCTTGTTTGAGTCTCTCAATACTACAAGTGAAGACTTTGCCAAGACTTGCTCATACAAACTCTCTGGGAGTCATTCTTTTAGCTTTAACTCAGTCACAGTCTCAGAGGTTCACAAGCTCCTAAGCTCATAGACTCTAGAAAATCAGCTGGTCCGGATAACTTGGAGCCATACTTTATAAAGATAGCGACTGATTTCGTTGCCCCACCTTTGACACATCTTTTTAATCTTTCATTACTCACAAATAAAATTCCTCCTGTTTGGAAATCTGCCTATGTTCTCCCTCTGTTTAAAGGAGGTGACCCTGCAGACCTCAACAATTACAGGCCCATCTCCAAATTATCAGTTCTTGCTAAGGTTCTTGAATCGCTTGTGAGTGAACAACTGAAAGAATTCTTATCTACAAATAAAATCTTATCCGATCATCAATCACGTTTAAGAAAAGGCCACAGTACGACTACAGCAGCCCTAAAAGTAATAAACAATTTTATTGAGTCCATAGACAAGAAGCAGCGCTGTGCAGCGCTTTTTATTGATCTTTCTAAGGCTTTTGACACGGTGGATCACACAATACTGAAGCAAAGACTCATCAGTGTAGGAATGTCTGAACGTACTGTAGGATGGTTTGAAAATTATTTATCAGACAGATCGCAGTGTGTACAGATAGAAGGTATCACTTCCAGCCACCTCAGTGTAAAAAAGGGTGTTCCTCAAGGATCGATCTCGGGACCTCTTATATTTATTTTATACATCAACTGCCTTGATCAAAGTTTACTAAATGCTAAATTCCATTTTTATGCTGATGATACAGTAATGTACTGCTCTGCACCCACACCTAACCAGGCTCTCTGTCAGCTGCAACAAGCCTTTAATACCATCCAGCATACTTTGAGTGATTTAAAACTTGTTCTGAATGCCAACAAAACAAAACTCATGATGTTCTCAAATGCAAAATTAAAGCTCCAGAATCTCACGCCTATCGTCACTATACAGGGTGATGAGATTGAATCAGTATCTCAATATAAATATCTAGGATTCCTAATTGAAGATTCTCTCTCCTTTGCACCTCACATTCAGCAGCTGGTGAGAAAACTGAAATTAAAACTGGGTTTTTTCTTTAGAATTAAATCATGTCTTTCGTTTGAGGACAAAAAGAGACTTGTTGTTGCCTCTTTTCTGTCTGTATTGGATTATGGTGATGTCATTTCCATGCATGCATCCCTGCAATGCTTACACACATTAGACACTGTTTATCATGGAGAATTAAGGTTTATCACTAACCTTAAAACTCTGACACATCATTGCACATTATATGCTTGGGTTGGATAGTCTGCTTTTTCTCTTCGAAGATTCAAACACTGGCACATTCTCATCTATAAAGCTGTTCTTGGTCTGCTCCCTGCTTACTTACAATCCTGCATCCTTCAAAAAAGTAACGGAAATTATTGTCTTCATTCCAAACATTTATTTCTTATGTCTGTCCCCAACGCCCGTACTGAGCTTGGAAAAAAAGCGTTTAAATATGCTGCTCCTTCTGCTTGGAATCTGCTACAAAATCATTTGAATCTGAAGAAACTGGTTTCTTTAAACAAATTCAAGCGTATGTTGAACTCATTAGAGGCAGACTTGTCTGTTTGTAAATGTTTTAATTGACTGTACTGTCCTTGTTTGGCCTGCATTGACTGTGGCAACTAAATTTTCTGAGGTCTTTTTTTTTATAAGAATTTTATAAGCTGTTAATGTCTAAGATTGTTTTATATCTGATTCCTAGGATATTTTATGCGTATATTTATTATTTGTACAGTGAGTGTGTATGTGTATAACTTTTGCTGACCTGAGCTGCTGCCTATCTTGACCAGGACTCTCTCGAAAAAGAGATTTTAAATCTCAGGAGTTTTTATTCCTGGTTAAATAAAGGTTAATAAATAAATAAATAAATGGAGTATAATAATTAGCTGGGCGGTTCTCACAGATTTGGTGTGCTCCGGGCGAGGTGCGATAATTGGGGGCAGCTCATTCTCATCCTCATCTTCATCCTCCTCTTCCTCATCTTCATCATCCTCCTCTTCTGACACAGGAGGGGCTAGTGGAGGCTCGGAGGCTGTCTTTGTGCCCTGTGAGGTAGAGGAAGCGTACTAACTCTAAAGAATAAAGTTTATGATGTCAGTTTTCAAATTAAAAGGAGACTGCCGCTCCCAGGATTGATAGTATAGTTCTATACAAATCCACATGCGTTAGTTGTTGGTCTTTATTGTATGCATTCCAGTGGGTTTTAATAGCAGAGGCAATTCCAGAGTGTTCACCGTGAGTATCTCATGCCAAGCCTCAGCTGTGCATGCGATTGCCAGCAAGCACTGGTAGAAACTGTGGATAAGTAGGAAACTCAAGGCAAGACCCATAGCCCCCCCCCATTGTGTTTACAGAGCCACAGCCCCCCTTATTCTGCTCACTCACCTAAGGTCCCCCTCATTGTGCTCACAAAGCCACAGCCCCCCTCAATCTGCTTACACAGCCAAAGTCCCCTTCATTTTGCGCACAGAACCACAGCTCCCCTCATTCTGCTCACAGAGCCACTGCCCCGTCATTCTGCTCACACATCCTCAGCCCCCCTCATTCTGCTCACAGACCCATGGCCCCCCATATTCTACAAACTGAGCCACAGCCCCCCTCATTCTGTTCACAGAGTCACAGCTCCCCTAATTCTGCTCACTGACCAACAGCCTCCTCATTCTGCTATCAGAGTCATAGCCCCCCTAATTCTGCTCACACCGCTACAACTTCCCTCATTCTGCTCATAGAGCGACAGCCCCCCTCATTCTGGCAAAGCCACACTCCCCTTCATTATATTCACAGAGCCACATCTGCCCTCACTCTGCTCTGAGGGCCACAGTCCCCTTTAATCTGCTGACAGAGCCATAGCCCCCCTAATTCTGCTCACGGAGTCACTGCTCTCCTCATTCAGCTACCAGAGCCAAAAACCCTCTCTGCTCATGCAGGAAACTTCCCTCCTTCTGCAGACAATAGACTCTTATCTCCACACCTCACACTGTCTAACTTCCTCTTTTCCCCAAGTCTTTGAAACCAATTACAGATGTGAAGAATAAGATCTATAGGCTGATCACTAATATGCCACGTTTTGGGAAAATGCTGCTACAAAGAATGAACTCACGCATTTCTTTGGGGGACTACTGCAGTAGCAATTAGCTCCTTCAAGAAGCAAATTAATAGGCAGACAAGTCCCCATTGATGGCCAACCTGGATTGATTCTCAGGTCAAGCAAGGACCAGGATACTCGGATGAGTGAAGTTGGCAACTGTAAGTGCAAAAGGTGTAAATATTTTTTTCAAATCCTTCAGACCATGAAACCACACCAGTGGGTCAAAAAAGCGACCGTACAAATATGTAGTGATCCTGAAACCTCACAGTGTTTTCAGGCTCATTCACTGCAGCTCTAACTTGTGTCCACCAGGGGGAAAAAATGAGGCTGCACTGTGGATCTGCATCAGTGAAACTGCGAACTGAGGAGATGAAGCCGAAAAAGAGGCAGGATGTCAGGTGAGTCCAGTATGATACGCAAGAGAGGCCTGACTCCTGAAACTCAACCCTCACCCTTGCTGATCTCACATGTATAATTCAGGGTGGAAGAGAAGCTGTACTGCACATTTGAGCTGGGAGACTGATCTTAGCAGCAAAGTCCTGTTATAGAAAGGATGAGGCCAAGCCCATGCATCTGACCACATCAACCACATCATCTAACCCCGAACCCAACAACATTTCACCCCAAACCACATAATCTATACTCAAACTCAAACATCTCACCCTATACCACATCATCTGACCCCAAACACAAACATCTCACCCTATACCACATCACCTGACCCCAAACCCAAACATATCACTCCAAACCACATCATCTGACCTTAAATCCAAACAGCTTTCCCCAAACCACATCACCTACCCCCAAACCCAGACATTTCACCCCAAACCACATAATTTAACTCCTAACATCTCACTCCAAACCACATCATCTGACCCCAAACCCAAACATTTAACCCCAAACGACATCATCAAACCCCAAACCACATCATCTATCCCCAAACCCAAATATCTCACCCCAAACCACATCATCTACCCCCAAACCCAAACAGCTTTCCCGAAACCACATCACCCAACCTTAAACCCAAACTTCTCACCCCAAACCTCATCATCTGACCCTAAACCCAAACATCTCACCCCATATCCCATCATTTAACTCTAAACATCTCACTCCAAACCACATCATCTGACCCCAAACCCAAACATTTAACCCCAAACGACATCATCAAACCCCAAACCACATCATCTATCCCCAAACCCAAATATCTCACCCCAAACCACATCATCTACCCCCAAACCCAAACAGCTTTCCCGAAACCACATCACCCAACCTTAAACCCAAACTTCTCACCCCAAACCTCATCATCTGACCCTAAACCCAAACATCTCACCCCATATCCCATCATTTAACTCTAAACATCTCACTCCAAACCACATCATCTGACCCCAAACCCAAACATTTAACCCCAAACGACATCATCAAACCCCAAACCACATCATCTATCCCCAAACCCAAATATCTCACCTCAAACCACATCATCTACCCCCAAACCCAAACAGCTTTCCCAAAACCACATCACCTAACCCCAAACCCAGACATCTCACCCTAAACCAAATCATCTAATCCTAAACCACTTCATAAAGCTTCAAACTCCATCATATAACCCCAAACTGCATAATCTAACCTTGAACTTCACGACTTAACCCCAAACCGAAACAACACAGCCCAAAACCGCATCATATAACCCCAAATCCAAAAATCGCATCCCAAACAAAATCGCTAGCCCCAAAACCAAACAACTCACTCCAAACAACGTCATCTAACCCCGAACCCAAACATCTCACCGTAAGCCACATCATCTAACCGCAGACCACTTCATAAAGCTTAAAACTCCATTGCATGGCTCCAAACTGCATAACCTAACCTCAAACTTCACCATGTAACCCCAGACCTCACTATGTTACCTTAAACTCCATAATCTAACCTCAAACCACATAATCTAACCCTAAACCCCATCATCTAACACCACACCCCACAATATAATCTTAAACTCCATAATGTGACTTCAAACTCCATCATCTTGCCCCAAACCCCATTACCTTGTCATAAACTGCATAATTGATCTCAAATTTTAGCATGTAACCCCAAACTACATCAGAACTCCAACTGCATTATCTAAGCCAAAATTGAATTGACTTCCAGAACCCTGATTTTCCTCATTGAAACGCAACTCAAGAGCTCTCCAAAGAACCAGCCATATCTCATGCCACAGCTCTCCCACTGCAGTGGAAAGGACGCCAGCTCCTCAGCAAGTTCTACCAGGAAATCAGATGCCATCAAAGGATCATACGCAATGTAGTTAAGCGGTATCACTAGTTTGAGCAAAGTTAGTAATTGGCAGATTGAGCGAGTTAATTGAGATAATGTTGCTGAGGAGCACACCCAAAATAACTAAAACACTGAAAAATGGCAAAGTGTTATGGTGCATTGTTAAGGACTACAGCACAGTGAAGACACTTGCTCTGGAGGTGTAGGGAGTGACTCTTGGTGGAGATAGAAGATTCAGGCCTTAATTACATTTTGGGGAAAGTTTGGAGAATTATTTTGTCGGGTTAAGTTTAGGGTTAGGGGATTAGGCAGTCGACCAAGGAAATCTCATTCACTGATTGAATCAATCTGTCAAGAATGCCAAAGGCTTGTGGGGTCCAGAATTACGACTTTTCCTACCTGAGGCAGAAGTGCCGTTAGAACAAGGATGATACAAATACATGTCTATAATTATTTTTCAAGCAATAAAACATGCTCTTTCATGTAGCATAATATTTTGTAAAGGCTTGGTTATTTTGACACTACAAGTAAAATTTTTTTTTTATTCCAATGTTTCTGAACTGGGAATAGTTAAGTGTTTATAACCCTTTGAAACATGTCTGATATTAAACCTTTATGATGCAAAAATATATGACAAAACGTAATGCTGATCAATCCAAACAGACTTTATGGCAATATGATAGACATTATTCTTATTCGGTCAATTCCTATGCTCAATTTTTTACGATAAGGCATATTTTATACAAACATATATATACTGTTCATACGGTGTATATTATGTGGAAATAGAGGCCCAATTCCGAAAAAGTTAGTACATCTTCGTAGCCGTCATCAGGGGCCATTGCTGCCGTATATTTCGCTTCATAATGTGCCATACATTCTCAATCAAGGAAAGATCAGGACTGTAGGCAGGCTAATCTAGCAGCCACACTATCTTTATGTAGATGTGCACTTGCAATCCATGCTGAATGTGGTTTGGTGTTCCCTAACTGGAAAATGCAGAGATGTCCCTGGAATAGACAACTTCTTGATTGCAGCATATGCTGCTCCAAAACTCCCACATATATTTTTGTATTAATAGTGATCTTGCAAATGTGCAAGTTACCAATGTCATGTGCTCTCACTCAACCCCATACCATGAGAGACGCTGGCTTTAGGACCTGACACGTGCAACAGTTTGGGTTGACCTTGTTATCTTTGGTCCGGGGAACAGGCCTGCTGTTTTTTTTCCCCCAAATACCATTTGAAATATTGACTCGCCGGACCACTAAAGACGCTTCCACTGTGCTACAGTCCATCGCCAATGACGCCAGGCCCAAAGAATTCAGCCATGCTTCTGGACAGTGTTAATGTATGGCCTTGGCTTTGCATAGGAAAGCTTTAAATTGCATCTATGGATCCAGCGGAGAATGGTGCTGACTGGCAAAAGTTTACTGAGCCCATGTCATAGTATCCATTGCATTTCCATGATGGCTCATAAGACAGTAACATCTGAGGAATCTTAGATCATGTAAGTGGTTCTTGGCTTTGACCTTTACACACTGAGATTCAACCTGATTCCTTTCATTTTTTAAATTATATTAACAGGGGAATGTTGTTCTCAAAGTGATGGATTTTAAGCTTTGCATCTGTTGAAAAATTGATGAGTCTGGACCCATTTTTTTCTGCTGAGAGACTAGGCCCTCTTGGATTGGGCCTTTTACATTATGATACAATATTTCACAGGTTAAATTAACATCATCTGCTACGCGCCACCTCATTTTTTTTTAGCCTTTATTTAACCAGGTTAGTCCCATTGAGATCAAAGATCTCTTTTACAAGGGAGACCTGGCCAAGAGGGCAGCAGCATAGTTACATTAAACAACAATAAACAACAGATAAAATTAACAACATTGAAACTGTCATGGTTCTGGATGTTTGTGCGTGTGTTTTGGACTTTTCTTTTTGGCTCTCGTCCCGGGACGATATCGTATTCCTTTTCAAACGGATTCTTTACCCAGCTGGCTGATTGAACTGGGGCGGCACTTCCCCGGACTCTATATAAGCTGGATGTTCACCACGCCTCTTTGCTAGAGTGTCTTTTTGTAGCTACGCACTATAGCCGAAGATATCTGTAGTCAAGATTTGTTGACTTTCTATCTTCTCATTATTATTGGAGTTTCTTCTCCATTTTTCCTATCTCGCTTTGCTTCTGTTTTTTTCGGACTATTATATGTCCTTTGGAAGCGTGAGCACTTTCTGGTGGTCTGTATTATTCTCTGTGTTTGTTTTGTGTCCGTGCTGCTAGTTTCCCTCTTGTCGCTGCAATTGGTCTCCTTCCTCTACCGGCCATTACAGAAACTTGCTCACATAAAACACTTGCACACAGACAAGGTAGAATGCATTGAGTTCACCAGAGCTTTAAAGTCATTCAATGTTGCGAGTGCTTGAAGTTGAATTTCAGATTGTAATTTATTCCAAGCATTAGGTGCTGTAAACCTAAATGCTTTCTTGCCCAGTTCAGTTCATACTTTGGGGACGACAAATTTCAGAACAACCATAGATCGGAGATTGTGACTTCCATGCTTCCTTGTTAAAAGACAAGACAAATAGGATGGAAAGATACCTAAAATGGTTTTGTAAATAAACACATACCAATGACTTAGGCATCGAACACATAAAGATGTCCAGTTAACCTTCATATAGAGTCCACAATCATTACTGCAACTTGTCACATCATTATTAGCCCTAAAATACCCCTGCACCAACTTTTTTTGGGAATCTGTTGCAGTCATCAGATTTGATATAAGGACATATTTTTTTATAAACCATTGAATTGAAGTCAAAGTACCAAATAATGTGTTGTTGTCATGCTTTCAAAGCAGTAAAGAGTGTTTCAGATCACTCTTTTAATTTTATTTGCATTTTCCATAATGGTCCAACCGTTTTCAGAATTGGGGGCTGTGCATGTGTGTAGGATGCATTGAAGGTATGTATTTAATGTGTGATATATCATAAGTTTAGAAATGTGATTCATTACTTTGCTATATAGTGTGGCAGGTGTATATTACATGTGCATAAGGTGCAATAGATGTATCTTTAGAAAAGGTGTGGTATACCATGAGTATACAAATGTGATTCATTACCTTGTCATATAAAGCGTTGCAGGCTGTGAGGCTGGCGGGTGGTCCAGAGGATAGTAGCCGGTTCTGAATGTGAAGGTTGAAAATGGGAGGATTTTACACACAAAAGCAAATTGACTGTAGTGTAGGGGAGGGGGAATAATAGTATTGCACTGATGTAGACCAGAGAACTAAATACTCAGGTTACAGCTTGCCAAAAAGTACCGGGAAAAAAAACATGAATGTCCCCAAACATTATGTAGCTGACTTTACTACATGACCAGTGACTCTTACTTTGCATATTGTACCACTTATGTGTGTGTACATGACACAAATATTTTTATTATCATGCTCAACAGGGTGCAAAATGGCACTATGTTTATCATATATTCATATATTATATAATATAAATAATTCCATGACTTATATAATTGTCACTTTTATAGAATATCAGGCATGGCAATACATTACAGATCAGAGCTGCCCAACCCTAATCCTGGAAATCTACCATCCTGTATGTTTTCATTCCAACCCAAACAAAGCTCACCTCATTCAACGGTTATAGATCTCAATAGGCTGGCGATTAATATGATCAGGTGTCTCAGATTAGGGTTGAAAGAAAAAAAGTACAGCAGGGTAGATCTCTAGGCTCAGAGTACGACAGCTGTGAAATAGATTGTGCCATTCAGTCCAATGGGTGAGTGACTTTGTCTCAGCAATGCCTGCTCCTGCAGTAAACACACACACCTCGGCTGTGTTCATGAATCAGCCCAGGTGCTTAAAAGTGCTCTCATGGCTCCACTAAAGGTCTGAAACTGGGGTGGCGTGCTGAGTGGATGCGGCAGGCTGGAATGGCCACAGAGTGAGGTAATAAAGAGAGAATAAGGCCGCAGAAAACCAGAGGAGCTGACAGGGTGAGAAGCCGGCTCATGGACAGCAGCTGCCAAGGGAAAGCTGTTTCTGGGTTCAGTTTTCTTTAATCTTCTTAGGCTGTATTTGCTGTTTTTGCCTGGTTGAGGTGGAGGGGTGAAGTTGCATCTGAATTTTCATGTTGGTGAGGTGTGCTGCCTATTTGATAAATCGAGGTGCTTTCAGTCTGACCATGGGAGATATATCTGTTTGCGGCCTGAAGATTTTTATCTATTTGTATTATTGCAATGGGCAATGGCATAGGAAATGCCACAGCTGCCCTAAATTAACAGTGTTGGTAATTACCAAAATCATTTTCATGTTTCTGTAATGGTTGGTCAACCAGTATGCGCAAGCTCTTTAACTGAGATTATATTTTAATGCTAAAATATAATTATTGTTGTTATCCATGAATTGTCGAATTTACCATTTTACAAAAAAGCAGAAAAATAGTTAAGCACATTATTTTTTTTTTTTTTTTACTAAGATGCCAAGTAAGTTATTTTCTTGCATTCCTGAACATAAAAATTCGTTTTAGTGGTTGAATGCAAGAATGCAAGCTGTTATCAAAGCCAAAGGAGGCCACACAAAATATAGTTGGTTTTTGTTTGTTTGTTTTTACATGTGAATATGGACTATTTAGTGGTCTCAGTTCATTATTTGCCAAAGAAATAACACAATAAATTTTTAGTTTTGAACAAGTTTTTGACAAATTTCTTAAATATTCATGTTTTCTCTTTTTTTATGAGAGGTGGTCTAATAAATTTGTTAAGCAGTGTATTTCTGTGAATTAATTTTCCTGTTTGATATTCTGTTTGATCTTCATCATGATCACTTATAAGCCATACTATCTGTTTATAATGCTAAAGACACTCAAATTTTGAGGTATTTCAAAGTAGAAGTATAGTATTATCTCAGGTTTTTAATTTTTGATGACCAGATGTTACAGCCTTTCTGTGCTGAAGGGGATAATGTAATAGAGGACACTGTCTCAAAGTCTGTTCACCACTAAAACAGTGCAAATCAACCCTCAGTTTGCCAAGTTACTGTTCTGCTCTCACCCAGTGTAAATGTTCGGAATGAGTCTGGTAAATTCACACACTTCCACAAAAGACTGCTAGTCTTCACATCTAAATGTAAAAATATCGAATTAGCCTTGGGGCTCACAGCAAAAGCTGCAAGACCTGCCTCTTAAGTCACAAGATTAGAAACATCAGCTCCAAACCCACAGTAAACCAGCATTAAATCAGCACTAAATTTGGAAAAAAAAAAAAAAAAAATCAGCTGATAAAACCGTATCTGTGGAGACAATCCAGGTTCATTGTCAAAATGGGAGCTGACATTGGGCCCATTGCTTTCCACAGAATAGCACGAGCCATGGATGCAACATTGGAACACCACTGGGCTGCAACGATTCAGCACGGTACACCCCTATGCCTCTACTGAATTCTGCGCTATGGGGATTGACATGTGCTTCAAAAACCTGAGGCTTTCATCGTGTCACACAAGATTTCGAAGATAAAGAGTAAACTCTGACATCATTGTGAAAGCACTCAGGCAACTTATTAATGTGAAGGACTGGAACCTTAAACACTTGTAAATAATAATGTACAAAGCTAACTTTTCTAGATTTCATGGAAACAAAATCTCAGAAAGTGTGGGCATTCTACTAATACAAATGGACAAATTGAGCACAGGGGTAGTTCAGGCTGGCCACGGAGTCACGCCTAGCTCGCAAGCCTGCCTTCATTATTGATGGTACAGATCGCAAGCCAAGCCCACGATTCACTCAATTGGCAAATCTTAAAGGAGCAATAAGCGGAAATGCATCATTTCTAGATTGAAGGAATCAAAAATCGCTATGTGAAGAACGAGGGGTGTAATTTCATCTGGAGTATAGCAGGACGTCACATACCCGCTCTCTGTGTTGATCTCCAGCCCCTTGTTTACAAGCCGGTCCGGCTGCGCGATCATGTACGTTCATGTGAATTGCCGACTCCTCCTTCCCGAGAATGCATTTATACAGCCAGTGAGCAGTGGCTGCGCGTATTTTTTAAAAAGCGAAATGGCGGAGAGCGAAACGAAACGTTCACCTGAAGACGAGGAGGATCCGAAATTACACCTAAAGAAACATCGGCCGTTGGCGAAGAAGATGTTGGATAAAGAAAGGCACAGAACCCGGATTAATATTGTCCTTGCATTTCCAAGGTGGAGAGCACTGCGAGAGCTAAAGGGGCTACAATTTGACTCGGAGCTAGCTCTTCTTCTCCAGGACAGGTAAGTAACAACATAAAGTCAAATGTCTGCTTTAATTAGTGTTACAGTAACGTTAGGCACATGTCGCTATGTCGATTCAATTAAATTTAATGTTACAATCGTAGCATGGGTTAATGTCCGGAGCTTGAGTTGTTAGCGGCTCGGTCCCAGCAATGGGCCAGGCGTTACGATTAGCCCGGCAGCCAGCTAACATTTGCAATTAGCGCAAATCTGCAGTTTCGTGAGCATTTCAGGTTCGATGTACTGAGTAATAACGCCATGGAAACTCAAACTGGCCTATCATTCTGCCGAATAGCAGAGGTAGAGGGAGGTGTGACTCATGACACACGATTTCGCTTTTTGCCCCTTTAAACAAGGGGCCCTATTTAAAGGGGACCTACTATGCTGATCCTTCTTTTAATACATATTAGTAATGTTATAATGTTGGTTGTCCATACTCAACCTCTGTAAAGTTTCTAAACACAAGATACAGAGGTTTTGCCGTAATCCAAGAACGTGATTTTGCGAAGGTGATTTCCTCTCTGAACAGCTCCTCCCGAGATCTTCGCGAGATCTGGGCAAAACCTGACGTCAGGTTGTGCCGTCCAATTAGTACAGACTTAGCCAAAGCCAATCACGGCACTGGACCTGCCCACACTGGAAACTATTCAAGCAGACATGAACAACTGCAGATCATACTATGCCTTAGTAGCATCTACATTTCCAGAAATACCAAAGAAGAACCGCAGATCATTTGAGGTGCAGTTTTGTCAGCATCTCTCCCAAAGCTGCTCGTCCGTTTACTTTTGGACGCAAAGAAAAGCACCTATTTCTCTTCCAAAAGACGATGCCTCCAGAAATCATTGGGTAGCTTTTTTGTTTACTGGCAGCGAACAGCCACGGCCAAAGGGAACGTTAGCTGTTTGTGCTCCGCATTTCAACAAAGACAGCTTTGTCAATAAAGGATAATTCGACACAGGATAAGCGTTTCAGCTGCTTCTCAAACCTGAAGCAGTTGCCTCGATCAAGCACTCGGAGCCACAAGCTGTAAGTAATGATATAACAGCAAATAATGTAAGTGAAGCTAACGTGTTAAGGGAGGATAGCAGGACCGCTAACAATAGTTAGCATTAACAACTGGCCTCAAACGCAGGCTTTGTAAAATATCTGAAGATAAAGCCTGTATCTGTCGCGACTGTCCGCAACTCACAAGCTATGTTTCCATCTACTTGTCAATCAAATTATCTGAAGTTCGCCAAAAATATTGATGAAAGCTGGTGAAAATACGTTTCCATCTAACGTCATTAAAGCGAATAAAAAGTAGTGCGTAATGACGCCACATGCTGTGATGGGATCAAATTGGTTTATCAAATACATTTCTGACATTTTAAGCTGTTTCCATTCATTTTCGCACTGAATCGCAGAACCTTCAAGTGAACAAAAGTAGTTTGTTAGCTAACTAATTTAGCTGGTTAGCCAAAATGGATTGCGTTTACCAACAAATGACGATAATCGCACAAGTTGTAATAGAGCTTAGGTGCCAGCTATTAGCAGCATAGCAGACCATTATCAGAAGGAAACAACGGCATCAAAACACCGTCAAGATGCAGTAGCAGATTTATTCGGCGAATAACGTTTCCATCAGCATTTATCGCATAAGCCTTTTACCGATCAAGAGAAAATCCGATGAGATGGACCATACAAACTATGAGTTGATAGTCTTGAAATCAAGTCTAATTTCACCGTCTCCGTAAGGCATTTTTAATTCGATATTACTTAATTCGTATAAGAACGTATGGATGGAAACATGGCTACAGATGCAGAAGCAGTTGCTTCACTGCATAAGCCTACCCAACTGATGGCCTTTTGAATGTGGCTGTAGCACTGCGGCTAAGGTAGCCAAGTTACTGTTGCTAATGTTTGTGTCCTAAATATGCAGGAGTAATATCAGGGGAAATTCAACAGAAGGTGTGTGAACATAAACCTCATTTGAAGCGAACTTTTTATACTTGTTTGTAATTTGAATGATTGGTACAACTGCCCCCCGGTAACGGAATTTACTGTCTGTAAAACCTGTATTGCAGGGTAACGTTTGTCTCTGTAGTTGTTATGACCGCTCGGTTATCAGCTACTGCATGTTAGTTCGCGTGCTGTGCAAATTAAAATGCTCCTTGTAACTTATAGGCAGTAATTATGATCGGTATGCTTGTGTTACTTCGGTAAGCATCAATGTGGCAGTTTCATCATAAGCAGTCATAACGTTGCCTGATTGTAGCCACTACAGTTGAAGCTAACTGGAGAGGTGCTGTATGTGTCTGCAGAGTTGGGCTGCGCTTACTTATCCATGACCGGGGTCTGCCTTATACTTCTCCAATATCTGGGCAAGCTCTCTGATGCTACCGGTGAAAGCAATAGGGAAGCGCACAGGCTATAACGTGTCTGGTACAACAAACGATTTCTCTGCATTGCCGTCGATTGAATATTAAATTGGCGATTGAATATTAAATTCTTTCCTGTAAAATTGATCAATTTGCTAGCTCCACATAAGCAACGGTTCACGCAAATGGAACTTACGGTCTGTAAAACCTGTATTATGCTCATAACATAACCGGAGCTCTATCTAGCTCTTGCGCACTATCCACAATGCGCCCATTCTCCGCGAGGAAAAGCTGGTCATGCCGACGCAATGAGTAAACCATTACCACGGGCAATTTCCGAAAAGGCCGTTTAGCCTGGAGCTTTCGCTCCTCCGTCATATACCAGCGCAGAAGCTGTTCGTTTCTCCACGCTAACGACACACCATAGTTATGCATACGAACCAGCAGGTCCTTATAATACACACCGAAGCAGTCCATAAGCTGTTGGTCCACTTTTAGCTGCTCCTCACTGTCCATGTTTCCCTCTAAACTCAGACCCACCGGATTTCTACGGTCTCCGTTCTACACGTGGGTATGTCGACCCGTTCGACAAATGTGTCTGTATGTAGTGGATTCTAGCTTTCCCTGCATCCTAGCTATAGAGTAGAAAAACCGCTGTACTCAACACTGTTGCCGTAGCAAACTGTAGCCGATAGCAAATTCGAGCTTGAGCTGCCAGACTTTCACACTGCGTCCTCCACTTTTGCCGCTGCATTTATTAGAACAAGTTCATTTAATTAGATCTATATTCAAGTATAGCGTTAGATTGCGGAATTTGCCTGCCGATTCCTTATCAGATGGCAGAGGTGTCTCACGTTTCACTCTGGGGAGGCGGACCCGGAAAACTGCGTTCTGCAGCCTCGTCCCGCCTAACTCCGCCCTCCACAGAGCTGGCCAGTCAAAAGAAAGTGGGCACACGGGGAGTGGGGGCCATAGCGGAAGAGCCACCCCAACGAGGCATTTCAGGCAGAGACTACAATGGACTACAAATGGGGTTTTTTGCGGATGGCAGTATGAGCTAAATAAGGACCCTGTTTTGGACTTTGAACGATCAGGAGTACTCTAGGGGAGTCCAAGATCAAAATATAACCTTGGAAATATAGCAAAATAGGTCTCCTTTAAAGATGCTTTGCCTGCCTACCATTGCCGCTTTCTGTACTCATTTTGCAAAGGCAGCGTGCCCTCTACACCGATTTACTAAGAATCTGGTTCTCATCTTTAAGCAGCATGACAATTTCTTTGGTTTTTTTGAGGTTGATTGCTCCCAAGTAAACCTTTGTCACCATTATGGGACAACGAGAGTTTTTTTTCCACTTCCTCTGCTATTTCATGCTAATTCGGCTCACCTTTTACAGAGTTAGTGGTTTTTCACTCTCCTGGAGGCAATTATAATAGTCACAATAAAATATAGGTTTGTCTCTCCTCTTCGTACCACAGTTTGGCGGAAGTTAATTTGGCTGATGAAAATAGTTTGATTTTATGCTTGCATACTCAATTCAGGTATACTAAATGCTCAAGTGAGACGTAATGCTTGAAGGAGACGGTATTCATTTAATCCCCAATTGAGTTGTTTAGTCTCATCACCAGCAAACCACGATTCTGAGTTCAAGTCTGAAACGCATTGCTAGGATATCTTCCTAATTGTAAGTAATATGCACCTTTGAATAAACTCCGGTGCATTCAATTTATTTCCGTATGGACTTGTGTGCAGGCCGTATTTACACCATTTTATACTGAGTTTTCAGACTTTGTTGAAGCTTTGGCTTTGAAGGTTAAGCCTCCAAAAATCTTGCTTTTATACAGGGCTATTCGAAGTAGAATTGCTGCCCGCATATAGCCTAATCAGATGCTTTGGTAACAGGCATGTGCGTGATGTTTGTAGTCGCACCTCAAGAACTAAGGAAATGCAGCAACAAGCATCTGGTTGCTTATTTAAAGCTGCTATTACTGGTTTGGCCGTTTTAGCTAGCTTCCTGTCCGTCACGCTCAGCACGGCAACATTATGTCCTCACGAAGAAATAATCTGCATTTGTTATCCTGAAGCTACCCTCCATGAGGCTGGAATTTGCTGGTGTCGAGCAATAAATGCTGCCTGGAGCTTACAGCATCGCTCACGTTATGCCGCAGATAGGCGCCCGGTGGAATCTAGGCGTTACGGTCACTATTGATTATGCCGTAATTCAGATCAATGTCGCTCCATTGGTCTTAGTGTTTCAGGACCAGTGGCCATGCTTTTAATAACCGCTCCAACTCATGGTAGCATTGTAATGGTTTCATTAATTGGCACCATGTAGCTTGTATCCACTGGAATCTCACATCCTGTGCCTTAAACTAATCTAAATCTGGCACAATTAATTACTAAACCTACATAAACCTAAACCTGAAGCAAAAAAATAGCTCCAAATCTTCTTTGGCTGACATTATTCTGACTAGTATGCCTCAGAGATTCCCAAGTGGTGTTTTTCCTCAGGATTTTAGTGATCGTTGCCCTACTGTTTGTATTAGAAATGTGAAATTGCCAAGGTCAAGCAGAGTGTTCTTTTTAAAAAAGATCGCGAAACTTGGACAAACAGGGGTTCCTGCATGGTTCAAAGATGAGTGACATAGACAGTCACTCAATGCAGTTTTGGCTCACATATTTTTATGCTATTTCTGACAAGCGCGCTCCCTTTTGGAGATTACGGATTAAAGACAGATGCTTTGTGTGTCTTTCCGTGAATTATTAGAAATAATGATCGAAAGGAATTCAGCATGGGCTAAAGCTAAATCAGTGACTCTATCGTTAACACCTGGATAAGCTATTTGTGAATCTCACCGCCTGTGGTTGTGCTAATGGCAAATTAATTCATTGATTGATGAGTGATGCTCGAGTCTCATCACAACACTCCTTCCTGAACATCGCTTAACCGGGGCTGCGTCCGAATAGTCAAAAAATTATAGCCTATTCATTAATCCCTACCCACTTTTCTTTAACCTTTGTGGAAAACGTCATAAGGGAAAGGAAAGGTGTTTAAGGGAATTCCTAACGTCTTAGGAGGAGAACCGCGCTAATTAGAGAATCCGAATGCACTTACACTAGGCAACATGATCATGAGTCCCCTGCCCATCATACACGTTTCTTTACGCGATTGGTCGCACGAGTGGTCGCCAATTTAAATATTGCAGCTGCGCAGAATTGTGGGATAGCTTTATCTCCTTTCTTTACGAAAAGGATGGTTCTGTGTACCCTATGCTAAAGGTGGTAAATTAGCACTGAGACACCTTTCCTTAACATTTGAAGAATTCGAATCCACTTATCATGGCTGCCACGTAATTATTTCCGGATCATTTTTTAGGAGTTAGGAACTTTCCTAAGCAAAAAAGACTATTCGGACGCAGCCCCGGAGTAAAAAAGAGATCTTTCTGACTGGATTTTGTTCAGGCTGCTGGAGAACAAGTGCAGGCTACTACTATGATTAGGAAAGCAATTTGCATTTTATCGTAATTCATTACATGAGTGCTGCTAACATACAAGGTAAAAGTTTATGATTTGGTCTCTCTTGAAAATGGCGTCCCTATGCACATGCCAAACTGCATCTTCATGCACACATGATACTGCATCCTCATGAATACATTGCACTGCGCCCCCATACACGCTCCAGATTGCATCCTCATACACGCATCACACTGCGTCCTCATGCATACATCACAGTGGCAGCAGTGATCAGCTGGAGCAAAGGGTCCGGCTCGACTGAGGCATACTGTTACAGAATGTGGCCTGGCATATTGCACAGCATGTTAACAGGTGAATTATTCAGTAATAACCACATTCTGGATGCACATTGTTAGGGTTCGTCGAAACGCCATGTAAATGCTGTCATATTGAACTTCCTCAGCACATTTGTATTTTGTCCAAGAATATTTCGAAAGCTTGTTTTTACAATGCTGCTTGTGGCAGCATTGTAAATTCTTTTAGAAACCATCTCAGTCGAGGTACTCGTACTTGTTTTCATGGAATGCTCAGCTCTCCTTATTACGAAGGATCTTCCTTCCACTCTAAACACACCTGTCTATAACTGTTGATTATGATCACCAGGACGTAAGCATCTAGGCTTAGTCAGAGACAGGTTGTTCACAGCTTAGCTAGTACACTGGGCTTTAATAATCCACGGAGCAGAAGACATGATCCCATGGTGTGCTTACCTATTTAATCATTAAACAAAAATTAATTGAGAAGGAGCTTTCTTCTTATACCTTCTGTGATGGACTTCATCACAACAAATATGCATCATTATCTGGTGCTCATACTCTACCATAGTGTACAACATGGAAAATAAACAAGGGGGAAAGTGCAATGAAGTGTATTTAGACTTTTTCTTTAATCAAACACTTACCAGAGTATTAGCTGCAATGTAACCATGCGCAGATTTGTCTGAAAAACACACAGAATTGGAAATTAATTAACATAACTTTGACAATGTCATGAGTTTTCATTTATAACATAATGTGCAGGGAGCTCTTCCATTTTCAAGGACCAATAAACTAAAAAAAGGTCCATTTTATATGGATAACTGTCTCACACCTTAAATGATTCCTTCAATATCAAGTAAGCTATCTTTAACACACAATAAGTAAGACATTATCATGCACAGTGTTGGGATAGTTACTTTAAAAAAGTAATGCATTACACATTACAAGTTACTCTTTTAAAAAGTAATCCCTTAATTACTTACTGCTGAAAGTAAATATTTACACTACTAGTTACATTACTTTTGGATTACTCAGCACCATCATCTGAAATTCACCATAAGTTAATTAATTAACCATATCATGTTAAAACCTGGAATATGCCCAGATCAGCACTAATCTTTATTCTGGTAAGGAGGGCACACCTAAGATCTCTCTTTCATGCTCTTTAACACAGCAGAGCCAACAGCAAAGTTGTAAAAATCAGCCCAAACAGCACTTCACAGAAAAGTGAGTCAAGTACAAGGCTACAGTACTGGCATAAACACACGTGAAACAGGACATCTGATTTGTTTTTCTGTCCTCTATCTCAAAGAAAGAAGTCAAAAGAAAGAAGAAGATGTTTTTCTGGCCTCCCGTCCTGCCGATAGTTGAAGAATTTAAAGTAATGCAAGTAACTAAATAATTTATTTGGTCGTTGCTGTAATCTAATTGCTTAATTATCAAAGTAATGCGTTACATTACTGCGTTACTGATAAATGTAATTTGATTACAGTAATTAGTTACTTTGTAATGCGTTACTCCCAACATTGATCATGCATTTACTATTTTGACCCCAGAATGGACCCTGCTAACTCCTACCGAGGCTACTCTCCCACTGCTTCAGATGATTGGTTGCTGCATAGTTCCATACGGCATTATGCATCTAACGGTACGTATGCCTGAAGCTTATTTTTCCTGTCCCTTTCCTCGATGACAACGTACACCCCCACCCCCCTCCAAAACCACCTGCCTCTCACTGAGCCAGGCTCTGGCCAAGGTTTCTTCCTAGAGGCAAGTTTTTTTTTTTACAGGTGAGTTTTTCTCCTCCAATAAGAGAGTTTTTCCTCAGGCATACTCTTGGGGGGTCTCATGTTATTGGTCTGGCATCTGTAAAGCACTTTTTGATGAAGTCTTTTTGTTGAAATCACTATTCAAATAAAACTGAACATTGGGTATGATGGTCTTAGAACATGATACGTAAGATATCTTTAACACATAATGAGTTAGATAGCCTTAAGGCACATCAAATGAGATGTTCTTGACTCATATTAAGTCCGATATCTTAAAATAAATTAGGTAAGATGTTCCTCACTCACTAAATAAAATATACTGACAGTGAGGAAGATATCTTGCCACACCTTAGGTGACAGATCCCTAATGCGCATGAAAGGCACTCTTCCGAGAAAAGTTTTGAAAATGATTTTGCTTGCTTTTCATCTGACAGTCCAAAGGACCCATAGATAGAAACCCTTTCCTTTTTATATGGCCACAGGTTGTCTTTTTAGTACATATGCAGTAAAAGAAGTGTGAATCCACTGTGACTTTTTCATCTATGCCAATGCCTAATAGAGAACCTACAGGTAAGTCTCCATCTTGGGGGAAATTATGAATGTGATTAGTCTTCCTAATATCACCAATTAATTTTGCAGAGGTTCGCTTCATGGAAGCAGCTAAATACAACCCCAATTCCGAAACAGTTGGGACAAAGTGTAAATTGTGAATAAAATCAAAACGCAATGACTTTCAAATCACACCATCCAGTATTTTATTCACAATAGAACAGAGATAACATAGAAATGTTGAAACTGAGAAATTTTACAATTTTATCCACAAAATGAGCGCAGTTCAAATTTGATGGCTGCTACAGGTCTCAAAAAAGTTGGGACAGGGGCCTGTTTACCATGGTGTAGCATCCCCTCTTCTTTTTAACACAGAGTTTAGGCATCTGGGCATTGAGGGGACAAGTTTCTTGAGTTTAGCCATTGGAATTTGATCCCACTCTTGTTTAATACAGGCTTCCAGCTGCTGGAGAGTTTTGGGTCTCCTTTGATGGACTTTTCATTTAATTATGCACCAAATGTTCTCAATCGGTGAAAGGTCAAGCCTGCAGGCAGGCCAGTTCAGCACACGGACTCTTCTACTACGAAGCCATGCTGTTGTAATAGCTGCAGTTTGTGGTTTTGCATTGTCCTGCTGAAATACACAAGGCCTTCCCTGGAATAGATGTCGTCTGGAGGGGAGCAAATGTTGCTCGAAAACCTTTATATACCTTTCAGCGTTCATGGTGCTTTTAAAACATGCAAGTGTCCCACACCATATGCACTAATGCATCTCCATACCAGCTGGCTTTTGAACTGAATGCTAATAACAGGAGGGGTGGTCTTTCTCCTCTTTAGCCTGGAGGACACGACGCCCATGATTTCCAACAAGAATGTCAAATTTGGACTCGTCTGACCACAGGACACTTTGCCACTTGGCTACAGTCCATTTTAAATTAGCCTTGGCCCACAGAACACAGCAGCGCTTGTGGATCATGCTCAACAATGGCTTCCTTTTTGCATGATATAGTTTTAGGTGGCATCTGTGGATGGCACGGCAGACTGTGTTTACAGACAGCGGTCTCTTGAAGTGTTCCTGGGCCCATTTAGTAATGTCAATGACAGAATTATGCCGGTGAGTGATGCAGTGGCGTCTGAGGGCCTGAAGATCACGGGCATCCAGTAAAGGTCTTTGGCCTTGTCCCTTACGAACAGAGATTTTTCCAGTTTCTCTGAATCTTTTGATGATGTTATGCACTGTCGATGATGAGACCTTCAAAGCCTTTGCAATTTGACGTTGAGGAACATTGTTTTTAAAGTATTCCACAATTTTTTTTCCGCAAGCCTTCACAGGTTGGAGAGCCATCTTTACTTCTGAGAGACTCAGCCTCTCTAAGACATCCCTTTTATAGCCAATCATGTTGCACACCTGATGGCAGTTAACTTAGTTACTTGCTAAATGTTCTTTCAGCTGATTCTCTTATATATTGATTGCTTTTTCAGCCCCTTTTTGCCTGTGTCCCAACTTTTTTGAGAACTGTTGCAGCCAGAAAATTTGAAATAAGCTCATTTTGTGGACAAAAATGTATAATGTTTCAGTTTCAACATTTGAAATATTATCTGTGTTCAGTTGTAAATAACATATTGGCTCATGTGATCTGAAAGTCATTGCATTTTGATTTTATTCATAATTTACACTTCGTCCCAACTATTTCGGAATTGGGGGTGTACTTGGAAGTCTCGATTTTCATATGAAATACCCTTTTAAAACTGTCAGGTCTGTGCTTTAAACAGGAAAGTCCTGCAGAGCAGTTTCTGCTCACCTCCAGAGGTGAAGCTCATGTACTTCTGATTATTGACAGTTTCTTTGGAGTCATAGAACTTAAGAACATCCAGGACAGCTTGCGGGTTCCTCTTCTGCTCCAGCTTTGTGATGTTAGATGTCTGCAGCAACCGAGCCCACTGCTCGGGGATGCCCTGAAGAGAGTAAAGAACTGGGTCAGATCAAAACCGGAGCCGGATCAGAACCGAATCAGATCCAGATCGGTACCAAATGCATTCCTTAAGGCATTTTGTCTCAGCATTTATATATTGTTTCACTTGGAAACATTCTATTTACATTGTGTGGAATTTGGAAAGTAATGCTACAAAGGTGCGCATAACCCATTAAATGAAAGGAAGTTAGTTCAGCAAGGGAGTTCTGGAAATAAATAATCAAAAGTTGTCTATTCCAATATCTTCTTGATCCATAAACAGGCAGGAAACCACATAGACCCACAGTGTGTAATGCACAGGCTTCCCACTAAACGTCCCTACTAAACGTGAGTGAGTGAGAAACTGAGTGGGTGAACAGGTGAGTGAGTGATTGACCACAAATGGCAATGCTTTGATCACGGCAGCAGCTTGTAGTGCAGTGGAAAAAACATCTGTGGTATACTGCATGGTCAATCGCGTGTACTCAGTAAATTTAAGCTTTTTTACCCGATCCACGACCTGCTGAAACTTTGCACAGCAGAAGAAAAAAAGTATGCAAAATCTTTTGTTCTATTTATTTATTTTTTGTTTAATGACACTGTCCACACATTATTTTATGACTATATTCTGTCATCTGTCATACAGTTCAAAACAAATGTAGGAATTGTATCACAAACTATTCACTCAGTTACTCAAATCTACAGGCAATATAGAGTCTCCAAGCATGTCTTTGAACTGTGGAGGGAGGTACCCGGAGTACGTAAACAGGGGGAGAACATGCAACCTCCACACAAAAGGCTCCAGGCTAGATTCAAACCCACGACCTTCTTGCTGTGAGGTGACAGCGCTACCTACCATGCCACTGTGCCACCCTCCAATAAGAAAATCTTATAATAATAACCCTAACCCACCTTTTGTTCTAATCATGTTATGCTTGCGAAACTGAATGCCATTATGCCGTCACCCATTCAAACTTAAACCCTGACCCATTCTATGCGCCTCTGACGCCTTGCATGGAATACCGTGGGCGGTTCTGATGGCACTGCATCTGTCTGAGCTCAGAGCTCAGAGCTCATTCGGGTGTGTTTGGGTGCAGTGACTCACAGTAAACTCCCCTGTAACAGCATCAAAGCCCACATGTATTGTGTGCTCGAAATCAGACGGCAGGGAGATCTCAGGGCGTTCTTTTTCCTTCTTCTTATTGGCTGCAGGGGACAGACGATGAAACAAAAGATTGTATAATCCAGAAAGATAATGGAGCAGGTAACAGAACTGATATTAATGACGAAAAAGCATTTCACTCCAATAATAGAGCTCCTTAAACTGGAATTGATATGTTTGCATTGATTTATTCAGATATGAAAAAAACCCATGTTGATTTGTTCAGTGGTTTCATCAATACAAGCTAAAGATGGAATATTTAGTGGAAGTCCGGGTTGGTGTTGCTATTTTTTTGCCAAGGGCTAATTTTCAGTAAAATTCTTCTGTGGGTGGCACTAAGCTCTTCAGTCTTTCAAAAGTTCATTCAGACCATATCGCCATACTGTATCAGTGATTTCTAATAAACGGCTCCCTGCTGGCATGACAGCAACACAGTGGGGTAAAGGGTAAAGGCAGGGGGAGGGGGGCTGAGATGGGCAGGTGTTCTCACTCTTGTCTCCTCCAGGAAAGATGGAGCGCAATCGGGCTTTCTTATTCTTCTCTTCAGGTGCCATTGGGAGAGGTTTGGATCCGTGATTGACAGATGAAGAGTCCCTGTTGTTGCTGGTCATTCTCATGGGTGGGGCTGGTGGTCTCTCTTCTGCATCCACACTATCGGACATCTTTAGCAGCACTCACAATGACCTGGAACAAAAACACACCAATGTCACAACACAACTCTGAATCAGATTATGGCTAATCCAGAAAATTTTGTGCTTAGAAGGAAGTAGTAACTGGAATGTCACAGAGGACACATCTCTCTGGAATTATAAATATTAATCACTAACCGCACTTGAAAATAGAATTACAGATGCTAAAATCTAAGAGTGCTGCCCCACACTGTCTGCTCAGAGATGGCTAACAGGTGCCTTGGAGACTCACCCTCTGCTACAGAGAAGGACACAGTGCCCAAATTGTATGGAAGCATATAGTTAGCAATATTAAAACTAGAGGCACTCCGAGAGCGCGAACCTCCGTGAAGGTAGCACAGTCGAAATCTCGCTGAGTGAACATGGCTCATATGTGGAGTCGACTTGCAAAACCTAAGTCAAGTTTTGAAATAAATGAGTTATCTCCCTTTGCCTCTCTTTCAGGCACCTGCGCATGTCCTACTGATAGCTCCACTTTCAAAACCTACTAAATCATGTTATAAATTGTAATGGAAAAAGTGAAACTCTGTCAAAACCTGCCAAGTCAAGGAGGAAAACTGCCAAATTCTGCTGAGTCATCAGCCAATGTGGAAACGTGATTGCATTTTCGTTCGCTATTTTGCTTTCTCTTACTCAAGATGGGGGATGCAGACTCAAGTTTCGTTTTGATTGCAGAAAATGCAAACAAATAAAAGGGGGATTTGAACCCATGGACTCATGTTTATGTTGTCAGTGTCATAGTAGCTATTCAACTACTGTGCTGTCTGTAGCATTGAGTTGCATGTAGAGCGGGTCCTGAGTCAAATACCTTCACCTATTGAGCAATGGGGCTGGTTTAAACACTGTCAAAACCTACTAAATTTCCACTCCACTTTCAAAACCTGTCAAAACTTTGTGTTACAAAATCAAAGTCATTTCTTAAAAAAAAAACAAAAAACAATTGCCTCATGGATTATGTCTGCAAGGCTAATAGTTTCAGTATAGTGAAAATTGGTATCCATGGAAGATAATCTCTATGCCTACTAAAAAATCAGATTTTTCTAAAAAATTGGACCAACTTGACTTAGAAAGCTTTGCAAATGGACTCCTCATACATTGTTTGACCAATCACGGTCAAAATCAATAGGGTTCATCTCTGATGTAATAGCCCCACAAACCCACCCACAAAATTTCAGAGATATCCATTCATTACTTTTTGGGTTGTCTTGTACACAAATATACGGACAAACCAGCACCGGCAAAAACATAACCTCCCTGGTGGAGGTAATGAAAATACTAACTCAGAAATATGGTTTTGTTTTCAAGATGTAAATGCATTATTTGTATCATAATGAAAATGGCAATGTACACCTTCACTTAGCGTTATCATTTTCAAATCCATGTAAGCAATTTTTATAACAAATTGAACATTAAAATACATTGCTCATTCAGTGGAGTGGAATTCAGTGGAGTGCCGTGGAACTTCACCTCTCTGCTCTACCTGGGTCGAGTAGCAAATGTTAGGCTCTGTGCTCTGAGTGGAGTTCGGTGTGTGTGTTAGGCTTCCTGCTCTGAGTGGAGTACGGTGTGTGTTAGGCTCTCTGCTCTGCCTGATAGAGCAAGGCACAATAATAAGTGGAAACCAGACCCACACGCCAAATTCCCAAAGCGGACACCCACAATCCTAACATCTCAACAGTACAGCAGTTCTAATCCATACTTCATTTACGCATATGGAGGAAGCAGCCATTTAAATCCTCTCGTTAGAATTAGCAGTAATGTCCACTTGAATTTGAATCAAATGCATGATGCTTTTAAATAGGCTTTAATCTCCAATCCTGCAAATATCAGCAACTCCTTACTGAAGATATGATGTCCAGATGATACCGGCGTGAAAACAAGGGGGAGCAGGGGATAGATGGTCGTGGATAGGGTTCTGCAACATTTACTGCTGGCAGTAAGCAGTGCCTCCCTTTCCCACTTGGGATCCTCAAAAGGGGAAGCCATTGAGTATTTTGTCCAATAATATATTAGCACCAGTGGGCCTATGTGTTATCCAAAGACGTAATATTACTTGTGCTCCCTGAGTATACTAGGATTTGCTTTTATGTTATACTTGTTTCCGTATAGCTCCTTTGCATCTGATGTCACAGATAAGCGAGCTTTTCAGATAAGGACAACCACAGGGTAACCAATCATCTAACATTAACGTTAGAGAGAATAGATCGTTGAGGGTAAGTGCCACAGAATGTCTAAAAATGCCTGTGGTCTGTGCAGGCTGTAGCTGTTTTGACCAGTCAAACCTGGAAAAAGACCAGGGCCAAAAATAGATAGCGATAAAGGTGAGACATTACAAAAACTGATGGAGAAACGCCGACGGGAATGGAGCAGAAACGTCCGTCTGAAGTCTGGAGGAGCAGAGTCCGACAATACTTGTTTGTACAGGGATCGCTATGCAAAAGATAAGGCTAAAGTTAATGTTCTATCTAGCTAACAATCTAAAACTGCCAAAAAAAAAAAAAAAAAAACCCTACAGAATGGCTGATGATATAGCTGGGAATGTTGTCAGTACTATGTTCATCTGCTGTGATTCTAGTGATTTTGACAGCACCCTGGTTATGTGCTGGGGAATGTTGTCGAAAAATTCCTTCTGACAATGAAAATTCCTTACTTTGGACAGATGTGACCAGAAAACCTGCAATTGTGGGTACATAAAAAAAACCATCTTTCATTTCCAATCAGCAGAGTCAACACAGGTAGTAGCTAGTGCTGGAGCGCTATCCTCAAATCTATGATTATGTAATGAGTGTCTGATCTGCAAGCTCTGACCGGGAGTGCATTTATATCGAAAATTGTAAATTACAAAAAACGGAAAGAGATGGCTATCATGTTGGTTAAAGACAGCCAATACCAGTGGTTTCCAAACTGGTTTTTGTTCCAACGGCAGTTGCAATAGCAGAATTTTAAAAAGCTGAACATTGTTCTTAATGAGTTGATTTTCATGTCCAGAGGGCCATTTTTCACCCTTTCAAAAATGACCATGACTTTCATGAGGAATAAAAGCCAAGAGATCTTATTTTGTTAATGTTGCTTGCTAAATTCCAAGTAATTTTATCACGGGAGACAATATTTCCCAAAATAGTGGTAAATCAATAAGCAGCTAATTAGATTTCTGAACACAGATGTTTTAAAGGGGCACGGTCATGGCTGAGGATGCTGTGTGGATGCTTATCGGTTATCAGAAAGATTGTTCATCTGTCTTCGATCTTGGTTTTAGCATGTGACTTTGAGTTCTTGAAATAGAACTGAGATTATATTGCCTCAGAATAGCCTACCTTTTTCTGTAGGGAGTCAGGACCCTGGTTTCAGAGAGAGATGAAACAAGAAACTGTGAGCTGGGGCTAGACCTATGAAAGAACTGGCTAGCTAGGTAGCTATCTCACTAAGTAGCAAATTAGCCAGTTATTTGTTGCATACTTTTGGTGTCCCAAAAATCAAAGTAAGGTTGTCTGTATTTGAAATTGCATGGTGCTCTTTCTCTACCGGGTGTCGGGATCCTTCTTCCAGAGAAAGAATAAGCACGAAACTGCGCGAGTTGAGGGTGATCCTATGAAGGATTTAGCTGGCTAGCTAGGCGGCGTGCTTGCCAGCTATCTTTTGCATATTGTTGGACTAATTTTTTTTTGTGTGGTGTCACGATAATCAAAGTAAGCTAGTCCATATTTGAAAATGCTCAGTGCTTTTACATTGCCGAGGGTCAGAATCCTGGTTCCAGAGGGAGATGACCCACACAGAAATAACCTATATAAACATATAGGTTTTAATATAGGGCCAGATATAGGTTTTGCTTATATGCGACATTGCAACATACATAAAATTGGCCGTTTTCATATAATATGCACCTATATGTACAATATATGTACCTAAAATATATAAAAAGCCTTTTTTTTTTAATTTGGCATTACCAATCCCACCCGAATCTGGGATCTCCAATTGGACAATTATGTACAAGTGCTTATGATTATTCGCACACGCAGCCCCTTTTTGACAGGTCAAGCGAATGTACACAGCCCGCAACCGCTAACAAATGCTTCCTGTGCGTTGACTTTGCAAGCTCAGGACGAGGGTGGAGAATTGTCATAAATATACCGTTAGAATCTCATATATGAGCGCCCATCTAGCCAACAGGATGTGCCTAGAGGAACTCTAATCTACATAACCCTTCCCAGCAGGCCCTTCGTAATTTGCATCCCTTTAGCGCATTGGCCAATTGCGCGCTACTTCTGAAAAGAGCTTCCGACTACTGCTGGTTGATACAAGGCGGAGATTAAAACCTATATGTTTATATAGGTTCTTTCCGTGTGGGAATTTAAGAATCCTTGTTATTTCATCCCTGTAGAAAAAAGTCTGGGACCTTTAGTTGCTATACAAGCATCTCAAATGAAAGAAAAGTGTCTGTTCATTAAAACTGTGAACAGAAATGTAGACTTTGTCTTCAAATTCATTAACCACAGTGAAATGCTCAAATAGATGTGGGGATGAAAATGACTTTTGAAAGGCATGTTTACTTGAATGTATGTTCTTCTGTGTACTTTTATTTTGTTTTATTTTGCTACATTTAGACTAAGGACCTCTGAGCCATATTCATCTAGAAACTGCATTACAGACAAGATAGAAAACATTGCATTTGGTGGATGTAACAGAGTAGTGTATAACCTTTCAGTGGATGTGTATGAGCTGTAATGATGTGAATCCAATTTTATCTAATGTGGTGAATCTGGCAGTGACTTAAACTGGAAAAAATGCTTAATTGATGAAATAAACATAATCAAACCATTTTGTTTTTATACATTTCCTTCTCTTCCACAATACACAACTCAATCTTCATAGAATGGAAATAAGTATGGTCAAGAAAGGATTGATGACCTTGTTATTGTTAATGTTTCAGGAAAAAAATAACAAATAGTATTAGATATTTGTGTTGATATCATAGCTTTTTGTCTCCTCTCACTTGCCATAGTCAATAATGACTGGTTTACACATAACATGCCATTGTCACATGTCAACATGTATTTAGGATCAAATGTGATGCCAATTTCACATGTTCACATGCAATTAATAAGTTATTGCGTGAAATTCTTGTTATTTCTGTAAGGGACTTTGAACTAATATGCAGATATTACCTTGAGAATAAAAATATGAGCTAGGCATGTATGACAGCTGCAAAAGTGAGATATGAGCTATACAATAGGTATGACAAACAGAACCTGCCACTGGGTATATGAGCTATATAGGAGACCTATATGCCCTCTATAAGCACATATATGTACCTGAATTTGGCCTATATGCGGCATATATGCGCATATATGCGGCATATAGGTTGCATATATGTGCATATATGTTCATATAGATTCTTTCCATGTGGGGACGCATAAAACCGCGAGGGTTGGGGTTAGCCCCAAGAAAGGACTAGCTAGTGAGCTATCTGTTGCATATTGTGGCGCCACTTTTTTGCTTGGTGTTGTGAAAGTCAGCTTAAGCCAGTCCATATTCGAAAGTGCACATGCACTTTCTCTGCCAGGAGTCAGGATCCTGATCCCAGAGAAAAATGAAGCAAGAAACCGGCTGAGTCGGGGCCAGCCCCATGAAAGAACCAGCAAGATAGCAATCTGTTGCATATATGTGGGACTAATGTTTGGTGTGGTTTTGTGAAAATCAAAGTAAGCTAGTTTGTATCTGAAACTGCTCATTGCTAAAATGCAGTCGGATGCCTAAGGACAAACACTATAACAAATAATTTGCAGTGTATAGTTGCTGTTGCAGTCATAACGCATGTTTGATCTTGAGTGGTACAGGGGTGTTGGGAAGAAAAATGGCAGCACTGCATTTTGGGTGTGATATCTCCCTCCTGCTCTCTCCTGTTCCCTCCAATTACCCTGTTATCCTCCCGCTCATTGTTAATTGTGTTCACCTGGTTATTGTTGAGTTAATTAGCATTCCCCTTTTTTTAAATCTCCGTCACCCTTCACAGGCAGGTAGTCTTGGATTGTAACATCTTTCAGCTTAACAGCGCTTTGTTTTAGTTTCTTTTTCTTCCATTACCCTGAGTAGTTTATATTACTTAGTTATATGCACTTTGTTTATTTAATAAATAGGAGTCCACTGCACTTTGGTCCTCCAACCTTTCACTCACTCGGCGGCCCCATTCATTCCCGGCGCATCGACCAATCGTTACAATGGGAGAGTGCACGTAAATCCATAACGTCCAGCGGGGAAAATAAGTATTGAACATGTCAACATTTTTCTCAGCAGATATATTTCTAATGGGGCTATTGACATGAATTTTTTTTCCCAGATGTTGGTAACAACCCAAGTAATGAACACATATGAAGAAATCAAAACAAAAAGTCCATAAATTAAGTTATGTGTAATAAAATGGAATGACACAGAGAATGAGTATTGAACACATGAAGAAAAGGAGGTGCAAAAAGGCATGGAAAGCCAAGTAACCAGGTAAAATCTGTCAGTATTGAGAGTGTAATCCTGCCTAGTATCAGTGAAAATTAATATCAGCTAGTTTAGTCCCAATTGATGTCCTATAAAAAGGTTTCTCATTACCAAGGTGTCACACAAGGAGCATCTCATGATGTGTAAAAGCAAAGAGCTCTCTCAAGACCTTTGCAACATTATTGTTGCAAAACATATTGATGACATTAGTTACAGACTTCTTTCTAAACTTCTGAATGTACCAGTGAGCACCAATAATGAGGCCATAATCCTGAAGTGGAAAGAACTTCATTTCACCATAAACCGGCCATGACCAGGTGCTCCTTGCAAGAGTCAAAAGAATAATCAGAAGATTTATCCAAGAGCCAAGGACCACTTGCGAAGAGCTGCAGAAAGACCTGGAATTAGCAGGAACAGTTGTTTCAAAGAAAACAATAAGTGATGCACTCAGCCACCATGGCCTCTATGCACGCTCACCGTGCAAGACTCCATTGCTGAAGAAAGAGCATGTTGAAGCTTGTTTAAAGTTTGCTGCACAACATTTGGACAAGCCTATGAAATACTGGGAGAATACAGTCTGGTCAGATGAGACCAAAATTGAACTTTTTGGATGTCATAGCACACACCTTGTTTTGAGGACAAACGGCACTGTACATCACCCCCAAAACACCATATCAACAGTGCAGTTTGGAGGTGGGAGCATCATGGTGTGGGGCTGTTTTTCAGCATTTTTTACTGGCAGACTTCGTATAATTGAAGGATGGATGAATGGAGAAATGTACCGAGACATTTTTGGTAATAATCTGCTACCATCTACCTGTGATGGGGGTAACGTTTAGAGGACCAGGAGCGATCGAATGGGGGGTCTGAAAGTTACTCCCGCAAACGCGAGAAATAACCACTGAAATGTTCGGGGGTAAGACGCAAAGGAAAAAAAAAAAAGAAACAACCCTTTATAAAACAGGGTGAGCAACTGGACAGTCAGTGGATATCACAATGAGGAACACTGGAAATCCACAAACTCAAAATCTTCCGTCAGGACAGACTTTGAGGCGCTAGACCATTGGCTTGAGGTGCATCGGCACTTTTGAGGTGGGTAGTGCTTAACGTGGACGTAAGGGAGAGGGGAGTGAACCTGAACCCCCCCTTTATTGGATTCTAACAAAGAGAAATCTACATAAAAGATATCTAAAGCTTAGCAGCAGCCCAACTGCCTATTGAACTCAAAATACTAGCCTCCGTAAAAAAGGAGGGAGCTGGGAACTCGGGGAATCAGCTGAACGAAAGGAAAACTTCCCGGTCCCTCAATAATAAGGAAACTCGTACTCGGAGAAAAGAAAACAGAACAGGAGCTCTAAACGTTCAGCCCCCAAGAAGGGAACCTACTACAGAGCGAGAAACAAGGAAAGACCTAATTCCATGGCAATTTTATGCTCTCATGGATATACATACCACTAAAACTGGAATGAGAAGCTACAGAGTGTAGCGAACAGTAACCTCGGACAAGAACCCGTCCGTACCTTGCCAACTCAAGTGAAACACTCAAGCAGGGGGTGAAAGGCGGAACAGGCTAATATAGGTAGATTAGATTGGGCGAAATCCGACCCCGGTGTGTATCCCAGCGCGAGACACTGACACCAGCTGGACGAAATTGGAAATCGCCCACTACCCATGACACTACCAGGATGCTGAAGATGAAACGAGGGTGGACATTTCAGCAAGACAATGATCCCAAACACACAGCCAAGGAAACTCTCAATTGGTTTCAGAGAAAGAAAATAAAGCTTCTAGAATGGCCCAGTCAATCACCTGACTTGAATCCAATTGAAAATCTACAGAAAGAACTGAAGATCAGAGTTCATAGAAGAGGCCCCCGGAACCCTCAAGATTTGAAGGCAGTTTGTGTGGAAGAATGGGCTAAAATCACACCTGAGCAATGCATGTGACTAGTTTCTCCATACAGGAGGTGTCTTGAAGCTGTCATTACCAACAAAGGTTTTTCTACTGTTAAATTAATTTCAGTCAGCATGTTCAATACTTTTTCCCTGTGTTATTCCACTTTATTACACATAATTTATGGACTTATTTGTTTTGATTTCTTTGTCATTGTGGATTACGTGGGTTGTTATCGACATCTGGTGAAAATTTCATGTCAATAGCCATATTAGAAATATATTTACTGAGAAAAATGTTGACACTTTTTTTTTTTTCCAAGCTGTAACTGTACCATGAGTACGAATAAAGAGATATATATATAATTTTACCCGCTGTACATGAATACTACCCAAAGATAATTTTAGTGTAGCACTCGAGAATTGTATCAAATTAGCTGATCTGAACTGTTCAATGGTTTTGTTAGTGCCCACAATTTGAAGGGTTTTTTTTTGTTTGTTTGTTTGTTTTTGGCACATCTGTCCAAGGTAAGGAGGAATTGTTTAAGAACATCACCTAGATAGTCGTTAATGGTTTTAGTAAGTAGGCTACATGTTACCTCTTTGTTTTTAGCAATGGCAGGTAGCAAGCTGACATTAATATCTGAGAAAATGCTGCAGCAGTACACAATTCCATCTCCTTGGTGAACAAAAAATAAGACCTGCGTTACTGCCTTCAAATTCAGAGTGCTCCGTGGACACTGATGTGCTCCGGTCCCCCAGACAGATCAATATATGAATGGAATACATATGAGACAAATACTTGAGACTAGCACTCATGTATTGATAGCCAGCGATCCAAATCCTCGCACTACCTGGGTGTTCAAGAAAATAGGCATAGCTTCAAATTTGTCGTTGTTGGATTGTTGCTTGTATTTTTAGCTGCTAGTTCAAATACATGCATTATCAAAGTGATTCAGCCGGCCACTAGCGGAAGCCTACAGTGTTAAGTTTGTTGGGATTTCTGGGCTAGTGCTCAAGTTCAAAAGTTTTAATGATGAGAGTTAAAGTAATCAGAAAATTTGCCTTACTTTCCTTCATGATAAATGTAGTGCCCTCAACTTCTTTTAAATAATATCAGCTGTGTGCAGGTTCATCCAGACCAGTAACATAGTGATTTCGTTTCAGGTACTCATAATTCACAATTCATCTCTTCGTGCCCACCAGCTGCAATTTGCATATCATCAGAGTCCTGTGGTTGCGAACAAGCTATTCAGAGCATTTTTCATACATAGAGCATTAAGGCTGGTCAGGGTCTAGTCAGGAGATTACTAAGGCAGGGCAAACCTTAGTCGTATTTCAAATGTGGCAGTGGCTAAGCCAATTATTTATTTATTTTTTTCAATTGTGTTTTGATTGATAGTTTTCTACCATCAGTAAGGGTTCTGATTGCTGCCTTGCTAAGGTCGGACTCGACTTATAATGAATTTATTGATTCACTTTCTTTGCCAGATTAGAGATTATGACATTAGTTCCACTCATAAACATGTTTTCTTGTACATGATGTAGCCACAAAATATTACAAAATAAGTATATTGCTATGTTTTCCAAACAGTAAGCCTGGGGTTACCACAGTCGTTAAAGAAGCCATTATTAGAAAGACGGCAACCTTTATCCATAAAGACAAAAGTCAGGTTAAAGCTGCACAGAGAGATTTGAGGTGCACAATCAGGTAGGGAAAGGGAGTGTAGAGGGAGAAAGTGGATGGTCATGCAACAGTAATTCAAGGGCTCTCTAAAAAGGCAGGAAAACAATTTGAGCGATCGCCAATAAAAAAAAACCAAAACAAAACAAAAAAAAACCCAGATGTGGCTTTTTCGCTGAAATTTCTTACGCTTCCAGGACTGCCACACTTCCGGTGCACGGCTTGCGTAGTGGCATGACAACAACAATTCAGTTATACTTGAGAAACTGCAAACGATATAAACGCTAAAATCAAGCCAAGAAAAAGTACTGGATGCATGAAGAATTAATACGGGTTCTATGTTCGGTACCGTATGGCCAAGTATCCGTAACCATGCAATCTAACACAACTTTCCCCCTACAGCTATGCGAGACCAGACTTGGCCACCAAACTATCCCATAAAGCATCGGACTTGGGGCTTGATTGCAACATCCAGTTATTTTTTTCATATTGGCGATCGCTTGAATTACTGGCTATGGTGCTTTCAGTGAAGGTCTGGACAGGGACATTTATCTAAAAGAGGCAAATGAATTCCTTGCCTAGTTTGATGAGCATGAATTTGAGTAGCTCATATGCATGTTTATAGCAGCTTATCAGAGAAAAACCTGGATGTCACTCGTCCACCTATTGTTATCACTACGATGTAGACAGCCATCAATTAACGCAACTCAAAGCCAGCAAAGCAATAGAGCCAGTTGGTGTCCTTGCGTGGTCGGTATCCTTCAACTTAAAGGGCATATCCTGGCTGATTTAAAACGTAAAATGCACACAATTTTGAGATACTATATGGCATTTTTAGTCACTTTACGCATTTTAACTAATATAACACATCGGTCAGTGTCAGATATACCTGGTTTAATATCAATATTTTAGGCAGAATTCGTCTGGCGCAAAAAAGCTTGCGATCTGAATCTCCCAGCGGAAATGACTTTCTCTGACGTCACGTGAGGTTCCCGCAGCCTACAGATGGGGCTGGTCATTCTGTTGATAGTGGATATACTAGAAGGTTGTGTAATTGTTTATGGTTTTATTTTTGCGATTTTGGGCATTATTTGAAGTATTTGAAGTATTCCGAGACAATATCATGGACAGATGGCGATTCCATATCAGATACACTGCTGTTTAGCAGCAATCGGTTAATGTCGGTGACCGCGCACTGATCCATGCAGGCACTGGGTCTCCCAGCGCCTTGGATATGGGGGAACCGCAGGTGACGTCACTAATCTGGATCAATATGGCTAAGGACTCCCTGGGGATTTTTCCAGACGCTTCTGGAAATTTTCAAAAATTGTTCTATACACGGACCACCCTTGGCGAAATAACCATTAGGATTTCGTGTATAATGGCACAATCTTTTAGACAAAAAAAGACGAATTTAGTCCAGGATATGCGCTTTAAGGTTTGTACTGACTACTTGGGTGAAGTGTTCTACACCATCTTTACCTCTCACTGTGTCCAAAAAGTCATGTGGAAGATATCATGTATAGTTTCTCTTCCCAAGAAACCCAACGCTGGGGATCTCAAAGTTCTCTCAGCATTAACATCACAAATTCTGAAATGTTTTGAAAGGGCAGTGTTACAACCCCTAGTCAAACAGTTTTCTGAATTCCTAGATTCCTGGAAATTTGCTTCCCGAGAGAAACTTGGTGCAGATGATGCCCTACTATTCAAGCTGCACAACATAGCCAGTTTTGCAAGGATCATGTTTTTCTTATTTTTCTTGTGCCCTTAGCACAATTCAGTCTCATCTTCTGGCAAACTTACTTTTTAATCACAGTTTACACACCTCGACCATTGCCTGGATTATGGAGAAGTTAATATCCTGACCTCTGTTGGTTAGAATTAAGAGCAAGGTCTCAAATTATTTTAACAATGGCAGGTGCGCTACAAAGCACTGCTTCATTCTCTTGTCTGTTCACACTGTACACAGACAACCATAGGCACAGTCACAAGTCCTGTTATTTTCTGATAACTGTGTCCTTATTGGCCTCATACAGTATCTATTGGTATTGACCTGGCCTATAAAAGTGAGATTGACAGCTTTATCTGCTTTTGCGACATTAACTACCTGAACCTAAACATATGAAAAATCAAGGAACTGGGCATTGATTTTATGAAAAAAGATGGCGGATGTTACCACTGTAGCGATGAAAGGTCTTCAGCAAGACATTGTTCAGGCCTAGAAATATCTGCGTGTCCATTTCTAATATTCTAACTGCAAAAGCCCAGCCCAGGTTGTTTTTTTTTCTCAGGAAACACCGGTCCTTTGATCAAAGCAGGCAATTCATACATGTCTTTTATCAGAGCATTATAGAGAATGTCCTGTTTCATGTGGTGGTCTACTGGAGGGGAAACTGTTATGCTGATGGCAGGAACGGGACTACCAAATAAAAAATGGCAGAATCAATAATTGGCTCAACGCCGGATTCGTCGGAAGTCACCTCAGAAATTAGAACCAAAAACAAGCGGAGGTCTGTAATGTAGCATGCCGGTCATTCACTGCATGGTATCAGAAGTGGCCTCAGAAATGACATTTCCTTTAGTTACTGGCTGCTTATGCTGAAGTGTTGTACAGAGACTGAAAAAGTGCCTGAAAAGGTCTGATACTTCATGAAATGACATAGCTGAGGTGTATGCTGGTGTGTGAGGAATAATATCAGGTATACTATATACTTGATGACTTGTACAGTGATGATTGTTTTATTCTTTCTATACTGAATTTGTCCATATACTGCAAAACTACTGCACTTTTTAATTATACTTCTCACGGGGTTTGTGTATATAAATGTATACATGTGTGTATGTACTTCTGTATGTGTAGATATTCAAATTTTATTTTTGAAATGCATATTTGCTGTTGTGACTTTCAGTTTTGTGTTGTGCTGGGGTACGGTGTAATGGCTGGTAGAATACGGAGGCCAAGTGCAACGACCAGAGAGAAAGTGAGCAGCACGGACACAGTACAAACACAGAGAATAATACAGACCAAACGAAAGTACTCGCGCTTCCAAAGGACGTATAATTGTCCGAACCACGGAAACAAAGCAAGATAGAAAAAGGGAGAAGAAACTCCAATAATTAGAAGATAGAAAGTCATACAAAACCTGACTACAGATATCTGCGGCTATAGTGCTTAGCTACAAACAGACACTCTAGCAAGGAGGCGTGGAGAACATCCGGCTTATATAGAGTCCGGGGAAGCGCTGCCCCAGTTCAATCAGCCAGCTGGGTAAAGAATCCGATTGAACAGGAATTTGATATCGTCCCGGGACGAGAGCCACAAAGAAAAGTCCAAAACACACACAAACATCCAGAACCATGACAGGACCCCCTCCGCTGCTGGAGACCAAGCAAATGACGAGGAGGAATTCCTCTTAGAAAGCGCAATGATGGGGGCAGCCACAGCGCTAAAATTGCGAATAAACCTCCTATAAAAATTAGCAAAGCCCAAAAATCGTTGAACCTCCTTAACATTCTGAGGGCAGGCCAATTCCTAACCGGTGCCACCTTGTCGGGGAATAGTTTGATCTAACAATCGTAATCACGATGCGAAGGCAAAGACGAAGCTCGTTGTTTGCCAAAATCCTCCGCGAGATCAACATAATCATCTGAAACGTTAGGAGGTAAACCAGGGTTCAGCGCGGCTCCTCCACACCAATCTTGTTCAGAACCTGACGCCTCCCCCATGGGTTGAAATTCGGGGCGACTTGCCAGAATCTCACTACAGTGAGACCTACAGTCAGAGCCCCACTGGACGATTGGGTTATTTTGACTGCCCCAAAAGATCTGTGGCCTATGCTTAAGCAACCACGAATGACCTAAAACCACAGGACAAACCAGGGAATTGATTAAGAAAAAATGAGTTTTCTCTGAATGACCACCAATAGGGATAAACATAGTCAAAAAATCAGAGACCTCGGTTATAAGCCCATCTCCCAACGGTCGACCATCCAAAGCTTTGATTTAGTGTGAATGCCCACTCCGCATCCATAAAACAATCAACAGCCCCCGAATCCAAAAAGGCTGTAACCCATATTCTCCTTTTCCCCATAGTCAACTGAAATAAAAGTTCGAACGGGAGATTGGGTCTGTCCCTCTAGCGCCCCCCCTACCGCCAGAGGGGCTTCCCGTCTCCCTTTAAGCTCGGGGCAACTTGGACGGTTATGTCCTGGTTCGCTACAATGATGACAAATTATTTGTCTGTGAACAGGCTTACAAGCCCGGCTCTCATATGAGCCATCAACCTGCATGGGCTCACTAGAACTGGGCATTTCAGTGGGCGGAGTCGGGGCCTTATGCGTTGTGAGGGCCCAGCCTGTAAGTAGTGCCACACATGCCAACACACAGGCAAACAAAGACCAAGGGGCATGGTGTTAGACGGGCGGTACTACCCAAGAGCAGCACCTTAGGAAACTCCGCCCCTCCCAGGTGTCTCCAGTTGTCTCTAGACAGGTGCACTGAGTCAGACTGGCAATTAGCAGTCTTTTTAAACCCAGCACAATTGACTTAAGACAGACTGACTTGAGACCCGGAAGAGTGAGGACCAAACAAATTCTAAGCCAGTCTCAAGTTGAGAGACATCATTCGAAAGGTGAATTGGGGGGTACTGCCAGAGGTGAAGATTGGAACCCATGAGACAAGGACTGAAGACATCAAAGGAAGCCACAGCGCAGCTCTGTATGCGAGGTCAGTGACAGCGTTCTCAACCCCCACAAACATGGCCTGTCCGCCACTCTCTCTCTCTCGCCTCAGGAAGGGCCAGATGGAGCCGGGCACCCCCTACCAACCTGTTGAAGATTTGAGTTGCCTTCTTATCCCCGTTTCCCCATGAACACCCCCCCCCCACCCCGTTTTCTACAATAAACTTTGAGTTTATTTCACTGCAACCCCTGCTTCTGTCTGCTCTTTTCCAATTGGTCAGCCCACTGCTCAGTCTCAAAGGGACCAGGCGCCCACAGCGTGTTGTAAGGAACATTAAGCCTGTTGCTATCAAGAGCCAATGCAGTATGTTTCTCCTTGTTTGGTTCGTGGTTGCGATTATCAACTCGCACCACAGTACGAACTAACGAATCTAAAGAAACGCAAGGCTCTACTGTAGCCAGAGCGTCCTTAACTTCCTCAGCCAAAGCGTGAACAAAGACTGTCATAAGAGGTGCTTCTCGCAACCCTGTCTCTGTGGCTAAGGACTGAAACAAGATAGAAAAATCAGCGACGCTCTCAGCGCCCTGCTTCAAATGCAATAGACGCGTAGCTGCGTCCTGACCATAAACATCCTGATCAAAAACATTATTCATTTCTCTCACGAGAGTTTCCACTGAATTTACTACCGGCGATCTAACTCGAATAAGTGGCCCCACCCAAGTGAGAGCTGTGCCAGTCAATAGTGATAAAATAAACGAAACCCGTGATTCTTCATTCGAGAACCGTGAGGGTTGCGCTTTAAAAAATATTTCACATTGAGCAATGAAATCTTTACATTTTTCTGCCTCGCCTTCATATCTTGGGGGTAACTGGAGTTTAGGCTCTCGGAAGGTGTACTGATTGTGCTTGTGAAACACTTTGTGTAATCTGAGCAGACAATGTTCTAATACACTCGGAGAGAGTTATTAAAAGGCTTTTCTGTCTCTCCATAGCATTCTTCTGAAGGCGAATTCTCTCAGTCAGCTCTGCCGGCCGACTGTCCAAGCTAGAAAGACCCTGGCCATACGCAGTAAGGACAGACTGCTGATCAGCAACAATGCTCTCTAGCGTAGCCGCTGCTGGCGACTCCATGTCTGGCTAGAGTGTGCTGTAATGGCCAGTAGAATACGGAGGCCAAGGGCAATGACCAAAGAGAAAGACAGTAGCACGGACACAGTACAAACACAGAGAATAATACAGACCAAACAAAAGTACTCGCGCTTCCAAAGGACGTATAATAGTCCAAACCACGGAAGCAAAGCAAGATAGAAAAAGGGAGAAGAAACTCCAATAATTAGAAGATAGAAAGTCATACAAAACCTGACTACAGATATCTTCGGCTATAGTGCTTAGCTACAAACAGACACTCTAGAGTCTGGGGAAGCGCCGCCCCAGTTCAATCAGCCAGCTGGGTAAAGAATCCGATTGAACAGGAATTTGATATCGTCCCGGGACGAGAGCCACAGAGAAAAGTCCAAAACACACGCACAAATATCCAGAACCATAACATAGGGTGGGGAAAGATGTCTCTCTTTCAGGGAGTAAGTAAGTTCTATCTTATCTGTTATCTTTTACTGATATGAATTCATGCTTGGGAAAATATAGTGACTGTGTCTTATAGTGGCATTTACATAAAAAGTAGTACTGCATGTGTAACTTCTGAGATCAAACCAAAATATTTACATAAAAAGCAATGCTGCTTGTATAACTTTTGAGATCAAACCAAAATGGGTGTTTTCTTCAAAGCCATCACAGAGTATGGCCAAGTCCTATATTGAATTCCTTTTCTCAGGTCAGATGAATTTACATGTAAATAACCGATGGAATACGTTTGAAGGTTTGGTTTAATCAAAATGTCTGAAAGGGAAGAGTTAACTCTGCTGCATAAGAAGCATGACTGCAGGCAGGTTTAATTTGTGGTGCACAGCAGTGTCAGTATGCAGTAGGAGTGCTGTAATATACAGTGCTGTGAAAAAGTATTTTCCCCCTTCCACATTTCTTATTTTTTTTGTGTAGTTGTCACACTTAAAAGTTTCAGATCATCAAACAAATTTTAATATTAGACAAACGCAAGATGCAGTTTTAAAATGATGATTTCATTTATTGAGGGAAAAAGCTACCCAAACCTACCTGGCCCTATGTGAAAAAGTAATTGCCCCCTAAACCTAATAACTGGTTGTGCCACCCTCGGTGACAACAACTGTAATCATGCATTTGCAATAACTGGCAAGGAGTCTCTCACATCACTGTGGAGGAATTTTGGCCCACTCCTCTTTGCAGAATTGTTTTAATTCAGCCACATTGGAGGGTTTTCTAGTATGAACAGCCTGTTTCAGGTCATGCCACAGCATCTCAGTCGGATTTAAGTCCAGACTTTGACTAGGCCACTCCAAAACTTCCATTTGTTTTTTTAAAGCCTTTCAGAGGTGGACTTGTTGGTGTGTTTTGGAACATTGTCCTGCTGCATAACCCAAGTGCGCTTGAGCTTGAGGTCACGAACTGATTGTCAGACATTCTCCTTCAGGATTTCTGGAAGAGAGCAGAATTCATGGTTCCATCAATTACAGCAAGTCGTCCAGGTCCTGAAGCAGCAAAGCAGCCCCAAACCATCACACAACCACCACCATGTTTGGCTGTTGGTATGATGTTCTTTTTATGAAATTCTGTATTAGTTTTACACCAGATGGAACGGGACGCACGCCTTCCAAAAAGTTCAACTTTTGTCTGTCAGTCCACAAAATATTTTCCCAGAAGTCTTGGGGATCATCAAGATGTTTTTTGGCAAATGTGAGATGAGCCTTTCAGTTCTTTTTGGTCAGCAGTGGTTTTCGTCTTGGAACTTTCCCATGGATGCCATTTTTGCCCAGTCTCTTTCTTATTGTTGAATCATGAACACTGACCTTAACGGAGGCAAGTGAGGCCTGCAGTTCTTTAGATGTTGTTCTGGGTTCTTTTGTGACCTCCTGGATGAGTCGTTGATGCGGTTTTGGAGTAATTCTGGTAGGCCGGCCACTCCTGGGAAGGTTCACCGTTATTCCAAGTTTTCTCCATTTGTGGATAATGGCTCTCACCGTGGTTCGCTGGAGTCCCAAAGCCTTAGAAATGGCTTTGTAACCCTTTCCAGACTGATAGATGTCAATGGCTTATCTGTTCTTGAATGTCTTTAGATCACGACATGAAGTGTTGCTTTTTGAGATCTTTTAGCCTACTTCACTTTGTCAGACAGGTTCTATTTAAGTAATTTCTTGATTCAACAGATCTGGCAGTAATCAGGCCTGGGTGTGGCTGGTGAAACTGAACTCAAAAAATGTGGTTAATCACAGTTAATTCATGATTTAACAAGGGGGGAAATTACTTTTTCATATACAGCCAGGTAGGTTTGGATAGCTTTTTTCCCTTAATCAATGAAATCATTGTTTAAAAACTGCATTTTGTATTTACTCGGGTTATTGTTGTTGAATATCAAAATTTGTTTGATCTGAAACATTTAACTGTGACAAATATGCTAAAAAAGAAATCAGGAAGGGGGTAAATACTTTTTCACAGGACTGTACGTAATGAACCTCAAATCATTTCACAAACCAAAGTAGTAAATAGACTAAGTGACATCACTGGAGCAGTCGCTAACATGTAGATTCTATCTTCATACTAATAGAGAATTTGGCCAGTTGCATATTAATACAACTCCATTTCCAGAAAAGTTGGGAAGCCTGGTAAAAATGTAAATAAAAATCGAATGCAATGATTTGCAAATAATTTAAACCTATATTTAATTGAAAATAGTGCAAAGACAACATATCAAAAGTTGAAACTTAGAAATTTTATTGTTTTTTTGAACAATATTTGCTCAATTTGAATTTCATGACTGCAACATGTTTCAAGAAAGTTGGGACAGGGGGAATATTTACCACTGTGTTGCATCACCTTTTCTTTTAACAATACTTTGAAAGACTTTTGGAATTGAGCTGACCAACTGCTATAGTTTTGGAAGCAAAATGTTTTCCTATTCTTGCTTGATACAGGCTTTCAGATGATCAACACTTCGCTGACTCCTTTGTCATATTTTTTTTCTCCAAAATATCTTCAGTGGGTGACAGGTCTGGTCTGCAGGCCAGTTAAGCACCCAGCCTCTTTTATTACTGTGCCATGTTGTTGCTATACTTGCAGAATGTTGTGTTTGACATTGTTTTGCTGAAATAAACAAGGCCTTCCCTGTCAAAGATGTCTGGATGGCAGTATATGAAACTCCCAAACCTGTATATATTGTTTGGCATTAATGGTGTCTTTGGTGCAAATGTGCAAGTTACCCATGCCATGTGCAATAATGCACCCCCATACTATAATGTATGTTGGCTTTTGAACTGTGCACTGATAACATGCTGGATGGTCCCTCTCCTCTTTAGCCTGGAGGACGCAGTGTCCATAATTTCCCAAAACAATTTCACATTTTTGATTGGTCAGACCAGAGAACAAAGTTTCCCACTTTGCCTGAGTCCATCTTAAATGAACTCGGGCCAGGTGAAGGCCATAGCATTTCTGGATCTTGGTTTAATATTTGCATGGCAGAGTTTGAACTTGCCTTTGTGGATACAGGGACAAATGGTGTTCACTAAAAATGGTTTTCTGAAGGGTTACTGAGCCAATGCAGTGATTTCCACTTCAGAATCCCGTCTGTTTTGAAGGCAGTGCTACCTGAGGGCCTGAAGATCATGGCCATTCAATATTTATTTTTGGCCTTGTCCCTTGTATACAGAATTCTCTGGATGCTCTGAATCTTTTGATAATATTATATCCTGTAAAGGATGAAATCCAATCCAATTTTGAAATACAATTTTTCGTTGAGAGATGTTATTATGAATTGTTGAACTATTTGCCCATGGAGTCTTTCCCCGAGTGGTGAAGCTATTGCCATCTTTATGTCTGAAAGACTTTTTTAAACTCAATCATGTTACTGACCTGTTGCCAATTAACCTAATTTTCAGTGAGATGTTCCATCAGGTGTATTTTTTTGACATCATTCAACTTTTCCAGTCTTTTGTGGTCCCGGTTCCAAGTTTTTTTTTAAATGTGTTGCCAGCATCAAATGCAAAATGGGCAGGTGTTTTTCAAAAAACAATAAATTTTCTCAGTTTCAACATTTAATATGTTGTCTTTGCACTATTTTCAATTAAATATAGGGTTTAAATCATTTGCAAATCATTGTGTCTGGTTTTCATTTACATTTTACTCACTGTCCCAACTTTTCTGGAAATGGGTTATATGATGGAAGATGATAAAATGGTGATGTTTTGTGTAATTTTTATGATATAGCTGTATGACTTACTGAGGTGGAAGGTGTGGGGCACTGGATCTATCACCATGTACCTATAGGTACATCTGAAAAATCCTGCATAAATATAAACCATTGGCATTAATATGGGTAATAATATGAATCTGTTCTCCTCATTGCTGCTCTTATGGAAAGACTTTACGCACAAGCCATGGAAAATAGCCCCAGTCCTTGGAGTGTCCCACTACTTTTGGCCCTGCAGGGTACTCTTGCTTTGTTTGGATGGGGCCTATGAAAGCAGCTGCCACCAGGCTGTGGGGAGTAGATTTGTGGGTGTTTGGGTAGAGACTCATCAGGTAAACACAGCTCTCTGAAGTGATCAGAGCAAAGCAAGTCAGTCAGGTGCAACCAGGAGGTGTGGTTGTTAATCTAGCTTCCCATGGGGCTCCCACTATATCATAAAAACATGAGGTAATTTAATTCAAATATGCAGCTACCAGAATAAATTAATCACGGCAGTGAAGAGCAACCCCACCAGGAACCCCCCCCACCCCTTCCCCTCTGAACCATCATGAGAAGCCCCTGCTCTTCGAGGACTTTAATTCCACAGTGTAAAAAATCTCTGTGAACTTCTTGAATCATTTCAGTTACTGAGCCACAAAAGTAAGCCTGACAATATTCAACCCTTTCAAGAGTATCAGCGCGAACGTGATTGGATTTTTCTTAATGGGGCATTAAAATTTTGATGAAGCAGAATCAATACTGGAAACTCAAAGCAACACAGACTTACGCTGACAAAACAGTAAAAAAAAAAAAAAAAAAAGTACCCTTCTATAGCAGTAAAATATATTAGATTGAAAAGCAAAAAACTATTCTTCAAATGGTTCATTTTTGCATTTAAAATAGCATGGAGGGGGAGAAGACACCTTTTAAGTCCCTTTTAATGTTATTGAAGGACCAATCACACCTAAGAGTTTAGCAACTGAAGGACCAATCACATGCGAGAGTACAACTCCAGGTGCCATATCATAGGTGGGGCCACCAAACTTGTACTTAATTTTGAGAAGAGTTTTCTTTACAATACAAAACCCTTCTTAGTGCTACTATTCAGCTGCAATGCATGACAGGATCATGGCAGAGAAATAATCAAATACGTTCACCAATCTCATGAAACACAACAGATGGTCTGATCTTTGGACATAATTATGCATAAAGTATGAAGCAATGAAGATGGGAGCCAAAAGGTGAGGCTTTCTGGTCGCTAAAAAAAAAAAAAAAAAACACATAGATGGTACTATACAGAAGTTTTAGGCATCCTCAAATTTATTTGAATTTGGTCTAAGATATTTATTTTTTATTTTCCACATCAAAGTTGCTCAAGATAAAATGTAGATTTTGGGTACCAAATATTAATTTTAAAAATGTACAAATTATATTTGCATTTCATTAAAGACGACTAATCTGATCTCGACATCATCATGGCTGTCTGGGATTACACTGAGAGACAGAAGCAATGAATATTAGGGTTGTCACGCCAAATGTTGATTTGATTTAGGCTTCAACAATTCATGCCTCTTTATGGTAAATTTTTCAATATAAAAAAATCTCTCATTTCGTAGTTTTGGAAGCATCTTTACCTCAGTGAATAGTTTTAAATGTGCCTATAACTTTGAACAGTACTATATATATATATATATTTTTTTTTTTAATCTTTTCACTTAAAGTACTATTACTTGCCAATTTCTTGGTTTTGGTCATTTCTAATACTCAATTCACTTTTAGTACTTTTCAGTTTCAAATCACTGTGACTAAATGAATCAGGTTATTTAATTGAACTGTCAAATGGTTTCAGTGGAGCAGTTTCAATTACTCAGGTTTGATTCACACTGTATAATTGAAGAGCCCAGTGCTAAAAGTACTTAAGTCACATTTTCACACGCTGTAAGGTAAGGGTGGGGAAACGTCCTTTATAGTTACTGAGGTCAATTTCCACAATTAGTGTAATTTCAGAGATAGGGTCTTCAATTAGATCAATTTTATTGATCTATTATATATTCAGACCCTTTTTTTCTCAAAATAGACATTTATGACTAAAGTACTTTTAGGACCAGGGTCTTCAATTAAGCAGTAATATCTTTGGTGAAGACCTCAGATCAAAACATTAATTTGCAGTCCATCTAGGGGTAATTTTTGATCATACTCTTTCATGAAAAGACTATGTCAGGCCTCATGAGAAGTTCTCATTGAGATCTACCTTTTTTTTCACCCAACCCCTGTGTACATTGATAATCATCACTACATTTAACTCTCTTAGTAGTTGATTTTCTTCCAACAATATAATACCACTCAAAACTTTTTTTTTTTTTTTACAAATAAACTAAAAAACTACTGTGATGTAACAACAGTTCCTCTTAAAGTAAAATAACACACATTTTTTATTAACTGTTTATTCACCAAATCTGTGGTTACAATAAAGACTTCAGCAAGCATATGAATAATGTTGCTCTGCCAATAAGCCAATAGTGACAGAAATATCTTTTGAGCTGGAGAGGGTTAAGGTATTGACATATATCTATGTAGATACGTTTTCTGTGAATATTTACTGATTGACGGGAATTTAGAATCATGAGAAGGTCATTGAAATATATTTCATTGCTTCATTCGTTGTTCATTTTGAGGCAAACTATTGTCATGCATTGCTGTATTATATTTTTAATTTGAAACATCTGTGCCCTCTCATCCCCTCCAAGGCTATATAGTCAAACTGTCCACTCACCCTTTCCATGTATAATATACGCACCGCCCACTCATCCTCTTCATGGACAATATACTCAAACTGCCCATGCATTGCCCACACTGTATGTATAATGTATATTGCCCACACTGCCCAATCATCCCCTCTATGGATAATGCACACATTGCCCACTCATCGTCTCTAGGCATAATGCACATTGTCTGCTCGTTCCCTCCATGTATAATACCCACACTGCCCAATTATCCCCTCCATGTATAATACACATGCTGTCTACTTATCCCTACCATGGATTATGCACATGTTGCCGCTCATGCCCTCCAAATATAATACACACACCGCCCACTAATCCCCTCTAAATATAATACACACAGCCCACTCATCTCCTCCATATATAATACACACAGCCCACTCATCTCCTCCATATATAATACACACAGCCCACTCATCTTCTCCATGTGTAATAAACACACAGGCCACTCATCCTCTCCATCTATAATACACAATCTGCCCACTCATCCCCTCCATATATAAAATACACTCGGCACACTCATCTCCCGCATGGATTATATACTCAAACAGCCCACTCATGGCCTACATGCATAATACACACACTGACCACTCATCCCCTCCATGGATAATACACACACGACCCACTCATCCCCTCAATGTCTAGTACATGCACAGCCCACTCAGCCCCTCCACGCCTAATACACACACTGCCCAGTCATCCCCTCCATGGATAATACACACACTGCCAACTCATCCCCTTCATTAGTAATACACACACTGCCCACTTATGTCTCCTTGTAAATACATACACTGCCCACTAATCCCCCATCATGTATAATGCACACACTGTCCTCTCACCCCTTCCATGTATTATACACACACTGCTCACTCATCAGCTCCGTGTACAATATACACACTGCCCACTCATTCCCTCCATGGATCATACACACACAGCCAAATCATCCTCTCCATATATAATACACACACTGCCCACTTATCCCCTTCCATCTATAATACACAAGCCCCTCCATGTATAAAATGCACACAGCCCACTCTTCCCCCTCACAAATTATATACTCAAACTGCCCACTCATTGCCTCCATTAATAATACACACACTGCTCACTCATCCCCTCTTTGTATAGTACACACAATGCCCACTCTTTATCTCCAGGTATAGCACACAACTTCCCACTTACTGCACACTCTGGTCACTCATGTCTCCCTTTATAATACATATACTGCTCACTCATCCCCCACCATGAATAATCATGCAATTTCCACTCATCCCCTGCATGTATAATACACACACTACCCACTCATTCCCTCTTGTATTATACACATGATGCCTACTCATACCCTCCTTGTATAATACAGACACACAACCCGCTCATGACATCTATGAATAATGCACACACTGCCCACTAAACCCCTCCATGGATAATCCACACACTGCCCACTCATCACCTTTATGTATAAAACACACACTGCCCACTTCTCTCCCTTTAAGTATAATACACAGAATTTCCACTCATCCCCTTCATGGACAATACACACACTGCCCACTCATCCCCTAAATGTATAATACACACACTGCCCACTCATACCCTCCATGTATAAAAATATGCTCTGCCTACTTACCCCCTCCATGCGTAATACAAACACGGCCCACTCATCCTTTCTACGGATAATACACACACACACACTACTGAACCTCTGAACGGAGGCCATGGTTTGAGTCTGGATTGCATGTTCCATGTGCATAAGAAGGAAACCCCCCCCCTCCTTTTCACTCCGATCCCAACAGCCCCCAACCTCTCCCTCACACACCCCCTCCAGACTCAGCTCAGCACAGCGGATAACAGCTGCTGTTCATTATGAGGAAACACCAAAGCCTGTCTGCTCAATAACATATACACACGCACACATTCGCGCACACACACATGCACACTCCTCTTTTAGCAGCGTGGTGTAAGAGACAAAAAGCAGTGTCTGATCCCATTATTCAGTGACTGAACAACGAGATCTCCGTGCAGAATGGAGTGTGCCCACCCCCCGGCCCCTAAAATAGCCCCCACGCCCCGTCTCTTTTTGTTTCAACAAGAGCACTGCAGCTGCTCCGATACAGCCCAGCAAACACACACACACACACGCACACGCTCGCTCATAGATCCCGGCCACACGCCGCCAGCTCACTTAGACAAAGGGGCTTTCTGTAAAACACGGCCGGCATGAATAGAGTCAGGGAGGCGGATAGCACGGTGGTTTCAGTGGCCGCCATCGATACGCACATCCCCCCTCTCGCTCCGACGGACACAAAACGCATCAATACAGCTGCCCTGCTCCTCGAGCTGGAGGGAGCGCGGAGGGAGAAAACGCGACAGAAACACAGCACCCCCCATCCATCCCAATCCCGCTCATCTCCGCGCGAGAGACCAAGCAGCTTACCTGAGTAGCAGCCTGGCATGCTCCCCTGATCCCCTCCGTCCTGAGCTGCGAACCCTACTGACACCCCACACACCCCATCTCCATTTCGCTGACAGACCGGTGCCTGACCCTGAGCCCCAAATCTCCGGCTGCCTGGATGCTTCACTGGCTGCTTGCTGTTCCCTAGCCCATGATGTCATCCTGCCGGCTCTGCCCATTGGCTGACAGTAGACCTGATAATAATGCTACCAGTGCTGGGGAAGAAGCAGGCAGGGTTGGTCTTTTGTTTTGCGGCCGAGCACTGTAGACCCTCTCACTGAAGAAGGAGGACGAATTTGTTTTGTCTCTCTTGCCATTTCTCGCTATCTACCTCTAACCTTCTATTTTTTCTCTCCCTCCCTCAGTCCTCTCTCAGTCCGTCTTTCTCTCTCCTTTCTTTCTTTCTTTGTGTCTTGTTTTTTTCTGTGTTACAGGTCACAGATTTATGCAATTGTGTCTGCCAGGATCACGTTTGTCAAGGTGGATACACAATAAGCAAGCAGCACAATAAATATGAACTAACTATAATTCAACTATTGACAGCTTGGCTCTGTTCTGAGAGCTGCATGAATCTCCAAATGGAAAGAACAGAGCTGTGCAACATTGACATCAATGTTACGACATAGCTGTAGTAAGAAAAGACAAGGCAACAATTTTGAACATTCAGTGATAGAGTAAACTAAACAGTTAAGAAAGTGTAGCAAACTGAGGTGGAGCTGGGGTCGCAGTGGGGCTGCAATAAAAACACTTCAACAGGATAGTTTGTGGCATTGAGAGCCTAAACAGACTGCATGATTTGGTTGTGATGAATAGGCAGTCTGAATTTGTGTGGACATAGTCAGCTGAGTAGTGGGCTGTTCTGTGGCGGTATGATTGACTGGTTGTCGGCTTCTCAGCGCAGTTGAGTGTGTGTCCTGTCAGATCTGCGCAGCGTGCAGAAGCTCCATTAGCTTATCAGCACTGAATTCTCAGTTGAAGGCTCATAGCATGTCTAAAAAACAAAGATTAACTACGCCAAGGCAGCACAATCCAAATCTTCATGAGTGGGAGCAAATTTGAGTTATAGCGTGTCATAGGATTTCAAGATGCCTGCCGTGGCGGCCATATTGTTTCACTGATTGCGGTGAAAATCAATAGGGTTCATCCTCGAGGTAATAGCAATCCACCCACAAAATTTCAGACAAATCCATGCAGTACTTTTTGAGTTATGTTGTTCACAAACAGACAGAAAAACAAACAAACAAACAAACAAACAGGGGCGAAAACATAACCTCTGCCCCCACTTCGTTGGCGGAGGTAAAAATCACAAGCTTTGTTAAATGTAAGTCTATAGTTTTATATTTAGCATATGAAGGCTATACAATTACTTTTATAAATCTGAAATGTTATATGTCTTGAACAATATGACCAAAGCTAATCAGAACAGCTCTGGCTGAAGTGTCAGAGAATATGAATAGGTTTTTAAATCATATTGTCTTTGTACATTATGGGTCATGGCCTTCCCCATAAGATATTTCTCTGTACTGAAACTTAGGATTGGGCGGAGAAGTCAAACCAAATTCTTTCTGCTTGTCCTGATTTGCTTATGATGTCATTCTTATCCTTGCTCTCCTGTGATTGGCTGGGCTGTTCAGCATCTGCACACATTTCACTGCCTGAGGTGCGGACCTATCAGAGTTGCTCTGAATCATGGCTGGTTGTCGTGACAACCCCTCTAATGTCATTTCCCCTGTCAGGAGTAATGTGTGAGACTGTTTTATAAATGGGGGTTTAGAGCCTACAGCTGACACATTATAAGGGGCTGAATGCAAACCCTATGACAGCATTGCATGTGCAGGGGAAACATACACTATCCTTCTTTACCTGCCGCTCCAGGTCAAGTATGGGCAATCTCATTTTTAAAAAAGTTTTTTTTAAAAGCGTTGATGTATTTGTTTTGCTGTGCTGTATTGACATCACTCCTCGAATAAAAGTCATTTACTCGGGGAGTGCTCCTGAATCAGAATAGCCATACGTTTAACAGGTGATTATTTTTTAGTGAACATGTTATGCTGCTTTTGATCATATTAAACCAATTGCTTCCCTTCCTTAACCTGAATAACAAAAATCATTCTGATAAGTATTCAGCTTGACCAGTTAATTAATATTTAATAGACTGAAATCCCAAAGGGAACAAGCAGCCTCTGATGAAACACAGCAGTGTGACTCAGGGGCTCCAAGTACCTGTCTGCATAAAAATGAAGTGTGCAGTATATACCATACTAACAGCGCCTTTTCAAATTAGAATCAGAAGGGATATGTACATTCACACAAATACAATTACTGGATTGTCAGTATGTGTGAAACATAGGCTTCTTTGTACTCAGAATAATGCCCTCAAGTCAAATTTATGTCTATGCTGTTGTTAAATGAGGAGCAGCCTGACCAGTGCGTGTTTATATTTAACAGTGCTGTGCAGACATTTATTTTAGCATCTGCTGCAGGCAGAGAGATGGGGCCAGATGGCTTAATCTGTCTGAGTTATAGAGGACAGACTCCTCTGTTCATAAGCAGGGTATTCTCTGCAATTATTTCTGTGAGGCACGTGCAGTGTGTGTTTGATGGTTTGTTTATACATAAGTTTGTGCACGTATGTATGTATGACTGACTATTAGAGTGGGGAATATTGATATTGTTTAGATTGGTGAGATTATAGACCGATCTTAGAATATTAATTACATGATAGAGATGTGATACATAGAGAATATGATATGGCCATTTTCATATCACAACCTGTATCAACCCGAGGCTGCAGTATCAGCCCAAGAGCTTTTTAGCTTTAGCTTTAGGGGGTTGATACAGGGTGTTTTATGAAAATGCCCATATGATGTTCTATTTATCATATACTCATTTTGACCATAATTAGCGATGCATTTTGTCCAAAGCTATGGCAATGGTTGCTGCCACTGATACAGGATTTTGCCCGCAGGCTGATACAGCCTTGTGCCTCGTGCTTGTATCACGGGTGCAGATTCCCAGTATTTATAAGGCAGTATATGGTAAGTATTATGAAACAAAGATTTGAGTGTTAGTCTCAAAGAATCTTATATATACGTGATCAGAGAAGACAGAAAGCACAATCTCATTGGAATGAATTAACTGTGCCTATTATTTATTGAAACCTGTAAGCAGAATCATAAGAACTGGTCTGCCTCACATAGATTCAGCTGACCTAATGTACACAGGCCTGACGTCACAGGTAGTAAATGAATCCCACTCTGCAGTATTTAAGGTTACACAATGGATTGTCTGCAGATGCTCATTATCTTGTTGGCCACAACGCATATACATTAATGCTTTCTCAGTAATGTCATTACATGTGTTACTTGTTGTTAGCAAAGTCTAAGACAACCATTTCTTATCATTCTGTCTATTACATCTTAGTTGAATGATTACCAGAGGCTCTAACCTAAATAAATTGCTGTGTATAAATCTCTGGTAAATTAATTCTTGTAGGGAGACCATGTTATACCCCATGTTGTCCACTGGACCATAAGACTGATATCTGCTTGGTAAGAGTAACATCTGCGTGCTGGGGTCTTGTCAGTCTGATTAAACAGTATACTCAGAAACAGCAATGAGCAATCTTTGAGTTAGTTACCATGACAATCAAATATGGGCCCAATACAGCAGGTTTCGGTTGTGTCTGTAAAGGTTTGCTTCCGGATAAAACCCTTATCCTATACAGCATCTCAAATGTTTAAAGTCAAAAATAAGTAATGAAGAGTGAAAAAGGGTAGAGTCTTTCAGCAGAATATAAAATAATCAAACACAGAATATTACCACAGGGGAACTTCATCTACCATCATCTGCGTTCTTCTGTCTCGGAAGACAATGGAGTATGCGCCAGGGATTAGTCTGTGATTGAGATACAGCGCCTTCTGTGACAATATGGCCAGATTCTTGAGTGGGAGGCTCTGTTGTAGTTTCTGAAGGTGTAGCTGGCTCTGGGGGAGCTGATTCTGCTCTTTGCTGTCTGCATTTTCACCTATGGTCTCACTGGTCCTCTCTCCTCTTGTCGCTTCTCTGGATACCTGCATAACAGCAAGCTGCCATCTGTTGCGGGTTGCAGCTACAGGTACCCATCCTGCTGGGTTGATATTCCCTGCCTTCAGGTCTCATTTACAAACATCTTAAGGTCCTGTCTGGACCTGGAGGCTGGCTCACCATTCAACATGTCTTTGGAAATTCAGCCATTCTGCATTCGGCTGGCATGTCCGAGCCAGTGAAAGCACTCTTGGGTGTGCCATAACTTGTCTTGTTATTGACCTGGTCTCGCCAGGTGACTCCCAGACTTCTTCTGAGACGGCTGTGGAAAACTGGAGTGTGGCCACGCCCCTCGACCACATCAGCACGCCCACAACAGCCAATTTCCCCTCCCCCTCGCCACCGGTGCAGAGTGGAACTTCAGTGCCCCGAGCAGCGGCTGGAGAGCCCACGCCCACGCAGGGCTCCCAAGACTTGCAGGACCCTGGATAGTTCCCACCAGTTGCAAGTCAGAAGGCTAAGTGGGCCCTGAGAAGAGGCGCATGAGGGAACACAGCTGCACCTCATGATTATCAAGGCCGACCAGAGCTGAAAAGAGGGAGCCGCACAGTTGCGGGGAGGCTGGCTAGGAGTGCGCGCACAAATCTGTTGACTAACTGAGTGTCTCTTTTTTCTCATTTTGCATAGTCGGACTAACACACCCAGATAATGCGATTACTATTCACATTATCTCTTCATGTATACGCTTGAATTGAACAGAACTGGACTATGCACTTTGCGCATACTCCACAGTTCATCGTGCTGGGCTTTGCCTTGGAAGTTTTGTGGACTTGTCAACACCAAGGCGATTAGGAAGAGCTGTGCTCTGCCCAGCTAGACAGTTTGTACAGAACAGTAGCAATCCCTGTCTGCAAGGGTATTGGTGCTGAGACAGTCATGCCTTGGGGGCTCATTGCCACTTCCATTAACCCTAGAACACTAACGTGTAGTTCGTGTAATACCATTACTAACGTTGGGTATATTTTACCCAAAATTGGAATATTAAAAAAACAAATACTTCTCATGAAAATGTTTTAAAGTAAAACAATACATGGCACTTTGAACTACTGTACTTTTATTTCCCAGGACACAAAGTCTCATAAAATGAACAGAAGGCATCATGTGGGGCCACTACCAAAAAAGATAAAATTAATGAAAGATTAGAGAATTGGTAACAAAGAAATTCCTGTGAAAAAAATACTGGAGCTAGGAACTCGTTCAGTATATGCATTCTTGGGACTTGTGAGCCTTGTCTGGTGAAGGCATGGTCTCCCTGCATCAATGTTAACTGTTGGAGAGGTAGGACAAAAAAATAGCATTTTTGAGAGGTGAAAATGACTAACTGGTTTTATATATATATATATATATATATATATATATATATATATATATATATACACAGTTTGAATTACCCCGGAAATGAACACTCAGTGATTATTCATTACTGTTATACTAAATGAGGGTTACAGGCAAAATGCGGGACCACGCAAACACACCGAGGCATTACATATAGTCACTACAGGCAGGGTAGTAGTTGCGAGGACACACTGGTCAACGGAGAACATGACATCTGCGTCATGTCTTCCTGTCCGAGCCCACGGGGCAGTCTGCACACCTCACTAATGGACCACTGCATGTGTGGAAATCTCCCGACGTTAGTGTTCTAGGGTTAATCTGCATAATTTATCGAATGACTTGCGCTTCATCCGAAAAATTTCCTGCCACTCGCCATTGGAAAACTCATTCAAAATTATTCTCTCCCACTAATCTTTACTCCTGACTCGCATCCAACATGCACGGAAAGCTCAGGGATGCGTTTCTTGAAAGCACAATCGCTAACTTACATAGTTGGAAACGCCCACTGTGAATGTACAAACTATGTTAGATCCTAATTTAGTTAGCAACTACGCTTTTGAGAAACACACTCCAGGGTAGTAGAGAGGGCACAAAGCCGCCAAGCTTCGGCTAATGCCATGACCACCAGGGATAGAGCGCATCTCAATTGTACGAAAACCATAGCGTACAGCCTGTATGAAATGTGCAGAGCCGTAAATTCATCTCACCACTCCACATGCTACCAGTTTGCCGCCAGCTAACTTGTTTGTTGATTGTTTGGTCTGTGATGTACTACGTCACCAGAAAAAGGTCCAACACGAACAAGCTGACAGAGGGCATATCGCAACCTATCATAAAAGAGATGGACATGCTTCGGTCAATAAATCGACTTTTCTCCCGTGCATTTATACTGGGACAAGGACAGTAGTTCGACTAAATGGCCTAATCAAGCCATTACCATAGCCCTACTGAACTGTGCATGTAAACGTACTGACTGGATGTCCTTGTTCTCAGGAGGATAAGTGTTTTGACATCTCAAAGGGGGAGCTCTTGGCAGCAATGCTGACAATAGTTGACGGCGTACAGTAGCACCTGGTAGCACTGCTGACGGAAGTTGGTAGAAGATAATAGGTCCTTGTAGCATTGCTGACTGTAATTTATAGCGTACAGTAGCTCTTGGCAGCATTGCTCACAGTCGTTGGTAGCGTACAGGAGCTCTTGACAGCGGACATTTCCTCTTAGTAGCACTGCCGAAAGAAGTTGGTACTGGACACTAGCTATTGGCAACATAGCTGACAGAAGTTGGTAACAGGCAGTAGCATTTGGTAACATAGCTGACCTAAGTTGGTACTGGATAGTAGCTTTTGGTAGCATAGCTGAGGGAAGTTGGTAGCAGGCTGTACAGCGCCCTCCATAATTATTGGCACCCCTGGTTAAGATGTGTTAAAAGCCTTAAAATAAATTCAATTTTTATTGCAGAAGCATACTCTCACACTGAAAATTGTAGAAAAATGTAACCTTCAACTCAAGTGAATTTTATGGGAAAAAAAAATCCCTGACTAAGAAATAATTATTTTTCATAAAATCGCCTGTTCCACAATTATTGGCACCCCTAACAATTCCTAGGAAATAAATGTAATTGAAGTATTTCTGTCATTTCTACAGTAGTTTACAAAGTTGATCAGAGTATCTAGGAACATTTAATTAGTAATTCATCACTTCCTGTTTCCCTGGGGTATAAATATGACATGACACAGAGGCCATTTCTCTTATCCACTCTTCAACATGGGAAAGACAAAGGAACACACCATTCAAGTAAAGGCAGATGTGTGTCGAGCCTTCACAAGTCAGGCAATGGCTACAAGAAAATAGCCACTCGCCTGCACCTGCCCTATATCTACTGTCAGAGGAATCATTAAGAAGTTTAAAACAACTGGAACAGTGGTAAACAAGCCTGGACGAGGGGCTTAAAGGTTATTTTGCCACCACGCACAGTGAGGAGGATGGTAAGAGAAATAAAAAAGTTCTCCAAAGCTCACTGTTAAAGAATTGCAACAAATGGTAGCATCTTGGGGTCACAAAGTCTCCAAAACAACCATCAGGCGCTATCTACATGCCAAAAAGCTGTTTGGGAGGCATGCACGAAAAAAAACCTTTTCTCCCTCACAATCATAAGCATAAGCGTCTGGAGTTAAGCTAAAGCGGTACTGGGACTTCAACTGGGACCGTGTGCTTTGGTCAGATTAGAGCAAGATAGAGCTTTTTGGCAACAAACACTCTAAGTGGGTCTAGCAGAACACAAAAGATGAGTATGCAGAAAAGCACCTCATGCCCACTGTGAAGTATGGGGGAGGATCGGTGATGCTGTGGGCCTATTTCTCTTCAGGCCCTGGGAACCTTGTTAGGGTGCATGGCATCATGAACAGCTTTGAAATACCAGGACATTTTAAATCAAAATCTGGTGGCCTCTGCCCGAAAGCTGAAGATGGGTCGTCACTGGGTCTTTCAGCAAGATAATGACCCTAAACATGTGGCCAAATCTACACAGAAATGGTTCACCAGACACAGAATCAAGCTCCTCCCATGGCCATCTCAGTCCCCAGACCTCAACCCCATTGAAAACCTGTGGAGTGAGCTGAAGAGGAGAGTGCAGAGGAGAGCACCCAGGTCGCTGGATGATTTAGAGATTGTGCAAGAGGAATGGTCGAAGATCCCTCTTTCTGTATTCTCCCATCTTGTGAAACATTATAGGAGAAGATTAGGTGCTGTTTTGTTGGCAAAAGGGGGTTGTACAAAGTATTAACATCAGGGGTGCTAATAATTGCGGCACACATGATTTGATGTAAAAGAATTATTTCTTAATGTGGGATTTTTTTTCCCACTGAATAAATGCACTTGAATTAAAGGTTGGATTTTCCTCTTTTTTTCATTGTGGTCCTATATTATTTAGAAAAAAACTGAATTTATTAGAAGCTAAAGAACACATCTTAACCAAGGGCACCAATAATTATTGAGGGCGCTGTAGCTCTTGTCAGCATAGCTGACACAAGTTGGTACTGGACTGTAGCTTTTGGTGGCATAGCTGATAGAAGGTGGTAGCAGACAGTAGCTCTTGGTAGCATATCTCATAGGAGTTGGTAACGGACAGTAGCGTTCAATAGCACAGTTCACAGAAGTTGGCACTGGACAGTAGCTCTTAATTTGGTAGCACAGTTGAGAGAAGTTGGTACTGAACAGTATCCCTTGGTAGCAAAGCAGAGAGAAGTTGGTTCTGGTCAACAGCGCTTGGTAGCGCAGTTGACAGAAGTTGGTACTGGAGTAGCTTTTGGTAGCAAGGCAGACAGAATTTGGCACCAGACTGTAGCCTTTGGTGGCATAGCTGACAAAAGTTGGTAGCAGACAGTAGCTCATGGTAATGCAGCTGACAGAAGATGGTAGCAGATAGTAGCTCTTGGTAGCATATCGCATAGAAGTTGGTAGCGGACAGTAGCTCTTGGTAGCATAGTTGCCAGAAGTTGGCACTGAGCAGTAGCTCTTGGTCGCATAAATAAGAGAAGTTGGTACTGAACTGTAGCTCTTGGCAGGAAAGCAGACAGAAGTTTGTTCTGGACAGTAGCTCTTGGTAGCACAGCTGACAAGTTGGTTGCGGACAGTAGCTTTTGGTAGCCTAGTCACTAACCAGATGGCTGAGTTGCTTGACTGGAACATGCAAAGTTGGTGCTTAAAGCTCAGACTAGCTTCAGGGAGATGAGTGCAGCTGTTTGGCCTATGAGCAAGGCTCTTGAGATCATTTTGCTCCAGGGTTGGGATTGGCCCCTGCTTATATTAATTCAATTTTTTTTTTTTTTTTTTGGGACAAAAGTGTCAGCAAAATGACAGTGGCCGACTCCACTCTTGTGTCTTCACCTTTATAATCGTGACTTTGGATTGCCCTCCCTTCCCCACGCCATCAGTATTAATCAGTATCTTATGTCTGATGGCATAAAAGCCCATAAATTCAAACTGAAGACCAATCAACAAACAGCAGGGGGGAGAACGAGCCAATCTAGGCCTACCTCTCTGTGAAGGCCCCACCCCTGACAGCTGCCTTATAGTTGCACACCACACAGATGCCTTATTGACTCCACTGAACAGATCTGGCTCAATAATCTCCCAGCAGCACCCACAGCTGTGGCCTGTGCATTAATCAAGCCCCTCCACCCCATGATCCAAATACACATCATAGCCCAGTCTTTCCCAACCCTGTTCCCAGAGTACCCCTGCACTGCACAGTTTTGCATGCCACCCTTATTTAATACACCTAATTCTGCTGATCAGCCCATTACCTCCGCCAAGGAGGTTATGTTTTCACCCTTGCTTGTTTGTTTGTTAACAGGGTAACTCAAAAAGTTATAAACTGTTTGGCACAAAATTTGGTAAGAGGTGGTCGTCCAAGGATGAGTGGATTCAATTTTGGAAGTGATCTGGAACATATTCTGGATTTGGAAGAATTAAAATATATCTGTCTAACTCGGAACTGTGTGATATTTCTGACCGGGTAACTCAAAAAGTTATGAACGATTTGGCACTGAATTTGCCAGGATGATAGGTGGTATTCCAAGGAAGAGTTGATTTAATTTTGGAAGTGAACCGGAACATATTCTGTGACCAAAAGAACAGATATATGACGCAGTGGAGGTATGCCCTCGACTGAGTGCCCTCTAGTTAGCAAAGTACTCGATGAGCTGACCTGGGTGAGTAAGATCAGGTAGACATCAAAAATGTGCAGGGCAGGGGTACTCCAGGAGCAGGGTTGGTAAACACTGTCATAGACCACGAGACCTTTCGACTCTGCAACAATCCAATAATACATCATAAACCTTCAGAAAACTCACCACCCTAATGATTCAACTACACATCACAAACCATCAGAGACCATCACCCCCCACCACGAGAAAACATAATCGCAGCTGTACTGCAAGACTCGGAGATAGCCAGAGGTCATTCAACTCCTGCAAAGTAGATGAGTCCAGTTGGAGCAACCTGATATAGCGCAAAACTGTTGTAAATCGGGAGATGAGATGAATGAGCGGGATTTCTTGTTGATGTCCGCACTTCCGGTAATAAGGCCAGCTCCACCAAGCCAATGCATGCATGTCGGAATGCAATGAGCATTGCACAGCTTCACAGTAGAAAACCATCGTGAATACACAGATATGAATATGAAAATACTCAAAATTCAAATGAACGCTAAATTCAAGTCAATGCCAGATGTTCACGTCTTGAAACTAAACGCTATGAATCGCAATTATATTAGCTAGCTTTCAACCGCGCGCAGTTATGGGCGGAAGTTCACTCGTCTACATTTTGAAGTTTGATCCGTCATTATCGACGATCATATCTGCCTTGCAATGTGCCGTATTGTGTATCAGGTCGCTCCAATTGGGACTAGATACGCTTTTACGCTACATTTTACTGTGTGCAATATTTTATTGTGAAAAGCAAACAGTCAGACAAAATTTGCTCAATAGGCCAGATTGTTTCCTTTTTTTTACTGAAAACATGTTATCGGAGCATTCTGCCATAACTATGCTATACCATTCACCCTTTGCCTGCATTCAGAGTTAATGAGAGTTAGGCATTGCTCATAGGAGGGGAGATACATACAATGTGTCCCAATAAAACAAGGTAAACCTGATGGAACAAACTGCATTGCCCATAGTGCCCAGCATGAGCAAAGATCATTTCAAATCTGAAAACTCTTCCTCAAATAAATATTTATCATATTTCAACAGTAACAAGAGTTCCGCACTAATTTCGCTCCAGTGTCCAAGTCAGCACCACATTTTAATTTAATTGTTAAACAATTCATAATGAACCCTATTCCTGCTGGATCGTACATATAATGTACTACAGAACTGTCATCACTGAGCAAATGAAGCAGATGCTGTATTTTTGAAAATATAAACCTGTGAAAGCTGTGAAATATCATGCAGCTCCAAACCCAGTAAGACCACATCATGTGGATGAGTCATGTTAACTTTTAAGTTTTTACCCTCTATAAGTGAACATATAACTGTTGTGCAGCATCTTCTGAAACATGTTAATGACATTGATATATGCGCATCCAAGCTGTAGTGATGAAGTTGGATGTATCTATTCTGCTCAGAAGAAATAAACACTCTCCCTCTGTTCTTTTTTGGAAAATCTATCAAAAAACTATTTAAGAAAACCTTGCTATTTTTTGTTTTTGTTTAATAGTCCTCTTTCGAAATATATGTATGACTTTCCAGTGATGCAGTAATACTGATATTGTGGCACTGCGGTGCCTCCCTGACAGCGCATGAGCCTCTGAGGGTCGCAGCTCTTGCTTCGAGTTTATAAATAATCCGCGCATGAAAAACCCAACAATAGATTTCTATTAATCCTGTTTTCAAACATCGATGACAGCAGACATTCATAACGGCAAACGCAAGATTAGCGTCGGGTCAAACTAGCATGCTTCCCTGAATCAGATACAATTGCGAGCACCTATTATCCCCCGCCTCGCGCTGTTAATTGAAGACACAGGCTGCTGGTGGATAGGAGCGTTCTGCCCGGGTTGCGGCTAACAAAGGAGGGACCGTCTGGTGTCGGGGCTGGCCTCTGGGAGGGCAGATGGTGCGTAGAGGCGGGGTCATATTAGCATTAGAATAGGGGGCCAGGGATGATTCAAGCGGGTTATGAGTAGCCTTTTCCCCTCAATTATACCCTACCCCCAAACCAAATGAGCCCTTTTCCTCTACAACAAGAGCATCGGCTGTCTGGAGTATATTGGACCACAATAACAGACATGGTGTCAATCTGTCGACACGTGTACAAAGCTAACGAATCATTGAAGAAAAGAAGCGAGGAGAGCTGCAAAACCAGTGTCAACCCCACCTCCCCCACCTATTCCAGTATGGAAATATGAACACTTTTATGTTTGATTTGTCTGTATGTCTTTTGTGAAGCTTATTTTATGTGCAAGCAGAGATTCAGTAATTATTTTATTATTACATAAAAATGCATTGGGCAGCATGGTGGCACGATGTTTAGCACTATTACCTCACAGCAAGAAGTTACTGGGTTTGAATCCAGGGTTTCAGTGCAGTGTTTGCATGGACTTTCCTTTAGGCGCATCTCCTCTCACAACCTTAAGACATGTATGTCAGTCTTAATGGAGACTCAAAATTGCCCAAAGGTATGACTGAGTAAATGAATGGTTTGTGCAACCCCTGCAATGCATTGGTAGACTGTCTGGGGTGTGCTCCTGTCTCCTGCTATTGCTCAGTATGCTGGGATAGGCTCCATCTGCTCTCTGACACTGACCAGGAATAAGTGCGGTTAGGTATTGGATGGATGGATAAAATCTGTGTTGTGGGCGTCAGTGTTGTCAGCGATGCATACTCGTACAATAGAGCAGAAGGACTGCCTCCAGTGAACTGTATCATTTGCTAAAAATGCACACTACCGACAAAAGGCATTAAATGATGTCAGAATTTATTTTTGTAGCCTATGGCATATTTCAAAAATGACTGTCAAATCGTGCTGAACTGAAAACTGCTCTTAAAAGGGACAGAAAACTCTTTATAAAGTTTACAAAAAAATAAAAGAGTGTTTTCCAAACAAATTCATTAGTCTGTTATTAATACTGCTTATAAGCAGTTGAAAAAGAAATTAACTCTCAAAGTTTGCTCTGTCAAACAAGGAAGCAGCCATATTGTCTTGATGTAATGCATGACAACGAGGTTGGTTGGATTGTCAGTCTTTCAGTAAGCCACTGTTGACAATACTGACAAAACAAGCAAAGGAACCACAAAGAAAGAATAGGTACAAGAATGGTCAGAATGGTCATTTGGGTTTAGCAATAAATTCGAAGATGAAAAACTAAGGAAAGATGGTACATTTTGATGTTTTTCCATTAAAAGCTGCAATCAGTTTTCCATTGCAGGCTAACTGCTCTGAAACAGCAAACTCCCAGTCAGCCATGTAGCTATCACCAGGGTAAATGAGGATTATATTCAGGAGAAGGCTTTTGAATCAGGAGTACTGGTTACTTGTCGAACTAACCAATTTAAGCCTAAAGCATCCGTGTTTGATTTTTCCGCATGCAGTATAGGATCCACAGACTAATTTACTTTTAGAAATTATAATATTTACACAGTCATTGGCATCGGAACAATATTGAAAGAAAATACAAACTATCTCAGTAATCTCAGGAAAAATATCACTATCTATCATTTATTTATCTATTTAATTTTATTTTTTACAGGGTATAATGTCTGAATGCACAAGCTCTTTAAACCTCCCACATCCTTAGTCCCTCAACATCTGAATGCTGATCACAAAATGAGGGACTGAATTGTTAACTCAGGACTGCTCTGCATAAATGACACAAAAATTAAATGTGCACAGCACAACCTGAGCTTTATGACTCAGGTTTTTTAAAGTCTTTTATGACTTTATGACTGCTGCAAAACTCACCTCCGCTATGGAGAAGATCACTAGTTGGTTAAACCGTTCATGTCTTCAACTTAATGTTAATAAATTTAGGAATGTTTTTTACTAAAAGACAATGTAACTTTATGCCAAATATCAATTTCAGGTCAAAATATTGCTATCACAAGTTAAATATCTGGGTATCATTATTGACTCAGTCTGTCATTTTGAGTCAGTGAAATTTAGCTTAGCCAATTTCAAGTACATAAGAAATACAATGACCTTTAGTGCTGCCAAATTATATATGAATGCCATGATCATGTCGCATCTCACATATTGTCTTACAAGCTGGGGACAAACTAACCAGTCTACTCTAAAGCCACTGGCTACCCTGTATAAGCAAACCCTGAAAGTTTTGGATCAGAAACCTAACAGCTCCCATCATTGTACCATTTTAAACAAACACAAACTTCTGAGCTGGGAAGATGTAATAAAATATAGGAACATCTGTCTAGTTTATAAAATCTTGCACAAATACTCATAAACACATATCGGACGACCAGGGCACTACCCGTGGTGACTTTTTAGTCCCATTTAGAAAAAGTTCTTTTGGTCAATCGTCATGTTACAGCCATACAAAATTGGAACTCACTACCTGCCCACATTAAAGATATAGATACTTTTCCACCTTTACTAAATATCTAAAAAACATGGTTTGCTGATAATTACAACTGCTTACATTAAATTTTTTTTTTTTTTTTTTTTTTTGTGTCCTCTTGTGTGTTTTTTTTAGAATTGTTTTTACTGCATGACTTGCATTACTGTTTTCTGCTTTTAAGTTTGCTTCTTTGACCCCTTACCTTGTTTGTGTTGTACCTATTAGTTCATATATTCTGCATCATTGTTTGACCTGTGCCTGTGCATGCAGCCTGCTGCTCTATTTCATTCCAATTTATACTTGCTTTGCATTGTATTGTATTGTCTCTTTTCCCTTTCCCCTTTTTCCCATTCCCATTTTCCCATTGCCATGTGTCTTTTCTTTTTAGGGTGCCTTAAGCTGGCGGGGACAACAGCTGAAAACTAGCCATGGTGGCTAAAGCTGCCCTGTTTATTGTTGTAACAGTTAATTGATGGGGACTGTCCTCGTAATAATAAACTAATAATAATAATTAATTAATAATAATGATGTTGTTCATTAAAACTGTCCATAGTATTATTGTGACATTCCAACCATCCAAAAAACAAAGCATTATGCATAATACATAAAATGGTACCATGCAATGAACTCAATAGTTTTTAAAGATTTCTGTAAACTAGAATGCCATGAATTATGCTTCCACTTGACACCCTAAACTTTAATTTTTCACTTAAAAGGATACTTTGCTGATTTTCAACCAGCTTTGTACAATTACATTGTGACTAGTATATGCAAATGAACAATGTTTAATTTTGTCAATGTCGCCTGGGTCGGGAATTTTCCATTTATTCATCACCAATTATCTGCTGAATGATGTATTTCTTTGAAAGTTGATTGAGGGTTGATCAAAGCGGCAAGGTGGAGCAGTGGGTGACACTACCACCTCACAGCAAGAGTCGAGGGTTCCAATCCGGGCTGGGACCTTCCTGTGTGGAGTTTTCATGTTCTCCTTATTTTTGCGTGGATTTCCTCCAGGTTCTCCAGTTTCCTCCCACGGCTCAAAAACATTGCAAATCAAGCTAATTCGAGACTCCAAATTGCCCATAGGTGTGAGTGAATAGTGTGTGCGCATTGCGAAAGATTGGCGAGCTGTCCAGGGTGGGTCCCTGGATTTCACCCATAGTTAGCTGGGATAGGCTCCAGCTCAACCACAGCACTAGTGAGGAAGAAGCGGTACAGATAATGGATGGGGGAAGGGTTGATCGAACTGCAGATTGTACTTCTGCATTTTTGCAAACTTAAGTATCCTGAATTGAAACTTGAATAAACCACGAAGATTGCTGGATGAAACTGAGGTCACTGGTAGGGTAAGTGCAGTAATAATAACACATACAGAAAGATGGAAACAGTAATTAATTCAATATAATTAATGAACTGTGGGTGAAACAACAATCTGACCTCAGTTTACAGTCGCATGTTCAGTTCTGCGTGACTGGATTAAGCAGAAGCCATCCTTGGAGCAGTATAGCCTCAAACCACTCTGTTACAGGGATTGAGGCTGCCTCCCTCAGGTTTTCAGATGTAACAACAGGTCATTGCCTATCCACCAGAGCACCATGAAGTGCTCTGTAGGTAATAAATACACTTTTTTTAAATCAATTCTGAAAAGAATTGGTAGCGAGGGCAAAGATGCTAAAATTGGAGCATTATGAGCCCTTCGATTTGTCATGGTTAGCAAACATGCTGCCGAAATTTGAACTACTTGCAGTTTGGCTAATGATTTCTTATTTAGACAGGTAGATAAGGAGTTAAAGTAGTCTAACCTTGATGAAATAAAAGCATGAATATTTTTTCAATATCCTCAAAAGACCAAACGTTATTTTCAGTATGTTTCTGTTCTCAATGTGTAGCTCAAATTTGAGTTTGGCATCAAAAATCACAACAAGATTTCAAGAAAAGGGCCTAATATTTGAAACAAGAGGTGCTATAGATGATTGAATTTTATCCAAGTGTTATGATGCAGACTAGGAATCAAGTGCGGAGGCAGAGTACAATCCAGTAGTAAGGTTTATTGATGGTAATACGGTAACAGTGAGACAGAACTCAGAAGAAGAAGGCACAGTTCAGTTCAGAGGAAGACAGAAAAGCAGGGTAAAGCCAATTTCCAGGCTTGAAGGGAACTTGGATCAAATCCAGATGGCCGTGGAAGGTTTAGGATCTTGTTTTCTTACAAACTGGACTGAGTAATAGATGCGAACAAGGTTAACAAGAGCATGGTCTCAATCCTGTGAGGTAATAACACAGTGCAGTGGACATGGTGAGGAATGAACAAAATGGATCTGACGAAATACATACAGTACCAGTCAAAAGTTTGGACACACTTTGCTAATGTCACAGCACTCTGTTTTTAGAGAAATTTAACCAGCTGAACTTTTCTATATAATCTCAAATGGAATCTGGTAAGAGGTAAACAGTCAGAAATAAAAAGAGAATAATTTACTTGTTTGAATAGTGTCCAAAACTTTAGAATTCTCAAAGAAACCATATTTTGCGAAGTAAGCAGACCAACAAGCTCTTTCCATTTTCTAGCAGCCAAATTAAAGACAAGCTGTTTTGGAATTTATTGGGCAAAAAAGTCTATGAAAAGCAAACCACAAATGTAGCACATCTTTGGGAACTTAGAGGGCTGCTCAGCCGCAAACTCATTATAGCCATATAACTGCTCCAGTAAAAAAAAATGTGAGTATGCCCTGCAAATATGATAGCAAATGCTGGTTAGTTTGATGGATTTAAGAATTAGGTCTTTTTTTTTTTTTTTTTTTGCAAAATAAACGGTGCCTATTTCTTTATTTAACATGTCTTGTTAGAAAAAATATGGGTATGTCCAAACTTTTGACTGGTTCTGTATAAATATTGACAAACGGTTTTTAGCATTTATAGCGATGGTGATAAACTGTGCAAGTGAAAATGAAACAAAGAAACAGACTGAAAGGAAAAGAATGGTAATATATGCTGCTGGGTAAATTTTAGAGATAAGTGATGTAAGGAGTGATGACATTCAGGAGATTTTGGAAAAGGGGATTTGATGGAGAAAAACACCTTGTGGTTAGACATGTTATTGATATCAAAGACTACAGGTCAGGACGAGCGGTTTTTTGCTTCTATAATTTTTTTTTTTTTTTATTTTGAATGATCAACACTTTGAGAAACTGTGCCAAGTCCAGTAGTCGGCGGTAATACACTAATAAATTAACTATCTAAAGGAAGTAGAGGGCGAAGAAGAGCGAGCCTGAGAGGAGAAAAAGATGATGAAAAAGAAGAAGAAGAAGGGTGACGTAAGAACGTATGCAAACGTGATGACGCTAGCGTGAGGCGGAGCAGATTATTTGAAAGTGGCGGGCGGGCTGTTGAGCGTATAGTGTAAGATAGGCAATAATGATCTGTAAATAAAACACCTAATACTTTATATTATATCGCTGCTTCGCTAAAAGAAAACGGATATTTGTGAGCACTGGGTCTACTAAATGAGATCGTGTGGGCCAAAAAGAAGGGAAACGTGAAACTTGCTCTGATTTGGATTTTTCTTTGCAGACGACCTAACGGTTAACTAGCTGACATTAACTGAGCTGGGCGCAAAGCGGGTCAGGTAAGTTAGACGAACGCTGAATTGACAGAGTATGCAGAGTAGTTATGTGAATGTGAAAGTACATTAATCAAAGCTGGCCGTACGTTTTATGAATATCAGTTACCGTCAGTATTCAAAAATATTGTGTAATTAAAGTACTGATGCCGCGAGCGGAGAATATTTGGCCTGTTGGACTACAATGAAACGTCTCATTCATTTTGGTCCGTTCACTGACTAGCTTGCAAGTTAGCTGTCTAACGTTAGCTTAGCTTGCAAGTACGTTAGCTAACTAGCTGGCTGACGTTGGCGATCTGGCCTGCTCTTCTGAAATGAAACTTACGTGAAGTTTATCTTGCCATTGGCCAGTTAAGATTGGTGACGTTCGGCTAAGAAATCAGCTGTCTTTAATCTCGTGGCTTTTTTTTTTTTTTTTTGGCTAACCAGCCATTTCCGTTAGTGTGTGTGAGTCAGTGACCGAGTTCACTGTCAACTTCAATTGTGGAAACAATTTTCATAAAAATGGGATTGAAACAGGGCGCAGTATTTTCCTCAGATATTTTATAAGGCGTTAGTTTACGTGAAGTGAACTGTCAACATGCTGAATATATTCTGTCAATTTTTAGAAGTATTAAGTTTACTTTGCTTGCCTGTGTGTAGTGAGAATTTGCGAAAGCCCCGTCATGTCCAAAGACGAGGAGAAGGGCATCCCTGTGCGGGTTGCACTGCGATGCCGACCCTTGGTGCCCAAAGAGGTGAATGAAGGGTGTCAGACGTGTCTTACTTTTGTCCCGGGAGAGCCGCAGGTAGGTCGTTTATTTATTTTGGAGTTAGTCAGGTTATTGAGTTTACTTGTGGGTTTGGTTGATTTAGAGGCAGATTAATTGTAAGGTTGCCAAGGTAATGTTAATATTTGTGCTTTTTTTCCAGATCATTGTTGGCAATGACAAAGCCTTCACTTATGACTATGTTTTTGACCCAATGACTGAACAAGAGGAGGTTTACAACACATCTGTATCTCCCCTGCTATCAGGACTTTTTAAAGGTACAGGAACATGAACAAACATGAGTCTTCCAAACAGGAGTATGCACAAATTTGAGTACACTGTAACATGAAGATGAAGCATGAACATGATGCATGTACGGGAACATCAGCATTTTAATATATTGCATGCATCTGAGAATAATGGATGAAAGTTTTGAGAAGGTTTTGAGAATATGAAAGTTTTCAGGATGGTGTATGAGGGTTTTGAGAATTGTGTGTGAAGGTTTTGAAAATGGTCTGTGAAAGTTTTGCACGATCATCTGTGTAACTGTGTCCTGTTTCTGTAAAGCAGAGGGGTGATCTTCAGATTGACACCAACTTTGTGTTCCTTTCATATGGGAAGAATATTGGTGCTTTTCCAGTACATGATATAGCTCTTCTCAACTTGACTCTACTTGGTTTTCTCTGCATTTCCACTGTGGATAGTACCGGCTACCAGGGACTTTTTTTAGTACCACTGCAGCCGAGGTTCCTAGCAAGTCGAGGCGATACTAAAACGCTGCGTCATTGCTCTGCAGACCACTGATTGGTCAGAGGGAATCATTTTTCGCGTGACACAGGACAAACTGACGCAATACATAACATTACAGAGGAAAAAGATGATTGTCATTGCAACATGATCGAAAGTGTAAACATTAAAGGTGCACTATGCAAGTTTGTTTACTTTCACTTCTGTTGACATTCGAACTCAAACAAAAGAAAGGTAGCCCGCCCCTCCCTCCCATAGTTCCCTCCTTCCCACGCTTCCATAACTGTCAACTCTTGTCGGTGATTGGCCGGGACGGTTTGTTATGTTATGGGGCACAGCCTGTGCCCCTTGTGTTTATTTGCAGTTTGTGACGCCTGTGCGGTCTCCAGAGCCCGGGTTTTTTTTACTGTAAATTTAGGGGCAGGCAGCTACCGGATCGTGGAGAGATGTCGGCGAATTGAGACAAAAATATAATCGCGCAGAAAGTAAACAAACTTGCATAATGCACCTTTAAGATGTGAATCCTGTAGGTCAATGTGCATCTGAACTCAAAAGCTTGTTAGCTTTCTCATGAACTAATTCAACACAAAATAAATGCTTTGGGGTCACATAAGATGGCAACTTTCTGGCAAGATGATTGTATAATCATGACCTAATGAATAACGGGAGTTGCGAACACTTAGTTTTGAAACACAAGGCTACTCACCAAAAATTAGCAGCCAAATGCAAGCGCGTTGGGCACCAGCTGGAAATACAAAATATAATGGGTTTAGACTGCTAAAACAATTAGGCCAAAATGGATAAGTGGCTAGGTAAATGGCCACCTAACGTTGTTGCCAAGAATCAAGAACAGCAGCCCTTCAATTTCCTCAGTTGCACAGATATAAAAACATCTTATTGATTTAATATCTATGCACCATTGTTCCAGTGTTCGTGTTACGAGATGATGTATTTTGTATCACGTTGAAGATGGCGTCATGGGACTTTCCATGATCGATCCCACCTGCAATTGAACAGGTACTATTGTGTATGGAAAACGAGTATCTGGTACCAAAATCGAGTAGAGATGTCTCAACTAGAGCTGGCACTCTGCAGTGGAAGGGTGCTATATGTGCCTATTGTGCAAATGAAATTGTTCTTTCCTGTGGTGTGGTGTTCTGTTAAACAGCTGTGTTTGAGGAGCGATGATGTCTTAGATTTAATCTTGTTGCTCCACAGGGTACAATGCCACGGTTCTGGCATACGGACAGACTGGCTCCGGCAAGACCTTTTCCATGGGAGGCACCTACACATCGGCTCAGGAGAATGAGCCCACCGTCGGCGTCATTCCCAGAGTCATCAAGCGCATCTTTCAGGAGAAAGAGAAGCGGATGGACTGTGAATTTTCTCTGGCTGTATCTTACCTGGAGGTACAGAGAACTTTAGTACTCATTATGACCCCATTCTCTTTCCTTTGTGCGGGTCTGTCTTTTTACTGTCAAGCAGCCAACTCTGTTTGCCTTTTGACCAGATCAAATATCGTTTAGAGCTGGTGCACAAATAGCAAATGTGTGCCTCAGAAACAAAATCTTGTGCCTGGGTTAAATGAGTAACACTTCAGCATGATTAACAGGATTTCACGTGTTTGCTCTAGGTCATCTGGAGTTGTTAAGATTGCTGAAACCTGCTTTGAAGTTTCTTCTCTTTGTAATACCTTCTTTTAACAAAATGCAAAATGGTAAAATGGTGTGACATTTTGGTTTTGATGTTCACAAGACATTGTCCAATGCTATAGTTAGCAGCAGCCAGGATTGTTAAAGAGGGATATGAGTCAAAAGAGTCGCACAAAAGCCGATCTCTCAAGATAAGTGAAGATGAAACGTTAACCCAAACAACGCAACACGGCGGCACTATAATCCAGTTGTCAAATTTCGTCATTACCTTTCCCTCTTTTCTTTGCTGGTTGGTCATAATGCGTCTAATTGGAGCCGAAGCAGCCAATCAGAATCGTGCCAGATTTGTAACACTGTGCACAGCTCGAGCGAGTGCACTGGTGAAGTTGAGTGCGCACAGATTGGGCAGATTGAGAAAGCGAGAGGGACACACTGAGCGATTGTGCTGCTGTCTGCCAGCGCACCGAGCATGAGTTTGTGAGAGAGCATAGAGTGAAACTGAGTGAAAGGGGTTAATATTGCACGTTCATATTGATCATACCAAACATGCAAAGACATTTGTTGAGCACAGAATAGATTTTTGTTCGCTCAACCGGAAGGGTTTTTTTTTTGGCTCTTGTTTAATTTTTCCTCAAAACAAGATTTGTTTGCTTGCACAATATATTTTTCTGCTTAAAATTTCCAATTGCTCGCTCAGGATTGTGGCACAAATATAATTCCATACTCTGTCTGCATGTCTGGGAGAGTGTAGGTATGCAACTGTCTGTACTGTTGGACGTCTCGGAGACAGTCGGTGTGCGTCTGCACAGCTGAATATTTGCAGTTCTGTTCATAATTTATCGGTTTGTCCATCCACATATTAGAGGTATCGTACCTCTCTGTGAAGTTGGTACTCTGTGTAAAATGCAATGTAAAAACATTGCAATAATATGCAAATCCAGGGTTTCCCGCAGAAAATTGGTTAGTCAGGGTGGTGACGGGGGGGGCGGCAACAACAGTCAGCGCTTATTTACTCTTTATAAATAAACAAAGCAGTTAAAGTGCAATAACAAAGTGACAAAGTCAACAGTCTTGTAACTTTATTGATTGACACTCAGATATAATAAAATGCATGTATTACGCTTTCATGGAAGTGAGATCAAAAATTGCAGTTTGAATGGGTTTCTGGGTTTCAATGGTGCATTTTTTGCGCTTAACGGTGAGTGTAACACTTGCTTGTACACAGTGTATTTTAGCCTTACTGTAAGAGCTGAGCTGGAAATAACAAGATCAAATAAAAACGCACAATCTTACCAAAATTCATGCTACATGCATGAACACAGGCAAAATTATCCAAAAAAAAAAAAGGAAGAATGAAAAGCGCGTAAAATCGCATAAACCGTCCCCTAAGGGTGAAACGAAAATGAATGTAAGAACGGAAAATGCTTTTGTTCTCTGTTTTGACTTCAATTCCCCAAATGCTTTGCGGTTGTGGTTACGTTTGGGGAGAGGAGAACGGTATTATGTACGGACGTGCATTGCATTCACAGGATGAAAAAATATACACCTTATCTCGTAATTACGAGATCTAATTACGCGCAGATGGTGAAGTTGGCCGGCTTCTTTGAATAAAGCACCCTGATATTTTTGACTGCTTTTTCCCATCCATTACTGTACGCTAGAGAAAACCACGTGCAAGTGTCAAACATAGCAGAAAGCCACGCGCAAACACATCGGTAGCCTTAATAAGAAACTAAACGAATTGCATATAGCCTATCTTAATGAAACAGAATATGTGGGCAAGCAGTTGATAGGAGACACTATTCCAATGTTTAGTTTACATGAATAATTATCTTACCTCCACATGTCCTTCCCACGACGACGACAGGTTATTGCATACCCGGATAATTAGCTTCTTCCCTATAGAGAAAAATAATGTTGGCGTAGCAACAGGTGATAGATGGCGCACTAACATATTTAACCAACAGATGGCGGCCGCTATTCGGCCTCATCGCGATGCGGCCTTATTTTACTGTGTATGCATGCGTGGATGCAGCATTTTTTTTTTTTTTTTTTTGGGGGGACATTTGTTGTCAAGGCGGCCGCCCTAACTATAAAGCGCTGCGGGAAACCCTGAAATCATTTCAACCCTATATTTAATTGAAAATTGTACAACTGCAATTCCAAGTGATGCTGGGTAAAATGTAAATTAAAACAGAATACAATGATTTGCCAATCTCATAGACCCACGTTTTATTCACAATAGAACATAGACAACATATCGGATGTTGAAAGTGGGACATTTTACCATTTCATGAAAAATATTACCTCATTCTGAATTTGATGGCAGCAACATGTCTCAAAAAAGTTTGGACAGGGGCAACAAAAGACTGGGAAAGTAAGTGGGACTAATAAAAAGCAGCTGGAGGAGCATTTTGCAATTAATGAAGTTAATTGGCAACAGGTCAGTAACATGACTGGGTGTAAAAAGAGCATTTTGGAGAGGCAGAGTCTTTTAGAAGTATAGATGGGCAGAGATTCACCAATGTGTAAAAAAACTGAGTCTAAAAATTGTGGAACAATTTCAGAAAAATGTTCCTCAATGTAAAATTGCGAAGACTTTGAGTATCTCACCATGTACAGTACATAATATAAAAAGATTCAGGAATCTGGAGACATCTCTGTGTGCAACGGACAAGGCCGAAGGTCAATATTGGATGCTTGTGATATTTGGGCCCCCGGGCGGCACTGCATTAAAAACGGGCATAATTCTGCACTGGAATTCACTGCATGGGCTCAGGAACACTCCCAGAAGTCATTGGGCTTCATGCAAGGAGTGATATAAGAACAAATTTTCTCTTATTTTTGTTCGTATCCCCGATTTGTTTTCTTCTTTTTTTTCTTGTTTTGTTCTTACCCATTGATTTCTGGGATGCACCAGTGTTTTCTTATTTTTGCTCTTCTCTTAGCTAAGAGAAAATTTTACGAGTGGTCGAGAGCACTCTTTTCCAAGATAAACTGAAAACTGTTATCTCTGTCCACAAATTGCTTGTCCAATGCACGGAAACACAAGTTTTAAAACCTAAACATTAAAAATGCATCATATAATCAAATTTTGATTGTTTTACGTTTTTGAGAAATTATATTGATTTTATTATTTAATTCTTGGGCTAAAGAGTTTGGCCAGTTGATCCTAATTAGGACTAAGCTATAAAAACCCTTAGATACTTGTGTGCGTTCTGCTTCTGAATGGCTTACCTATTGCTGTTGGACGCTTTGGCCATCCAGGCGTTGGGCAGAGAGCGCATTTATAGAGATCACACGGATCTGTTAGCTGAGACAGATGAATGGCTACTCCTACCAAATGGGAAAACGACCGTACTTGAGCACGGAAGATTGTGTGTTACGGCTCTCTTGTTCTAACAAATGCAGCGGCGAAAAGATATCTCCATTCAAACGAAGAAATTCAATACTTGCTCGAAATGTAGGTGGACGAAAACATACAATCACAACTCGATACTACACGCAAAAATTTGGTGATTAATGGAATAATTTGTGAGTAGTTTTGCGTGTTTATCACAGAATAATAGATCAGTGCCGTGACAAACTAAAGAAAATGCGGCTGCGTTATTTCAAAGTGCGGGACGCCATGCGAAAGTCTGGCAGCTCAAGTTATGAGATGGATACATTTTTGTGGTATGAGGCAGTGTACAGCATAATCGGCCAAAAACGCAAGGGCGAAAGAATTCTGTATGCAACATCCACCTATATCGAATGTAATCAGTACATTTTTGGCTTACCTTGATGTTTGGGTACCCAGAGAAAGATTCGGATATGTAAAAACATCAAGCATTCAGTCAAGAATATTTCGAGTTTAATTTTTTGTGGTAATCCATTTTACAGATGACACCTGGTTGCTATGGCACGCGCAGCATATGCATTCACGAGATTAATATTCGATATTAATATTCTAAACCCCCTTCTCAATAATTAAACCCCCCTGAAATATATTGGTGCCTCCTTTTAAAATCGTTCCCAATTTAAAACCACCTAGGTGCATACTGCAACGCGCTGTACCGGAATTTTGACATGTATGCAAGTGTACTCAGGTAGGTATGATATTACTATTATGAAAGCTGACCAGCGGGGGCAGAGGGAAGGGGGGACAATCGTACTGTGGCACGGTACGGAACCATCGTACCGAGTAGATTGCCACGAGCAGTCGACTCTTTGCACACGACACGTCACCTGCCTTTATATGGTGTTTAGTGGGAGTCATATATGCTAATTTAAAACAACCGGCCACGCGCTTCCAATTTACGATCAAGCAGGATTCAACATTCAGCACACATGGGGAAGAGCAGATTTGGACGGTAAGAGCATTTCGTGCATCCAGAGTTTATCTCTTATTTTTTCTCTTAGCAAAAAAAAAGAGAAAATATAAGAGAAATATAAGAATGTTGCTGCATGAGGCCCAATGTCTGTGAACACAGTTTGCTGTGCAATCCACAAATGCAAGTTAAAGCTTTATCATGCAAAGAAGCAGCTATGTGAACACAATCCAGAAACGCCACGGTCTTTTCTAGGCCAGCGCTCAATTAAAATGGACTGAGGCAAAATGGAAAACTGTTCAGTGGTCAGATGAATCAGAATTTTAAATTATTTTTGGAAACCACGGATGCCGTGTCGTGCAGAGTATAGAGGAGAGGGACCATCTAGCTTTAAATCAGCGCTCAGTTCAATGGTATCGGGTTGTATTGGTGCCTATGGCGTGGGCAGCTTACACATCTGGAAAGGCATTATCAATGCTGAAAAGTATATAGAGGTTTTACAACAACATATGCTCCCATCCAGACAATGTCTCCTCCAGGGAAGGCCTTGCATATTTCAGCAAGACCGTGCTAAACCAGATACTGCATCCATCTCAACAGTATGGCTTCATAGTAGAAGAGTCTGAGTGCTGAACTGGCCTACCTGCAGTCTAGACCTTCCACCAAGAGAAAACATTTGGCGCATCATAAAATGAAAAATCTGGCAAAAAACACCCAGGACTGTTGAGCGGCTAGAATCCTACATCTGACAAGAGTGGGACAACATTCCTCTCCCAAAATTTCAGCAATTGGTCTCCTCACTTCCCAGACGTTTACAGACTGTTGTTAAAAGAAGAGGGGATACTAAACAATGGTAAATATGGTCCTGCCCCAACGTTTTTGAGATGTGTTGCTGCCTTCAAATTAAAAATGGACTAATATTTTTCCTGAAATGGTAAAATGTCTCACTGTCAACATCTGATATGTTTATGTTCTATTGTGAATAAAATGTAGGTTTATGAGATTTGAAAATCATTGCATTAGTTTTTATTTACATTTAACACCGCATCCCAACTTTTTTGGAATTGGGGTTGTAATTTCAATGAGCAGTTTCTGTTCGTTCATGCAATTTCACTTCTATCTACCAGATGTTTATATTGTACCTGCGACAGAATGGGTTGCTTTACTCATGCTTATATTCTACCAGTGATTTTTATATCATATCTGAGATGGAATGGCTCGTTCAGCCTCATGTTTATATTGTACCTGAGGCTTGTATTGCATCTGAGATGGAATGGGTTGTCTACTTCCTGTTTATAATGTATCTGAGAGGCAATGACTCCTTGAACCTCATGTTTGTATTGTACCTTAGATGTTTATATTGTACTGGAGATGGAATGGGTTTTGAGTACCTCATGCTTATATTGCACCTGAGGTGTTTGTATCACTCCTGAAATGCGGCCTCAGCCGCATGTTTATATTGTACTCGAGATGGAATAGGTTGTGACAAACTCATGCTTTTATTGTACCGGAGATGTTTGTATTGTACTTGAGATGGAATAGCTTATGCTTCATGCTGATATTGTACCTGAGATGGAATGGCTTATTTCGGCTCGTTTGGTTTGGGGAGTCCCTGTTTCAGGCATTTTCAGCGGGAACACGAGCCTATTATGGCAGTATAACCTCTGTACTGAGTCGGGGACATTTGTGACATTGTGATACTGTGGGGAATCCTGATTTTCTGTCTGTTTTAAATGAGTGGCTGGGAACAGACATTACAATAAATTAAAATTAAGTGTGCTTTGTTCTGCAGATCTATAACGAGGAAATTCTGGATCTTCTCTGTGGGTCAAAGGACCGTCCGGCCATCAGCATTCGCGAGGACCCTAAAGACGGGATAAAGGTTTGTTCCCTACAGGGGCACATCATATGTACTGAATGTAGTCTTGAATCTATCAGGCGAACAGCATGCAATGCAGTTGCATTACTCTCTGAGCCAATGAGCTCACTGCGTACCCTATGTCATCCTAAAGTGCTTAACAAATTTATTTGACTGCCTGTCATAAAACCGAGAAAACACAAATATTTTAGAAATTTGTCAAAAACGTGTTTAAAACTAAAAATTATATTATTTCTTCGGCAAATAAACTGAAACAACTAAATAGTCCTTATTCACACTTAAAAACAAAAAAAAAACGTAATATTTTGTGTGGCCTCCTTTGGCCTTGATAACAGCTTGCATTCTTGCATTCAACCACTAAAACTAATTTTTATGTTCAGGAATGCAAGTAAATAACTTATTTGGCATCTTAAGCAAAAATAATAATGTGCTTAACTGTTTTTTCTGCTTTTTTGTAAGACAGTAAATGTAAAAATGATTGGATATCAACAATAATTATATTTTAGCATTAAAGATATCGTTTGCTTGTGCATACTGGTGGATTAACCATCACAGAAACATAATAAATGATTTTGGTCATTACCAATACTGTTAATTTAGGGCAGCTGTGGCATAAACCTTACATTGGGTGGTGGTCTAATAAATTTGTTAAGCACAGCATGTCAGAGCCACATCTAACCCTGTGTCACCTGTATAATGTTCAGAGCCACATCTTGCTATGTGTCACATCTATAATGTACAGAGCGATATCTAATGTGCGATGCTCACGGGTGCTAAAGCGGGTGCCTGATGTGTGTGTTCGGGGTTCCAGATCGTGGGTCTGATGGAGAAAGCAGTGCACAGCGCTCAGGAGATGGTGGGGTGTCTGGAGATGGGGAACAGCTCACGCACTGTGGGCTCCACTGCGATGAACGCGGCCTCTTCCCGCTCACACGCCATCTTCACCATCACGCTGGAGCAGCGCGGCAAAGCCGACCGGTGGGGTCTGCACATGCATGCGCATTCTTAAACGTGTGCGCACGCACACACACACAGGTTCCAGAAGAGCGATTATTCAGATCTCTGGGAGATTACACTGTCAGATGAGAAAACGCCTGTACTATTCAGTTGTTACTTGAGTAGACAACCCTTATATTTGTAAGCAAATGAAATGTATGCAGAGAATATTGAGAATTACAGAAGCACACTTGAGCAGAAATGAGAATCTGATCTGATCCACTCTGACTGCAGGAGTTCCCAATCCTTTCCTCCTGTATACCTGGCTGGTTTTGGGTATTTAAAGGTGACATAGAATGGTTGAACGGGGTATTTATCCTTGTTCTGTGATGTGACATATACACCACAAAATTTTGGTTGGGTCTGTGATGCCTCAGAAGCTTCCTAAAAACCTCTCTCAAAAAGCTATGTTAGGGTGGGGGATTTTGAACGCGTTGTTTTGCACCTATTTGGCGACCTTTCGGGCTTAACTGGCAACCTCATTATGAAATGCAAGCACTTGACGCTGATTGGCTGGCTTTGCTGCCACTCAAAAGAATGTAACTTTGCCCAGAGCGGTAGGGAAAATGGAAAACACTCGCCGGCTTCGGTACACGGACAGACCAACTTTATGCAGCTATGGCATATTCAGAGATTCAGCCTTATATGTTTGAGCCCGAATCGGATGAGGACACTGAATTGGAGGAAGAACCAGTCCAGCAAAGGCTGGATTTAAATGTTTCTGAATGGTAAGTTTTTTTTTTTTTTTTTTTTCAAACAAGCTGCCAAGGCTTACACATTCGGAGTGAGTCTCTTGCATTGACGTTCCTGTGCCGTAGTCAGCAAGTATTCAATCAAAGCGCACTGAAGAAATTCATTTGCGGAAATTAAGTCCTTGTGCAATAAGTTAATCCGTTTCACATGCATTACTGTGGATTTCCCCACTAGTGACATGGAAATCGATTATGACTGGAATGCTCACGCTTGTCTTTACTGAGGGATTGGAAGCAATGGAATTGCATAAAGATGTACATGCAAATTATTTTGAAGGGGAGGAAACGGAATGAGAGTGGGGGGGCAATGAGATACATGTGACATCATATGTATCCGTTGCTCAGATTGGCCCATTTTCTGGTGGTCATTTTTAAAAGAGGAATTTCTATGAAACGGAGATGTTCAGAATGTCTAGCACTTTTCGTATGTTCTTGAATGCGGGTAGACTACTGTTATTCAACATAGACAAGCTAAAAACAGTTTTTGATTCTATGTCACCTTTAATATTTCAACTCAAGCTCATCAGATGGGACTCATGCAGACTTGCTATTGTAAACACCGTGCAACTAGGCCAAAGAGGGTCCTAGCTGAGGCGGAAGGTCTCGGCGTGTTTGCCTAAACAGCCAGGGAAAAGAAAGTCTTTCCGGTCTCCAATATAATAATGGGGTCTGGCTACAGCGTCAGCACTAGGCCACTGCCTCAGGCCAAACGTGATGACGTCGACTCACGTTCCGCTTTCAAGTGAGCCTGAAGCGTGACTCGCAGATGCTGCAGCCCTAATATCTTAGCGGTTACAATACATCTGACTCCATATCAAATTTAGGATATAAACTTTAGTTGTAACCATTTGCGGTTACTATTAAATTATGTGTTTGCATAAATATTGATCTGACTCCAGTTTATGAATTTAGAGCCATGTTGTGCATCGGACCCATAACTGGGCTATACCTTACTCCGCCGGACCAAAACATCTGTACTGTCCAATTCGGTGAATTAACTCAGAGGCTGGAGGTATTATTAAGCACAATAATTTGACATAGAAAATAGCTATGACTAGGGATTACCAGGGCCCAAAACGAGTAACTCCAAAGTTTAACGGCTGCCGTTCAGTGACTTGGGGGTTATAATTCTAAGGTCGCTGTTCAGTAACTAAGATGGTAACGAAATTCGCCCCAACCGCTCAGTATAACGGAATCTCCTTGAGGCCTATCAAAATAATACCAATCACAACGTGGAAAATCCACCTTATAACGCTGACCAAGCGTGTTGGTCAAGCATGCGATTACGTTACTCATTTGGGAGGCAGGACTCCGGGCTGGAAGGAAATATGTTAGTCAGAATCAGAATTCCACAACAGAATGCAAATATCAATTTATTTCGCCAAGCAGGCACACGCTTAAATCACAAGAACCAATTACATTGTTACAGAAAAGATAAAGAAGAAGTCAAGTCATACCTGGCGCAGTTCACAACTACACACATACACTAAGTGTACAATGCGGGAAGAATGAATACCAGCTTCCATAGCAATATCACGGCTGCAAGAGCATGTGGGGGAAATCACCTAAGATCTTCCATGACTAGATTAAAGCTACCCACGGCATAGAGATGCGCGTGGGGGAAGTTGAATGCAATCTTCCATTGCGATAACTGCTACACGCATACAGATGCATGTGTGGGAAGTCATCCACGACCTTCCATAACTACTATTGGCTACACACGGCATGGAGATGCACGTGTGCGAAGTCGGTTGCGATCCTCCTCGAATCCTTTGTTTCCCTACCTTTTATGCCCGAACTCAGGAAGCGCTTCCTACAGCAGGATCATAAATCATTTGGGTAATCAGGAAGGCAACCCCTCCTCAGAGGGAATTTGGGAGGGGACATTACCACGAGGAGAAGTAGAAGTATATTTCTTTTCATACTTATTGAATGAGGGTTTAGTACAATTTTAATCCCTTCGAAATATGCACCATGCGATTTTGGAATTTTATTGGAGTAAAATGATGCCAAACACGATATGCTTGCACTACAGTTTGCCATGAAACGTCAGCTACAGTCCATAATTACAAAGGTAACTGGTATTAATGTTAACAATCAGCTTACGTCGTATAACAAAAATTCTCATTGGATTTGCAATATTACGGGAGGTAATGTGAATTATTTCGCTGGTGAAATCTCTGAAAAGTCCAGTTTATGGCACTGCGGCATTCTCTCTGCCAAAGTTGTCTCAGCCGTTTTCGGGTGGCTTGCAAGACGTTCAACGCTGTCCATTAACCCCGAGGCTGGGGGCCGCTCCAGCTGTCGTGAATGAAGTTGGTGCCATACAGACCCTAATTCAGTCGGCTCCCATGACTCAGGAGGGTCTCTGCAGGATGCAGATGGCTTTAAGGCAATAGGAGTAAAACTACCAGTCCTGTGTCTGTGAGAACGGCCCAGAAGTGTCTGTCAGGAAACGTGCCATTAAGATAAGGCTACCAGAGCCATGGTCTGTGACAAAGTGTACAGAGTTTCCCTGCCTTCCCAGTGCGGCTTACTCTATCAAGTGTGCTTGAGGTTGGACGTATCAAATATGTGGATCTGGTGAGGGGGAACTCAAGAGACAGTTTGGGAACCCCTGCTGTTGGAGCACTTATATCAGTTTTATTTCGCCTGTACTAGTGTGAGCATCTCTGTACCTTTCATGTTGTTTAGTGTGGGCTGTTGGCAGTTCATAGGCCTCTAAAGTCTGTCTGTATCTCCTCCCCATGTAGAGGGGAAACTAATGGTTGCCGGGGCGACTCCATGATCTCCAAACTGCACCTGGTGGATCTGGCCGGCTCTGAGCGGCAGAAAAAAACCAAGGCAGAGGGAGAACGACTCAAAGAGGGTATGCTTTAGTTTATGCTGTAAGATGATGGCTAGCATCGCAGGGCTGTAATCCAGTTGGTTGTAGCCGCAGTATTGTGTAAGCTTCCTGACTGTTACTGCAGTATTTTACCGTGTTATAGACGTGCATGAGCATGTGTGTGATGCTGCTCTTTCTCTTGCTGAGATCTGTATCAACAGGTCTGCTGACCTCCCCGTTACAGGAATCAGTGCTAACTGGCCTGCTGGTCTTTCTGTTTCAGGGATCAGTATTAACAGAGGGTTGCTCTCTCTTGGGAATGTGATCAGCGCTCTGGGTGATGAGAGCAAGAAGGGGAGTTTTGTCCCGTACAGAGACTCCAAGCTGACGCGCCTGCTACAGGGTGAGGGAGCCGTCCTCTGTCGAAGTTAGTTTAGGTGTGTGTGTGTGTGTGTTTGTGCTGGGGGGGTGGGTTGTGTGTGTAGTGGTGGTGTTTTTGTGGGTATGGGGGGTTGCGGTGCAAATAAGTGCTTGGGTGAATGAGTACTCGCCATATAACTCATAAACGTTCTTCAGCCCCAACTCCTGGTAATGCTGGCGAATACAGGATTTTCACTTACGTCCCCTCGGTAGTATTGATGCCTCTCACCTTTCATGCATGATTGATCTCAACCTGTTCCCATTTAAGATCACCTGATTAAGAAGCAATTTATTTACTGAGTAACGAGATGAGCACTGAAGCGTATAATGATTTAGAAATTATTAAATCGGAAATGACCCAGAGACCACCAATAGGCTATACTGATAACAAACATGTAATACACTTGATATTGTAAGGATGACAATTACACCAGTAAATAAATAATTCAAAACTTTCTCAGACTCGGCAAAAAAGTGACTTTTGGCTGGGACCCTTTTCTGGGTCTCCTACCTCCACTATTATGGCTTGGGTGCAGTCAGTCTTCCTTGTTGAGACAGACCTGGAATCCAGCACAATTTAGCCTCTGTAAGGGATCCTGGTGTCATTGGGGGCCTTGAAAACATAATTTTTCTTTTCTGCCCTTAAGTGTCATTTGAGAGGCCAATATCTTGAAAATGAAAAGATAGATAAATTTTGACAAGAGATTCCGAAAGCCTGGACCCAAATTACCCTGGATAGCAATTTTCTGCCCATACCTATGATTTGTTACAAAGATATTGGCCTCCAAAATCCCTATAAATTAACGTTTGCGATTTGCGAGGGCAAAAATGGGGCGTGACCCCTGACTTTTGGAGGGCCATATCTCGGAAACCCCTTGGAGTAGGACCCTAAAATTCTACATGTGTTCATTATGAATACAGAAGTACTTTCAAAATAAATTTGAGCCAAATCTGAGTATGTGACCTGGGGACCTCTGGTTGGCTTATGGATTGACCCAAGGTGAGAAAAAATGTGGACAAAGTTACCAGGGCTACTTTGTTACTAGGGACTCATTACTTCGTTACCAGGGCTTCACTGTAGTTAAGTTCCGCTGGCAGTGATGTCACCGATATGGTACTGTCTATTTGACGTCATTGGCCGGGAACTGAAAATCAGCGGTTTTTCATATAGATTTTCAACAAAAGGTCACCATTAACCTTTTGCATTGCTCTGTGTGTGTGTGATGATCTAATGAGTATTATAAAACGGGTGCTTCCCATTCTTAAATGTGATTGGCTGAGCCGCGTTCCATGCCGGTATAAAATCAGTGTAACCCACTGTATTCTGAGGTAGACCGCAGCACAAAATATCCCTGTGCGCCTGGCCTAGCAACCAACTACTCTGCGCTCAACTGACTCGTTCGGTTACGTTTGTTTCAAGACTTTTAGCTCGCTATTTCAGTGTTGGCGAAGTTTAGCCTTTTAACCCGCTAACCAGTTGGGCTATCTACCTAGCTAGCTATAGCATTATAGAGTTCGATGTCACTTTAGCTTGCTAGCTACGTTGCTAACTAGCTCGCTATTTCAGTATCAGCGATAAATTATTGATTTTTTTTTCTTGTGTGTTTATTTTATGGGCTATGTGTAGGGTAACCACATCCATTGTAGTGAACGCTAGCTAGATAACAAGCTGGCTAGCAAATTAATGCACCATTCAACATATTTTCCTGGACACCGGCAAGTGTGGAGAACAAAGGTCAATCTTGTTCCCTACTCTCGCTGCTGGTTGTAATGATATGGCCGATCGGCGCAAGTTGGCTGCTGGTTGTAATGATATGGCCGATCGGCGCGAGTTGGCTGCTGGTTATAATGATATGGCCGATCGGCGCGAGTTGAGAACAAGGAAACTCGAAAACCGAAACGAACGTAAAATTATTTAACGGGGCCTTCAGGAGCCCGAAGGAGACATTCCAAATAGCCTGCTTTCATAGTATATCAACGTTAACGAGCCCAAATAGCCTGATGTAACATGATAATGGCGCTAGATGGAAAAGCAATCTTAGCGTCTGTGTTGCTTGCCAACCATTCTGTCCACTCGATCTTGCTTGGTGGAAGAACGAATAGTTCTCAATTTTATTGTTGCATTATTACCAATAAATTGTTGATTTTTTTTTCTTGTGTGTTTATTTAATGGGCTTTATGTAGGGTAACCGTTTTATAAAAGCAATAAGCCCCTTGAAGCAGTGGGTTACAGTGATTTTATAACGGCGGAGGGGCGTTCTAAGGCACGACGCACAGCGGAACCCACTGCTTCTCGGGGCTTATTCCTTTATTCTGCTGCAGTTTAATCCTGTGTTTCATAGGTCTTATGCATTTTTGTAAATTTTGGTCAGATTCGCTGGGGGGGAACTCTCACACTCTGATGATTGCATGCGTGAGTCCGGCGGACTCCAATATTGAGGAGACCATCAACACGCTGCGCTATGCCGACCGTGCCCGAAAAATCAAGAACAAGCCCATCATCAACGTGGACCCACGCGCTGCGGAGATGAATCGTTTAAAGCAGCAGGTAAGGGGCTGTACCCCCTGGCCAACAGAACACCTGTTTTTTATGACCCAATTTGTGGCTCTAATGACCCCCAGCATCCTTTAATATCGGTGGAGCTTAGAGCAGGAGCAGAGACGGAACAAAACAGACCTCATTCTTGCTTTTAAAGAGGGACAGGAAACTTCACTTGCGGTAGTGTAAAAGTCATCGCCCATCAAGTGATTTGGTCTGCCTCTCTGTGGTTCAGTCAGAACTAAAATCCATTTGTCCAACAGGGCGTTTTGACGATATTTTGATGAAATTTTTGCCTGTTGTTTTGACTGTGATATTGTCAAATTGTCCTGATTTTGATAATGACTTGTTGTATTGACTGTGATTTTTGCATGCTGCGACTGATATTGGAGCTTTGTTGTGACTTGGATATTGGTGTGTTGTTGTGAATGATATTGGTGTGTTGTTGTGACTGATATTGGTGTGTTGTTGTGACTGGGATATTGGTGTTGTTGTTATTGACTGATATTGGTGTGTTGTTGTGACTGATATTGGTGTGTTGTTGTGACTGGGATATTAGTGTGTTGTTGTGACTGAGATATTGGTGTGTTGTTGTGACTGATATTGGTGTGTTGTTGTGACTGATATTGGTGTGTTGTTGTGACTGGGATATTGAGTGTGTTGTTGTGACTGAGATATTGGTGTGTTGTTGTGACTGATATTGGTGTGTTGTTGTGACTGGGATATTGGTGTGTTGTTGTGACTGGGATATTGGTGTGTTGTTGTGACTGGGATAATGGTGTGTTGTTGTGACTGGGATATTGGTGTGTTGTTGTGACTGGGATATTGGTGTGTTGTTGTTGTGACTGATATTGTGTGTTGTTATGACTGATATTGGTGTGTTGTTGTCACTGATATTGGTGTGTTGTTGTGACTGGGATATTAGTGTGTTGTTGTGACTGGGATATTGGTGTGTTGTTGTGACTGGTATTGGTGTTGTTGTGACTGGGATATTGGTGTGTTGTTGTGACTGGGATAATGGTGTGTTGTTTTGACTGAGATATTGGTGTGTTGTTGTGACTGATATTGGTGTGTTGTTGTGACTGGGATATTGGTGTGTTGTTGTGACTGGGATATTGGTGTGTTGTTGTGACTGGGATATTGGTGTGTTGTTGTGACTGGGATATTGGTGTGTTGTTGTGACTGGGATATTGGTGTGTTGTTGTGACTGGGATATTGGTGTGTTGTTGTGACTGGGATATTGGTGTGTTGTTGTGACTGGGATATTGGTATGTTGTTGTGAATGATATTGGTGTGTTGTTGTGACTGATATTGGTGTGTTGTTGTGACTGATATTGGTGTTGTTGTGACTGATATTGGTGTGTTGTTGTGACTGATATTGGTGTGTTGTTGTGACTGGGATATTGGTGTGTTGTTGTGACTGATATTGGTGTGTTGTTGTGACTGAGATATTGGTGTGTTGTTGTGACTGATATTGGTGTGGTGTTGTGACTGAGATATTGGTGTGTTGTTGTGACTGAGATATTGTGACTGATATTGTTGTGTTGTTGTGACTGATATTGGTGTGTTGTTGTGACTGGGATATTGGTGTGTTGTTGTGACTGGGATATTGGTGTGTTGTTGTGACTGGGATATTGGTGTGTTGTTTGACTGATATTGGTGTGTTGTTGTGACTGATATTGGTGTGTTGTTGTGACTGAGATATTGTGTTGTGACTGATTGGTGTATTATTGTGACTGATATTGGTGTGTTGTTGTGACTGAGATATTGGTGTGTTGTTGTGACTGAGATATTGTGTGTTGTTGTGTATTGAGATATTGGTGTGTTGTTGTGACTGGGATATTGGTGTGTTGTTGTGACTGAGATATTGGTGTGTTGTTGTGACTGAGATATTGGTGTATTGTTGTGACTGATATTGGTGTGTTGCTGTGACTGAGATATTGGTGTGTTGTTGTTGACTGGGATATATTGGTGATATTTGTTGTTGACTGGGATGTTGGTGACTGATATTGGTGTGTTGTTGACGATATTGGTGTGTTGTTGTGACTGGATATTGGTGTGTTGTTGTGACTGGGATAATGGTGTGTTGTTGTGACTGGGATATTGGTGTGTTGTTGTGACTGGGATATTGGTGTGTTGTTGTGACTGGGATATTGGTGTGTTGTTGTGACTGATATTGGTGTGTTGTTGTGACTGGATATTGGTGTGTTGTTGTGTGGGATATTGGTGTGTTGTTGTGACTGGGATATTGGTGTGTTGTTGTGACTGAGATATTGGTGTGTTGTTGTGACTGGGATATTGGTGTGTTGTTGTGACTGGGATATTGTTGTGTTGTTGTGACTGATATTGGTGTGTTGTTGTGACTGGGATATTGGTGTGTTGTTGTGACTGGGATATTGGTGTGTTGTTGTGACTGGATATTGGTGTGTTGTTGTGACTGAGATATTGGTGTGTTGTTGTGACTGATATTGGTGTGTTGTTGTGACTGGGATATTGGTGTGTTGTTGTGACTGGGATATTGGTGTGTTGTTGTGACTGATATTGGTGTGTTGTTTGTGAGACTGATATTGGTGTGTTGTTGTGACTGGGATATTGGTGTGTTGTTGTGACTGGGATATTGGTGTGTTGTTGTGACTGGGACTGATATTGGTGTGTTGTTGTGACTGATATTGGTGTGTTGTTGTGACTGATATTGTGTTGTGTTGTTGTGACTGATATTGGTGTGTTTTTTGACTGATATTGGTGTGTTGTTGTGACTGATATTGGTGTGTTGTTGTGACTGATATTGGTGTGTTGTTGTGACTGGGATATTGGTGTGTTGTTGTGACTGGGATATTGGTGTGTTGTTGTGACTGATATTGGTGTGTTGTTGTTGGTGTGTTGTTGTGACTGGGATATTGGTGTGTTGTTGTGACTGGGATATTGGTGTGTTGTTGTGACTGGGATATTGGTGTGTTGTTGTGAATGTGATATTGTGTTGTTGTGACTGATATTGGTGTGTTGTTGTGACTGATGATATTGGTGTGTTGTTGTGACTGATATTGGTGTGTTGTTGTGACTGATATTGGTGTGTTGTTGTGACTGATATTGGTGTGTTGTTGTTGTGACTGATATTGTGTTGTTGTGACTGATATTGGTGTGTTGTTGTGACTGACTGATATTGGTGTGTTGTTGTGACTGGGATATTGGTGTGTTGTTGTGACTGATATTGTGTTGTTGTGACTGATATTGGTGTGTTGTTGTGACTGATATTGGTGTTGTTGTGACTGATATTGGTGTTGTTGTGACTGGGATATTGGTGTGTTGTTGTGACTGGTGATTGGTGTGTTGTTGTGACTGGGATATTGGTGTGTTGTGACTGGGATATTGGTGTGTTGTTGTGACTGGGATATTGGTGTGTTGTTGTGACTGGGATATTGGTGTGTTGTTGTGACTGATATTGGTGTGTTGTTGTGACTGGGATATTGGTGTGTTGTTGTGACTGGGATATTGGTGTGTTGTTGTGACTGGGATATTGTTGTGTTGTTGTGATATTGGTGTGTTGTTGTGACTGGGATATTGGTGTGTTGTTGTGACTGATATTGGTGTGTTGTTGTGACTGGGATATTGGTGTGTTGTTGTGACTGGGATATTGGTGTGTTGTTGTGACTGGATATTGGTGTGTTGTTGTGACTGATATTGGTGTGTTGTTGTGACTGGGATATTGGTGTGTTGTTGTGACTGGGATATTGGTGTGTTGTTGTGACTGGGATATTGGTGTGTTGTTGTGACTGGGATATTTGGTGTTGTTGTTGTGACTGGGATATTGGTGTGTTGTTGTGACTGGGATAATGGTGTGTTGTTGTGACTGGGATATTGGTGTGTTGTTGTGACTGGGATATTGGTGTGTTGTTGTGACTGGGATATTGGTGTGTTGTTGTGACTGGGATATTGGTGTGTTGTTGTGACTGGGATATTGTGTTGTTGTGACTGTTGTTGTGTGTTGTTGACTGGGATGTTGGTGTGTTGTTGTGACTGATATTGGTGTGGTTGTGTTGATTGTGTTGTGACTGGGATATTGGTGGATGACTGGGATATTGGTGTGTTGTTGTGACTGGGATATTGGTGTGTTGTTGACTGGGATATTGGTGTGTTGTTGTGACTGGGATATTGGTGTGTTGTTGTGACTGGGATATTGGTGTGTTGTTGTGACTGGGATATTGGTGTTGTTGTTGTGATATTGGTGTGGGATATTGGTGTGTTGTTGTGACTGGGATATTGGTGTGTTGTTGTGACTGGGATATTGGTGTGTTGTTGTGACTGGGATATTGGTGTGTTGTTGTGACTGGGATATTGGTGTGTTGTTGTGACTGGGATATTGGTGTGTTGTTGTGACTGATATTGGTGTGTTGTGACTGGGATATTGGTGTGTTGTTTTGACTGGGATATTGGTGTGTTGTTGTGACTGGGATATTGGTGTGTTGTTGTGACTGGGATATTGGTGTTGTTGTGACTGGGATATTGGTGTGTTGTTGTGACTGGGATATTGGTGTGTTGTTGTGTTGTTGTGACTGGGATATTGGTGTGTTGTTGACTGGGATATTGGTGTGTTGTTGTGACTGGGATATTGGTGTGTTGTTGTGACTGGGATATTTGTGTGTTGTTGTGACTGGGATATTGGTGTGTTGTTGTGACTGGGATATTGGTGTGTTGTTGTGACTGGGATATTGGTGTGTTGTTGTGACTGGGATATTGGTGTGTTGTTGTGACTGGGATATTGGTGTGTTGTTGTGACTGGGATATTGGTGTGTTGTTGTGACTGGGATATTGGTGTGTTGTTGTGACTGGGATATTGGTGTGTTGTTGTGACTGGGATATTGGTGTGTTGTTGTGACTGGGATATTGGTGTGTTGTTGTTGGATATTGGTGTGTTATTGGTGTGTTTGTGACTGGGATATTGGTGTGTTGTTGTGACTGGGATAGTGGTGTGTTGTTTGACTGGGATATTGGTGTGTTGTGATGGGATATTGGTGTGTTGTTGTGACTGGGATATTGGTGTGTTGTTGTGACTGAGATATTGGTGTGTTGTTGTGACTGGATATTGGTGTGTTGTTGTGACTGGGATATTGGTGTGTTGTTGTGACTGGGATATTGGTGTGTTGTTGTGACTGGGATATTGGGTGTGTGTTGTGACTGGGATATTGGTGTGTTGTTTGTGACTAGGATATTGGTGTGTTGTTGTGACTGGGATATTGGTGTGTTGTTGTGACTGGGATATTGGTGTGTTGTTGTGACTGGGATATTGGTGTGTTGTTGTGACTGGGATATTGTGTGTTGTGTTGTGTTGTTGTGATATTGGTGTGATATTGGATATTGGTGTTGTTGTGACTGGGATATTGGTGTGTTGTTGTGACTGGGATATTGGTGTGTTGTTGTGACTGGGATATTGGTGTGTTGTTGTGACTGGGATATTGGTGTGTTGTTGTGACTGGGATATTGGTGTGTTGTTGTGACTGGGATATTGGTGTGTTGTTGTGACTGGTGTGTTGATATTGGTGTGTTGTTGTGACTGGGATATTGGTGTGTTGTTGTGACTGGGATATTGGTGTGTTGTGACTGGGATATTGGTGTGTTGTTGTGACTGGGATATTGGTGTGTTGTTGTGACTGGGATATTGGTGTGTTGTTGTGACTGGGATATTGGTGTGTTGTTGTGACTGGGATATTGGTGTGTTGTTGTGACTGGGATATTGGTGTGTTGTTGTGACTGGGATATTGGTGTGTTGTTGTGACTGGGATATTGGTGTGTTGTTGTGATTGGGATATTATTGGTTGTTGTGACTGGGATATTGTGTGTTGTTGTGACTGAGATATTGGTGTGTTGTTGTGACTGGGATATTGGTGTGTTGTTGTGACTGGGATATTGGTGTGTTGTTGTGACTGATATTGGTGTGTTGTTGTGACTGAGATATTGGTGTGTTGTTGTGACTGGGATATTGGTGTGTTGTTGTGACTGGGATATTGGTGTGTTGTTGTGACTGGGATATTGGTGTGTTGTTGTGACTGGGATATTGGTGTGTTGTTGTGACTGATATTGGTGTGTTGTGACTGGGATAATGGTTGTTGTGACTGGGATATTGGTGTGTTGTTGTGACTGGGATATTGGTGTGTTGTTGTGACTGGGATATTGGTGTGTTGTTGTGACTGGGATATTGGTGTGTTGTTGTGACTGGGATATTGGTGTGTTGTGGGATATTGGTGTGTTGTTGTGACTGGGATATTGGTGTGTTGTTGTGACTGGGATATTGGTGTGTTGTTGTGACTGGGATATTGGTGTTGTTGTGACTGATATTGGTGTTGTTGCGACGGATATTGGTGTGTTGTTGTGACTGGGATATTGGTGTGTTGTTGTGACTGGGATATTGGTGTGTTGTTGTGACTGGGTGTGTTGTTGTGACTGGGATATTGGTGTGTTGTTGTGACTGGGATATTGGTGTGTTGTGACTGGGATATTGGTGTTGTTGTGACTGGGATATTGGTGTGTTGTTGTGACTGGGATATTTGGTGTGTTGTTGACTGGGATATTGGTGTGTTGTTGTGACTGGGATATTGGTGTGTTGTTGTGACTGGGATATTGGTGTGTTGTTGTGACTGGGATATTGGTGTGTTGTTGTGACTGGGATATTGGTGTGTTGTTGTGACTGGGATATTGGTGTGTTGTTGTGACTGGGATATTGTGTGTTGTTGTGACTGGGATATTGGTGTGTTGTTGTGACTGGGATATTGGTGTGTTGTTTGTGATTGGTGTGTTGGGATATATTGTGTGTTGTTGTGACTGGGATATTGGTGTGTTGTTGTGACTGATATTGGTGTGTTGTTGTGACTGGGATATTGGTGTGTTGTTGTGACTGGGATATTGGTGTGTTGTTGTGACTGGGATATTGGTGTGTTGTTGTGACTGGGATATTGGTGTGTTGTTGTGACTGGGATATTGGTGTGTTGTTGTGACTGGGATATTGGTGTGTTGTTGTGACTGGGATATTGGTGTGTTGTTGTGACTGGGATATTGGTGTGTTGTTGTGACTGGGATATTGGTGTGTTGTTGTGATTGGGATAATGGTGTGTTGTTGTGACTGATATTGGCATGTTGTGTGGAGGAAGGAGGCATTCCTCCCCTCCCCCATCATTCTGTATCTATACCTGGTAATCCCCACAATGCCATTTCATTTTTATTATTTGAATTTCCCTCTAAACCCCCCTGTAGCTCATTCATTGCTTTTCGCCACCATTTATTTCTCTGTCCCCAATCAATAGGAACTCCTCTAAAGAACAAGCCACTGTTGTTCAGGTATAAATTTGTTAGTGCCCATTCTATGGGTCTCTTTTATGGTTCTGGGGCCACAACAGACTCCAGCAGTCGGTTTTTTGAAACAGTTGTTCAATTATTTGCGCATAATCTCACCAGCATAATAAATTTGATCAAGGACTACTGGCTATAATCATTCAGTTCCATGACAGTTGTGACTATGATATTGGTGTGTTGTACTTTTGATATTTGCATATTTGACTGCGATATTCGCTTGTTGTGGTGATGGTTGGCCTCTCTTGCTCTGATTCTCAGGTGCAAGAGCTGCAGGTGATGCTGCTGCATGCGAGGGGCGGTGTGGCCCCAGTGCTTTCTGGGTAAGGACTGGCAAACTTACTACAGAGCTGCTGATTCACTGGGAGTGCTGATGGGAGGTGTTTGATTTTTTTGGTGTATGTTTTAGTATCACAGCATGCCTGATGTTCAGATGCTGCAAAATCACCAGCTCCCTCGGTGTCGTCATTAGTTTCTAACTGGTCACTGAGTTGCGGAGGTCAGCCTTCTCTTGGCAGAGTCACTGTTGTCATATTTCCATGTTAAAATGATGGCGCTTGATTAAATGTGATGATGCTTCCCTATTTGTTCACAGGTGACTTTATACAAATAAATGGGTCTTTTGACTGCAATTATTTGCAAAATGGTGAATGTGTAATCTCAAATTTACATATTCACTTAGAAATACTTGGTTGTCAATTTTGTATGGATATATGACATAAAATTAATGGATCCATGAATAAATTCTAATTCTGAGTTTTAAAAATGACAAATATGAAGGAGTTCAAGGGGAGGGCGGGGTGAAAATCTATGGAAGGCTTTGTAAATATGAAGCATATTTTCTTTCCTTCTGACCCAAATAGCCTTCTCATGTTGGCAATATGTTGTAAGGCTCATCTAAGCTGAGGTGTTTCTGCATCCTCGCTGTTTTGGTCCAGATCTGAACCAGCAGAGAATGTGTCAAAGGTCCTGGAGAAGAACCGCTGTCTACAAGAGGAGAACAGCAAGCTGAGCCGTGAACTGAGCGAAGCAGTGAGCCAGTCCACCATCATGTTGGAGAGGATACTCATGGTGAGTGTCGGTTAGATGGTCGAGGATACTCATGACGAATATAGACAAAATGCTCATGTTGAGTGTGGCTCTGTTGGAGTGGATATCAAGGTGAATGTAGCTCTGACGTTCGAGAGGATGCTCATGGTGGGTGTCGCTCTATTATAGAGGATACTCATGGTGAGTGTCGCTCTGTTAGAGAGGATACTCATCGTGAGTTTAGCTCTGTTCGAGAGGATACTTACGGTGAGTGTCGCTCTGTTAGAGAGGATACTCATCGTGAGTTTAGCTCTGTTCGAGAGGATACTTACGGTGAGTGTCGCTCTGTTAGAGAGGATACTCATCGTGAGTTTAGCTCTGTTCGAGAGGATACTCACGGTGAGTGTCACTCTGATGGAGACGATGGTCAAGGTTACTGGAGCTCTATTAGAGAGGATACTCATGGTGAGTGTAACTTGGAGAGGATGCTCATGGTGACTGTGGCTCCGATGTCGGACACGACACCCCAGATGAGTGTGGCTCTGTTAGGGAGGACAGGTCATGGTGAGTGTAACTCTGGAGAGGATGCTGATTGTGAGTGTAACTCTGTTTGGGAGGATACTCGGGTTGAATGGGACTCTTTTGGGGAGGATAGTCATGGTGAGTGTAACTCTGGTTTTGGAGGCGATATTCATTGAGTGTTGCTCTGAGCCGCCTCCTCACAGTCCACGTTGAGACTGGTGTTTTATGGGAACCATTTAATAAAGCCACTGGTTTAGGACCTGTGAGGTGTCTGTATTACGAAGTCTTGTGTGATCCTCTTGCTCTGTTGTTCTCCTAGACCTCCGAGTAGTACACATAATTTTGCGAAATCCTGTTGGCATTTTTCACAGAGAATTAGGGCTGGGTATCGATTCAAATTTCAAGAATCGATTTGATTCTGATTCACAAGATTCGAAATCAATTATCACGATTCGATTCGATCCGATATCGATTTGGTTAATGTTATTAAAATTGTCTTTTATTTTAATTTTGTCATGGCCATTTGGCCCACAAACAGCTGTGAACAACACTTGTATGGTCAAAGTAAACTTTATGCTGCATGTTGTGCAGACTCTCCAGTCAGAATAGCAGCATCAGTGTGAAAACCAGCATGACTGACTGACTGACCACTATCACCATCGCTTCCAATGCAATGCAGTCACTTATCAGTATGAAAAACAATAACAAAGATACAGCCAGTGTAAATGTAAACAAAGTGCTGGTTACTGGCTTCAAAGTAACCAAACTATCATTTTATGTCAGTGTTTCCCACAGACCGGGAAGCAATGTGTGATGGAAGACCTGGGGGGGGAGATTGCTTTCCATTTTGTTGAGCGTGGGGTGCATGGCACTGTTATTGCGCAAGTTCCGCGTCTTCCAGTATTTCCTATTTTTTCCGTTTTTTTTTTTTTTTTTTTTTTTTTAACGTGCGCATATATTAAAAAACAGCCGGCGATTGCGCAAGACTCAGAATTAACGGGAATCAATTTGTGGCGGGAAAAATATATAGGCTATATTAAAAGACCGATCTGGACGTACGAATCGATCTTTAGGGATTAAAATGAGCATCGATCCAGAATCGGAGAATCGATTTTTTCAACACAGACCTACAGAGAATAGCCTTTATTTCTCAGAAAGAGAATGGACTAAAAAAAAGTCAGAAGAAATTTCTGCTTTTGTGGCCATTTAGGGCCTGTAATCGAACCCACAATTGTTGGTCCAGATACTTGCCAAGTTCTAAAAAGGTTAGTTTTATAGCTTCTTTTATCAGCACAACAGTTTTCAGCAGTGCTAACGGCTTAGAGGGTTTCCTATGAATCAGTTAGCCCTTTAACATGAAAATTGTATTAGCTAACACAACGTGCCATTCTAACTTAGGATTAATGGGTGCTGCAAATGGACCTCTGTATGCCTTCATAGGTATTCTATGAAATATCAGCCCTTTCCAGTAGTCGTCATTCACAACATTAACAATGCCTCTGCAGTTTGTCAAATTGGTTTTATGTGCCTTTTTTTTTCCCAAAATCAAGGACACTCCTCAGTGACCTTGAACTTTTGAACGGTGGTGTTAAAACTGACATGCATAGAATTTATTTATTTTTTGTAACTTTTTTTTTTAATTATTTTGTGTGCAGACGGAACAAGAAAATGAGAAACTGCAGGGTAAACTGGAGGAGTTAAAGCAGCATGATGCGTAAGTGATGATGCTCAGGATTTCCCTTCTGATACTCAGTTACAGCACTGCTAAATGGCTTGAGCACAGATTGACTGTGAATAATGGTCTCAGTTACAGTCTAGTGAGAGATTTAGGTCATTAGCTTTATAGTTGAACGCAAGCCTAGTTTCTTATGTCATTAGTTGTTATTCCCTCCTAAAAATGGGGTGGTATTTCACATATCATACTTGCCCTTTCCTAACTGTAAAGCATTCATTCACTATCTTTTGAAGGCTGTAGTTTGTTGAATGAAAGGTGTTGAGTGCTGTGTTAAAATGTGGTGCGCTGCAGCTGTAAGCTGAACCTTCAGAGGCTGGTGGAGACTTTGGAGGATCAAGAGTTGAAGGAGAACGTGGAGGTGATCAGAAACCTCCAGCAAGTCATCATGCACTTGCAGGTACTGTCACTGACACACCCGCTCTCTACGGTTACAGCAGTGCGCTGACCTCACTTAGTATTTTATGTTCTAGAGACTGTGCAGCAGGAAAGATATAGAAAATCTGGAAAAAAACTTGAATAATTTGAGTGGAAATGTGCGTCAGAATGTGAGGCTCAAACTTTATGGACTGTCAGCATTTCTTCTTGTAAGAATAAAAAGAACCTAATGTAATTTAAAAAAAAAAAAAAAAAAAAAAAAAAAAAAGCCGAAGTTGGGGAGTGTGTGTTTGACTCTGCGTTCCAGTGTTTTGTAATGAGGCTCCTTGTCCCGGCAGTTCTTTCATGTTTCTTGTTTCCTCTCTGCAGGACGAGAGTGCGGGGATTGCGGCCTCTATTGAGGCGCTGGCCTCGCAGTCACCGGACAGTGGGGCGGAGCTCCACGGCGAGGAGGCGGGGCGTGAGAGTCCAAGGGTGGAGCTGGCTGCGGTGAGCCTTTGCAGTTTGCTGTGGGATGAGCTGGAAGTGTGGCCCATAAGAACAGCCACTGATGCAAGTCTTCTTTACCCAAATATCCAGGGTACAGAGAAGTGTTCCATCGAGAACTACAGTACCCAGCATGCCCTGCGACAGGCTGCCATGTCAAAGGAGCTGATTGAGCTGAATCAGGTGCTGGCCCTGAAAGAGGCCTTCGTCAGGAAGATGTGCCAGAGCGAGAGTCACCTGGAGCCCATGCAGAGTGAGCACCAGGTCAGAGCCGTGAGGGAGTGTATCACATACAGCAGCATTACTTAGTTATTCAGCTACAACAGGAGTTATTATGCCCTTGCTTTGCCAAATCTCCTGGAGAAACACATGGTCATGGGGTGAAACGCTTTGCTCCTAAGACACGATGAAAGGGCCATTGCATCTGGGGGGTATCTCTCTGTGGTGCAGTCTGGGTTGTAAGGGGTCTCTGCGTTGCTCAGTCTGGGTTTTGGTGGATCTTTCTGTAGCTCAGTCTGGGTTTTGGGGTGATCTTTATTCCCCTGATGTGACCCTGTGTCCCATAGGAGAACATGAAGGACCTGCAGAAGGCAGTATCCTCTCTGCAGAGGGAGAAAGAGGAGCTCGTCCTGGCACTGCAGTCTGCCAAGAAGGACACCAACCAGGCCAAGTAAGAGCGCCCTCTACTGCAGGCCTGTAACATTTTCCTACGAATGTTCAATAAAACATGTGACACGCTGCCTTTCCAAAAAAAAGCTGCCCTTTGTATATAAATAAATAATTACTTTTACCAAATGATCATTTCAGAGAATAATATGTTTCAGCTGGCAGTAATTATTTTAACCCAAACTAATGAAGCGCGTATCTTCTCATTACTTAAACAAGACTAGGTGCACCTAGTATATGGCAGGGCCGCCTCTTCCCCGCCGGCTGACTAATCGCTGAACTTCTTCCCGCCGGCCAGCCAATCGTTGAACTTGATCACTCAGGCAGTCAGTCACTCGCTCAGCGACATTCGTGCTTATAGGGGCCGGGCCGCTGCTCGGCCCTGCCCAAAAATCATGTTGGAGGACATATATAATGGAAAAGATGTTGCAGTATCTCAGAAGGAGCAAGTTATTGGCCTGCACCCAGCAAAGAAAACAATGAATGAGGAAAATAAGCATGAGGAATCATTTTCACTCACGAATTGGCCACCACAAAGTCCTGACCTTTACCACACTGAAAGTCATTGGGATGTGCCAGAGAAGTCTACAGTGTGGTTCAAGTATCTCGTCAAGACAAAATCTCGTGCCTAAAATGAATGCAACACTGATCGAAAATGGATGTTCTGACATTGTGATATGGTTGTCAAAACAAATACACAACGAATTTGCACTGTAACCACGCTACAGGGGTTCCATCTAAATATTTGAGTGCGATTTTTTTTTTTTTTTTTTGGCCAGGCAGAGCATTAAAAATGCCAGTGGCAGTGCAGAATAGAGTCTAACAATCATGCTCTGGTTTAATGATGGAATTCAGTTATGCTCTGAAATGTGCTAAACTGGAAAATATCCTTTCAGAGTACTTCTACTGAGTGGAAGGCAAGAGTGAATGAGCACCTATTATCAACCAGGTTGGCTTTCTTCTCAAAAATACATTTACGAGCGCAACCAAGCTACCTATTGCAGAAAAAAAAATGCAATTAATGTCCTTGAATCTCTATTTTTCCTCAGTGTTATCCCATTTTTTCCTGAGCTTGAAAATAAAGCCGACCATACAGTACCATGAATGAATATGACACGGGTGTGGTGGGGCAGGTGAGCGATATTGTTGTCGTGGAAACGGGTTGATAATTGGTGCCCGTTCACTTCCGTTCCCATGTACTGAGAGTGCGTGTGGAGAAAATGTTGGTGTGGAGCCCTGGGATGTGCTGGGGCCTGGGGCTCACTGGTGATGAATCCTTTGCCGTCCCAGGCTCAGTGAGCAGCGCAGGAAGCGCCTGCAGGAGCTGGAGGGACAGATCTCTGAACAGAAGAAGAAGCTGCAGGAACAGGCCAAGCTGCTCAAGCTCAGAGAGGCATCTGCACGCAACGTTGCCAAGCTCAACCAGGAGATTCAGGTGAGTCTGATTCACCCAGGGGATTTAGATGAGTCTATCTCAACAAGGGGATTCAGGTGAGTTTGATTCACCCAGGGGATTTGGATGAGTCTGACTCATTCAGGGGATTCAGGTGAGTTTGACTCAACCAGGGGATTCATCTGAGTCTGATTCACCCAGGGGATCCAGGCAAGTATGCATAAACCAGGAGATTCAAGTGAGTCTGATTCACCTTGGAGATTTTGGTGAGTCGGTGCCAACCAGGTGATTCTAGTGACTCTGATTCAGTCAAAATATTCAAGTGAGTTTGAATCGCCCAGAAGACTCAGGTGAATTTGTCCCAACCAGCGGATTCAGGTGAGTCTTGTTCTACCGGGGGAATCAAGTGAGTTTGCCTCAACCAGTAGATTCAGTTGAGTTTGTCTCAACTGGGGAATTCAGGTGAGTCTGTCTCAACCTGGAGATTCAGGTCAGTCTGACTCCATCGGGGGATTCAGACCAACTTTATTACAATATGCCTATCCCAGCTTTTATAGAAAGATGAGAATCTGTAATTTTTCTGGCTGGTATTGAAAATCATACTGCTGGGATTTCTAAATACCCTCATACACTGCCATGCCTTGATACCGCCCAAGCCTAGTATTGGTGTTAATATTGTCCTGAGAGTATAGAATTATTATTGACATGTTGTTTATATTGTTCTGACTGTATAGATTTATTTTATTGAAGGTATGATGTTGATTATATTGTACTGAGTGTATATGGGTCATTCCAAGTCAAATCATCCACATTTTGAGAAATTTTCCAGGTCACCTCCTCCAAAAGTTCTGAAAAGATTCACGAGTAAATATTCACACAGAATAAAAAAAAAAGGCCAAATATTAGGCCAGTATCTCAAATAGATTTCAAGTTATAGCCCTTCAAAATTTGAAAAATATTTAATTATTCAAATTATTTAATTTAATAATATAAGTTTTTGGCAAACCCATTTTCAGCCAACTTTGGCAACTTATTGCTCCAAATTGATTGCTTATACAGGCTGAAATTGGGTAAACTAACCATATTCATCCCCTAGAATCTGAAAATGGCCTTAGCTTCAGTGTATTTTGATCCAGAGTTGGGTCCAAGTACTTTCAAGTACTTTTGAGAATTGTATGCAAGCATTTTTTTTTTTTTTTTCCCACATACCATAGTGCTTGTATTTGTATCTGAGCACTACCTAATAATGCCTAATATTAGGCATTACGCCTAATAATATTATTAGGCCTAATGCCTAATAAAACCTAGTAAGTACATGTACTTGTATCCAAGTACTTTTCAAGTACTTGACCAATCTCTGTCAGCACTTAGGAGACAGATTGGTCAAGAACTTTGAAAAGTACTTGAATACAAGTACAAGTACTTTAGGCATTAATAGGAAGTACTCTGATGCAAGTGCAAACACGTTGGTATTTAAAAAAAAAAATACTTGCATCCAATTCTTGAGAGTACTTGAACCCAACTCTGTCTTGATCCACTTTTGTATGGTTTAAAGCCTCAAAATCAGCCGAAAACACAAAATGCCCAAAAACGAGACCACATTTTATGACCTGTAACTCAGGAACTAAGCAAGATAAAAGGCTAGAATTCATTCTTTATGATTTTATGATATATCTCTCTGTAGAAATGCAGTAATCCAAGTAATATCATTTGTAGAATTTTTTTAATGAAATGATTTCCAAGTAAATTTTTCCGGTTTTGCCCCAAAATGTCCTTTTTTTGGGGCAAAAAATGACCATGTCACCAGTTATTCATCTCTCTGAAATTTTTACTGTGCAATCTTATAAATTGTTCAATATATTGTGTTGAGAGTGCAGTATCATATTGTATTAATGGTATGGTGTTGATTAGGCTGTTATTGGAGTAGAGTTTTCCATAGAGGGTATAGGTTGACGTCACTCTCCCTATGGAACACGCCCCCTGATTGGGACTGAGTGGCAAAGCATCCTGGAATATGGCTGCCACATAGGGGGGAAACGGCCAAACCAGTCGTATAACACATGATTATCTGCTTAAATTAAAGACAGTTGGACTTGACAATTATTCTGACAACTTACAAAAGAACCAGTGGTCCATGGACATTAACAAGTGGCCATAAATTGGGTTTCCTGACATTTATATTTGGCTGATTTCAACACCAGGGAAATACTTAAATGCTGACAAAAAATATTGAATTACACAAAATGCAACTGAAATAAGGTAAATATTTGATAAGTGATCAATACAGCATATAACTCAATTATTCAACCCCAGAGTTTAACGTACTTGACGCGAAATTGCAACCACAAAACCACATTTCGTTGCCTGGATTCCAGTTGTTTCTCCTTATTGCAGCAATTTATTTGGTCCTCTTTTCTTTAGCTTTCAGCAGTCCGTAAGAAAATGCCGGTAATTTCTAGTTGAATCTACGACCATGGCTACACTTGTCTTTTCAATGTGACCTTTGTGATCAGGTGCCCAAGACTGGAATTCAGCTGTGTTCGCATGTGTGTCCACACCTGACACTTCAATGCTACCTTCCTGATCGGATATATTCCCATGCAAGTGGTGCATCCTCAATGGCTCATGAAGCATGAAAGAGCCTTCTTTCCTGAACATGAAGTCTAGTTTGTAATAGTGGCAGGGCCAGTACGGGACTAGCTTTGTTGAGGTGAGGGCAGCTGAGACGAGTGATTAATGCAGCTGTTTGTTCTCCTCAGTGCTGGAACATCAGCAATTTTCTCAAATATTGCATTATTTCTGTAATTGGTTTCAGGAGTAGCTTGCACAGTGGTGTTGTACCACTATGCAAGAAAAAGGCGGGTCTCGGCTATGCTCCAGTCCAGGCATCCCTCCAACTTTGAATATCTTCCCTTTGCTTTATGCGCTTGGGACAGGAATTCCTGTGTAGCAGGATGATGACACTGGATTTATTTGGTAAATTGCCCGGAATGTGCCCACATGCTGTCCACACCTCTCTGAGGTCTGAGCTCACTGTTGAGCCAGGCCACTTCGGCATGCGGTCTGGCTGATTGGAACTCAATGCGAGCAAGATCCAATCTGGAAGCGTACAGATTTGACAGTTAATGCATCCTTGCATGATTGGATGACAAAAGTCGCATTGAAAAGACGTGTAACCATCAGTGGCGGCTGGTGAACTGGTGATAGAGGAGGCTCAAAACAATCCCTTAAAATTAATGATTGATCGCAACCTGTTTTCAATCATTCATTCAAATTACGCTTACAGAAACTCTGATAACTCTCAACATTATCAGGTGTGGCCAGTTATGCATACCTGTCAACTCTCACGCGTTCGGTGTGAGTTTAAGTGGCATATTTACGTTCCTCTGCTGTAGTTAGCAATTATTCAATCAACGCGTATGTAAGAGATTCTCGCGCGGAATTGAGGTCCTTGTGCACTGGAGGGGTTTGAAGCAATGGAATTGCATGAAGACGTTTCAAATGATCTTATTTCATTTAAACGATCATGAAACACATGCATTGCTTCCAATCCCTGAATAAAGAAAAGCGTGAGAAGTCCGGATTTATAATCGGTATGCGTTGTAAATGAAAACTGGCCACATCTGATAATGTTGAGAGTTTTCGGAGTTTCTGTAATGGTAATATAAATGAATGATTGAAAACAGGTTGTGACCAATCATTAATTTTAAGGGATTGTTTTGAGCCTCCTCTATCGCCAGTTCACCAGCCGCCACTGGTAACCATGGCCCATTTGTACAGTCAATCGCACAACAGTTCTTTCCCTTTTTTGATTTTTTTTTTTTTTTTGTGTGTATTTTTGTGGCATACAAACTACTGCTGCCACTCAGTTGTCTTTCTGCTACTCAGTCGGTGTAACCGCAGCTACTTCTGTGTACTGTGGCGTCACGTGCATAACCTTAGTTAATGGTATGGTGTTGATTATATTGTATTTAGAGTACAGTATTTAGATTATATAGTATTAATGGTATGATGCTGTACTTAATTCTGGTTTAATGGTATGGTGTTGTCTGATGTTGCTCTCTGCAGGCCATGAAATCCCAGAGAGTGCAGTTGATGAGGCAGATGAAGGAGGATTCTGAGAAATTCCGCCAGTGGAAGCAGAAGAAGGATAAAGAGGTTCTGCAGTTAAAGGAGAAGGGGAGTGCTGCACATGCATACACACACACACACACACACACACACACAGGCTTACAGTCTCACCATCTCTCACCCACACACATACCCACATACAAACACACTCTCTTGCTCTCTCTTGCTTTATCATACACATATACTCAGGCATTCTTCCAATCTCACGTTCTTTCCCACACTTTTTTGCCCAGTCTTGCTCTAACACACTCTCACTTTAACTCTCAATCTTTCATTCACCCACACACACTCACATTCATTCACCTGCGCAGTTACTCTAAATATCACTCATAAACACGCACTCTCACACGAACACCTTCTAATCCTTTGTTTAGAGATACATCGAAACTTTGTTGTATGTTTTTGAATTAAAACTGATGGTGAATAGAAGCTCTGAAGTATGTTTGTGTTCCTCATAATCCATTTATGACTTTTTGCTGTAAGGAAACGGTCTGTGTGCTCCATTCACAGGATCGTAAGCGGCAGTACGAGATGCTGAAGCTGGAGAGAGACTTCCAGAAACAGGCTAATGTGCTGCGTCGCAAAACGGAGGAGGTGAGACGCCTTTACCTTTCCGACACTCATTTAAAAACTTTCTGCTATAAAAGTCTGTGTAAAACCTTTCTCTTCTCATACCTGTGTGAAGACTTATTAAAATTATGTGTGACATTGGGGAGAGGGCCTGATGTTAAATTCTTTACAACTTCAGGCCGCTGCAGCGAATAAACGTCTGAAGGATGCCCTGATGAAGAGGAACGAAGTGGCGGAGAAACGCAAAGACGCTCAGAGCCGCGGCATGGAGGGAGGGGCCAATAGAGTGAAGGTGAGCCATCTTCAACTAGAGACCCGGGAATTGGCGTGAAGTCTTCAGCTCTACGTGCCCAACTGACCACACCAACAGCTTCTTCACTCTCTAGCCCTATCTGCCCAACTGAACACACAAACAGCTTCCCTATTCTCTAACTCTACCTGCCCAACTGACCACACCAACAGTTTCTTCACTCTCTAACCCTACCTGCCCAACTGACCATACTAACAGCTTCCCTATTCTCTAACTCTACCTGCCCAACTGACCACACCAACAGCTTCTTCACTCTCTAACCCTACCTGCCCAACTGACCACACCAACAGCTTCTTCACTCTCTAACCCTACCTGCCCAACTGACCACACCAACAGCTTCTTCACTCTCTAACCCTACCTGCCCAACTGACCACACCAGCAGCTTCCCTATTCTCTAACTCTACCTGCCCAACTGACCACACCAACAGTTTCTTCACTCTCTAACCCTACCTGCCCAACTGACCACACCAACAGCTTCTTCACTCTCTAACCCTACCTGCCCAACTGACCACACCAACAGCTTCTTCCTATTCTCTAACCCTACCTGCCCAACTGACCACACCAACAGCTTCTTATTCTCTAACTCTACCTGCCCAACTGACCACACCAACAGCTTCCCTATTCTCTAACCCTACCTGCCCAACTGACCATACCAACAGCTTCCCTATTCTCTAACTCTACCTGCCCAACTGACCACACCAACAGCTTCTTCACTCTCTAACCCTACCTGCCCAACTGACCATACCAACAGCTTCCCTATTCTCTAACTCTACCTCCCCAACTGACCACACCAACAGCTTCTTCACTCTCTAACCCTACCTGCCCAACTGAACAAACAAACAGATTTCCTATTCTCTAACTCTACCTCCCCAACTGAACACACAAACAGCTTCTCCACTCTCTAACCCTACCTGCCCAACTGAACACACTAATAGCTTCCCTGTTCTCAAACCTACCTGCCCAACTGAACACACAAACAGCTTCCCTATTCTCTAACCCTCCCTGCCCAGCTGACCACACCAACAGCTTCCCTGTTCTCTATCTCTACCTCCCCAACTGAACACACTAACTAATCCTTATTCTCCAACCCTCCCTGCCCAACTGAACACAACTACAGCTTCTTTACTCTCTAACCCTAACCCTACCTGCATGACTGAACACACTGACAGCTTCCCTATTCTCAAACCCTACCTGCCCAACTGAACACACTAACAGCTTCCCTATTCTCAAACCCTACCTGCCCAACTGAACACACCAACAGCTTCCCTATTCTCTAACCCTAACCCAGCCTGCCCGGAGTTACACCTACAGCTTCCCTATTCTGACCCTAGCTGTCCAGCTGAACCCACGTGTAGCTTCCATAGTCTGTATCCCTAACTCAACCAGCATGGCTCAACATACCTACAGCTTTCGTTTTCTCTAATGGTTTGAACACACTGTAGCGGTGCGGCGCGAAATTTCAGACATCGGAGTCATATTCCCATTCATTTTCTCATTGACCCTGAGCACTGTGCACTTTGGAACCGGTATCAGAGTGAAGCGACATGATATAGGTAAAGCAAACGGCCAAAATTTGAATCTCATTCAAATTAGGAGCGGCGATGGCCAGCCGCTGGCCAATCGCCATCAAAAACAAAGAGCAGGGGGCGCCCCGGTGGCTCATCGGTCTAAGTGCGCGTACCATAAAGGCTGTGTCCTTCCCACAGCGACCTGGGTTCGATTCCAGCTCAGGTCATTTGCTGCATGTCTTCCCCCATTCTTCTCCCCAGCTTTCCTGTCTCTCTACACTGTACAACTGTCAAATAAAGGAAAAATTCCCAAAAAAGTAATCTTTAAAAAAACAAAGAGCAGGAGGCAGGAATTTCAAATCTCAAAATGAAGAAGAGGCCAATCTCCATCAGCCATCACCATGTTCTTTTTTCTGCTATGGTAGCATGCCAGCTAGCCAGCTATTTGGTTAGTTGTCTAATGTTTTATAAGTGAAGTAAATGCTTAGCTAAAAATAGTTGCATGAGAAATTAAAGGTTATTGTGAATATCTGCTGTAGGGCGTATAGCTACTTAGCTAGCAAGTTGTTCGGCTAGTTGTCGGATATCGTTTATATTAAATAAACACTTGGCTTACGAGATTTGCATGTAAAATAAAATATTGTGGATATCTGCATTACTAGATACATGGCTAAGGTTAGCTACCAATTTGGCTAGTTGTCTGATGTTTAAATGATGTAAATGCATAGCTAACAAAATTTGAATACAAAATAAAAGGTTATCGTGGATATCTGCGGTACTGCTGGCTAGCGTAATGTTAGCTAGCTATTCGGCTAGTTGTCTGATAATGATATTTAAATGAAGTGAGTAAATACTTGGCTTACAAAATTTGCAAGTGAAATAAAAGGTTATTGTCAATATCTGCGTTTGTTTGCCACTGTAACTTGTTGGTTGCAGCTTCCAAATCACTGTTTAGCTCAGCTGCATGTTTCTGGTTCAGCAGGTGTGGCAGTCATTTTAAAACACCCACAAGCGGCCGGCAGCTATGAGCATCAGTGAGTTTAATTTGCACTGCACTGCTGCTGTGTGTTTGTACTGATACCTAACCCTAACCTTACCTGCCCAGCTGTACCCACCTACAGCTTTCCTATTCCCCAAAATTAGATTGGTCTCTGCTGTGTCTGCATTTCTTCCTCACTGCAGTCCAGCTCATATTTTGACTGCTTTCTTCTCCTCAGAACTGGCTGAAACTAATGAGGTGGAGGTGCTTGTTAGCACAGAGGAGGCACGGCGCCACCTGCAGGACTTGCTGGAGGATCGCAAGATCCTGGCAGAGGAGATTTCCCAGCTGAAAGAGAGGATCGAGGCGGGGGAGAGGTCATCTGCTAAAGTCCGAGTGAGTTTCTTCTCAAACAGGATGTAGAAATGGTCATTTTCGCAAGCCAGATGGTGAAAGCCTGATAGAGTATCAGTACACTAGTGAAAGGCTAGAACTTCGCTTCATTTATAAGCATCATTTACTGATTCTCTTATGAAAAGTGAGATGTCTGCAGCTGTTCAGTGCATTATGAGTCTGTTTTCCCTCTAAAGCGGCGCTCCTACATCATCACTGAGCTGGAGAATCAGGGCGAGTTGGAGGCATCTCTGGGGAAACAGGTGGAGAACCTGGAGACGGAGATGGGCCTGAGGTTTGCTATCCAAAACTATGTCCCTTTGCACACACTTCCCCTCAAAACTACACCCCAAACTCCACACGCCCCATGACCACACCTCTAACCCCACTCTCCCCAAAACTATGCCCCTTTGCACACACTTCCCCTCAAAACTACTCCCCAAACTCCACACGCCCCATGACCACACCTCTAACCCCACTCTCCCCAAAACTATGCCCAACCCCCCAAAAAAAACTATACCCCAACCCCACATCCCACAAAACCATACCCCTACCCCCACGCCTTCAAAACTCTACCCCTAACGCCACTTCCCCCAAAACTCTACCCCTAACCCCAGACCTCCCAAAAACCATACACCTAACCCTACACCCCCAAAAACTACTCCCCTAACCCCACACGCCCAATTACAACATCCCTAACCCCACGCTTCTCAAAAACTATGCCCATAACCCCAAACCCCCCATAACTATCCCCCTAACTCCACAACCCCCCAAACTCTACCCCTAACCCTACAACCCCCAAAACTATACCCCTAACCCCAAACCCCCCATAACTATCCCCCTAACTCCTCAACCCCCAAACTCTACCCCTAACCCCACACCTCCCAAATACTATACACCTAACCCTACACCCCCAGAAACTATACCCCTAACACCACAGCCCCCAGAACTACACTCCCAAAACTACATCTGTAACCCCACACAGCCCAAAACTTCACCCATGACTCCAAAACCCAAAAACTACACGCCTATTTCCGCATCCCCCAAAACTACACCCATAACCCTGCACCCCTCAAAGTTACACCCATACCCCCACATCCCCAAAACTCCACCTGCAACCCCGCAGCCCTCCAAACCAACACCCATAATCCCACACCTCCAAAACTACCCCCAAAACACTACACCTGTGAACCGAAACCCCCCAAAACTACACCCCAAACCCCAAAACTACACCTGTAACCCTGCACCCATGACACCGCACGCCCAATGCAACACCCAAAGCCCCATATCTCCAAAACTACATCCAATGCCCTGCCCCAAGTCTCCTTGTCCTCACCCCTTACAGGAGCGCTCAGATCGCAGACCTGCAGCAGAAGGTTCTGGATGCTGATAATGATGGCCGTGTGAAGCAGCGCTGGGACAGCATCTCCACCATCACAGAGGCCAAATGTGCCATCAAATTCCTCATGTCAGAGGTGAGGTGTCCTTAAATTCCTTTTTTCAGAGCTAGGAATTTAAGCCCTTATAATGACTAAAATGCCCCTGAACTTTAAAAAAAAAAAAAAAAAAAAAAAAAAAGTTTCCAAATAGTTTGTCAGTTATCTCAAATTTTGGGCATTGGTCAGAGAAAATGCTGCCCCAGAGCTGTTACGCTGATGTTTCTGAACACCCTCAACCACAGCTACTGTGAGCTCATTTTAATTGCATGATTTTAGCTCCTTATTTCGAACAATGCTGCTGTATTATTATTCATTCATATTTATTTGGCCAAATTCCTTTTGAAAAGCACCTGAATTTCAGCCAGTGAGGGCAAAAATTGCACCCTTTGAGGTGCGCAGTGGACTCCAGGCTGACTCTTCCTTGTGCCTTCAGCTGGTGTCAGCGAAGGTGTGTGTGGGCAAGCTGGAGAGTGAGCTCTCGCAAGAGAAGGGAAACTTCGCTCACCTGCAGTGTCTGCTGTGTGATGAGAGGAAGCTCACGTCTGCCATGGAGCTGGAGTACCAGACTCGCCAAGTGGAGCTGGAGCAGCGGCACCAGGAGAAGGTGAGCGGCCTGGAGCCCCGATCTCTCCCAAACCTGTCCCCCGGCTTACACCGAAAACCATTCCATTCTTCCCTTCCCGATTCATACACTTGCGCACATATGTGTGTGTGTGTGTGTGTGTGTATCAGTGGCGGCTGGTGAACTGGTGATAGAGGAGGCTCAAAACAATCACTTAAAATTAATGATTGGTCACGACCTTTTTTCAATCATTCATTTAAATTAACACTACAGAAACTCTAACTCTCAACATAATCAGGTGTGGCCAGTTTTCATGTATAACGCATACCTGTCAACTCTCACGCATTCGGTGTGAGTTTAAGTTGCATATTTAAGTTCCTCTGCAGTAGTTAGCAATTATTCAATCAACGCGTATGTAAGAGATTCTCGTGCGGAATTGAAGTCCTCGTGCACTGGAGGGGTTGGAAGCAATGGAATTGCATGAAGACGTTTCAAATGATCTTATTTCATTTAAACGATCATGAAACACATGCATTGCTTCCAATCCCTGAATAAAGAAAAGCGTGAGAAGTCCGGAGTCGTAATCGGTATGCATTATAAATGAAAACTGGCTACATCTGATAATGTTGAGTTATTGGAGTTTCTGTAATTCCAATTAATTCGATCATCACTGTGCCTTAAAAAATCTAAAAACACACTGACCTATGGGAGTCGGGTCTACAGCAGGCAGTTCAAGAGGAAAAATTAAGTTGAATAATGCTAAATAATGCTTACATTTGTCGTACAGGTGATATTAGAACAATGCAATCAAATATAGAACGATAAATTCTCCTGCCAAGCTGAACAACTGTAAACCGAAACCGCTCTCCTGCAACTCAATAGCTCGGTTTATTTGTGTGCCATTTCTGTAATATTTCTGAGCCCCGTCTTCCATCACAATCTCAGGCAAAGACAGTTCTTCATGGCACTGCATTTCCCTTTCTGATCGGACTCGGCATTAGCTCGCTATATCACTAGCAAGAACAGAGCCAACCTATTTGACATGGCTTGGGACGCGTGAGAGATGCGCAAGCTGCAGGCATTTGAAAATGTGGTCGAAACGCAATCTAAAGATTCCTGCTTCCTAGTGGCGTTGCATTACCAAGTATAAATGCATACTTATGAAATTTGATATAAGGCTGTACAATTTCAAATAACTTGCCCCTCGGTGTCTAAGAGCAGGGAAGTTTCATGCTAGGCGAGAGCAAACCGCTCTTCTCGGACCACAGTCATTTTGATCCAACTCTGAATATGCATACAATTAGTTAACGTTCATAATGAGCACATAAAATTCACCACAAAGGAAGATTCTTATTGTCACCTTTTCGAATCTACGTTCCCTTAGGTTGTTTATGGATACATCCGGCGCGTTCATGCAACGAGCTTTGGTTGATTAGGTTGCCCAAGCCTGAATTGAAGCGCGCGCCGCAGTCTCTCTATGTTGTTGTTTGCCGCAGTACTTTATTAAAAAAAAAAAAAAAACGCGTTCATGCCCGTATGAGATGCGTGAAAGTTACGCGCAATAGGCCTTGCATATGACCAAAATGGTTGCGTCTTTAGTGGAGGGAAATAAATAAACTTTTGACAAATTTAAATTGATAAAACTGCCGGGGTTTTTGGTTGTCCAATGGACAACTTCGCTGGTAGTTTAGGTTGTGTAGATCCATTTCAGGTTTTGTAGACAATTGGATAACCGCTTATTGCGAACACTGTGATATGATTGCTATCATTGTTGTATGGCCTGACTCATGTTTAACTCTTTAACATTAACAAACATACAGAGAATGAGTGAAATAAAATATTATTTTATCTATTTTGACTGACAGTCATAACTGGAAAAGAACTGATAAATCAATCCAAGAATAAAATATTCCTTTAAAAGAAGTGCAGCCACTTCTTAAGTAGAACAGTATCAAACAGTAGTGCAACAAGCAACTTTAGCTAAACAAATCTAGGAAAAAATACTTCCTTTCAAACTTTGTGACACCACAATTTTGTATGCAATCACTGTATGTACTTACTGTAAGTCGCTTTGGATAGAAGCGTCTCCTAAATACAGTGCCGTGAAAAAGTATTTGCCCCCTTCCTGATTTCTTATTTTTTTGCATATTTGTCACACTTAAATGTTTCAGATCAGCAAATAAATTTTAATATTAGACAAAGACAACCCGAGTAAATACAAAATGCAGTTTTTAAATGATGATTTAATTTATTAAGGGGAAAAAGCTATCCAAACCTACCTGGCCTGGTGTGAAAAAGTAATTGCCCCCTAAACCTAATAACTGGTTGTGCCACCCTCTGCGACAACAACTGCAATCAAGTGTTTGTGATAACTGGCAATGAGTCTTTCACATTGCTGTGGAGGAATTGTGGCCCACTCTTCTTTGCAGAATGTTTTAATTCAGCCACATTGGAGGGTTTTTGAGCATGAACGGCCTGTTTAAGGTCATGCCACAGCATCTCAATCGGATTTAAGTCCAGACTTTGGCTAGGCCACTCCAAAACCTTCAGTTTGTGTTTTTTTTAAGCCATTCAGAGGTGGACTTGCTAGTGTGTTTCGGATCATTGTCCTGCTGCATAACCCAAGTGCGCTTGAGCTTGAGGTCACCAACTGATGGTTGTACATTCTCCTTCAGGATTTTCTGGTAGAGAGCAGAATTCATTGTTCCTTCAATTACGACCAGTCGTCCAGGTCCTGAAGCAGCAAAGTAGCCCCAAACCATCGCACTACCACCACCATGTTTGACTTTTGGTATGATGTTCCTCTTATGAAATGATATGTTAGATTTACACCTGATGTAACGGGATGCACACCTTCCAAAAAGTTCAACTTTTGTCTCGTCAGTCCACAGAATATTTTCCCAAAAGTCTTGGGGATCATCAAGATGTATTTTGGCAAATATGAAACGCCCTTGTGTTCTTTTTTGGTCAGCAGTAGTTTTCGCCTTGGAACCCTCCCATGGATGCCATTTTTGCCCAGTCTCTTTCTTATTGTTGAATCATGAACACTGACTTTAAATGAGGCAAGTGAGGCCTGCAGTTCTTTAGATGTTGTTCTGGGTTCTTTTGTGACCTCCTGGATGAGTCATTGATGCGCTTTTGGGGTAATTCTGGTAGGCTGGCCACTCCTGGGAAGGTTCACCACTGTTCCAGGTTTTCTCCATTTGTGGATAATGGCTTTCACCGTGATTCGCCGGAGTCCCAAAGCCTTAGAAATGGCTTTTCCACCCTTTCCAGACTGATAGATGTCAATTTCTTTGTTTCTCATCTGTTCTTGAATTTCTTTAGTTCGCAGCATGGCATGTTGCTTTTCGAGATCTTTTAGCCTACTTCACTTTGTCAAACAGGTTCTATTGAAGTGATTTCTTGATTCAACAGGTCTGGCAGTAATCAGGCCTGGGCGTGGCGAATGAAACTAGACTCAAAAAATGTGGTCAATCACAGTTAATTCATGATTTAACAAGGGGGGCAATTACTTTTTTACATAGGGCCGGGTAGGTTTGGATAGCTTTTTCCCCTTAATAAATGAAATCATCATTTCAAAACTGCATTTTGTATTTACTCGGGTTATCTTTGTCTTATATTAAAATTTGTTTGATAATCTGAAACATTTAAGTGTGAAAAATGTGCAAAAAGTAGGAAATCAGGAAGGGGGCAAATACTTTTTCATGGCACTGTAAATGTAGTCTAATGTAATGTAAATTAAAAGCGATTTACATTTTTAAAGACAACAGTGTTGGCCACGAATTTACATGAAATCCAAGCAGTAAATGGCACAAGTGAAAATGGCACCTGGTAAAGGCTAAATAAAGTTTAGAAATAGTTGCAGTAAATATCACGTTGCAAAAATTATATCAACAAAACAGTTCAGCAAAACAATGATTTGGTGTTCACGCATTCTAAGTACGTTAAAGGTGATTGAAAAAACAACTCTGTTTTGGTAGTTCTCTAAGGTCTCATTATGAAAAAGTAAAGTAGCTGCGTACATAGCTTATGGGGATGTGTATTTTGCATTGTTATAAATGAGGTGTGTTTTTTGTGCCACGTTGTAAGTGGTGCATTTTTTTACTTTGTTATAAGTGGTGTGTGTGTGTGTGTGTGTGTGTTGCACTGTTATAAGTGGTGTGTGTGTTTTGCACTGATAAAAGCAATGCGTGTTTTGTGTTGTATTATTAGTGATGTGTGTTGCGCGTTCTGTTAAAAGCAATGTGTTTTGTGCTGTATTGTAAGTGAAGTGTGTTTGTGCTGTTATAAGTGGTGTGTGTATTTTGTTTCCTTACAAGCAATGTGTGTTTTTTGTGCTGTGGTATAAGGGGTGTGCATTTTGTGCGGTGTTATAAGCAGTGTTTGTGTTTTTCACTGTTGTAAGCGGTGTGTTTTTTGTGATTTGTTATAAGCGGTGTGTTTGTTTGCGCTGTGTTGAAAGCGGTGTGTTTTGCGCTCTATTGAAAGAGATGTGTTTTGTGGTGTGGTCAAAGTGGTGTGTATGTGTTGTGTGCCGTGTTGTAAGCAGAGTGTGTGTTTTGTCCTGTGTTTTAAGTGGTGTGTGTATTTTGTGCTGTTACAAGCAATGTGTGTTTTTTTTCTGCTGCAGTATAAGCTGTGTGTTTGTTTTGTGCTGTGTTGTAAATGGTGTGTTTGTTGCGCGGCGTGCAGGTGCTGTACCTGCTGAGTCAGCTGCAGAATAAGCCAGTCGTAGCAGAAGCGGAAGACAAGGGGGCAGAACAAACATCAAAACGCGAGCGTGAGCTGCTGCAGCGCCTGCAGTTTCAGGTGAGCTAGCCACGCCCTTCACCAGCCCCTCCCACACCCACCAACCACGCCCTTCAACAGCCCCACCCATACCCACCAACCATGCCATCCCTAAGCTCCGCCCACTGACCATTACCGCCCTGAACCAGATCTTATGTGTCTCTACATTTATGTGTATCATCTACTCTGTGGTTCTTAACTGGTATTTGTGTTGTATTTGAAGGAGGATGAGATTGTGAAGATGCAGGAGTTGAGTGAGCAGAACCAGAGGCTGACTGAGGAGAATGAGCAGTACAAGCAGGTGGCTTTAAAAACACCTCATTCCCTTGTCTGATGCACGGGCTGGCAATGGATCTCCTAAATCTCTGCTCTGTTCTACCTGAATCTCTGCTCTTTTCTTCCTGAATTTCTGCTCTTTTCTTCAGGAATTTCTGCTTTTTCCCCTGAATCCGTTCTTTTCTACCTGAATCTCTGCTCTTTTCTTCCAGAATTTCTGCTTTTTCCCCTGAATCTCTGCTCTTTTCTTCCTGAATCTCCGCTCTGTTCTACCTGAATCTCTGCTCTTTTCTTCCTGAATTTCTGCTTTTCCCCTGTTCTACCTGAATCTCTGCTCTCTTCTTCCGGAATTTCTGCTTTTCCCCCTGAATCTCTGCTCTTTTCTTCCTGAATTTCTGCTCTTTTCTTCCTAAATCTCAGCTCTTTTCTACCTGAATCTCTGCTCTTTTCTTCCTGAATTTCTGCTCTTTTCTTCCTAAATCTCAGCTCTTTTCTACCTGAATCTCTGCTCTTTTCTTCCTGAATTTCTGCTTTTTCCCCTGAATCTCTGCTCTTTTCTACCTGAATCTCTGTTCTTTTCCTGCTGAATTACTGCTCTCTTCATTCTGCCTCATCTTCCTTCCTCCTGAATCTTTGCCTTTTTTCTCCCTGAATCTCTGCTCTGTTCTTGCTGAATCACTGTTCTTTTTCTCGCAAATCTCTGCTCTTTTCCTGCCATCTCTGCTCTTTTCCTCTCGAATTACTGCTCTCTTCATTCTGACTCGCCTCACTTCCTCTGGAATCACCTCTTTTTTTTTCTTTTTTTTTACTGAATCTCCCTTCTTTTCCTCTTGGATTGCTGCTCTCTTCTTCTGAATCTTTCCTCTTTTCCTCATGACGCGCTGCTCAATTCCTCCTGAATCACCTCTTCCCTTAACCCTCCCGTTTTTCATCCTGAATTACTGCCCTTTCTCCTAACTCTGCGCTTTAGGAGGGAGAGGGGAGACATATTGTTTTTGGCTCAGCTCCCTTTCCCGTTTGCGTCGGCGTTCCCTCTTCGTTTCTGGAGCGTAACTCTAAAACTCTTTGCATAATCCTAACAAAACTTTGCATACTTACTACTCAGGTCCTGAAGTGGTGCCTTTTGGCATGTGCCTATCTCTCTCTCTGTCCGTCTGTCCATCCGGATGTGATCAATTTCTGTCCGGAGCATAACTCCAAAACCGTTTGCATGACCTTAACGACACTTCGCATACTTACTGCTCGGGTCCTGCAGTGGTGCCTTCTGCTATGTGCCTGTTCGTCCGTCCGTCCGTCTGTCCACTGGGTTAGGCAGGGAAGGGGGCCGGGGGGCAGACCTATGTTTTTATGAGTAAAAACACATTCTAGTTGTTACTTTTTTCCTTCTGAATCTCTACATTCTTCCTCTTAACTTTCCGCTGTTTTCCTTTTGAATTGCTGCTCTTACTCCTGAGTCTCTGCTGTCTTCCTCTTCAATCTCCTAAATCTTCTCTCTCTTCTCCCAGAACCTTTGCTGATTGTCTTCTGAATTGGCTCTCTTCCTACTGAAACATTGCCCTTTTTTTCCCCAGATCGCTGCTTTTAATCTTCTGCATCTCTGCTCTTCTCCCCTCAATCTCTGCTCTTTTGTTCCAGATTTGCCTCTCATTTCTTTCTGAATTTGTGCTCCTTTTCCTCCGAGTCACTGCTTTTTTTAATCTGCTCTGGTTTCCCATAGAGGCTCACTCTACTGCAGGTGGCCAGCAGTGTTAAGAAGATGAGTGTCCTGGTGCCTCCTGCCAGCATGTCTCCGGACACTTCCTTTGAGTATATCCCGCCCAAGGTATTCTCCACCCTCCCAGTGCTCACATTTCAGAGACTTTTTTTTTTTTTTTAATTGTTGCAAATGTATTTTTTAAAGTTTTGATGCAGCTGCTTCGTCTGCCCCTCAAAGCCTCAGAATCGGCGGTTCACCACGGCCCGGGCGCCACGTCACATGGCTCCCATCAATATGGCCGAGCTGGTGTCACCCTCTGAGTCGGATGAAGATGATCAGGTGGACGAATGGCTTCCGGAGAAGGTCAAAGGGCATAAAAACGGCAGGAAAAGCCGAATGACTGGGGTAAGACTGAAGTTACGAGCAGCAGGACAGCGAGTCCACTGGGCTTTGCTCTTCCACATGAGCATCGGTTTGCGCTCTGCACAATCACAGCTTCACATTACTGCTGTTCAGCTGTGGCTTTTATCCAACACAAATAACGCGGGGCCCAATACCCCACTGAGATATGGGGTCAGGATTCAACAGATGCACTGATCATAATGTGGCAACACTTACGTTTAATCACAGCCCTCCAGGTCCCAGGCCAGCATCTTAGCCATGTGCCTGTGCCTGCGGTGGTGTGTGCAGATGCTCATCTCTTCCTGTCTGCTCCTGTTCTGCAGTGTGCCTGTAAGGGACGCTGCAGTAATAAGATGTGCCGCTGCCGAAAGGGGAAGATGACCTGCGGGGAGAATTGCCTGTGTGACCACGACAAGTGCCGCAACCTGGACACTGCCACTGCTACTGCAGTAAGTCAAGCCTCAAGCAAGGCCCTGTACTGTGCGGGTCCCTGTGTTGTGTTGGGTGGTATGCTGTGCGGGACCCTACACTGTGCTGGATCCGAGGTGTTGAGGCCCTATACTGTGTGCGACCATATGCTGTGTGGAGCCTTATACTGAGTGGGGCCATATACAGTGTGGGTCGCTGTGCTTTGTGTGGGGCCCTTGGTCTGTGTTGCCCTCCTCACTGTAGGGCCCCATGTTTTTGGGGGCCCATATCTTGTGTGGGGCCGTATGTTCTGTGTGATGCTCTTTACTCTGTGGATTCCTTGCTCAGTGGTGCCCAATACTGTAGGTCCCTGTACTGAGTGGGGCCCTGTACTTGTCTGGGGCCTGGTAATTAGTGGGGCCTTATGCTTTGTGGGGCCCTGTATGCTTTTGGGCCTTTGCTCTGTGTGGGGCCTTCTACTCTGTCGGGCCCTTGCTTTGTGTGGGGCTCTGTACTCTGTGGGATCATATAAAAAGAGGTTATAGGTCTCTAGATATCATTACAAATTAAGAGCAGGAAAAAAGTGGGCAAGGCACCCAGATTTCCCAGGGGCTATAATTCCAAAATGACTAAAGATATGAAGCTGAAATTTGGGATTCCTTTGTTTGGGGTCAAAAACTAATTTTTGATTTTTTTTTCTGTCAAATCTGAGAGGTCACTGGGCAGGGTGTGTGATTTGGCACGGAATGACCCATGGGGAACTGTTGCTCCATGCGCTCCTTTACTCTGTGGGGCCCTTGCTATGTGTGGGGCCCTGTATTGTGTGGGGCCATGTGCCTTTTGGGGCCCGTTGCTCTGTGGTGGGTTGACCTGCTCTTTGCTCATTAATGCAGGACGCAGTGGATATTGACGACGGGTCCAAAGATTCGGTTTTCACCCCCCAGGATCCGACTGCTGGGAGCCTAGAGGACTCCACCTTCTTCAAACCTCCGTCTGTCACCCCCACCATGAAGGTACGCTTCCACACACAGCTTAACCCTGACCCAACCTTTACCTGAACTCTATCCCTGATCCTGACCCAGATGCAAACCCTACTATGAAGGCGCACTTCATACAGAAGGTTAATTCTAATACTTATTCCCGCTTGGTCATTCCTATGCTGAGCATGTGCTGGAGAAGGTTTGGGTTATTGAAGTTGCTCAGGGTGACTGGTAATGTCTGGTGAATGATGGAATCAGGGTGGAGGGGCCAAATGGGGCTGGTAATGTTATCTGTATAGGCTTGAGACTGAAGTTGAACATGAACCATTGTGATGATGTAACAGGAAGGCACTAGCAGCCCTGCCTTGGATAGCTGGCGGGTTGCAGTTTAGTGGGAACTGCAGTCCACACATTTCCACATTAATGCAGCAGATTTGGCGCATTTCATGCTTCGGTGATGCTGTAAATTGGTTGGAAAAAGTAGCGTTATCGTCACCATCCAGAGTTCAGCTGTGTCAGCTCATGCTCTGTTAAAATCCTTTGCGCTGAGGACCAGTAAACCTAGACGCCAGCGTCTAAATGACGCCGTAATTGTAATTGCTCTTGGAGCATATTGCAGTATATTGAATGTTCATGAGGTGGTGACCTCGAACTATTCAAAAGATTGGAGTTCTTAAGTCTGAAATGGTGGAATATAGACCTTGTTTGAATTGTATCTCTTCATAAAAAATGGTACGTTGTTGCGCTCGTCAGATTTGAAATATTTTTGTTGTCTTAGTTTCCATATTTGTATGTTTACTACGATAACAAAACACAGCTCATTGCTTTTGCTAGAATAGCCGATTTTCCCTTGTACCACAGGCGCACTGATAGTGCCAAAGCAATAGTACAGCGTGACATTAAGATCGAAATGAACGTTAATGTTCTTGTGCATTGATCAGAAGTGGAGACATGTTAAACTTTGTCCCATTACGGTGGAGTTATGGTATGTTGGAGTATAGCATGATGTACAACAGAAAATTAGTTCATCGGCATATATTGCTAAGAATCTGAGGGTAAGTTTGCATTATTTTTCATTTTGGGGACTAGATTATGTCATATGGGAGGAGTTTTTAATAGCCAAGTAACTTCCATTTAGTTTTCTTTTTAGTTTTAAGAGCGAATGAATAGGTACTATGAGCCCCATTCATTTTCACCGACAAAGATTAAAAAATATTAGTATCCACCATGCATCAAAATGCTTGGTAGTAAAGCACTGCCTAATCTGTAATTCACACCAAAGCAAAAATCTCTCCATTTTGCTGTTTTGGAGAGCTAGGGCTGCAGCTTATATTTTGCTTCACAGATAATTGGTTGATCTGAGTATGACCCTAAGATTTGGCACACTTCAAGTCAATGATTTTGTAATCCAGGAAATGTACTGTTTTACCTCCTGTTGACCAGACGAAGATCCAAGTCGGATTGAAACGTTGTTCCTTTTTTATCAATAAAGATTTTCTTTGTTGGCTTGGAGTAAGTGTGCAGGCGTCTTCTCCTTTCTTCATTGTTTTACCTCGGAGCAATTTTTTGTTCCTCCATGTCTCATTGCAAAACGGCCTCAAGTGTTGAATTCTCATGAAGTTTCCTTGTGTTTGATGTACATCTTTGTCCCCAAATGACGAAATAAGTTTTATTTCCAAATGATACGAGTGTCTTGTTCTGTTTGTTATTTGTCCAGTCTCTGACTCTCAAATCCTGAGTTAGAAAATCTTAAATGGCAGTCATGCACAATAGGCAAGGATTTCCTTGATTTGACATCTCTGTAATGGTCATAAGACCTCATAAAAGAAAAAGACAAATGATAAGACATATGTACAGAAATGCAAAGAGCAGACTTCTTGCTATCTGAAATGTGCCACTATTATTATTTTTTTGAACTAAATTATTTACCAAATAAATCTGCAGTAAAAGGCGCAAACGTTCATTTTTGATCTGCTTCTATGTGTGCAGCCATGTTCTTGCATTAGCCTTTCAGAGAAATCCTGTGGCATTTCCTGTATGTCCTGAGTTCTGCTCTATGAGTGACAAGTGCAGTAAATGCAATGTGATCAAATGAGGAAGACGTGTTGTTTTATTTTAACTTTTTTTAAAGCAAACTTTACAGGCAGGCAAAACCACAATGCCACAGTGTGTGGCTTTTGAATGTGCAAATGGGACATATGATTCAAATAGTTTTATGTCCATCGAACTGACGGTTCACAGGTTCCCACCCAGCGTCGAGACCTGTCATAGAGAACGTGGTTGAACAACGTGGGCTGTGCTGGCTACCAACCTGACCTGTGTGCAATATGATTGTGTTTGTGTATGACATGTATAAGTGTGTGTGTGTGTGTGTGTGTGTGTGTGTGTGTGTGTGTGTGTGTGTGTGTGTGTGTGTGTGTGTGTGTGTGTGTGTGTGTGTGTGTGAGAGAGAGAGTTGTTTGCGTGTGTCTGTGTATAATAGGTGTGTGTGTGTGTGTGTGTGTGTGTGTGTGTGTGTGTGTGAGAGAGAGAGAGAGTTGTTTGCGTGTGTCTGTGTATAATAGGTGTGTGTGTGTGTGTGTGTGTGTGTGTATGTAATATTTGTATGTGCGTTGCAGGTGCTAATGGAGATTGGTGACATGTCGCAGCTCTCTGCGAATGTAAAGCTGGAGAGGAAGCCGGTGGTTGTGGACGAGGATGAGGAGGAGAGTGCGGCCAACAGCAGCAGCCTGCTGAAGAAGAAGAAGCGAGTCCTCACCAACAGCCAGAACAGCTTCTTCTCCGGCTGCACCCCCATCAGGGAGGAGTCCTGAGGGGCCGCCCTGGCCCACCCCCGAACTGTCAGCCAATCACAGTCCACCCCAACATTCCCAGTCAGTCTCATCCCCCTTTTACCTGTTGTCTTTTGTCTTTAGTGTTTTTATTTGTGAATAAAGCATAACTCTATTAATTTCAAAATGTAAGCCTTTTGTTTTTATTTAGTTGCTTTTACCTCTGATATTTCTCTAATGTTTAATGAAAACATGTCAAAATAATAATGAAATTTTGTGGACTGATGCACAGTAACAAGCTGAGCTTCTGTTACCCGCCCTGTAGTGAGCAGAGCTGTCTTTAAATGGCTTGGTTTGTAAAAATGATCCCCTTAAATTTCTGCATTTAATTTGATCATTCATTCCTTACTTAAATAACTCAATCACATCTTACATGCCCATCCAAATATTAAAAGATTTCACTGAGAGGACAGTGTCTTGTGTTAAGTATTCTGCAGCACCCAGCAATGCTTTTTTTTTTTTTTCCCCTCTTGAGTGTTTCCTCGCAAAAGCATCTCTCTCTCTCTCTCTCTCTCTCTCTCTCTCTCTCTCACTTTCTCCCCCTCCCTCTCCTTTCTCTTGCTCTCTCTCTCCCTTGCTCTCTTGATCTCTCACTCCCTCTCTCTTGATCTCTCACTCCCTTGCTCTTTTGCACTCTGCCTTTGGCTTCCTCAATCTTTTTCACTCAGTCTCACATACACACACGCACACACTCTCGCTGCTCAGTTGAGATGAGTGCTATGCTTTTGTTCATATTTAATTTTTTGATTCTGGGGTGAAGTTACCTGTTCAGTGGCTCGTAGGAACTAAACGTTTTATAAAACACCATCATTAAGTGGCAGCTCGATGCTTTTGCACAGTTCTGCAGTTATTTCAGTTTACTCGGTCTCACTGGAGCAGATGCACTCATGGCACCTCGCTGCTGCGTTCATTAAGCCCTGTCTGAGCGAATAAATGTCTCGCGTTTCCCAGTCCAAATCATCAATCTACACTGCGGCCCTTTTTAGGATTTGAGGATTGGAGCATGATGCAGAGGGCTGGCAGCTTGTGGCTCTTTGTATGAAAAGCTAAATTCAGCTTGGAATAAAACTTGCCTCACTATCCCGGCTTGTACGGCAGAAAGTGTGTCATTCTGCCTGAAGTCGTCTGGGGACAAGGTGATTTTACAAACACGTCAAGAAATGTGTCCCTGCAGAGCATGGAATGTACATGTGAATAAGGATCCAGTCAGGGGTTCAGTTTGGCTGAATAACAGCAAGGAGTCAGTTATTGAGCCTGGCCAGGCTTGCCTGAAGTTTCTTCAATGATGATTGGCTGTACTCTTGCCCTCTGTTAAATGCCCAGAGTATAAAAGATGGAAAAAGCGACGGAGTGGTGAAAACTGTAAATGGTATTACTGCACCAGTGTGTAAGGGTGAAAAGTACCGTCTCGTCCATTTCAGCCTTCATTTTTAAGGAGATATATAATTATCCTCTTAAATGGTTGATGTCAGTTTGACAGATGTGCCTGCCCCTCCCCAGCCCTTCTATAAAGGACACTGACTCATGAAACGGCCAGAGTAATCTCTGTAGCAAGTTGCTTAACTGCTATGTACAGTCTGATATCTGTGCCCAAACTGCTGATGACTACAGTTACTCTCACACTCACTCCCCCCCTCTCTTCTCCCTATCTCCCCCTTTTTCTATCTCTTCTCATCCCAGCACCCCTCAGACTGGCTGCCAGGCAGAGTTATTTCCACGCGAGATGTTTGCTTCCCCTGCTGCCCATCTTATTTTTAGCACTGCACAATTCTCCACACAATTAAAATGCAAAGTGGGCCCTGACCGTTGTTCCTGGTTTCAGTATTTTCCGAATGGCTGATCATTTTCATGCGCTGACATGCATTTTTTTTTTCATTTGGTGACAATTTCATGGTAGTTGCTCCAGTTAAGTGATAAATTACTCTATTTATTATTATTATTCTTATTTTTACATTTAACATGTTTTGGCAGTTCCTGTGTGTCAAATGGTCAATGAGATCGAGCTGCTGTCCGATCCCTGAATTTACAGTATCTCCGATGATGTGCAATGTCGTGCGCACTCCATGGAAAACTGCCCTGGTACTACTGCCGTTAGACCAGGATATTCTGGCATTTATGCTCTGTTGTAATTTAGGCTGATATGCGCCAATCAAATGTTACTGGCAAAGAGCTGAATTGTATTTTACTACTTCTATGTGCGCGTGTGCCGTAAGATAAATAAATGAAGGGCAGAAGTCATGACACTGCGAGGCACGTATTTTTTCTCGACCCGTGGATGGCGCAGTTATTCCGCACTTTTCATTGCGCACCCCAGAGCGTCTCGTGTCTTGAAATTAAGCGTTTCTCTCTCAGGTTTCAGAGGACCGGTGCGTCGCAAGCCAGCGCTATTTTTGAGAACATTCTTCTGTCGCGGAGGCTGCACGCAGGGCAAATGTTAAATAAAGAACTCTGCATCTCCCGCGATTAAATCTCCCCTCTGGCGTTTCCTCGCTTTCTGAGCAGGGCTCACTTTTAACAGCCGTTTGCCCACGCGCACAGTGGGCTGAGGAGGGTGTGCAGATGCGGACGCCTCCAGTCATAACACGGTAAGGACGTGGGTTTTGTGCTGCGTCGACATAATCTTAATCCATAATCGTATCAACTGAGTAACCATGTGCTCTGACTGAAAGGTACTAGACCAAAAATGCTTCGCCGCAACAAAATTCTTACGTCTTGCTCTATACAGCATGCTAAATGATTTTGGCAAGATGGTTTATCGTACCGGCTGATGAGTTATGAATTTCCTGATTAACTGGTTAATTTTGCGCGTGTAAATTAAGCAAAAATGCCTGCCTAGCGTAAGTAACGCCTCTGTCACATTTTCGATTCGGAAATTGGCTCTAGTCAGTTATTGTGGCGAAATTGCATCGAGTCCCTCTTATTAATGACCTGATGTGCGAAGAATCGTTATCGAGTCTTGAGTGTAGGCTTCTTGAGTCTCAATTAGTTCTCTTAGTTACGAGGGACAAGCATATCAAAAGTTTTACCCTACTAATAATTATGATCTCAATAACGGCATTTATTAGCCTATGAAATGAAGTATTCACTGATCAGCCACAACATTGATACCAGGTGAAGTGAATAACATTATCCTGGTAGAGTGGCATCTGTCAAGGGGTGGGATGTATTATGCAGCAAGTCAACTGTCAGTTCTTGAAGCTGGTGCGTTGGAGGCATGAATCAAGGGCAGACGTAAGGATTAGAGCAACTAGTGCAAGGGCTAAACTGATGGATAGAGGACTGGGTCAGAGCATCTTCAAAAAGGATGGTCTTTTGGGGTGTTGCCAGTTTTCAGTGGTAGGTACCTACTAAAAGTGGTCTTACGAAGGACAATGTACAAACTGTTGACAGGGTGTGGGCACACATGGCTCATTGATGCACATGGGAAGCAAGGCTACACTGTCTGGTCCAATCTCAGCGAAGGGCTACTGTTGCACAAATTGCTCAAAAATCTAATGCTGGCTGTGACTGTTAGGTGACGGAACACACAGTGCATTGCAGCTTGTTGCATATTGGGCTGCATAGCCACAAACCACTCTTAATTCTCATACTGCCCTGTCCACTGCTAAAAATGCCGAAAACATGAGGGTCAGAACTGGACCGTGGATCAATGGAAGATAGTGGCTTGGCCTAATGAATTGTATTTTCTTTCACGTGTGTGGCTGGGATGTTGCGTGTCGTTAATTTAGGAAAGAGGTGGCAGCAGGATGCACTATGGGAAGAAGGCAAACCGCCAGAGGAAGTGTGATGCTCTGAGAAATGTTCTGCTGGGAAACCTTGGGTCCTGGGATTCATGTGGATGTTACTTTGATGTGTACTAAAACATTGTTGCAGACCATACTGACCCCTTCATGGCAATGGTATTCCCTGATGGCACTGGCCTCTTTCAGCAGGATAATGTGCCATGCCACATGACTAAAATTGTTCAGGAATGGTTAGAGGAATGATAAGGTGATCAAGGTGCTGTTTTGTTTTCCAAAATTCCTAGATCTCTTTCCAAACATCTGTGAGATGTGCTGAACAAGTTTGATATATTATGGGCTTAGGATTAACTGGACCTTTCCACTCTTTACCACTTGGAGAAAACTAGATGTGAAGTTTTGTCTCATCATAACTTGCTTCTCCATTTTTTTTTTTTTTTTTTTTTGAGGACATTTACACTTGGCTAAGTTGTTGGTAGGAAAGGCTGGCATGCTATGCAGTACAACCTGGGGAAGGTTGAATTAGGTAGAGGATCTGGGAAAACAAAATTAGAGATGGACCTTTGTCATTTTCAAAATTTTTTGAATTTCACAATTAAATCTGTAAATGATTTTGGTTGGTTCCACTGGAACATTAATGTCGTACAGTATTTCTCACATGGTTATTTAGAGTTACACCATAGATATATTTTTTTTGAATTTTTTGAACTATTGTCTTTGCATTGACAGTCAGGGGTGCCAGTAATTTTGGAACCCACTGTATAAGCCTTGCTATTCATGGCTGCATTTGCCAAAAGTAACTTAAGGCCAAGTTCATCCTAAAATTGTGCACAAGTAGTTTTCAGTCTTGTGGTGTTGTCGGAGAAGCATCTTAATTAAGGGCAGTTTTGTGGGAACAGTCCCCGATTAAAGATCACTCCGCACCACTTGTAGAGGACTAAGTGCATTTTAGAAGCTGATAGGCCAGCATGACTTGCCTCCAAATACTTGTTTTATTCAAACCGCTTTTGATCTTACTCTCATAATATTGATACAGTGACCTGTGGCACTTTCAAAAGATTTAGTGTCAATAGTTGAAAAAGACCAACACAAATATTTATTCATTACATAACACGAACAATAGAAATTGTTGCAAAGATTTATTTCAAAAGAATTGTTGCATGACTTGCTTATCTGCGGTGCGCCTCATTGAAGACAAACAACTGCTGTTGTTGGGTTTCTAACCATTGGGAACAGGATGTAGAGTTGGAGTACCCACTGTCTCACAGAAAATTCCAGTTCTCGGGCTCTGAGGCTTCCACTTGGCTTACGGATGAATGACACAAAAAAGAAACCAGTCAGAGCTCAAACCCACAATCTACTGACTTCAGGCCGCAATCTCTGACTGGTACAGCAATCACAACCAATGCAAGGCTGAAAAAATAAACCTTACCTTCCTCCCAATCTAGGATAAATGTAGTATATAACAAAAATTTAATTCCCTTTCCCCAATCCCAAACTCAGATAAATGTAATAAATTAATGAAATACGATTCCCCTTTCTCCAATCCTGATCTTGGATCAATGTAATCAACAAATGAAATTACAATTCCCTTTCCCCAATTCTGTTTTGTAATGGCATCGAATAATGAGGTCAAAGATTTGTATATCGCCATTGGGGCAGAGCATGACTACAGTGTCACTCAGTACGTTTAAATGTACAGTTAAGTCGAGTTACGGTTATAGCTCGATTAGGCCATTTAATCGGACTTCTGCCCTTGTCCCAGTATACATACACGGTAGGGAATCTGTTTATTGACCGAAGCGTGTCCATCTCTATTACAATAAGTGGCGATATGCCCCATTTCAGCTTGTTCGTGTTGGACCCTTTTGTCGACTTATTCCGTCACAGGCCAAACAATCGACAAACAAGTTGGCCGGCGGCAAACTGGTAGCATTTCGAGTGGTGAAAACATAGACAACTTTACGGCTCTGTACATTTCGCATGTGCTGAACGCTATGCTTTTCCTACAGTTGAGATGCATGCTATCCCTGGTGGTTAAATGGTGTTTGTTGACTATGATTAGCATCTCCTCCATTTTGAGATTTGAAATTCGTGCCTCCTTGCGTGATGGTGATTGGCCAGCGGCTGGCGATCGGCACTCCTCATTTAAATAACGTTCAGCTCTTGGCTGCTTTTGCCTCCTTCGCGTTACTTTGCATTAACACTGGTCCCTTAGTGCACGGTGCAGAGGCTCAACAGAAAGTGAGTGGGAATGTCTCCTGCTCAGTTTGTTTCAGGAATGAACATTATGTGGATAGAGCTAGTTGAAGTTACTGTTTTGTATTTGGCCCCCAGATGTTGAATTTAAAAGACTTAGCTTTTTTCATTCATATTCTGGCTGTCATGATGTATCTCCCCATTTCCAAAGAAGTTGGGACGCTGCATAAAATTTAAATAAAACTAGAATGCAATGGATCAATGGGATGTATGCGTTTCTCCTTTGAATTGTACTCCAAAAGTTAAAGGATTATTCCCACACTTCAAAAAAATTTTTCTGTTCCGTGACATTGTGGCCTCACTTCCACCTTTCAAGAATTCAGTCATATTCGTGAAGAGGGAATTGTGAAACCTTTTTCTCTTTTAAAACACTGAACACTGTTTTAGTGCAGGGCAGGGATGGGCTTTTTCTCCAAAAGGAAGGAATCATTTATGGTGTAAAAATGAAGGCCTGGGTAGTGGGGCACTTCTTCGACATTTGCTGTTCTTCTGTTCATTTTTACTATCATGATCACATCGCCCTTCTTTACTCAAGTGAGAAAACACTTTTTTCCTGACTAATAGGAATGATGTTAGCCTTCTACCAGGAAGACAGAATGGACCAAGTTTTTCAAAATTTGTTTTGTCAATGCGTTTTATTGCTTTCATGGAATGGTTTCCACTCAATCAGGTATGTGATATCCCATATACCCATCACTCCTGGTATCTCTGTCGCCTGCACTTGCGTCCTATTTTCATGGCTTATGCACACTGACTGACATCTTTGGATGGTTATCTTATTTTTATTGTAAAAGATCCTTTGTTTGCTCGCCAATCTTACCATTGCGTGCTGAATGGAATCCGAGGTTAAATTAGAATAAAAACCATAAGGATGTTTTAAACATTGATTAAAAAGCTTTGATCTAGCCATGTGCATTTTGGTTGGTTGTAATATGTGAATTTGACTTCCTCAGGGTTTTTCCTGGTTCAGAATGAGGTGATGGTGGTACCTGATCACGGGCTCACACGTGCACATGTACCTTTCCATCAACTGGCTCGAGCAAATGTTTTATAAGCAGTGTATATTAGGAGTTATAATTGCATGATTAAAAATGAGAAGTATTATTTAGTGCATATTTATTTTTAATAAATGTTCACTGTACAGCATTTTAGAACAATTAATTTTCCTGAGGACCCCAGAAAAACCCTCAAAGACCCCTAGAGGTCCATGGACCTCACGTTGAGGTAACATCATACTAACAGTTGTGCTGGGAAAGTAGTGGTGGTTGTAAAGAATGTGCTGAGGCTGTGGCACAAACCTGACCTGATAACTGTAGGTAAAAATGCAAAATTAGAACATGAATATAACAAAATACAAACAAGTATTTTTCTGACAAATTTCACAAGTAGCAAAATGTGGCCTTGTCACAAGGTAGTTTAATACACCAGCCATTTATTTACACAGTTCACAACCAGTGGCAGAACATTTCAGCCTCCTAGGTTTCATTTTGAAGAACCTTTTCATACACTCCTTGTATGCATAGGCCTCGATGGCCACCTTGCAACACACATCCAAGGTGCTGCAAGGCTCAGGATGGGATACAGTTGAGAGGTCTCTGGAGAAACAAGCCACTGAAGCACCTCCTCCAAATATTTATTCTGAAGTAGAGCAAAAGTGAGAACAAAGATATAATAATTCTTCAAAACGAATAGACTGAGGGAGTAATAGTGGTGCTGTTAATGTACCTGATATACACTAATCAGTCACAACATTAAAACCATGTCTTCTCGAACGAGATGTGTTGCATTTGCCGGCTACAAACTGTCAGCTATAAATTTAACTAATCTGCGTTCGGAAAGGGTAACATATCCAGCCTCCATAGTATGAAATCAGTACTTTTTCGGCTTACCTTAATGTTTGGTTACTTAGAGAAACATTCGGGTGTGTAAAAACATCAAGCGTACATCCAGTCTAGAAAATTTGGAGTTTAATCCTTTATCGGGCGAGGAACCATATTTGGTAACTTCAGTCGGCATCCAAAGTGGTTCCCCCATGCCTCTCCGTGAGGCAGTAGACCAGCGGCGATTTCTCCCAGCCAATGAGAGAAAATCAGGCTATATCACAGGCAGGGACATCAGGGTGCTCGACCAATTAGCAGTGGCCTAGAGCGTCTCAAACTTCTTTTCTTCTCCAAACCTCTCACAGTGCGGTTGTGTGCCCTTACCCCATCCCACTCACAAGGACCTAACATCAGAACTCACAAAAGAAAACTGATGAAAACTCACGCATTATAAAGTTGAAAAGCAAAATAATTCAACATAATAGATAAGTTTTGTCGCATGGTGAAAAAAGTCCACCAAGGTGAAATGTGTTGGATCTCCTATTTTCTTGTCACCGCAGATCCACTGCCACGTAAATTTGCAGATCTTTACTGTCACTAGCGAAGCGCTACGGATCCGACTACCATACATAGGCTTGTGTGAATTCCTGCGAGCCAAACTCCTTATATGTAACTCTACTGCATAGTGGATCTACTCTTTTACTTTGCTGTGCTTCTGACGCTGGTATTTCCTGTGCTTTAGTCTCACCTGGTTGTGCTACTGGTGTTGGTATTTTCTTTGTTTTAGTCCCACTTTGCTGTGCTACTAGTGCTTGTTTTTTCTGTTTTGGTCTGACACGTACAGTGCTGTGAAGAAGTATTTCCCCCATCCCTATGATTTAGTCTCACTTAGCTGTGCTACTGATGCTGGTGTTTTCTCCATTTTGGTCCCTCTCACTGATGCTGGTGTTTTCAGTGTTTTAGTATCATTTAGCTGTGCTACTGATGCTTGTTTTTGTGTTTGAATCTCGCATGGCCGTGTCTTTGATACTGATTTCTGTGTTTGAGTCTCATTTTACTGTGTTTCTGATGTTGCTGTTGCTGTGTTGTAGCCTCACTTAGCTACGCTGCTGATTTTTTCTGGTTTCAGTCTCACTTTGTTGAGCAACTGATGCTGGTATGTTCTGTGCTTTCTTTTTTTCTCACTTAGCTGGGTTTCTGATGCTGGTGTTTTACTTGTTTTAATCCTCTGTGCAACTGATGCTTGTTTGTTCTGGGTTTTCATCTCACTTGGCGGTGTTGCTGATGCTGGTGTTTTCCTTGTTAGTCTCACTTAGCTGTGTTACTTACACTGATGTTTCCGTGATTTAGTCTCTCTCAGCAGTGCTACTGATGCTGGTGCTTTCTCTGTTTTTTGTCTCGCTTAGTTGTGCTACTGAAACTTATTTTTCTGTGTTTGAATCTCACATCACTGTGCCATTGATACTGATTTCTGTGTTTGGGTCTCACTTAACTGTGTTTCTGATGCTGTCGTTGATGTATTTTAGTCTCATTTAGCTGTGTTACTGATGCTGGCAGTTTCCTTGTTTTAGTCTTACCTAGCAGTGCTACTTATGCTGGTGTTTTCTGTGTTTGGCTCACACAGTTGTGCTACTGATGCTGGTGTTCTCTGAATTTGAATGTCATTTAGCTGTGCTATTGATACTATGTTTAAGTCTTGTTTGGCTGTGTTATTGATGCTGTTATCGGTGTTTCATTCTTTCTCACCTGTGCTACTGCTGCTGGTGTTTTCTGTTTTCGGTCTCTTTTATCTGTCCTACTGATGCTGGTAGGACTTGTTGCAGAGACTGTTTGGCAGGAAGCTTGTTTGTGGTGGAGGCTTTAAAAACGATCATCAGATCACATTATTTTTGATGTTTTTGAAGACTTTCCTGTCTTGTTTGATCTTGGAGACCGTTTGCAATTTTCAAGGCCAGGATATTTGTCCCTCGGGGTTTCTTTAAAAACACTGGAGCTGGAGCCTCTCTGGGGATAGGTGGTTTCTGGAATTGATTGGATTATTCCGCTCTGGACTGTCTGGTGCAGTTGAGAGGGAAATGGAAGTTTGGTATGTTATTATGTTATGGTTACATGAGTACAGTGCCCTCTTGTGGACATGTATTATCCTTGCAGAGCCAGCCCTCCTGATCACTGGCCACATCGGTGGAAGTCATTCTCAAATGAGGGCATACAGATGTATTTATTTAACTTGTATTTGCCCCCAGTAAAAGTGTTAGAGAAAAAATGCTCATATAGAACTCAGTGACATGGTCAAAAAGGCATGTGCCGTATAACATACGCCAATGAGCTAAAACCTGACCACCAGCCTTATATGCTGCTGGAGCTCTGCATGCAGCCGTTGCTGCGACAAAATTACATCTTCATGAATGCCTAGACCCAGGGTTCCCAGCAGAACACTCCCGACACTCTTGTGCCCATGACAGCGGCTTTTTAAGGTGGACAGGGTTTAGAATGGGCACTCTGACCCGTGTGCGTCTACAAAGCCCACACTCAGGGAGGTGTAATGAACTGTGTTGTGACTGTCTTTCCATGAAATTCATAAAAAATTTTGTGCCACAGTTGGCCTTCTGTCAGTCCAGACTAAATGGGATGGTTTTCATTGCCGTCACACTTTAATGAACCCTGGGTGCCCAACACCCCATCACCGGTTTGTGGTTTGTCCCTCCTTGAACCTATCAGATGGTATTCAGTTCACCATGGCTGACTGGGGGCATCCCATGAAAGCCTTGCTACTTTGCTCTGATCCAGTCCTCTGGCTGTAACAATTTAGCCCTCGCGAAAGTCACTAAGGTTCCATTTCTCCAGAATCTAACTCTTTGGCTGCGAGAACAGAATTTTCACTTATTGTCTAAGTCCTTTCAGCAGACCTTGACATGTGCTGTTGTTATGAGACAGTAAATGGTATTTGCTTCATCTGTGAGAGGTCATAATATTTTTGCTCATTGGTGTACATAAATAGAGCTGTAGAATAGCATTCTCCAAGTTCTTTCAAACCTTTTGATAACATGGCAGAAGATGGACAACATTTTGGCTTGAGGACATGGGTGTAAGCCAGACCCCTCAGAAAAGGAATTAGGAAGTTTTAATATTTTTATAATTATTATGGGGAAATGCTTCAGGGCATTTCCATGGTGAGTCACATTACATTTTTCTACATTTCCAAATTTATATTTTGGCCTGTACCTTATAATGATGAATGTAAGAACCCCATCATGTGTGCGCTGGAAGGTGTTGGTAAACATTGTGATCATCTAAGCGATACGCAAGCTTGTATAAACGCTTTTCACACCTTGTAAGGAGCAAGTATAACTCACTAACACAGCAATATCTGAAATATACCTCATTTTAACGAAACAGACAGATCAGGAAAAAGCAGGCAATATGCTGCGCTAGATTGAACTGAATCACTGCAACAAACGTAGCAGGGGGTAGACAATGCTACCCTCTCTACACAGTTCTATCAACTAACTGATCCACTAGATATAGAAGGAAAGAAGGATCCAACTGCACATCCAACAAAACTTCCAAAAGCTGCTATAAAAATATTGTGACTTGCATTACCCTACCCTTTTTATGTGACTTGTGTTACGTGTGACTCATAATGCCAAATTCTAATGTCCTGCACAGCTGCATATGAGGATTAGATATGTATATTGGTAGTACAATTTTGTTGGGTATGGGCAACCATAGGAAAAATAGAATTTACAATTACAACCTGCCAGGGGTTATTGTGGGGGAAGAAAAAATATGTTTTTACGACTCACGTTACACCACCATCGCCATCCAACATTAACGCAGAATCCTGAAAAATCTGTAACAGATGGAGAATTTTAGTTATCAAAATACACTTGACTAAGGTTTCAAGATATAAAATCAACACAGTTGTCAAGTATGCACCTGAAAACATGATGCAGAGGCCAGGAAGTGTTTGAAGCACAAAATTAATTAATTTTGTTATTTTAAATTTGAAGATGCAAGAAGTAGGATTTTGACAAAAATTTGGCTGGCAATACTGAATTTAGTATTTTTTCCTTAAAATATATCATGTTCTGCTCTATAAAAACAGATATTTTTTAGTTTTAAGAAAATCGTCACAATTTTGGAGTTAGTTTGAGGGCCTGAGATATGCGTTTGCAGAGCAAACAGACCCATAAGTTTCATTTTGTCATCGGAATAGTGGCTGAACTCTTGGCTCAAGCTACTTTTCTTTACTCAGTGTGTTTAGTTTACCTGTACTGTGTCCTGGAAAAAGCAAAAAACACCAATCATACTGATTTTTTCCAAATTTAATGCATTTATTATTCTGTAACTAATTAAGATAGAGCCCTGACACTTGGTATGCAAACTGTCGGTCAACTTTCTGAAGACTACAAAAAATATCAAAGTCACAATGGTTGTATTAAATGTTTTAATAACCTTGGAAGTTTGCTTCAGAATGAAAAGTGCGTATTTTGGGTCATTATAGTGGGTATATATCTCAAAAGGGACACAAGTGATCAATGTCATATTTTTAGTGTTTGAAGGCATGGGCCTTGGGTCTAACATATTCAAAAACTGGAGATGTAAAACTCTTCCTTTAGACTGTACAGCATGCCAATCATATTAGGTGATTATCATTGGCTGATGTGGGGTATTTTTGCATTCCACCGCCAGGTGGCAGCAAAACCCAAAAGCACGGCCCATTGGAAAGACTTGAAATCTCTGCCAGCATAGCTGGATTTGAACTTTGGCCTATATCTCAGCTGGACTTTGGCATAGATATGCCCAAATTTAAGCACTTGTTCCTCTTGTGCTATTCTAGCATTCGGCGAAGTTTGGTTAAAATCTATCTGGCCGTTTTTGAGATATCCTGCTAACAGACAGACAGACAAACAAACAAACCAACCAAAGCCAGCAAAAACATACACCTCCTTGGTGGAGGTGAACAAATGTATGTGTCACATTGTTCTTTTCAATTACACCATGGCTAAGGTGCCCCGAAAATTAAGTTAGCCACCTAATATGATTGGCATGCTGTACAGTCTAAAGGAAGAGTTTTACATCTCCAGTTTTTGAATATGTTAGACCCAAGACCCATGCCTTCAAGCACTAAAAACATGACATTGATCACTTGTGTCCCTTTTGAGATATATACCTACTATAATGACCCAAAATATGCACTTTTCATTCTGAAGACAACATCCAAGGTTATTAAAACATTTAATACAACCATCGTGACTTTGATATTTTTTGTGGTCTTCTGAGTTGACCGACAGTTTGCATACCAAGTCTCAGGGCTCTATCTTAATTAGTTACAGAATTATAAATGCATTCAATTTTGAAAAAATTAATATGATTGGTGTTTTTGCTTTTTCCAGGCCACAGTACAGATAAACTAAACACACTAAGTAAAGAAAAGTAGCTTAAGCCAAGAGTTCAGCAACTATTCTGATGACAAAATGAAACTTGTGGGTCTGTCAGCTCTGAAAATCCATTTCTGAGGCCCTCAAACTCCATCCAAAATGAAGGCGATTTTGTTAAAATTGACCCCCCTTCCCTAAAATAGGCTAAATTTCAGGAACTAGCAATAATTGAGCTGAAATATTTGACCTCAGTACTGCCAATGCATATCTCTTTAGATGTGCAAAGTTTTATCAAAATCAAAATTTTGATGGGGGGGGGCTCTGGTTGAGTTGACATGGAATGACCCAAAAAAGAAGTTTTTGAAACTTACCGTCCCATTTCCTTGCATTGCGCCTCTGAATATCACAAAATAGACTTTGAAGTACCTATCCAATAGTAGGAGTTTCTTATATGATTTTTCTCCTCAATTGTCTTAAATGTTCACCAAAAAGTGTTTTATCAGTTTGGTCCAATTTTTAATCCGCCATGCTGCTCAAAGTTGTACTAACAAACTATCGCTACATAATCTCACCCTGGAATTACTGAGTTTGTTTACTTCAGGACAAACCTGCCCCCACTAGGTGGTCGGGCCAATGGAAGAATGTCTTGTGGCGCATTGAGGTAAAAGAACTGCCTGTCCAAAAACCAGATCTACTTGTGTCTGAAAGGGTCTAAAAATTATAATTACACAAATGTCAAGCACGGAAATGACTCACAGAAATGGACCTGTATACGATTGAATGAATAAATACCATGTACCATAAATACAGTAGTGTGCAGTGATGGTGATAGACCACCACTTTCATTTAAAAGGGGTCCTAATATATTACACCTTTTGCTGTTCATTACAAGAAAATACATATTCATTTGTGTGAAATGGAGACCAATTTCACCAAGAAACATTCATCAGCGCCAAAAATCGAACATTTACGAGTACCGCAGATTCAGTAACGTCATTCGCATTTTAATCATTCATTTTTGGACATTTTTTAGCATCATTCGGCATACAATAGAGAAAAAATACTTTCATTTGCGTTAATATGAAAGGTATTAACACCGTCTTTTAAGTCATTTGTGACAATCGACGAACAATAAAGTGCATTTAACATTTTTATCACACCGTTTGACTTTCAATAGCATTTCTGGACCGCATTAGTGCTGATAGCACACATATTCACGCGATTGTACAAACAATTTAACGTTCTTAACATTCTTCTTAACATTCTTAACTTTTTTCAATTGAACAGTAGACTACATTTTGCTCATTGTTGCATTATCAGTGTGATGTACAGTTACTGATAATGCAACAATGAGCAAAATGTAGGTGTGGTGACATAAAAGTTATGACTTGATCTGCACAAACTCCGGACCTTAATCTGATTGGGCAAATCTGGGGTTTGGTTGATACCAAGATAAACAAATCTTTCTTACCATTGAAAGAATCTCTTCGGAATGAACTTCAAACCATATAGAATGGTTGAGCAAGTAAGAAAATTTAAAAAAATGTGAAAACTATGCCTGAAAGATTAAGTGCTGTAATCAAAGCAAATGGTGGCCACGTGAGATATTGACTTTTTCTCTCATTATTAAAAATGAAAAAGTAATAAAACACATTATTATTATTTTTGTTTTTTGCTATCTAGTTATCTGTGTACTTATTTTCATCTATATGATCCAATATTACATTAAACAAATACTTGAATAGTACTTGATTTTGATTTATCTTCATTTTGTTAAGTGTATAATTATCTATGCACACACTACTGCGTGTTGGAAAATTTGGGTTCAAAATGCATTATTTATATTTATGTGAGTCTGTAGCTTTTTCATAGCAAGGAAATGGGGAGGTAAACTTCAAACACCATCTACCTCACAAAGGCATGGAATCTTTGTGAGTCCATTGAAAAACTTATTATACACAACGATGACTGCATATTAAGCCCTGTATTCAAATTTGTGAAAATATTGCTTTAAATTAAATAGGGTGCTTATTACATCAGATGCCATCATTCCTGCAATAAAGAATCAGGAAGACACACATCACAAAAAAAGTAACCGAACAAAACACAACAGCCCCATGCCTCTTGGGGCAGTGGAAAAGAGTCAAGGAACATACACAACATGTACGTAGAGCTGGAATTCTAAACCTTACCCAGAAAGGACTGAGGAGGGGGCATCCTTCCATTCTGACCAGGAGTTACACTCCTGATTCTTCAAGTCAACCCCAAAAGTCTTTGCTGAAATACTGGATCTGTAGAACTGGTTGTGTAACTGTTTGGTTGGAATGAAATCCTGCACTGACATTGACCCTTTCTGGAAGAGGGTGAGTGCCACAAATTTAGAGTATGACTGTTGGCTCCATTAGCCTGTGTTTGTCACACTGTGCCAAAAGATCATGTGATCTTGCGTAAAGATGCTGACTCTCATTTGGGAGGAAAGGAACTCTATAAATAAGCAACTGATGTCATCTTCCTCCTGAAACCTCTCCATTCCTCCGTTCCGCTGTACCAGGCCCGCTTAAAAAAACGCTCCGGTAGAGCAGGACACATTTAGACCAGATGGATGTTTCACAACGCAGGATTTGCGAGTTTTGAAAACTCAGAACATCTATTTTTACTTCAGTCCGTGGTCCAGTTTTATGACCGTTCTTGGATCCATTCCAGCACAATCCTGTGTGTGGTACTCTTTGTGGCACATAATTTTAAGACTGTACTCATCTTCCCAACATTGAGAGGACTTAAAGCAGTGGTATCCTAACCTCTTCCGGGAGAGCTACCATCCTGAAGGGTTTCACGTTATCCAAAGCAAAGTACACTGTTTCCCAGTTAGAGATTTTGATGGGCTGCAAATTGGCCAAGTGAGGCATACTGAATGAAAGTTGGAGGAAAAACCTGGCAGGTGGTAGCTCTCCAGGAACAGGATTAGAGACTGCTGATTTACAGACAGACCCAGTTCTAGACTGCTTTGTTCAGGGGGCCAGAAAGAGATGTTGATTGGACACCAACTGCTGTTGTGCTGTGTGCCCAAGGGATGACTTTTTTTGAAGGCTAACCCAGATATCAACATTGCTGTAGTTCCATCAGCAAAAGTGTAATCGTATTCTGGTCTTTAGCTCCAGTACAATGTATTACAAATAGAACAAAAGAACAAGGAATTGAGGTCCCTGCTAATAAAGTTAAAGTGCTGATATAAACAATAAACAGTGCTAAGTTCAAGAGTTATAATATATACACGCGAAACGCAGGAGATAAGTCTATACAAGACTAGAGAGAAAATACAGGCTTGTGGCATACGAGACTTTGCAATGACTAAGTGCTGGGCTCAGTCTTAAATAGCACAACACTACCACACAGTGGAAATGAACAACAGGCGCATGCAATGATTGCGGAGCTGAAGAATGCGGTCCGGGTCTTAATTGACCAGTGAGTTGGAGGCTAGAGGCATGGCCTTACAGTATAGTGAGTAGGCTGTTTCATTGACCTTCCGGAGGATACGGAATGGACCAATGAACTGTGGGCTGAGTTTCCTGCCGGTCAGGTGGAGGCGCAGGTCCCTCGTGGAGAGCCAGACCTGGTCCCCCAGCTGGTAACTGGGGGGCGTCCCGACGTCTCCGGTCTGCCTGGATTTTCTGGTGATGGAGAGCCCTCCAGATCCGGACGTTGGTGGTTTCCCAGACCTTCTCCGCCTCCTTAAACCAGGCATCCAACACCGGGACTTCCGTCTGGCTCTGGTCCCACAGGCACAGGGGAGGTTACCGTCCAAGCACATACTGGAAGGAAGTTAGTCCAGTGGATGCACTCTTGAGTGAGTTCTGGGCGTATTCAGCCCAGGGCAGGTATTTGGACCAATCCCGCTGGCGATGGTGGCAGTATGCTCGGAGGAACCTCCCCAAGTCCTGGATGGCTCTCTCCACCTGCCCATTCATCTGGGGATAGTATCCCGAGGTGAGGCTGACTTAGGCTCCCAGCTTCCTGAAGAAAGCCCTCCACACTCGGGACATAAACTGCGCCTCATGGTCTGAAAGGATGTCCTCCATAAGGCCAAAGTTCCGGAACACCTGTGTAAATAGTGCTTCTGCAACCTGGAAAGCAGACAACACTGCAGTGAAAGGCACAAATCTACAAAATTTTGAAAAGCAATCTATAATCACCAAGATACATGTGTTATCTTCTGTTGTAGGGAGATCTGGAACAAAATCCACAGCGACGTGCAACCATGGATGATGAGGAACTGGAAATGGATTGACTTTGCCAGCTGGCAACTGTTGCAGCGTTTTGGTGATTGCGCAAATCGCACATGACCTGCTTCCAAATCAGAGGCCAGGTGGGGCCACCAGTACTTTCGGCTGATGATGTGTGTTGTTCTTTGGGCTCCAGGGTGTCCTGCAGACAAGGAAGTATGCGCCCACAGAATCACTCGCTCTCTAAGAGCAATGGGAACGAACGTTATACCTGCTGGCACCAAGGTGGTAGGAGGATTACTCCTGGTCTCTTTCGCTATTTCCTGGTCCAACTGCCACTTGATTGGGGTGAGGATGCACGAGGAGGGCAGGATTGGTTCTTCTGCCTCCAGATCTTTCTCCACTTCATATCTTTGGGATCGCACATCTGCTTTGATGTTCTTGGAGCCTGGGCAATAGGTTATTGAAAAATTTAAATGAGTAAAGAAACCCACCTGGCCTGACGTGGATTCAGCCATTGTGCCTTTTGCAGATATTTCAGGTTTCTCTGGTCAGTCAGCACGAGGAATGGATGACGGGCCCCCTCCAACCAATGTGTCCATTCTGCAAGCTCCAACTTTATTGCCAGTGACTCCCGGTTGCTCACATCATAGTTAGCCTCTGCAGGTGTGAGTTTGTGGGAGAAATAGGCACAGGGGTACAGCTTCTCTGGCACTTTGTGCCTCTGGGACGGAATTGCTCCCATTCCCACATTAGCGGCGTCGACTTCCACTACAAAGGGCTTTTCCAGGTCTGGTAACTTAAGCATAGGACTAGTGATGAACAGGCTTTTGAGTGTGTTGAAGGCATGTTGAACTACCAGATTCCATCCCAGGTTTTTGGGTTATCCCTGGAACAGATGCATCAGAGGGTGGGCAACTGCGCTGAAGTTTTTAATGAAAGTTTGCGAACCCCATTAAGCGCCGTAGCTCCTTTATCATCCTTGGCATCGACCATGATGCTACTGCCTTCACCTTCTTCTCTTCCACAGCCACTCCCTCCGGTCCAATCACGTTGCCAAGGAAGGAGACAGTGGACTGATGGAAGACACACTTTTCGGCTTTGACATAAAGTTGATGTTGTAACAGGCGTTTGAGTACTCTTCTCACGTGTTCCACATGTTCTTCATAAGTAGTTGAGTAGATGAGGATGTAGGCAGGCAATGTCAAATCTTCCTAACATCTCTTGCTGCACATCATTGTTGAAGGAGTGGAGCACAGAGGGGGCGTTAACAAGGCCGTACGGCATTACACAGTACTCATAGTGCTTGGAGGTGGTGCTAAAGGCCGTCTTCCACTCGTCTCCTTCCCTGATACGGATGAGGTTGTATGCGCTGCGGAGATTGAGTTTCGTGAAAATTATCACACCTTGAAGTTGCTCCACAGTGCTGGGGACCAGGGGGAGTGAATATTGGTACTTCACCGTGATGTCATGAAGTCCTCTGTTGTCTATACAGCTTCGTAGACCTCCATTCTTCTTCTGGACAAAAAAGAAACTTGCGGATGCAGGTGAAGTGGAAGGAAGAATGAAGCCCTGCTGTAGAGCTTCTTGTACATACTGCTCCATTGCTTGAGTTTCAGCCACCGATAGGGGGTATACATGGCTCCTGGGGGGTAAAGTGCCAGATGGGAGCTTGATGGCACAATCCCATGGACGATGAGGAGGTAACTGGGTTGCTTTGGTCTTGCTGAAGGCCATCTGCAGGTCCCAGTCCTCTTCAGGAATTTCTGGCTGTTCTTCTTAGTCAGGGCTCTTGACGATCGTGGAGGCAATGGGGTGGAGGCCACAGTGCCGCCGACAGGTGGGTGACCGGAAGTGGAGACGTGTGGGTTACCAGGAAATTGTGGGATTGTGCTGTAATAGCCATGGAAGGCCAAGGATAAGTGGATGGCTTGAGTTGTTGTGGAGTAGCAGCAGTGTTTCCTCCAGATGGCACTCTTGGACTGCGAGTAGATTGGCGTGTGGTGGAAATTTATTTATTCCTGTAAGAAACACTCAGAGTCAGAGATAGTAAAATAGGATCCAGTCTTTACTATATGCATATAGGGTCCAAGTTACATGCAGAACAAGGACAAAGGGATTCCCTCTTTGCTTGGATATTTGTATGAGCACAACGCCTTAAATGTACGCCCCAGGGAGATATTCCCCAATAGTTTATTACTCTCCTCCTTTCTACAGGCATTTATTATGTATGTTCCCTCAGCATTCCATAGCTGAGTGCACGTATCCCACGTACATCTGGTCCCAACCACCTCATCAGCCCCAGCGGAGAGGAGACTCCCTCCCGCAGTTACCTTACTCTGAGGCCTAATCTCAAGGTCCCGCAGGTTCCCTAGGAACACACAGTTCAGCAAATACAGTCTGAGCCTGTAGGATCCCTAGGCTCAGGAGGAATAAGTACTTCTCACAAGGCACAGTTACAGAAAGCACATCTCTTAACACTTCTGCTTATGCGCAAGCTAGATTATAAGGATGAGCTATTACGCACAGCCTAGGTCACAAGGATAAGCAATTTCACACAACCTAGGTTACAAGGATAAGCAATTTATAACTAAATTTCTCTTTCAGGCGCCATCTGGTGGGTTATGCTACCACTGCCCAGAGATTTCCCATCAACAGCTTCCGCGGTGAGGGGAGTGTGGAGCCGGTACACTGGGGCCTGCAGTTGTCGCACCAACTGGGAGATGACAAAGTTTCCCACTGCACTGGAGTCAATCAGGGCCTCTGTGCAAAGGGTCACATCATTAAAAGCCTCCCTGACCAGGATCTTGAAATGTTGGCCAGTGATGGCGGTGGGTGACACCTTATTTTAAGGGGGCACAGGTTTTCCCTCTTGACATTGGGTGCTGGGGCCAGTTCTCCTCCAGGACGCTCAGATGGTCGGGAGAGCCTCAGTTCCATAGGCTCCATCCCCTCTGTTGGCAGCTGGGTGGGGCCTCTGGGCTGAACCCGCTGTCTCCTGCAAGAGCTGGTCCAGGCTGATGGCCGTGTCAATGTAGGAAGGCAGGCCATCTCAGCCTGAAGCTCTGGACACAGCCCATTTTGGAAGATCGTCAGCAGGGCGGGCTTGTTCCAGCTGCTGGCTGTGGCTAAGGTGTGGAACTGGAGGGCCTAGTCAGCCGCGGTCTTTGTACCCTGGTGCAGGTCCAGCAGCTGGTCCCCAGCCTTCTTCCTAGGGTGGTTGAAGACTGAGCGAAACTGCTGGAGGAAGCTGGCATAGGTGGGAAAGGCTGTTTACCCCCCAAAACAGCAGTCGCCCAGTCAAGCGTCTTGCCAGAGAGGCGGGTCACCACTGTGGCAATCTTCTCGGCGTCACTCAGGGCAGGATGGTAAGTAAAATAAAGAGCGCACTGGAGAAGGAAGCCTTTGCATGCAGTGGGATGTCCGTCATAGCACTCTGGCAGGTGCACTGGTGATTCACCCCACCTGGGGGAATGGCTGAGGGAGCCTGCATTCCGGCAGGAGAGATGAGGTCGCTGGTGGCGGTGGAGTGCGGGAGATGGAAAGTTCACAGAATCCGCGAAATAATTCATGCAGGGCAGCCACCAGGCGCGCAATCTCCCTCTGCTGATCCGCCACCAGGTTGTCGAGGTCAGGAGATTCGGCAGTAAACTCTCCTACCTCCTGGGACAGAGGAATCTTAGCTAGGTCCATGGTTAGGCAAAGTCTTCTGTAGGGGTTGTGCTCTGAGCACTGGTGAGGTGCATGGAGTAGTAACGAAGAGAATTGCAAAGTGAAGTAACTGTTCTCCCTGCCCTGTATCCATTTTTATATGGACTGACCAACCAATCAGGTATTAGTAAACTTTTATAATGTCGGTGCACATTTATGATTGGGGAAATCAACAACTACAAAATAAAATACTTTTCAGGTATACGTTGCCGAATCTTGGTAACTGCTGTATGCCAATCGGTCCTTTTTGCCTGTTTGTAGCAAGAATGTTAGTTGGCAGCTGCCGGATGGCTCATTCGGAAAAGCATCGCATTGCGAAGCAGAAGTGACCATCACGGCGCGGGTTCGATCCCCGCCTCATACCAACCAGCAGTGGTCGGCAGCTCTTTTCAGAAGTAACGCGCAATTGGCCAATGCGCTACAGGGATGCAAATTGGGAAGGGTCTGCTGGGAAGGGTTGTGTACAGTTGAGAGTTCCCCTAGGCGCCTCCTGTTGGCCAGACGGGCGCTCATAAAGAAGATTCTGAGCTCGCCTAAGTTCGGGTATCCTCCGCCCTCGTTCTGAGCTTGTGAAGTCTCAACCAGTGAATGTATAAGAAGCAGTGGCTCATGGGCGCGTGCTTCGGAGGAGAGCCGCGAGCTGTGTGCACTCTCCTGAGTTGGCAACAAGGGGCCGCATATGCGAAGAAGCCTAAGTACTTGTACATAGTTCGCTAATTGGATATTCCAGATTTGGGTGGGATTGGAGATGCCAAATTAAAAAAAAAAAAAAAAAAAAAAAGAATATTAGTCGTAGTCAATTGCATTAGTTGTCTGTTTGAATGTTTGTTTGTCTGTTTGATAGGAACATGCTTTTTTACACTTTGCATATCTTTTATGTTCATGAAACTTCACCATATGATAGAGGTGGTTCGTCACCAGAAGCTTATACTTTTTTGGTCCCTAGATCAAAGGTCAAGGTCACCAAAAACAATAAAACCACATTTTGGTTCATAACTTTGCTACTATTACAGTTAGAGACTTTAAACTAACTCCATTCTGTTCATTCTGTTCCAGAGATCTGTGCATGATTTCAGCAAGTCATCATTCTATGAATGACCTTTCTTTTGTTTGTTTATCTGTTAGTTTGCACTCTACTGCCCACAGTTTTGCAAATTGCAAATTGATGAAAATTTCTAATTTCCGAAAATGTAAAATCTGACCACGGCTGCGGGTTTGGATGCGTGGAATACCTTAAACATAAAAATTGAGTGAAATTGGTCCAACAGTTATGCCGTTATTGATGTTTTTTTAACGTCAAATTCAGATTTCCACAAAATGACCTTGTTTCCCGGGGTGTTATAATTCTAAAACTATAGGATCAAGCTTCATCGGGATTATTGTGATGTTGATGACTATAAAATGCCCAGCAATGTACAAAATCTGGGTTCCACAATTCTCAGGCGAAAACATATTTAGCTTATTAAATTTTGATCTGTTAGAAGAACACCAAAAACCTTTTTTAATGTTTGCGGATAGATTATATCAACTAAGTATGACAACAGCGGGCTATAAATTGACTTTAGTTATCCGTTGACAACTGAACTTATAATGATAAAATCGAGCTACAGGCAGAGTATAAGGAGCTTGTCATATGTAATATGCTTTGACACTCTAAACTGCTGAATCGTGAATCGAAGGATATTAAATCTGTTAACTAGTAGAAACTTTTATCTGATCTTCAAAGCATTTTCATGTCATGTATAGCTGCACTTATACTAATATACATAATTTTCTTGCATAACCATTCAGTTGATAATAACAATAAACAAGGGAAGATAATTTCAGGTCATGTAGCGCAAAGTTCAATAACGCCAAAATTTCATTATGTCAAATTCTGATCTAATTATTATGAACTGTGCCGTATTCAAATTCACATTGAAGCATTTTCTCAATTACAAAACCCAAAACCAGTGAAGTTGGCACGTTGTGTAAATCGTAAATAAAAACAGAATACAATGATTTGCAAATCCTTTTCAACCTATATTCAATTGAATACACTGCAAAGACAAGTTACTTAATGTTCGAACAGGTAAACTTTGTAATTTTTTGCAAATATTAGCTCATTTGGAATTTGATGCCTGCAACATGTTTCAAAAAAAGCTGGCACAAGTGGCAAAAAAGACTGAGAGAGTTGAGGAATGCTCATCAAACACTTATTTGGAACATCCCACAGGTGAACGGGCTAATTGGGAACAGGTGGGTGCCATGATTGGGTATAAAAGCAGCTTCCTGAAATGCTCAGTCATTCACGAACAAGGATGGGGCGAGGGTCACCACTTAGTGAACAAATGCGTGAGCTGATTGTCAAACAGTTTAAAAACAACATTCCTCAACGAGCTATTGCAAGAAATTTAGGGATTTCATCATCTACGGTCCGTAATATCGTCAAAAGGTTCAGAGAATCTGGAGAAATCACTGCACGTGGCGACAAGGCGAAAACCAACATTGAATGCCCGTGACCTTTGATCCCTCAGGCGGTACTGCATCAAAACCGACATCAGTGTGTAAAGGACATCACCACATGGGCTCAGGAACACTTCAGAAAACCACTGTCAGTAACTACAGTTCGCCGCTACATCTGCAAGTGCAAGTTAAAAACTCTACAATGCAAAGTTTAAAGCCATTTATCAACAGCACCCAGAACGCCGCCGCTTCGCTGGGCCCAAGCTCATCTAAGATGGACTGATGCAAAGTGGAAAAGTGTTCTGTGGTCTGACGAGTCCACATTTCAAATTGTTTTTGGAAACTGTGGACGCCGTGGTCCTCCGGACCAAAGAGGAAAAGAACCATCCGGACTGTTATAGGCGCAAAGTTCAAAAGCCAGCATCTGTGATGGTATGGGGGTGTATTAGTGCCCAAGGCATGGGCAACTTACACATATGTGAAGGCACCATTAATGCTGAAAGGTACATACAGGTTTTGGAGCAACATATGTTGCCATCCAAGCAACGCTTTTTTCATGGACGCCCCTGCTTATTTCAGCAAGACAATGCCAAGCCACATTCTGCACGTGTTACAACAGCATGGCTCCGTAGTAAAAAGAGTGCGGGTACTAGACTGGCCTGCCTGTAGTCCAGACCTGTCTCCCATTGAAAATGTGTGGCGCATTATGAAGCGTAAAATACGACAACGGAGACCCCGGACTGTTGAACAACTTAAGCTGTACATCAAGCAAGAATGGGAAAGAGTTCCACCTGAAAAGCTTCAAAAATTGGTCTCCTCAGTTCCCAAACGTTTACTGAGTGTCGTTAAAAGGAAAGGTGATGTAACACAGTGGTAAAAAGGCCCCTGTGCCAACTTTTTTGCAATGTGTTGCTGCCTTTTAAATTCTAAGTTAATGATTATTTGCAAAAAAAAAAAAAAAAGTTTCTCAGTTTGAACATTAAACATCTTGTCTTTGCAGTGTATTCAATTGAATATAAGTTGAAAAGGATTTGCAAATCATTGTATTCTGTTTTTATCTACGATTTACATAACGTGCCAACTTCACTGGTTTTGGTTTTTGTATGTCATATAAAGCAATAAAATAATTTTACACATTTACTGGGAATAGTGGCCTGATAGCTATATTTTGACCAAACTACAAAAACTTGCAACAAAAATATCTTTATTTAAAAAAGTTTACAATAAGGTCTTGAGCAGCCTTCAATTTTTCTGCGATATTCTTCTCTGCAACTGAAGACATGATTTTGGAGTCTCTGCTGTCTCTCTGCCTTCCCTTAGCCTACTTACTGTCTCCTGGAGACCAGAGAAGCACTTGTCCTCAAACGAGGACATGATTTTTCCCGCGACAAACCGCAAACCACATGGTCATGCCTCAAAGGAGGTATGGCCATGCCTGAAAGAAAAAAATTGTCATTTTAGACATTTAGATAACCTGTTGTTGTGATTTTTTGTCCGTTGCCCGTCATCCATCGTTTGGAATGTTTTTTATCTTTTTTTTGGCCTGATGAATTTTCTTGTGAATTTGCAATAACAAATTACTAGACCATACCTTTAAACTTATTTTTCAGAGTTTTGATTGAATCGTTTTGTCTGTTTTATGGGCCCTGAAACTTTGGCCCCAATGTTAAATGATAGGTCTTAGAAATAGAAATTAAAAAAAATTATTTCTCAAAAACTGCCCGATAAGTTTTTTCAAAATCAAGCAATCAACTCACCTTGGTACCTTCAATGTACAGCGCAAGTGCTATTTTGATTGAATTGATGGAAGTGGGTCTAATTCGGGCACCTAACTTAAACATTGGGTCTTATGGAGAATGTGCAAAATGGACTGAAGAGGCCAAATGGTTGCAGAAAGAGATTAAGTTTGTATTATTGACATATAGCAAGTCATATATGACCTATGGTTGCAGACAGAGCTTAAGTTTGTGTTATCGTTATGTAGGAAGTCATATATGACCTATATTTTGGCGGTGATAAAATTGACCTCAGATGACCTTGAAAGGTCAAACTCGAGGTCAAGCAAAATGTTGACATTTTCAAAGGCTTCTAGGCTTGAAAATATTGAAAGAAGAGTATATGTGTGTACTGAACAGTTATCAGAAGTCAGATATGAACTTTACTTTGGTGACTTTGAACTTGACCTTCAGTGATCTTTGATGGTCAGACTTGACATAGTGAAATTTCAATGACTTTTATCACCAAAAAACTATTACAGACAGAGCTTTGGTTTGTATCATAGGCATATAGGGATTTATATGTGAAGTTTCATTTGGTGACCTTGGACTTGACCTTCAATGACCTTCAAAGGCCAAACGTGAGAAAGTGAAATTTCAATGACTTGTATCGACAAAATGGTTGCAGATTGAGCCTATGTTTGCGTTAGAGACTTAAAGGATGTCATTTATGAACTTTTATTCGGTGACTTCAGTTTGACCTTCGAGTTTCAAACTTGGCATAGGTAAAATTACAATGACTTGCATCACAAAAACAGTCACAGATAGAGCCTTTGTTTGTATTCGAGACAAATAGGAAGTCGTATATGAACTCATTTGGTGATTCCAAAACTCTGTATTAACACCATAACTATTGCATATATTGTATATTGCTTTACAAACATAACTTTGCCCGGGATGGCAGCCTTTGAAAATCAAACTTGCCAAAGTACAATTTCAATAACATGTTGCACTCCAAACTATTGCAGATATATGGCATACTTGTATAGTTTATTTACTACTAGTATGTGCTTTAAATATGATCATATCAGAACTAAAACTTCAGCGATTATATTTAATTACTTCTGCCTTGATTTAAAGTTGATAATGTACATTACAGATTGAGTGCCAGTAAGCTACGGACCCAAACTTATTAATAACTGTTTTGTCAAAATAAATTTAGAATTTTCCAAAATGATGATGGGCTCTTGTTTCCCATGTGTTGAAAGGCCTTCTATGTCAATTTTGAGTGATTACTGCATCACAATTTCCAGTTTCTGTTTTGTTTCCCTCAACTAATCAGCTACAGGTGACATGTACATGAAGCTCAGGAACTTTAATTAGTCTGAGTGTTTCTTTTCAGGCATACTCACGTTACACACATGCATACCACATCTAAAATCACGTAATTAACATTTTTGTGCGATCTTATCGATCTTCTTGCATAAATGACATGTGTTTAGTGTCAGTACCAGAATTTTGGCCACTCCGAACAACTTTTCTTTTTTTAATTTGGGGAGGAACAGCGGCAGCAGTGCGTGATGAAGGGCCCTGGTGAAATAATGATTTTGCTCCCCCCCCCATCCATCCATCCATCCACTCATTTACAAAATAGGCACCTTAGTTTGCAATATACTGACAGAATATAAAGGTATCACACTAGTTTGTGTTCTAGGAAAGGCACAATGTGCATGAAGCATTTATTTTATCTGTTTTATGTAAAATAGTTTACATGATGATATCTATCTTTTGTAAATCTCAAACTGTAGATTAACAGGCCAGCCATCTCATAAAAATGAATTCTACCTAACAACTGTTGCTGATTTAATGAAGATGTATAAACCTTTACAGTAGCAAACAATTGATAAAACTTTTAGCAATGTATTATTTAATTACACAAGAGTATGGTGTATTATTAGCTAAAGTGACTGTCGTTATTAGCAAGTGGATGGCTAGCTCATGACCTAGCTATCGTCTGGTGAGCTGTCATCAGCCACAAAATAACGGCTGTACAAATCACAAGCCAAAAAATGGTTATAGCTAGCATGTTAGCTAGCTTAGGTTCCGTGTTGCCCTAGCATCCTGCATTGTTCCCACTTTGATGATTGTTTTGGCAGTTAAAATTTTTCGAAGAAGAACCTAGATTTGGCATTTTCAGACCCATTGCAATTTAATTAGTAAAACTCAGTCGCTCTCTGCAGCTAATTAATTAGCTAGCTTGCTAGTTGGCTAGATGGCAGGGTGGCAAGCTGACAGGTCGTAAACGTCTACTTACCAACAAGTGCTCGCTATCTATTGTTCTTCAACTGTTCTACAGTTGCACATCGCACAAGGAGACAAAGATAAGGATCCAATTTAGGCAGGTTAACCCTCGCTGTCCCTTCCTCTTTAGTTTATATTTTTGCTCCAATTCTTCAGTTTGTTTTCTGATGCATGCGTCCTCAGTGAAGTCTCTGAGAAAGGCTAGCTAACCAAAGTAGCAGCACACAGAAATTGGTCATCATCATCATATTTCCCAGAAATCCTCACTCATGGGAGGCAAGAGGCAAGATATATTCCATAAAATAATAGAAAATATGCGGCTTAACCAATGTCAATTAAAAATAAAATCAATATCTAGATCTAATGTAGGTGTCTACATATTTACATGAATAATAAACCTAGACTGATTACAAACTTAAATATTTTAGTCACCATGTAGGAGATTTGTTTGACTTTGGTGCTGTTTGATATGCACAAACAAGTGCTTGAATATAAGACAAACCGGCGCATTAAGATTTCTAAAATGGTATTGATATCAGAACTTCAAAGACACTTTTGGCTGTGACAGTGGTATATATCTGCCACTGGGGATGAAGCTGAGTTGGTTAGGTGGGGCATATGGAGCACCGGGCCCATTTACAGAATACAAGTGGGAGCAGAAAACTGACCTGAAAATGTAACTGTAATTGTGGCAGCTCACTGATATGAAAGTGATTTTGTGCCTTTCCACGCAAGCCTCCTGTGTTAGTCGACAAAATCCCTTAGGAATGCAACGACCGATAAAGTAACACGCTGTATTTGGAGCTGTATTCAGATCCATGCTGTTTTTGATTTGGAGAGTTGTAACTCCTGTCCTAGAACACCCTAAAGTACTGGGCTTGTCCGGGATGAGACAGCTATTGCACCAGAAATTCTCATGTCATTGTTAGTGCCAAACTATTAATGCATCTGCACATTAAAGCAGTCCACAGGTGCTGTTATATTCTTGCATCATACTGCAACATGCACAGGGAGGAACAGATATCTGTTGCATGCAAGTAATGTACAGTGACATGCTCAAGGAGGAAGTGATATATGTTGTATCATACAGCGACATGCACAGGGAGGAAGTGATCTGTGTTTTATATGAGTACCATGCAGTGACACGCACACAGAGGAAGTGATATTTGCTGTGTCATACAGTGAAATGCACAGGGAGGAAGTGATATGTGTTGCATGCAAGTATAATATGGTGACATGAACAGGGAGGAGGTGATGTGTGATGTGTTTTATATACCATACAGTGACACACACACAGAGGAAGTGAGATCTGTTTTCAGTATCATACAGTGATATGCACTCAGAGGTGGTGATATATTTTGCAGGTGTCATACAGTGACATGTACAAGAAGGAAATTATATCTGTTGTATGGAAGCATCATACAGTGACATGCGCTGGGTAGTAGTGATATCCTGCCCTGGCCAACTGAGTTTCAGCCCAACCTTACAGGGGTAAACCTCACTGTAATCCTTTTAAAGCACCAAGTCAAGAAACTGCACGTGAATAAGATGGAAAAACCAAATGAAAGCTAATATTTGTGCTCTTGCTCTGACTCGATAACCACTGTAGTGCTAATAGGTTGGTATGATTCCTCAGCCTCAGTGGTTTACATTTTTACTTACAATGGTAGCAATACTTTGTAATATAGTCGCTGGTGTTTTCTGACCAGTGAATGTATTGCTTACATTGGCAATTTTGTATAAACTGATGTTTACTATGAGTCGAGTGTATAGTAAATTTTCCAAGCCCATCTCCTTAAATGTTTGATTTCTGGTTATTTTTTCTCCTGGACAGAACATGAAGGGATGTAGACACTGTGATTTCATATTACTTGTGTGGAAATCTGCTATTAAAATCATCAATTACTTCACTGCTCGAGAACTGTTCCATGAGGATTTTAAGATCATTCAGTGGCACAAAAATCACACCCAAATGCGAGCAAGTGAACGAGATGAGCTTCAAAAAATGATATGCAGTCATCACTGACAATCATGTAGACAATTTTACATAGCCAATAACATTAGCACTGAGCATCATAGTACTTCTACGTTTCCAGCCCCAATGCGAGTGCTGCAGGGGTTTCTGCGACTTATCACAAGACCTGTTCCATTAGCCAATAGTCTACCGTGCATTATTTATACGTGAAATGATACAGCTGGAAAGTGCATACGATCTGCACTGTCGCTTTAACACGGCTGTGCTGTATATGTAGTACGACCAGCGGATGACAAAACGCATGAGAGCATCCTCTAGTACTCTTTTAATGCCATTTCTGCTGTGAGAGCGCAGACCGGAGTATAGAGGGAGCGTTGAAAACACAGTTGAGCTACTAGCTAGCCCATACAAATGCCGAGACGGAATGTGGTGTACGAGCAATCAATGAGTCTCACTGGAAATATTTTCTTTTTTCTCTTATAGAATCAAGCCTGGGACAGGAAGAAAACGAATGAGGACGCATTCGACATGAAAAATAATATGTACAGATAAAACATCCACAGAAGAGGCATTGACTGTTAATCGGATGTGCTGCTGTAGTCTGCACGGCCTATTCCCGACGTAGACTGCACTCAGAATTCTGATTTGACAGCCCCGGCGAATGTACGCATTATGCGTAGCAAGGAATAAATCGCAAAATACGTCCCGAGCTCTATTTTTCTGAGGAAGAAGTGAATGAGGTATAAGCGATTTATAAATATCGCAAAGCCTTTTTGCAGCAGCTCATGGTGACGTTACTGCGACTGGAATGAAGAGCTAGGTTGTGAAAGCCAGATTGATTTGTGAAAGAAAGGGGAAATGTTGAGCTAAAATGTCTCAGAACAAACGGGCCGTACCGTCCAACGAAACCTACAGCAAAGCCTCAAGTCTGCTTTGCTCGCAGATGGGTGTATATAAAAACGCCGACAACGTTCAAGGCAGTGCAAACCGAGAGGAGGTTGCGGATTGCTAAAAATGACTAGCACGCTGCAGACGCCGTGAAAAATAAACTGCATTGCCGAAACCGGTTGTCACTTGGGTCTGGACCTCGACTCCTGTCGTCTGGAAGTTCTGATGCAAGTAAATGACTGGTATGAACAACGAAATTCGGAACCTTATGACGGGATATTCTGGCTGTGTGGGTTTTGGTTACTCGAGCACCGACTCCCACATAAAAGCGAATCGTGTCTGTGTCGCCGTGAATAGTGTGCCGCAGCTAGCGTTAGCTCTGGGCTGGCAGCTGCCCGAGTTTAGTCTGTAGAGGTCTTCGAGAAACGTATAGAAGGCATCTGTCTGATTTGGGAGAACGCTGCGTGAATCGCTGGTGTGGAAACTGAGTTTGGGACAAGGGGCCTGTACCTTTTTTAAAAAAAAAAATATCAGTGATCCCTCGGACGGTGTGGATTTACTGTACTCCGCTGGCTGAACAGTCCTTAAAGAAAAGAGCGTAAGCAATTTGCGTAAAATACATGTTTTAAAGGTAAGCATCTGGTGACATTGCAGTCTTCCCCTCCTCCCATCCGGCCCCAGTGGTTGGGGTTTGAAGCGTAAATTGCGCTGGGTTTTGCATTTCAGTAAAGAGAAGGTGGAGGGCTGTCTGTCGTACGTGCTGACGAAGTGGGATTTCTACGTTTGTACGCCGTACGTGCTGACGCAGTGGGATTTCTACGTCTGGTCAGCGCTTCCCGCCGCCCCTCCCGCTGTGACGGTGATGGGTCGGAAGCGGTGTGTCGGTGCAGATTGTTCCAAGATGGCGGCCGGGTGCTGCGGGGTGAAGAAGCAAAAGCTGTCGGGATCCCCCGGGTCGGGGGGTCCTGGCGGGGCGGGAAGCGGGGTAGCTGGGACTGGACACTGCGGATCGGACTTGGGGATTGGTTCCTCCTCGACAGTGGCGTCGGGGAGTGTGAATCGAGTAAACGGCCTGGGAGGTCCTGGGGGCAGTAGTAGCACCAACAACACCAACTCGTTGACCCCAACTCCTGGAGCCTACAACTCTACTGGTTTGTCCCCAAATCTCAGCCCCGGATCCGGATCGGGAAGCGCTGGCAGGAAGATGGTCGTCTCGGCAGAGATGTGCTGCTTCTGCTTCGACGTGCTTTACTGTCATCTATACAATTACCAGGCTCCCCGGACACCCAGGTTTACAAACGACCCTTAGTAAGTAGCTTAAGTCTTCATTATTTTAGCTTGACAGCATTTGATAGTGTTGCCGCTGTAACTATCTCTGGTTGTTTATTTTCTTCAACTGCATTTAGAGATCATTGTTGATGTTGTTAATTAGGCTGTCATAAACTGACAGTGTAGTCAGAATGCATGTCCGGGGTCGCATTGTTCTCAGTTGACTTAGTAAGTTAACAAGCTGGTGATAATGTAATTAAATTGTGAACCCAATTCACTCCCGGCAGTTCTAGAGTCCTCATTTTCTAGTCCGATGGACGGCGAAAGCGCAGACCATGCCGAGCACGCTGGCTTAAGTTTGTTTGTTTCGGTGTAACTGACAAGACAATGGTAACAAAGAAAGTGTAAGTTAACATTGGCCCACAGCTGGTCGGCTCCGCTCTAAAGCCGCTTTCACACTGGACTCGAAACGAATTTTTCGCACGACAGATTACATTCCAAGTCAATGCAGAGACGCGAATACCCGCGTTTCGCGTGTATTCGCGTCTTTGCATTGACTTTGAATGTGATCTGTCGTGCGAAAAATTCGTTTCGCATCCGGTGTGAAAGCAGCTTAAAGCGCCGAGACACCGTGCTTTTTGTCATCAGTAGCTGACAATAGCAGGAAATTTGACATTTATGGAATCATAAATCGTATCCAGCTCTTTAACTTCCTTCTGTTACTATGGCCTACGGTAGATGATTACCTATTCTATGCGAAACAAAAACTGGTTTTGTTTGGCTAAAGCTAACTGGCTAACGCCAGAACAGCGTAGTGGTGTTTTTTTTTTCTTTGCCTAACTTACGATATCATGTAACTGTAACAGTTGATATAAGGGCAGTAAGCACATTAAGTTAGCAATAAAGCTACATTTTTTTTACATTTGATCCCGATGGGAATATCTGTTTCCATTGGTTTTGTTGAGTTATGATGTTGGGTTACGTTTGGTCGGGCTAGCTGACATTTAATTCATTCAGGTTGCTCCGCTAACTAGCAACGTTGCCCATTAGCTAGCTAGCTAATCATTATCGTTAGCTGCTTTTTGTTTCTATCAAGTCGGTGGCCAAGACTTAGGTTGTGTTGCTACGGTTGGCACGAAGTCATTTTTACTGGTATCTGCATCAGAACCGAGTTTGTTCTCCTCGTTATAGTTTTTCCATGCAGTTTGGTTTACGGGCATTAGCTACAATTCATTGCGGCGATTGAGCCTGGCTAGCTTCTCAGTTCATTGTTGTGATGTACTAGCTAACTTGGCTAGCTAGTGCTACCACCGTATGTGTTTCCTTTTGACCGCTGCTAGATGGCGAGCATTTGCCAGCAGTGTGTTGACGTTAGCAAGCTAGCCATGTTACTTAGCTATAACCCATGGGCCTTATATATTCGTAGTAGCTTACATTACGCTGGCCACGCTGTTTTAAATTCCCTTTGCTCTGGGTTTTTAAATTCGTGACCAATAAGAGGGGCTGGTAGGAAATTAGACATCGCGACTGGGTCATCGGAGCCGTTCATTCATTTGCGAGCTTCGCTAAGTTGAAGTGATAGTGTTGTGATGGCTGATTGAGTTTGACTGATAACTTTGTCCCGTAAAGACACGGGTGATGCTGCCGTTCATGGCTGTGCTGGGTATGGCTGTTAGACAGTCGGTCGCAAAACTTACTTGCGCTAAATTTATCTAGAGCTGTCGTAGATTGCTAGCAAGCTAACGTGACAATATGTTGAACTAGAAACGTTATTGGAAAGGACTGCCATTAATTGTCTCCGAGTTAATTGCCAGTCGCTCTTTGTATTAATCGCCATTCTTTTTATAATGCTGGATACACGTAAAGCATATAGTTGCGAGCAACTTTATCTGACTAATCTTGCAAGCAGATTCCAACAATGCACCAAGCTATAACGTGAGCTAGCTAGTTAGTTGGAAGTTATCTGCCTTTGTTTGGCCAAAAGAAACATGATTGGTGTATTGATGGCTAACGAGCTAGCTAGTCAAATAATGCTAAACTGAATTGCTTCTAGATGGAGAAATTATCCAAAATGACCACTGCCTACATGGCTTTATTTATACGCGCTAGCTATGGTTTAAAAAGGTTGTTACAGAGTGTTTATCACGTTAGCTGTGTAGGTGAATACCGAATACATACCAGATCGTTAGCTTAAGTTAGCTAGCTTTGAAGTGATGTTTCATTCATTTTACTTTATGTGCAGAAATACTTGATAGCAATGCTGAACTGAATCTTATGTCGAAAAATGTCTGCTTTGGGCGGATGCTGCTTCACATTTCTTCGACCTTCAGTCTCCATGAACGTATTAACTGCCAGAATTTATACCGTTCAGGCGGTGGGTGATATATGTCTGTTAGATGTTTGGCAGAATTTTTTTCCAGTGGAAGGCCTTTGGGTAGACAGGAAAATCCCAAATTTTCAGGTTCCAAAAGTGAACGGTTTGGTTGCTAGGGCCTCCAGAAGGGTCACCCTCTGGAGGGCCAAAATTGAACTTTTAAGAAAAATAGGTTTTTGAGTTGAAATATCTTAGTGCGCCCTCAATAGCCCAGCTTCATTTTCACTTATGTCAATCTGTGTTGGGAGGAGTTTTGGAAATCACAAAATTTTGGTGGGCTGTTGAGGGCGTCACCTATAGGGGGTGCTTGAAAACACCACTTTGAGCCCAAGAAGCACTTACGTTTGAGGCATTCCTTGCCTGTGCCCTCACTAGCCCAAGCTTGTTTATGCGTTATATGATTCTATAACAGTGCCTTGTGCTATTTCACTTGAAATTGTAGTGGGATGGTGAGGGCGCGGAATTATAGGTGGCGCTCAATTCGGTGAAAATGCAAAAATAGGGGTATTCTGCGGCTGTAGATCTCCATGCGCCCCCATCAGATTTGAATGAAATCTGTTTCATTTGATAGCTCTACGTGTCCACTGTATGTACCAAAAAGATTGAAGTGGGGTTCAACTGGATTAAACCCTTTTTGATCATCCCAGTAAGGCAAGGTTTCAAACGCGAATTAGTACAATATACGGTCTATGGATTGAGTAAAGGGATGAAGGAAACAAGGCATGATGGAAAGGTAACCAACTGAAGGTGCACACATCTGGCCCTTGGCCAAGGGTTATTTCATTAGCTGGAGGGCCTGAAATAAAAATCTATTCATCCAATTGAGCAGCAGTGAGACTGGGACAGGAAAAGCAATACATGTAACTGCACACATGTGGGTCGGCCCAGGACGGGAGATCAGATAGAACCCTCTGCTGAGCAGAAGGTGGAAAAGATCATCAAAAAGGAGTCACCACATTTTCTCATTCACGTCTGTATGCATCAAGCTGTTGCACTGTGTACTTTCAGTTTCACCTGACAATGTGCACAATTTTTACTTTCTAACTCTTAGCTCATTTCATGTTTTCCATCGTTATCTCCAAAAAATAACAGACTAGGGGGGAAAACCAAGTGTCTGACATCATACTTTCACCTGAGTTTTCTAACAAAGTAGGGATGATGGAGATAATGAGTGATTTATCTTCCTGAAATTAGCATGACAAAAGAAGTAAACAAATTTTTTTTTTTTTAATTTATTCATGAGCGGTGAAGCATGCAGTCCATCCAGCCCCGCCTCCAATCTTCTAAACATTCCAAAGGAAGTCAGCAGAAGGCCGGACCCTATCCATTGGTTCAGAAGAGAGCTTTAAATTGCTGATTGCTCCACTAAAAATCATCCATTGGCATTGAATTCTAACTGACACCTATGCTGACTTATGTACCGTAACAGCACTACATAGACAAGCGTATGGAATGGTCACGTCACACCTTTCAGAATGATGGTCAAAAAGGGTTAAAACAGTTGAACCCCACATCAATCTTTTTTGGTCCACATAGTGGACATGTAGTGCTATCAAATAAAACAGATTTCATTCAAATCTGATGGGGGCGCATGGAGATCTACAGCCACGGAATACCCCTATTTTTGCATTTTCACCGACTTGAGCGCCACCTATAGTTCCGCGCTCTCACCATCCCACTACAATTTCAAGTGGAATAGCACAAGGCACTGTTATAGAATCATATCATGCATAAACAAGCCTGGGCTAATGAGGGCGCAAGCAAGGAATGCCTCAAACGTGACTGCTACTTTGGTCCAAGATGGCGTTTCAAGCTCCCCCTATAGGTGGCGCCCTCTACAGCCCACCAAAATTTCGTAATTTTCCAAAACTACTCCTAATATCGACTGACAACGGTAAAAATGAAGCTGGGCTATTGAGGGCGCACTGAGATATTTCAACTCAAAAACCTATTTTTCTTAAAAGTTCAATTTTGTCCCTCTGGAAGGTCACCCTTTTGAGACCATAAAAACCAAAACGTCGACTTCTGGAACCTGAAAACCTGGAATTTTCCTATTTACTAATAGATCTTACAACAAAAGAAATTTCAGGCCATTTACTATCACACATATATCAACCCCTAATAGAAATCCGCCTGACCGTTATAAATTCTGGCAGTTAATGTCATTATAGTGAAGTGCTTTTGCCTTGGATGCGGCATTCTTCCTATCAAGTATGTGGCTTCCTAAAATCTCTTTGCCACAATTGTAATTGCACATCAAACTTCTCCTGGAGTACCACTTGTCCTGCATTTTTCTTAAATCTCTGTCTGTTCCAGCACAGATGATTCAAATGATCAGATCATTATCAATCCATTAACGGAGATGCCACAATTACTGCGCATACTCACAACTTCGAGCGAAGTAAATCCGCTCGACAGTAAAGTCATTACCTACTACCATCCTTGCAAACCCGTCATCATTTTGCATTGTATTAATATATTTTAGCTACTGAGGCATTGTGTTTTTTTACATTGAGGAGTTTTCTTTTTTCTATGGAAATTTGAGGACTCAGCCGAAGGATAGGAATAATGTAAACTGGTTTGCCAACCGCCAATAATCATGGAAGGTATTTTTCTTCTGCGATTTTTGGCGGGTGGAAAACCAGTTTACATTCCCTCTCCCTTTGCTGTAATTCAGAGTTTCCTAGATGTGATGCTTAGGAGCAGCTGTGTCCCATGGTCACAAATTTTGTAATTTATAAAAATGTTTATGTGTATTGGTTAGATTACTAATAGTGAGGTTACTTTATGGGCCAAGTTGACCATATTGATGGAAATAAGTGTTTTCACTTTATTGTGTTATCCCTGTATTGTAATGTACACTATATAATGTATTTTGTGCATTATTTTACTTAATAAACTCAATCATTGTCTGCAGATTTTTTTTTTTTTTTTACTGTAAATAACTTTAAAATTGGGACTCTGATCTGGGCCGGCTTTGTCATTATTGGGCCATTCTCTGAAATATGAGCCTGGAAGGGCAAATTTTCAAATACGCCCCATCAAATAACTAGTGCATGTGTTTCTAACTACTATTACTCTAGTTTAGGATGGCAAATGCCAATTTCAGAAAAATTGCATTTTGGGGCAAAATTTCCCAACTTTAAAGTTTTTCGCTATTTTTTGAGATGCGGATCATTCTTGAAATTAAAGTCATCTTTTTGTGATTTGGATGAGTGTCAAACTCAGCAGCAGAAATGATCTATTGCTGAGGTTGTTATTTTTCAACTTTGGCTGCAAAAGTCCCTGCAGACTTAAAAGTTGCCCTCTTTAAGGAGGTCAAAATATATTGTGGTAAATGACGTCACACACGTAACGCACACCAACAAAAGTTTCTATAAAATTAATAAATCCAAGGGAAAATATAAAAAACCTGAGATTATAAATTAATACCATACCTTCCATGCATGGAGGACATAACTTCCTTAAATCCACAAATAGAATCGGTTTTTTATGAGGGTTGTAGAATTTGTAACTGAGGGCTGTGCAATGTGTAATGGGGGCTGTGCAATGTGTAACTGAGGGCTGGGTAATCTGTAAGGGGGGCTGTTTAATGTGTAACCGAGGGCTGGGCAATCTGTAATGGGGGCTGTGAAATGTGTAACTGAGGGCTGGGCAATCTGTAATGGGGGCTGTGCAATGTGTAATGGGGGCTGTGCAATATGTTTGTGGGGGCTTTGCAATGTGTAATGTGGACTGTACAATGTGTAACTGAGGGTTGTGCAATGTGTAACTGAGGGTTGTGCAACGTATAACTGAGGGCTGTGCAACGTGTAACTGAGGGTTGTGCAATGTGTAATGAGGGCTGTGCAATATGTTGTGGGGCTTTGCAATGCGTATTGTGGGCTGTGCAAGGGGAGCTGGGCAATGTGTAATTGAGGGTTGTGCAATATAATAGTTAATAATGTGCAAGCGGTTCTGTGTAATGCGTTATTTTGTGTATTATTTTGAGGGCTGTGTAAGTTACCATCTATGTTATTATCCCTATTTATATTTTATTATTTATGCGGAGTGTATGTGAAGCACTTTAAATATTATACATTGTTTGTCTGTCTTATTGTCATGTTATTGTAAACTGCGGGATGGGAAGTCCAGAACAAATTTCCCTACGGGGACATTAAGGTTTATCTAATCTAATCTAATTATAGCCAAAAATGCACCTGTCACACACGTAACGCGGTGTTACATGTGTGACATTTGACGTTACATGTGTGACCAAAGTACAAAGCCTATGCTATGACAGGACATTAATGACCCGTTTCCTTTATCTTTAGACTAATAAAGGCTTAGTTCACACTTCTGTCAAAAGGTGGTCTAGGTTATCTCTATCCAGAACCACAACAACGACGACTAAAGCCTTCAACATGACGGTCAGCCACCCCATCACTTGACCTGAATATTTTGCCAGAGTATGCAACTTTGATGTGTATGCCCATGTGCAAAGCAGGAAAGAATTTAGGTGTAATATCATGGAATATGTAATGTTCAGAAAGTAATGTGAAAATGCTGTTAGTTGGATTAAATTAACCACTTTGTGCAGAAGCCAAATATGGCTATTTATGCGTTTTCCCTATTTAATGCTTTATAATTCAAGATTTAAGCTTCATAGAGAGGGGGAATATGGCTTAACTGAGATAATACACTTGCAGCATTTAGGATTCCATTGTATTTCGGTTAATTTTCATGATTTTGGTAGAGCGGTGTTTCCTAAACCTCTCCTGGCATACCCCTTGTCCTGCATGCTTTAGATCTCTCCCTGCTCCAGCCCAGGTGATTCAAATGATTCGCTTATCAAGCAGCCTCTGAGGTTAATTATGACCTGATCATTTGAATCACCAGTGCTGGAGCAGGGAGAGATCGAAAGCATGCAGGACAAGGGGTGCGCCGGGAGAGGTTTAGGAAACACTATGGTAGAGAAAAGGGGCTGCAAACATAAAAAACCCTCATGAAAATTCTGCATTGAAATGATTTAAAAAAAAAAAATAAAATACTGAGGGTTGGAAAATGACTGGGGGTTAAAACGATATATTTTTGGGATCTTTAAGTCCGAGACCACAAGTATTCTTCATCTGAGCATTAAATCTTATTTTGCTTCGAAAGAGGAAGCCAAATGAGACAGCTCTCCAGGTGGCTCCTTAAACACACACAGCCCTCAAAATGGCGCACTGTCAAATCATAAAATAATCCTATTTTTAATACAAATCAACTTTTGATGCATGAAATTCAATACGAATTAATGATTTTCTGGTTTAATTTAGCACGAGTTTATCAATATAGGTGCAGCTGGACATCAATGGTCACCAGTACCCACTCCAAACCAAAAACATGCCTTTTCTCCATGATAAAGTTCAGAGTTTCGTCCATTTTTCTACAAAGCCGCATCAGCAAGCACACTTACTCATTAAAGGAACTGCTTATTTTACGGTCAAAACGTTCACTCAGACGGAAAGCTTGCCGTTTACAGTTCCTATTTGAAGGTGACTAAAACTAACCTGTGGAATATTTATGTTGTTCACTTCTGTCCACCATGTTAATACTGCCAAACCCAATATTTTTATTCTGGAACATTGGTTGGTTCAAAGGATGTATATTTAACACCTCCATGCTTACTTAGGAGGACCTACAATAGCCACAGATATGATTTTATTTAAATGAAATGGACTTGAGAATTGCAGAATTTGCACCTGGTCACACACGTAACAAAGGCGTCACACACGTGACGCATGCAAATGAGGTTGTAGTATGCAAATGAGCAAGGTATTTTTATTAACGTTTTAATTAATGCAAACAGGAATAACTATTGCTGAAGTTGTTGAAGCCAAAGTGTCATAATCTTCGTTCAAATCACAGAACCTTTGGAATGTAAATTAAATGTAGTGATTGAGCCATTTTCTGAGTCACACACGTAATGCAGCCTCTTTCTGGTCCTGTACTTCCAATGTTTTAGGCAAATATCAAGCTAATGCACCACATTGATAGGGAAGCCCAGGTATCTTGTGGTTGTCCTATATTGATCCCCATCTGCAACCCAATAAAAGTACTGAAAAATTGAAAAATATCAAGAATACCTTCCAAATGTCTCACACGTAACGCGAGAATCACCCTATTACTGATTAAGGAACGAGGAATGCAAAAGGACAAATGGGTACCCCTCAATAAGCCTCTGAACCCTACAAGTTGAACTGTATGCAGTACAGTTGCTCTTTGGAGCAAGATATATGGAGCTGAACTTCTCAAATCAATTTCTATATGTGATCGATTGTTCTCGTTAAAAGTTATGAATATTGGTGATTTTTAATCTCCAGGTAATTAAATCTCCAATTCTGTCATATCATGTATTATGACCATTATCATTGCAGCACCAGCACAGTCCTCTAGAAATCCCCCAGTTGACCTTGCAGGTGCTGCAATGATCATGGTCATAATAATGTGATAAATTTGGATGTTTAATTTTCCCGGAAAAAAAAAAAAAACCATCACGATTTTCAAGGAGAACAATCCATCAAGTGTACAGAAATGCCTTGGAGACAATAGGAAGTGCACAATGATTGCTTTAGAGGTAGAATGACTAAAAAGCTCATGTAACGCTTTGGAGGCTGAATAACTGAAATGAACGCTGGATACCTTAGAGGGTGAATTACTATAATGCTATGGAGGCAGAATAACTGAAATACTTGCTGAATGCTAAAGAGGCTGATTTACTGAAATTCATGCTGAATGCTTTGGAGATGGTGTGACCGAAATGCTCAATTATTGCTACCAGTCAGTGGTAGAATGAAAAATGCGCTCTTTTGGCCGAGATATTGTATTCACAATTGGCGAGTCAAACCACTCCATTTAGCCTTCTCCAGCATATCCCAAAGACTTTCAATTGGTTAAGGTCTGGATAGCCTGCAAACAGGCTTTCGGCTGGTCTATTAGCAGCGTTTATTCTCAAATTTGGAGTTCCTGTGGCGTGTGGTCAAAAGTTTGGGGATTGAGGCAAGCGAAGAAAATGAGAGCCTGCAATGGTCTTTGTAAGGTTTGAGTATCTACGTTTAGATCTGAACGTAAAATACTGATTGGTCAATTTGGAGCACGTGACCGTAAGACGTGTATAAACAAACGAGACAAGAAGCAGCCCAGTGTATTCAATTTAAAATTGGGCAGACCTCAAACAATACAAAGATCATTGCAGACGCTTGTCTCACAAGCTCGGCTCGAAATTGGCTCTGTGAAAAATGCCTTCAGCGACTACTAGTGCCTGTATGCAGGCTAAGGTCTGGACTCTGAGGCGGCCAATACATGTGTGAAAATGATTCCGTATGTTCGATGAACCACTCATTTACAGTTTGAGGCCAATGAATCTTAGCATTGTCATCCTGGATTATGCCTGTGCCATCAGGGATTAAAAGGTTAATTGATGGGTAACCGGTCAGTCAGTATGTTCTGGTATTCTGAGTTCATTTTGTTGCTGCAGAACTGTGCTGAGCCTAGACCTGACCGACTGAAGCAACTCCAGTTTATAACACTGCCCCCAGAGTCGTGTACATTGGGCACTATGCATGACTGGTGCATGGCTTCATGGCTTTCCTGTCTTACCCTGATGTGCCCATCACTCTGGACTGGATAAATCTGGACTCATTAGACCACATGACCTTTTTCAATGCTCCTCAGTCCGATCTTTTTGCTCTCTTGCAAATTGAACTAATTTTCTGCCCAATAAGCCTCACTAACAAGTGGCTTTCCTGTGACCACGCAGCCATTTAGTCCCAGTCCTCCAATTTCTTGCTGCATCATGCATGTGCACATGTAGGAATGCTCTTGCTTTCATACATAAACATAACCGTGAGTTCTACTGTTGATGTTTGGTTTTTTTTTTTTTTTAAAGATAATGAAACTTCACTGAGCATTTTGATGATCTCCAATCAGGATCAGCCATCATTCTTCTCCTACCCATTTCCTCTGCGAAGTTGACATTTCACCACTATCCTTCCAGGTTTTAATAAATTGTCGGACAGTTCATGACCCAATTCTAGTGATTTCAGCAGTCAGCATTACCGTTTTCTTTGTTTGATGCTGGTCAATAATTTGCCCCCCCTCAAAACACACAGTAACATCATCTTTCACAACCACGGGATGTGTCTTCCAACATAACTGTTTAAGAAATAAAAGTTGAATCAGTTCATGAATTATTGCCAGGTGAAACATTCATCCCTGCATTCATCCCTGTAATGAGAATGCACACTTCTGAAACTTTGCAAAGTAAGTTACTCACTTGACTTGTGTGACTCATCTAGGTTGAATGCTTGAATTCATGGTTGAACGACATAAAGCGGGGCATTACTTCCTGAACGCGTTGCGTAAACATGCCAGTGAACAGGGTGAAATTTTGATTTTTTGCGATTTTTTTTGCGATGTGAATGCACCTAAAATCTCAAATCTTTTTTTTTTTTTTTGTTTTTTTTTTTTTTTTTTTACAACTGAAACTCATGTGCAGATTTAACTCCAATTATGTTCTTACTAATTAATAATCAGTCATGCCAAACAGATGACACGAGCCCTTTAAAACAAATAATCTGTTTAATGATCAGTTTTGATTGCTGTCTGGAATCTGTCACCTACATAACCAGATGTGGTGCATTTTGATGATCTCCTTTCGTGGATCAGCCATCATTCTTCTCCTACCCATTTCCTCTCATGGTTGACATTTCACCACTATCCTTCCAGGTTTTAATAAATTGTCGGACAGTTCATGACCCAATTCTAGTGATTTCAGCAGTCAGCATTACCGTTTTCTTTGTTTGATGCTGGTCAATAATTTGCCCCCCTCAAAACACAGTAACATCATCTTTCACAACCACGGGATGTGTCTTCCAACATAACTGTTTAAGAAATAAGAAGTTATGCGCTGAATCAGTTAGGATTAAGAGAATTATTGCCAGGTGAAACATTCATCCCTGCAGTTTATCATAGGTTCTTGAGTATTTGTTTTCTTTAATCCAAACGGCAACTTTTTTTTTTTTTTTTTTTGGACGGGCAGTGTATTGAAGGCAGAATGACGTACAATGAATACTTTAGAGGCTGAATTACTAATGCATTGTAGGCTGAATGCCTGAAAAGCTTAGTGATTTGCTTCAGAGGAAGAATGACTGAAATGCACAAGGAATGCTGTGGAGGCTGAATGACTAAAATGCGTACTCAATGCTTTGGAAGCAGTTTGATTAAAATTCACTTTGAGTGTTTAGATACAGAATAACTAAAATGCACACAATACTTTGGAGGCAGAATGACCGAAACGCACACTAAGTGCTTTAGAGGTGGAATGACCGAAATGTACACTGAATGCTGTAAAGGCAAAACGTTTGAAATGCACACTGAATTCTTTGACTGAAATGTGTGCTGAATGCTTTACAGATGAACTGATCAAAATGTCAGACCAACTGAGGCAGAATGTCTGAAATGCAAGTTGAATGCTTTGTGGCAGAATTGGTGAAACTTTAACTGTATGGTTTAATTTCCTGCTGCTTCCTTTTATCAGTTGAAAATGGCAGCTGATTGGTTTAGAGAGGATCCATATTTCTCAGTTTGCACATTAGGTTTTCCTGAATTGGTGTGCTATGTATTGATTACTACAGTAAGGGGAGAAGAGCAGGTGGTTGTTTTCACCAGTCAGGTTAGCTCGATTTCTAATGTACCATGGATGGGAGACCTTCCAGAGTGCTCTGCTTTGTGATGCAGCGCTGTGATTGCTTAACACAGCTTTGCAGATGGCATAAATCTACCTCGAATGATTTTACAGGCTGTCACCGACCAAATGGTTTAACAGCCTATCGTGGTTCAGGAATGGTTTTTACTGAATATACAGCCAATTTAACCTCCACTTCCACTCTTCAGTGGTCACATTGTCAGCAGGCATCAGGCCAGGTAATGTGTACATCTGTGTTTCATGTGTAGTGAGCCAGGGCATTTGTTTTTGTAGGATTTAAATTAAGATGCAACTGCACAGTTGTTTGATCTGTGGTTTCCCATAAGGATTTAATTAAAGTGGGGAAATTAAATGCACATGAGCTTGAAACAGGGATAGAAATTGGATTTTTTTTTTTTTCACAAGACATCCAGACTAGTAATCGCTCACGTTTACTAGCCCTCCTCATTTTTTTTACTGGACAGCCTTTTTTTTTTTCCTTTAACGACTGTGCCAATAATATATCAAAAGGTGCATTCACATTGCAAGTGAAACTTCATGAAGTTAGAAAATTCGTGAAGTTAGGGTGAAAGTTGCCAAGCAACCGTGCCAAAAGCTGTCTGAAACTTCGCAAGAAAAATGCAAGCCAGAGTTCAAAGTTTCGCGTTCTGTGCGAAACTTCGCAAGAAGTTTTGTAATGAGAATGCACACTTCTGAAACTTCGCAAAGTAAGTTACTCACTTGACTTGTGTTACTCATCTAGGTTGAATGCTTGAATTCATGGTTGAACGACATAAGCGGGGCATGCGCACTACTTCCTGAAACGTTGCGATTTTTTTCCAACAGAGCTAATTTCGCGAGTTTTCGTGCCAGTGAGGACAGCAGGGTGAAATTTTGCGATTTTTAACTTTGCGATTTTTTTGCGATGTGAATGCACCTAAAATCTCAAATCTTTTTTTTTTTTTTTTTTTTTTTTTTTACAACTGAAACTCACGTATGCAGATTTAACTCCAATTATGTTCTAATACTAATTAATAATCAGTCATGCCAATAAACATAAGAGACAGATGACACGAGCCCTTCAGTAAAACAAATAATCTGTTTAATGATCAGTTTTGATTGCTGTCTGGAATCTGTCACCTACAGGCTGTAACCAGATGTGGTGCTCATGAGCTGCCATCGTCACTCATGGCTGCCCTAAGCGGGGTCGGTCAGTGACAGTGCCTGTGTTCCATTCTCAGACAGCCGACTGATTGTTGAACGGTGACAGTGCAAATGACGCATCACCTCTCGGCGGCTGAGATCTGCCCATAACATGCCAAAGGCTCTTTTTCTCTCTCCTGTGCCACAAGCCTTTCCATTTTCTTGATGCAGTTGCATTTTTCATTTTTTTTTGTTGGCCTTATGTAGGCTATTGACCACACACAAAAGAACAAGTCAAGTGTCATGGTACACATCACAAACAGCTCAATGTTTGTTATTACTGAAGCGTGCACGTGGCGCGCGTCAGGATTACAATACCACGCGTTTTTCTTTATATCCACTCGTGCCTCACTTGAAAAGCAATTGATTCTTCAATTTGCTGCAATACAGTACATACCTCACCCTTGCGTTTCTTTTGGAGCTAAGTATATATGGCCGCCCCCTTTTAAAATCGTTCTGGCAAATAAAAAGCCGAAAAAGTGGAGGTTGGATATGGAATTCTTGCCTACTTGCAGCGGGGAAGTTGAGTTTGTTGCATTCTTTCCGTTATTGGAAGCATATGGAAAGAATTGTTAGCTAACTATTTAGCAACGTCATGTTAGACAGCTGTTTACTGTTGCTGCCATCAAATTCAAAATGAGCTAATATTTTCCATGAAATAGTAAAGTGTCTCACTTTCAACATCTCATGTTTTCTCTGTTTTATTGTGAATAAAATGTGGGTTTTTGAGATTTGCAAATCATTGCATTTTGTTTTTATTTACATTTTACGCAGCATCCCAACTTTTTTGGAATTGGCGTTGTAATTGAATGTTTTCTAGACCATGCCAGATGCAGTGCTGAGTCTGCTGACATTACCTTCTGGCTTTCAAGTGAGAATACTTAAATCTCGTCTCTTTATTGACACAGTTTTAATGAGTAGCATTCGCTGGCCTGACAGGGCTGATATAAAGCTTTAAACGGTTAAACAAATAAAAAAATTACAAGCTTCTCAACTGATATTGAAACAAACCACCACTGGCTGACTGGGTCAAATAATCCCAAAATAATGGTGAGGAAAAATAGTTGGGCGAGTTGAAAAGCCCAGTATTCCAATATGAAGTAATTCTGCTGCACTCTTAATGAACATTATGCGTGAGGTGAACCCAACTCAGGACTGGACATTTTAGAGGGCCAGGTATTTTTATTGAAATGAAATCATCTTTTCTTGGCTGCTCTGCAGCACAGAGGTTGCCTTGGTATGCCTGATAAGCTTTCCCAGGTGGCATGGTCAACCGTCTATTCATTTTCTTTGTGTACATGATGACATCGTCTTCTTTGAGCGTATTAACCTACATTATATAGCAGATATTGAAAAATACATACAGATATCTGTGATAAATAAAGTGCTTTACAAACCTGCTTAATTATCAAGGATGGAGGTAGATTTAAGAGATTTTTCTGCTGTCTCCTTGTTTCTTTAGAGGAAATGCATCATGGGAAAATCATAAATATCCATGTAGCACAAGAGGAGCAAGTGTTTAAATTTAGGCATATCTCTAGGCCAAAGTACAGCTGAGATTTAGGCCAAAGTACAAATCCAGCTCTGCTGGTGGAGATTTGAAGTCTTTCCAATGGGCCAGATTTCCAATCGGCGTGCTTTTGGGTTTTGCTGCTGCCTGGCGGTAGAATGCAACAGTACCCTATATCAGCCGACGAAAATAACTAATGCACAGAGTTGCCTTGGCGTGGCATAGGTATGCGCTCTACCGAGTGCCCTTAAGCAATATTATACAACCCCATTTCTGAAATAGTTGGGACGAAGTGTAAATTGTGAATAAAATCAAAATGCAGTGACTTTCAGATCACATGAGCCAATGTTATTTACAATAGAACGTAGATAACATTTCAAATGTTGACACTAAGACATTCTACAATTTTATTCACAAAATGAGCTTATTTCAAATTTTCTGGCTGCAACAGGTCTCAAAAAAGTTGGGACACAGGCAAAAAAGGGCTGAAAAAGCAACTGATATGGGTCATTCCATGAAAGAGAGCCAAAGTGTGACATGACTGTTCAAATTTGAAACAAAGATTTTGCACGAAGTACTGGTTCACTTTTGTTGGCATTCCCATGAGTCAAAATGTGACACAAGTTAAGAGCCAGAGTCTGTAACTTTGGACCAGCTCATAGAAGGGGGTGATATATCACGTTCCAGTAGGCCACTGAAGTTTTTTGTGGGGGTAGATATTTTTTCCAAACTGACAAAAATTACTTTTTTTTTATCAGAAGATCCGCCGGGTGGAAATTACAGCCCTTTTTAGGGTAGGGGTGAAAAGGGCCCAAAATAGTGACATAGTTAAAATCTGGACATTGACCTTTGAATATTTTTGTGCGCCTCAGTGACCCTCCTTGATCTTATGGTATATGAATGTATGGGTAGAGTTCTTTCATTTAGCATTATAATTTTCAAGGATTACTGAGGGCGCCGCCTATAGGTGGCCCTTCAAATCATGACTTTCTGCATTTTGGACTACATTTGAGACCCTCCCAGGGCCTGCGCCCTCATTAAACCTTGCTTACTTATGTGTATTTGGATACATTGGGCCTATTTCTTTCCAAATTTGCATAAATAGCTGTGGTTTAGTTAGGGCGCTATTGCAGAGGTGGCGCTTTTTATGGCAAGAACGCGATTTTAGGCGATTTTCATTTGGCCATATCTCAGTGCGCTCCCTATGGGTTTCAGTGAAACTTGTTTTATTGTGTTTCTCTATATCTCTGCTATTCATGATGAAAATACTAAGAAGGCTTTTTGCCTCTTTGTGCTAAAACGTTCACACCAGATCACACTCCACTTTAATCAAGAAAGACAAAAGGTTAGTTCTCCAATGCTCCAATAGGCGGCTCATATGGCAGGTGGCAGCACTGCTGTGACCACATTTTGATGGCATGTTCAGAGTCTGAATAGAGCCGTGGAAATCCTGCTTTATCACGAACATCTTCTGATTTTAAGACCTGCGAGCGGTACATCGTTCCATCTTTACCTTGTAGGATATTGTGCTAACGATTAGTTTTGCTCCCAAGATATTAGATCATATATTTCTGATCACATTGTTGAATGGGTCTGGCCTGTGTATATGCATAATGCATGCAGCAATGCAGAATGTAAAGACAAGGTCCTCAACCCCCTCTGAAAAGTACTATGGTTACCGCTATGGTTTGAAGTAATGCAGAATACTTAGCTGCATGACTCATTTGATGAATATAAATACCATAAGGACCCCCAAGGACCAAAAAGCTAGGTTTGCCTCTGCTTTGGTGCATACAGAGTTTACTAATACTTCATGTCTCTTATTTTATTTCAGTTTTAACATTTTAAAAATTGTTGCTTTTTTGAATAAGTTCTCTTGCCTCAATGCTCTGAAAACACTCAAATAATTCTCCCCACTGGATGGTGAGGACTAAAACAAAAATGGGCATTTTTCGGTGGTGGTGTTTGATTGTGACATACATCAAACTTCGGCATGTAAAGGGTTAATAAGCAAAAAGCCTTCTTGAAATTTTTATAATGAATAGCAGAGATATAGACAAACATAATAAAACAAGTTTCACTGAAATCCACAGGGCGCACTGAGATATGGCCAAATGAAAATCGCCTAAAATCGTGTTCTTGCCAAAAAAAGCGCCACCTATGCAAAAGCGCCCTAACTAAATCACTGCCATTTATGCAAATTTGGAAAGAACTAGTCCCAATGTATCCAAATACACATAGGTAAACAAGGTTTAATGAGGGCGCAGGCCCTGGGAGGGTCTCAAATGTAGTCCAAAATGCAGAAAGTCATGATTTGAAGCGCCAACTATAGGCGGCGCCCTCAGTAAGCCTTGAAAATTATTACGCTAAATGGAAGAACTCTACACATACATTCATATACCATAAGATCAAGGAGGTTTACAGAGGGCACACAAAGATATTAGAAGGACGAAGTCCAGATTTTGACCATGTCACTATTTTGGCCCTTTTGACCCCTACCCTAAAAAGGGCTGTAATTTCCACCCCGAAGGGATCTTCTGATAAAAAACGTATTTTTGTCAGTTTGGACGAGATATTTACACCCACAAAAATCTTCAGTGGCCTACTGGAACATGATATATCACCCCCTGGTTCATAGTTACAGACTCTGGCTCTTAAATGGCAAGATCTACTGTGGGATGCAAGAGGCAAGGTGTTGAACGTTCAGCGTTGCCGATGTAACAAGGACACGAAACTAACACAAAAGTATGCAGTAAAAATTTTATTTCAAAATATAACAAAGTCTCAACTTGTTCAATTAGTATAACAGAGAACAAACTTAAAACAAACCAGCAGTTTGGCAATGCCCAGTTGTGCTCTTATAAGGTCTGAACGTGTTTGGCAGGGCTTTGATCAGTCGCTCATTGGTCATGTTCATCTGAGGATGGAACAAATGCAATATTCTGGACAAAATATAAATGAGAAGGCAGCCCATGTAAGTACACATAAGCTCTGAAAATATTTTAGAGTAGACTAGTTTCTAAATGCAAAATTTGTCATCTGGATTGTACCACATGACAAATGTTGCGAATGTAACATGGACGAAAAAAAATGCTCGACTTAGCAAATGCATCACCTGTCTTCACCCCTCGCCTTTTTTTTTGATATTGGAAACCACTAATTATTCAATTTACAATGGTACAACTAATGGTCAACAGGATGAATTTGTTGATTTCAATTCCTCAGCAGGAGCATGCAGTTAAACATTCAACACAATTCTGGGCTGAAATACAGGAACTTCACAAAAAGCAACCCTACATTTGCTGTGCAACATTTATAAAAAAAATAGTAAATGTGAAACAGGCAATTTAGCCTAATAACTTCCATCAAAATTCTTTTTATTTTGAAAAATTTATCCTTTCTTTTGCCAAAGTGCGTTGAATGCAACATGGACACAATAACAGCAGTGACTGGCCATGTCCCAGTTGGGTTTGCCACAACCCCCACAAAAATACACCTAACTGCCGAGTGGCGCTTTCATTGAGAAAATATGTGGATGAGAGGTGCCGGTAGACATGTAAACAATAGTGGTGGGACACGATTAAAGAAATCAATCAAATTAATTGTATTTGTAATTAATTAATCTCGATTAATCACATTTTTATCAAATACCAATTTTTGACACAATAAGCAAAGTTTTTCAATTCAAATAAATTTTGGTTGACGACTGAATCAATGAATAGACATATATGTGATCTTAAAAAACAAAAATGTTTATTTTTCATCTATATTTATCAGTGCATTTTTCATCTGTTTACTACATTCACTGATTAGTGCAAACTCCCAAGTGCAATTATAGCCTTTTTATTCAACATTTTAAGACTTAAGGTCCATTAACGCCACCTACTGGGCTAAAGTGTGTGCATCAGTGTTACCGGTGCGCCAGAAATGAGGGAACTGAGAAAGGTGTGATTAAATGCGTTATTTTTTTAGCGTGTTATTTTTCCTGTAATTAATTAATCCAAATTAACTTCCGCAACCAAAAACGATGCACCACTCCTTCAAACACGTGAAACGGCAGGCCAAATTATGAATCCCTATAGAAAACATACTTGTGTTGAAAATCGGTGATTTGCCAAAAGATTTTAGTGACTGAACGTCACTCCATTTGAACGTAACTTTCTGGGACACAAAAATACTAACCTGCTCAGCTTCCTTCATGAAGATGATAGACTGGTTCCCGGATGAGAAGTAGGAGGTTCGAAAGGAAATCCATATCTATGACCACTGTGAGACCCCAAGGGGATACAGCAGATCGGGCAGCGAGCCCGGCTCGTGTTGAACGTAACTTGGAAAAATACGCGTAACTTGGAAAAATAGACGCGAAAAATTTTGCTCCACAAAAAGAAGAATTTTATAAAAACCCCTGTGTTTTCTGAGATTATATTTTGGACGGCTATGCAACAGATTAATATCTACACGTTGGTACAAAAATCTAGATAATATATTATGTTTCCTGGGTTTTCTCAGCACTGTTTCAACGTAACTTTTCAGGACACCATGAGTTACGTTCGCAACAATATTTTAAGCGCTAATTGCAGTGTTATACATCTGGATTTCCCAGTTAATTGCCTTTGTGGGTTAATCACTTGAAAGTGATGTTAAGAACAAATGCCATTTCAGCCAGACTTATATTTAAAAATTCATAGAATTTTACATTCAAAGTCTGAAGGCAATGAATGTCACAAATTTGGACACTTTTTATCCACAAGTTTTTCAAAGACATGCAGTTTTTTTTTTTTTATTCATCTTTTTCAGAAGACCAATTACATTGCCTGTGTTAGCTTTTTTTATATACTGTGGCCTTCATGCATGGCATTTTCTATAGGTGGCATCCAATTTTGTAAATCATATAGTCCTGTAAAAAATGCAGGGTCTCTGGCTCTCTATTTCATGGAATGACCCATATGCAAGAGAATCAGCTGAAAGAACATTTAACAAGTGTTTAAGTTAACTGGCATCAGGTGTGTAACATGATTGGCTATAAAAGGGATGTCTTGGAGAGGCTGAGTCTCTCAGAAGTAAAGATGGCCAGAGGCTCTCCAACCTGTGAAGGCTTGCGTAAAAAAATTGTGGAATACTTTAAAAATAATGTTCCTCAACGTCAAATTGCAAAGGCTTTGAAGGTCTCATCATCGACAGTGCATAACATCATCAAAAGATTCAGAGAAACTGGAAAAATCTCTGTGCATAAGGGACAAGGCCGAAGACCTTTACTGGATGCCCGTGATCTTCGGGCTCTCAGACGCCACTGCATCACTCAGCAGCATGATTCTGTCATTGACATTACTAAATGGGCCCAGGAATACTTCAAGAAACCACTGTTTGTAAACACAGGGCGCCGTGCCATCCGCAGATGCCACCTAAAACTCTATCATGCAAAAAGGAAGCCATTGTTGAGCATGATCCAGAAGTGCCGCCGTGTTCTGTGGGCCAAGGCTCATTTAAAATGGACTGTAGCAAAGTGGCAAAGTGTCCTGTGGTCGGACGAGTCCAAATTTGACATTCTTGTGGGAAATCATGGGTGTCGTGTCCTCCGGGCTAAAGAGGAGAAAGACCCCCCTCCTGTTATCAGCATTCAGTTCAAAAGCCAGCATCTCCGATGGTATGGGGATGCATTAGTGCATATGGTGTGGGACACTTGCATGTTTTAAAAAGCACCGTGAATGCTGAAAGGTATATAAAGGTTTTAGAGCAACATATGCTCCCCTCCAGACGACATCTATTCCAGGGAAGGCCTTGTGTATTTCAGCAGGACAATGCAAAACCACATACTGCAGCTATTACAACAGCATGGCTTCGTAGTAGAAGAGTCCATGTGCTGAACTGGCCTGCCTGCAGTCCTGATCTTTCACCGATTGAGAACATTTGGCCCATAATTAAACAAAACGTCCGTCAAAGGAGACCCAAAACTGTCCAGCAGCTGGAAGCCTGTATTAAACAAGAGTGGGACCAAATTCCAATGGCTAAACTCAAGAAACTTGTCTCCTCAATGCCCAGATGCCTCCACTCTGTGTTAAAAAGAAGAGGGGATGCTACACCATGGTAAACAGGCCCCTGTCCCAATTTTTTTGAGACCTGTAGCAGCCATCAAATTTGAAATGAGCTCATTTTGTGGATAAAATTGTAAAATTTCTCAGTTTCAACATTTGCTATATTATCTCTGTTCTATTGTGAATAAAATACTGGCTGGTGCGATTTGAAAGTCATTGCGTTTTGATTTATTCACAATTTACACTTTATCCCAACTATTTCGGAATTGGGGTTGTATTATCCACAAGTTTTAGGCCACACATTTAAAGTTCTGAGGCAAAGGTTAAAGTACTAAGTAACTGTTCACCATGTTACAAAATTGACCCTAGTCTCGAGTCAGACACCAGACGATTTCGACAACGGTCCCGCTAGGTGGGAGTCATTTATTTATTTTTTTGTCTGCCTGTTAGCAGGATATCTCAAAAACGGCTGCATAGATTTTAACCAAACTTTGCAGGATGTTTGAGTAGCATAATAGGAACAAGTGATTAAATTTTGGCATATCTAGGCCAAATTACAGCTGAGATATAGGCCAAAGTTCAAATCCAGCTATGCTGGCGGAGGTATGGGCTTTCGCGAGTCCAGCTCTAGTTTGTTTTAAAGAAAGCTCGTCAGAGTCAAGTATTTTGCTGCACAACTTGTTGGTTTGAAAATATTCAAAGATTTTTTACAGCACTATGTCACCTACTTTTTGCATTCTTTTGTGCAACAAATGAATTGTGTTTGATGTTACAGCAAATGAAACTAGTTTGAAATATTTGAAAGGAACTTTTTGAACCTGAAAGGAATTTTGAACCTAATGCCGTGAACAAGCCATTTTTGCTGTTCTCCCCTTGTCAATTTGGACACATATTTCAAAACTGAAACATTGGATAAGAAATAAGTTTACACACTAGATGTAAAGTGAGGCTAATTCATGCATAATTTGATGGTGGAAATACTTGAATAAGCATGTCCTCTTTGATGCACCATGGCTACCTTCACCACATCACCCCAACCAAAACTATTTTTAATGTACAAAGCTGAACATTGCTCATTTCAAGCACTATTTTCCCGATTTTCCTGGAAAATAATTTTTGGCCTCTGAGCTTCTGCAAGGTGGAATTGTCCTGAAACAATTTATATCATGCTTATTATTTATTGCCAAACAGAAGAGTGTATCAGTGCTATCATTGGCAAGGTGTAATTATCTGGGATAACTCGAAGATGATGGCGATCTACTATCAAAAAAGATGCGTGTCCGTCCTGCTCCAAACAGCATCCATGTTTTCCGGAAGGTATAGGCAAATGTTCATTCTTGTATTCGTCTTGCAGTTTTACCCAAGTGAAAATGCGTATCCTATTCCAGCATTTACGTACAACCCCATTTCTGAAAAAGTTGGGTTGCTGTGTAAATTGTGACTAAATGGCAAACGCAATGATTTGCAAATCAATTTAACCCCAAATTTAATTGAAAATGGTACAAAGACAACGTATGTTAAAACTGAAAAATTTCATTCTTGCTTGAAAAATATCTGCTCATTTTGAAATTGATACCAGCAAGCAACATGTTTCAAAAAAGTTAGGATCGAGCCAACAAAGGACTGGAAAAGTTGTGTGATGTTAAAAAATGCACCTGATGGAACGTCTCTCAGCCAATTCCGGTAATTGGCAAAAGGTCAGTACCGTGATTAGATATAAAAGGTCTTTAAAATGAAGGATGATGAGGGCTTCACCACTCAATGAAAGACTCCTTGGGCACATTGTTCCACGAATTGAGAACAATGTCTCTCAACATACAATTGCAAAGAATTTGGGGATTTCATCTTCTTTGGTACATAATATCATCAAGAGAATCTGGAGAATTCTCTGTATGCTAGGGACAAGGCCAGAAAACAATATTGAGCTAGACGTATGTCGATGGCGCGCCATCGCAAATCTCCGCGCTTCGCAACGAATGTTATGGGAGTAGTAGTAATGTGTCAGAGGGCAATTCACTGAACTGGCATTCTGCTGTGCAAAGGATAATCTGCTTGTTGCAGGGACAAAGCACTGATACTGATCAGAGTTATAGCAATGTGATATAGTTGGATAGAGTACTATTTGAGTGTCTGTTGAGGGCATAAATTACTCTTCATTTTGAAATGAGAGTATTATGAAAGGAAAGGACGTACGGTACGGCGATTGGCACACCACACGCCATTTGACCTAGAAAACGGTCAAAATTGGATCAAATCAAAAACCCGTCTGATAGGTGATGAAGGGTCATCCCAAGCACCTCCCACAAAAATTTGAGCGTCCTAGCTCAATGCATAAGGTAGATATGGCCATTTTTCTTTTTTCACAAAAAGCCCCTAGCGGCCAAAATATGAATCACAGGATGGCAATTTTTGGTATGCAGGTTGCTATCACCAAGATACATATCCAAACCAATTTGTAGCCTTCTACATTGAGTAATAACAAAACGTGCCATCCTTTTCAACGACTGGCACACCTGACGCCATTTGACCTAGAAAACGGTCAAAATTAGATCAAATCAAAAACCCATCTGATATGTGATGAAGGGTGATCCCATGCACCTCCCATAAAAGTTTGAGCGTCCTAGCTCAATGCATAAGGAACTTATGGCCATTTTTCAATTTTCACAAAAAGGCCCCTGGTGGCCAGAAGAGGAAATGAATTTAAATTCTAAGCGCATTGTGCACCCCTCTGGGTCACTACCTTACACACACACACCAAAGTTTCAGGTTGATTGGTCTAACGGCCTAGGAGGAGTTACCGTTTTGGACGGACAGACGCCAAACTGTATTACAAGATCTCGCTTTTTCGGAAGCGCGGAGAAAATAACCGTGATCCTCAGGCCTACAGTGGCACTGCTTTAAAAAGGGCCAGGATTCTGTAGTGAAAATCAAAGCATGAGCTCAGGAACACTTCTGTAAACCAAAGTCATAGTGAATCTGGTATGTTGCTTCATCCATAAATTAAAGTTAAAACTTTGCCATGTAAAAATAAAATCTTATATAAACAAGATGCAGAGATCCTGCCCCCTTCTCTTGGCCTGAGCTTGTACAAGATGGACTGAGGTGAGGTGGGAAACTGTCTGGTGGTCTGACCAGTCAAAATGTGAAATTCTTTGCGTCAATCACGGACGTCTTATCCTCTGTGAAGAGGAGAGGGTCCATCTGGCTTCTCATCAGAGTGTAGTTCCAAAGCCAGCATCCATGATGGAATGCAGATGCCTTAGTGCAACATGGCATGTGTAACTTGCATGTCTGTGAAGACACCATTAATGCTGAATGATATGTGCAGGTCTTTGTGCAATATATACTACCATTTCAGATGTTTTTTCAGGGAAGACTGCTTATTTCAGCATGACAATGCCCAATGCCACATTCCACATATATTACAAGAACATGGCACCAGAATAGAAGAATCTTGGTGCTAAACTGGCCTGCTTGCTGTCTAGACCTGTCACCCACTGAAAATATTTGGCACATTATGAGACAAAAAATATGACAGAGGGCCACAAAGTGTTGAGCAGCTGAAATCTTACATCACGCAAAAACTGGAAAACATCTAGCTTTTGAAGCTACAGCAGTTGGTCTCCTCAGTTCCCTAATACTTACTGAGTGTTGTCGAAAGAAGAGGCAATGCAACACAGTGGAAAACACGCCCCTGTTCCAACTTTTTAAAATGTGTTGCTGGCATCAGATTCTACATGAGCATATATAGCTTCATACCTGTACTTTGCGTTGAGCTGCTCAGGCTTTTCAACTGGTAGATTTACAGCTCTGATTCGAAGAGCATGTATTCTGTGGCTCTTTTGCCAGGGATTTCCTCCCAAGATAAGAAGAGATTAATCTTAAAAAGAGCACTACAGCCTGCTGGCATTTATGAGGATCAGTGCAGCATTTATGCTGAGCTTGGAGCTGTTTGATGCCCCGTGGTGTGTCTGTCGTTCCTCTCTGTGGTGTGTGTGTGTGTGTGTGTGTAGTACCTCTGTCTGGTATTGGTGGCTCCCTGTGTTGTACCTTTGTGTGGTTTGTGCGGTGTGTGCATGTGTGTGTGCGCACGTACGTGTGTGTGTGTGCCTGTGCGTGTGTGTGCGTGTGCCCGTGCGTGTGTTTGTGTGCGTGTGTCTGTGCGCCCGTGTGTGTGTGCGCTCGCGCATGGTGTGTGTGAGGTGCTCCTCTGTGGTGTGTGCCTGATGATCGAAGGCCATTGTGAGTGCAAATGGAGTTCATAGGTTAACATGTTTGTGACAGAATTCGGCCATTCCTCAGAAATCAGCATGCCTCAGTGACTTGTGGCAATTTTGCAGTTTATCGCTCCTGGAAAGCTTACTTGAGATTGTTAACTTTGTGAGTGGGACTGATGGAGAAGCAATGGATTATGTGTGCAGTTGGTACCCAAAATTTATTTGATAGAACTTTTTTTTTATTTGGCATCTCTAATCCCACCCAAATCTGGAATGCCCAATTAGTGAACTACGTACTCGAGCTTGCTCGTATGCGATCCCATTTTGCCATCTCTGGAGAGCGAAGACTCTCCTTTGAAGCATGCACCTGTCATAGCTCGAAACTTCGCATACCCGAACATGAACTTAGAATCTTAGAAGCTTAGAATCTTACTGACAAGCACCCGGCTGGCCAACAGGAGGCGCTTCAACAACAAACAAAGCTACAAACCATTCTAATATCCTAACCTGACAGTCCTACCCAATTTACTTCCCTGCAGCATGAAGCTAATTGTGTGCTGCTCTGAATGGCTACCGACCACTGTCAGCTGGTATGACCGGGGATCGAACCCGTAACGTGGCGATCACTACTGCCCCGCAATGCGGCGCCTAAACCGAGTGAGCCAACCTGGCAGCCTGATGTGAACTTTAATTATACTTTAGCATAGGATTGTATTCTTTTTTTGCTACGTGGGACTGGAGACAGGTGTAGGGCCATTTCATGGTATTTGTTTCATGTCGGACAGGACATTTGCAGGTTTTATCCACTATAGTCATTACTCTGGGGAATGATAAATAAGTTTGAACTGGTCGTAAGCAAGAGTCATAGGACCACTTTATATGGTAAAAAACTGAAGTCTTTTGATTTCATTTTTCCAGTTCAAAATGAAGCCAGAAAGTTTGTGTCGGACAGGGCAAGAAGTGAAGTGGTATTTTTGTCATGTTGGAAAACTGCAAAGTTCTGTCCAACCACATGGTATTCATAGAATTTAGCCAGGCAGTTGTGTTCCCTGATATCTTAGCTAGGTTTCAGAGGAAATTTTGGTTTCTTAACTCAAGGTATAGCTGAGGGGGGGTCAAAAGTTCCCGCTTGGTCAGCGTGTCGGACAGGACGTGTTGGACAGGACACTTTTTCACTTGAGACAAAAATGACAGAAGATACACACATGATTATAATAAAATGTTTTTTTCTTTCCCTGTCCTTCTTTTTGGCTGCCTCGTACTTCTCACTGTCATTCTTGATTTTTCTCCCTTTTGGTTTGGCTCCTCTCAGCATCTGTTTTAGGTGGCATGGCTGTTGCTTCTCTCTGTACTTGCATTATAGTGATGGACCCATCAAATCTGGGGTGCAGCTTTATAGTTCCAAGGAAGCTGACATGGTTTCTTTTGAGTTACGTAAACTTGTCAAAACACAAACACACGGGAAGAAACCACTTTAATTTAAAGCAATCAGCTCTTCCAGAGAGGTTCCTCAGTTTTGCTCAGTGTCTTCTAATTTGTAACATTGGTACCAATTACATGTACTTAAAGGAGGACTATCATCAAAAAATGTCTGCCCTCCTGTTATTTCAATTTGTTAATCTCCTGCTAGTTAAACTGCATTCATATAGCTCAGTTGGCTAATTGACGAAAAAATTGAATTTAATTGAGCCCATTGGGCAGCGCTATTATTTTCCGTAGCACCTGTCGCATCTGATTCTGAGGCGCGAGATCATGACCTCAGCGCAGAGGTCTGGCGCTTCTAGGCATCATGGCCATGCATTCGATTTAATGAGATTTTCTCGTCAGTGAACAGATCCGAAATCGCTTTGAAAATGCTGCATTGTCAGGCATACGATTGTGTCAACGACACTAAAGAGAAGATGGCCAGTGTGACAATGCACACGATCCCAAAGGATAGGGATTTAATTTGCCGTTAGGTTATAAACTCGCACCATGGAACAATGCATATCACTGTTCAGGGATGCTTTGTTTACACTCTCAGCAGCCACATTCACGTCACGATTCCGTGCTTTCACGGGCTGAAACTCTGTCTCGCGTTGCTTGAGTTCAGAACAATGGCGGCCTCAGTTTTGGATTTTATCATGGAAATTACGGGCAATTATCGTCAATTACGTGGAAAGGACTTGCTGAAATACTTGAGGCAGGCGCTGTTGAACTTCAGAGCAGTTAATACAGGTCGAAACAAGTAAGCGTGATAATCCTCCTTTAAAGGCCCAATATGTAATTCTCTGCCGCTAGAGGGCGCTTAACCAAACAATAACAAGAGGCCGAGTTTGATGACGCAGTGGGATCGCGTGGAATCATGAGAGTTGTTGTCTTCATCAATTTACACGCACCGCTGACAGTTAAATTCTCCGATGTGACTCAAACAGGAGCGGCGAAACCATATACATGGACGAGTAAGGTTATATTTCTTTACTTTTATATAACTTCATCTTATTTCATTCAAATAAAAAAAAATGTAAGGGATAATGATAAGTCGGCCGTTTACAGCGCTTATGATGTGCTGCAGGTCAGAGGCTGAGATAAGGGGGTGGGGCCGGCTCATGTTGCCCATCTTTGCAGAGAATAATAACAGATGTGAACACTCTGTTGCTGAATGCAAATGCTAAAGGTAACAAATATCGAGGAAATGCCACTGTCAGCTGGCAGTGTATGCTTTCAGTTGCTCCTGCCGCTATTGCTATAGCTTCCTTGGCCACGATGTGCTCAACAGACCAGCTGGCCAGCGGTTATCTGTCGAGACACACTGATAGACCTAACTGAATCGAGTATTCAAGGGAGCCGTGTTCTAACTGCAAGTAATGTAGCTAACGTAGCACTGACGTCTCATAACGCGCAAACGATGTGCCGTACACATCAGCTTTCTGTTTGTCATGCGGCATCACAAGAAAAATGTTCTGAAGTGGAGTAATGTTACGTTTATGTTACAACTTGGCTAAATTTGAACTTATACTGCCGGTGTAATAGGCTGATTTGCTAACTTTGTGAGGATAAGTAAATAATAGCCTAACGTATACTTTGACAGGGAGAGAGAGAGATATCTCGCGGCTCACTATGTTCTCCAACAGACACATAGCAGCAGCCATTGTATCTTTCCGGTTACGCCTGTTTAGCTTTAGTTTCTTCTAATTTTTTTTTTACTTCTTAGAAATTTAGTTACAAAAAACCAAGATAACAAAAGTTTATTTGGTAAGGTAGCTAACAACCTGAATAAAATTTGATATACGACCATTTCTGGTGTAGGCATGGGCAACGCTCTGCATAAACTCTAATGGAATGCGTAACAGCTGAACTGGGGCGGTAAACAAGCCTCAGAAAACATAAAAAAATGATGTAAATACCATGTTCATAGAAAAAGAACACCATGGTTTGATTAAAAGCAACCTTTTCAATAGGATACCCGCATTTCATACATGAACTCTGTGTATTACGGCCAATAACGCGATTTGAACAGAGCTATTATTCGCCCGTTGGATGAATGCGCGCCCTCAATTTGCGCCGTGTTTACAAACTTTCAAGTGCACGGCGTGGCAAAAATATCCATTTTGGAGGTAGATTTCAAACGGCCCGCGCTGACGTGATATCCCAGCTATGGCCCTGATTGATTTACAGCCATCTAATTTGAGAAATTACGAGTCTATTAGTCCAAACTAGGCCTCCAGGGGATGTGAAATAAGTTCGACAGAAGTTGTTGAAGTTCGTCGCGAGTTCGCCGTGACTTCTTCTCAACAATAGCAAGAAAGGTGAGTGTATTTTTACTGTAACCTACATAGTTAGTTGACAGAATATCCTGTGACCCTATTTGTGAAGTTTCAGTAAAATATACCAAGGAATAAACCAGCGCCAGGTGTTCAAAACCTACCAGTGTTCTGACAAATTTTGCTACCTTTCAAAATATGCCACCTCGCGAACACCGGTCACAAGATTCATTCACTTATACCCTTCAATTCAAGACTGCGAGGATGGAAATCTGAATAATCAATTAGGAAAAATTCTCGGCTCTCGGTAATTCTGTATATCGTTTAAACGGTTTGTTAATCGGATTATGAAAGAAGACTGAAAATAAGCACCCGCTTTTTGTTTGGGTGTAAAAGCGCGTATTTAAAGGAGAATACATTGTATATTGATTAAGCATTGAACTCTGGATTAGTCGAACTGTTTTAATATTTGTTGACATTGCTTCGGCTTCCTGGAAGCAAGTACGCGCAAATCTGCTGTCTAGTGAGCGTTTCAGGTTCGATGTACTGAGTAATAACGCCGAGGAAACTTAAACTGGCCCGTCATTCTGCCGAATAGTCTTACTAAACTAGTTAATCGTCTGATTGCTAATCAAGCAAAGGGGAGGTTTCTGCTTCGCCAAACTAACCTCCGACTGCACGTCACTGTGTTTTACTATGAATTATTCACAGTAGCTCATTGAAACTATCATGGGAGGAGGGTATATGGACATTGTAAAAAAACAGTGCAAAGTTTTTTTTTTTTTTTAATCACCACGGGTTATTGAAGGGGGAACGTTTGATTCATTTAAGAGCAGTGGGAGGGCAAACAACTGCGGCATCAGCGACTTCAATGCATTTTATATAGTAATGGGGCAGTAGCGTTAATGTTTGCCCTCCCACCGATAATTTTGACATTTTTGCAGGCCATTGATCCAAAAAAAAAAAAAACTTCACAGGCAACCCATTCATACCATTTTTTAATATCAATGCAAAACCTAATATTTGTTGAACATAATTGGGTGAAATTCAATGCATTTTCCATGAAAAAAAGGGCCTAGGGGTGCTGCTGTACTTCAGAAAAGGGGTTGATGACTTTAGCATCAATTATTTCTGTTAGGGTACCCTAATGGATAATTTGGCCAGGTTTATTTCTGAGTAGACTGCATTTTCGAAAATGCCCTCAGGCTTCACCCCCAATTTTCACAATGGGTTTTGTTGATAAATGCCGAAATCAGCCATTTTTGGGACCCTGTGGCTCTGAGACCCTTTCCTGTAAAGGCGTTGGACTTGTGGCAAACTCACTGTGTCTTCTGTACTTACCTGCAAAAAATCATTAGAAAATAATAAAAACTTTTTTCTCAGCAACTCAAGAAATGTTGTCATTTTATTCATTTGTATTGCCCATGCCTATCTGGTGGAAAATTCAGTTCCTGAATCAAGATGGTTACCATCTTGGCTTGCAACTCTTTGGCAGCGGCGAAGCATGCGTGCGTAGAGGGTGATTTTCTCGCTCTCGTGCACTCTTTGTGTTGGGAGTGACGTCAAATATGCGACGAAAAGAAACGCCCCATGTCTCTACATTGATAATACAGATATCTCTGTCTTTTGATAATCATTGAATACATCACGGATAATGTAAGTACACAACACCAAAACATATATAACATATCTATATATTTTATAGATCTTTGAATTTGGAAATTTTACATATTGGGCCTTTAACGCGTCCCTACTTACTTAACCCATCACCAATTACTCCCGGATCCGTCTATGAACGATAGCTCATGCGAGTTGTGTTTAACAGGGCAGCACTGAGTGCTGCCGTGCGCGCTGGCCCGGATTATTTTCACTGATGGTCGTTGGCGTATTGGGTGATAAGAACTGTGCTGTTTAGCATCTTAACCATCCAAACACTGATTTGAGTTCATGCGATATACGATAAGGATGCAATCAATCACGCTGTATACATCTTTTACTTACTTCGAAACAGATTGCGAGGTTACAGAATGACGGCGACATGAAAAAAAAAAAAAACTTGCATAAAAAATTCTTGACAGTATGGTAAGTTTGAAAGCACTGTTAGACGCATAATGGAATCTCATAACTCACGCACATGTAGCGTGACTCTTTCCTTACACCGTTCTTGGCGCAAACTACACAAGATTCGCACGGTTTCAACTTTTTCGCAGTCGGCGGGTGTGAACTAGCCAGTTGATCACTACGATCAATACCGCTCATACCGTAATTGATATCAACAATACAACTTGGTTTCACCATTCGCTCACCCTGACAATTCCTCTTCACTGTTTCGCACATGTGGCCCGCAGGTTGACGGCATCTTCTCAAGCTTTTTGTCCTGCCACAGCAGGACCAGCAACAGTTTGTTTGGCTGTCACCATATGATCACAGTGAAAATGAACTAAACAGAATTTGAATGAATGAAGGCTTTATTTTGAACATAAAACACAAAAAGAAACAACAAAACAAAATAGTCAAAAACAACAAAACATAACATGTCCGAAAGGGAGTAGGAAGAAGCATATGCTTATTTAATCCTATATCTTCTCCTTTCTCGATAATTAACAATCAGCAGTTGTTTACAATATCCTGTCTTTTCACATATTCACAGTTAATTGTAATAATGATAATAATTGTATATATTTTAATTATGTACCAACACCTCATGAATATATAGATTTACATATGTACATATTTACAAACAAAAGAAAATAAATAATGCAAATAAATTGTCGGTGAAAACACCTGGTGATCATCAAAACCCTTCATCCTCCCTGTACCCTATGAAAACCATGTTTTTGTACCGCCTTTTGAACTGGGTCATGCTTGGACATTGAGCTCCACACCCAACCCATTCCACAGCTTCACTCCACATATAGAAATACAAAACCTTTTTAACATTATGCAGACACGAAGATGCTTTAGATTGTGCTCCCCCCTCAGATTATAATCCCCATCTCGGCTTAAAATTTTTTTTTTTTTTTAATAAATTTGGCATCTCCAATCCCACCCGAATCTGGAATGCCCAATTGGTGAACTGTGTACAAGGCTTGCTCGTATGCGACCCCTTGCTGCCAATTCAGGAGAGTGTAGACAGTTCGCGGCTCTCCTCCAAAGCACGCGCCTGTCAACCACCGCTTCTTATACACTCATTGGTTGAATCTTCGCAAGTTCAGAAAGAGGGCGGAGGATACCCGGACATGACCAGGCTTAGAATCTTCCTGACGAGCGCCCGTCTGGCCAACAGGAGGCGCTTGAGCAACGAACAAGGCAACTATTGTAATCCCTTCTGGCAGTCCCTTCCCAATTTGCAACCCTGTAGCGCTATAGCCAATTGTGCGCTACTCTGAAAAAGCTGCCGACCACTGCCGGCTGGTACGAAGCGGGGCTCGAACCCGCGACGTGATAGTCACTTCTGCTTCGCAACGCGATGCTTTACCGAGTGAGCTATCCGGCAGCCAAAAAAAAAAAAAATTTTTTTAAATATTGCCAGGAAGCAGGTTGTTTATTGCTTTGTACAAAATTTGTGCCGTTTGAAAATGAACCAGGTCAATGAATTTTTATGTTTTTAATTTTAAGAATAGTGAATTTGTGTGATCTTTATAACTGGCATTATGAATTATCCTTATGGCTCTTTTACGCAGTATTGATAGTGATTGTAATGTAGATTTATAAGTGTTGCCCCAAACCTCCGCACAATAATTTGAATATGGTAAAACCATTGAACAGTTGAGAATGTGGAGTGATTTGTGGTCCAGAATGTATTTTGCCTTCTGAGTACTGAGATGCTTGATAGTTTATTTTGTACATGTTTTGAGTGAGGTTCCCAGTTTATTTTGTCATCTATTATTACTCCAAGAAACTGATTTTCATTAACTCTTTCAATATCCACACCTTCTATTTGCACCTGCACTTGAGTGTCCCTTTTATAGTTACCAAATAACATGAATTTAGTTTTACTTAAATTTAATGATAATTTGTTTCTATCAAACCACCTCTTTAACTTGCAGATTTCTGCAGTGATCATATCCAGTAGCTCCTTTAAATCCCCCCCAGAACAAAAAATATTTGTGTCATCGGCAAACGGTACTAGTTTCAATATTTTTGATACCTTGCAAATATCATTTATGTAAAGGATGAACAGTTTCGGACCCAGTACTGACCCCTGGGGGACGCCACAAGCAATGTCCAAGCATGACGATGTATACACTCCCATTTTCACAAATTGTTGCCTGTCTCCTAAATAACTTCTCACCCAGTGCAATAATACTCCCCTGATCCCATACTGTTCCAGTTTATTGATTAATATGTTATGATTGACTGTATTGAAAGCTTTTTTAAGATCTATGAATACTCCAACTGCATACTGTTTGTGGTCTATCGCATTTGTAATTTCCTCAATTGATTCAATTATTGCTAGTGTTGTTGAGCTGTTTGATCTGAATCCGTATTGACTGTCAGAAAGTAATTTATGTTTTTCTATAAATTTGTCTAATCTGTTATTGAATAGTTTTTCTAGAATTTTGGAGAATTGTGGAAGTAGCGAGAATGGCCTGTAATTTGTAAAGTGGTGTCTATCCCCAGTTTTATACAGCGGCAGAACTTAAGCTATTTTCATTTTGTGTGGAAATTTACCAGTTTGAAATGACAAGTTACAAATGAATGTTAGTGGTTCTGAAATACCCTCAATGACCTTTTTTACAATTTTCATATTGATTTCATTACAATCGTGGATGTTTTATATTTAAATTCTATTTCTTCCACTGCTGTGAGATTGAGCTGGGATTCAAATCAAAAGGTTTTCATTCCAAGCCTCAGATGACAATGGATCAGAGATTTTTTCTGCCAGGTTTGGTCCAATATTTACAAAAAAAATATCATTAAAACTATTAACTACATCATCCATATTTTCCTTTTCAATGTTATCAATAAAATATTGATAATAACTTTGTTGTCTGGAGCCATTTTTAATACTATTTAATATGTCCCATATACCTTTTCATATTGTTTTTGGTAATATTTAATATTTTACTAAAGTATTCTTTCCTGCATACCCTTATGATATTAGTTAACTTATTTTTATATTTTTATCCCCCCGGCATAATATAGGCATCGCCTCGTCCGTCCGTCCGTAATCATTTTGTTTCCCGGAGCAGAACTCTGAAACTACGCAAGATATCAGCACCAAACTCGGTACGTGTATTCTATGTAGAGTCTAGACGTGCCTTTTGCTACTTTGGAAACTTCAGGATTACTATTTTTATCCCCCCAGCATCAAAATGCGGGGGGATATAGCCATTGCCTCATCTGTCTGTCCGCCCGGGTGGGCGTCCATCTGTAATCATACCTTGTCCGGGCCATATCTTGGAAACTACACATCCGATCTGCACAAAACTTCACAGACATGTCCAGCATGATGTCTAGATGTGCCTTCGGGGGCCGGGGGGATATGCCGTTGCCAGGTGGCTCTTGTTGCCATTTCCATGAAAACGAATCTGGACTTAGTGCACATCAGGCCTAGTTCGTTTCCGGAGCAGAACTCAAAACCCGTTCAGTATATCTTACTGAAACTTTGCATGTGTATTACCCACATACTGAGGTGGTGCCTTTTGATATTTTCACATTTCTGAAAATCTTATTTTTTTTGTTTCTATGGAAACCAGTTGCATTTGGACTCTGTACAAAGAGAGGTTCCTTTCCGAAGCACAACTGAAAAACCGTTCATTATATCTTTCTGAAACTTTGCATGTGTATTACCCACGTACTGAAGTGGTGCCTTTTCATATTTTCAGATTTCTGAAATTTTTTTTTTTTTTTTAGTTTCCATGGAAACAAGTTGGACTTGGACTCTGTATAGAGAGAGGTTAATTTCCGGAGCAGAACTCAAAAACCGTTCATTATATCTTTCTTAAACTTTGTATGTGCATTACCCAAGTACTGAAGTGGTGCCTCTTCATATTTTCACATTTCTGAAATTATTTTTTTATTTTCCTTTCCATGGAAGCGACATGGATTTGGACTCAGTCGCAGGGATGGGTTTGTTTCTGGAGCAGAACTAAAACACTGTTCATTAATGACTCTTGTTTTATTATTGCCTTTGTCAACATGTGGTGCATCGTCTTTGATAGATGTTGCCAGTACATACTTCCAGATAATTCCAGAGGAAAATTGCCTCAACATTCTTGTTTGAATTTCTTTGAAGGTATAGGATTGACATGACTTTTGCAAATAATCAGGGGCTGGGGGGATATGTCATCTTCTGATGACTCTTGTAGTTAAAGTTTTTATCCACATACACAGCCACCCCTCCTCCAATCTTGTACTTTCTGTTGACACTCTTAAATTCATACCCATCAATTTCAAAATCCATTCCTTTATTAGCGTTGATCCATGTTTCTGATATTGCAATTATATTAAATGGTTTTGTGAACTGACTTAAATATTCCTTTATTATTGAAGTTTGCATACAGGCTTCTGCTGTTGAAATTGATTGTTGATAATTTGCTATCAGGTTTAATGGTCCGGTTGTACTGGTCATCTGTGTAGTAGTAGCAGTCTTTGTTGATATTGGAGAAGAAATTATTGTCCGGGTCTATATCGCTTTCCAAGTCCAGTAGTTTATGGTCGGTGTACTGAAATGTTCTCAGTTCCAGTTTATCATGGTCAGCAATCGTTTGGGTTGTGTCAATATTTCCAAAGCAATTAAACTATGTTTGGTGTCAAATTGTTCCTTGGGATGGCAGCAACCATAACAGTTATGAATTTTAGAACTACCACGGCGATAATTGGGAGTTATTCATTGATTTATTCCCATATGTTGGTTTTAGGTGGGTGCTCATCTAAATTTGGCCCACATCTGTCTTAGCACATATGATATAAAAAATAAATGCATTTTCTAGGCCCACATACATCTCTTCACACAGTCAATATAGGACTTTCAAAAGTTTTTGGAGTAGGCGGCTGGCAGAGTACAGTAGGCGGCTATGGCTGGTGATGGAGGTGCCGAGAATCCAAGCACTGAGGGCGCAAAGCCCTCCAGGGGGCATTCTACCAGGAGAAATTTTAAAATTTGAAGCTGCATTCTGGTGCCTTCTAGCGTCTGATTTCCTTGTCATTTGGTGATGTAAATTCAGAATTTTTTTTAGTTTTAACATATATTTTTGAGGATGCTTGTCATTATTTGCTCATGGTGCATTACTGTATACATGCATTGTCACTTCTGATTATCAGTTATTAGAATTAGATACATGCAACAAACCCCTTTGTGCAGAAGCCAAATCGGAAAATGTATGCATTCCCCTGTTTAAGGCTTTATAATTAAAGATTTGAGCTTCACAGCGAAGGGGAAAATGGCTTTAGTGATATCAGAAACTTGAAGCTTTTAGAATACCATCGTATTTCAGTTTATTTTCAAAAGAAAATTTTTGTACATTTCATGAAATCGTTGGCGTCAAACTTAAGTCATTTCATGAAATTACGAAAATTTTCATCATTTCAAGAAATGACTGGTTTCATGATCTGGCTGAAACATATTGCCCATTACACAATGTAACAAAATGTTAGCTTTTTCCTGTTCCTGGGCAGAAAGGGTTATTTCTCAATTGCTTATACCTAAAGTAAAAGGAGAAGACCTATCAAAATTTGCTTTTGTGACTTGGGTAATGAATTTTTCAAATGGTATCCATTTTCCAGGACATTAAAGGAAGATAAAGAGCTGGTTTGATAACAGAATTTTCTTGAGCTTATAAGCATTTAAGAACTTTCTAGAATGTTGTGGAACTTCCAAGAAGTTTCAAGAATTTTTCTAGGATGTTGTAGAACTTGCAAGTATTTCAAGAACCTTTTAAAATTTTCTACGTTGTAAATCTTTCCATGGTAATATCTATACAGCAGCTCACCACTCACCACCACCTCAGTTTAGTTCTAGCTGCCCAAGGAAACATGTAGATATATCAAAATTTTTCAGAGCTGGCATCAAGCAGCTGCATAGCATTCTCTAGATGCATGCAATGTAGTGGCCAATTTATGAAAATAAGAGCAAAAAATTACTCTGTGACAGCAACTGTTAGAATGTATGAAGCCAACAAGGTATATTTTGGCATGCCTGTCGAGGATCAACACAAACTCTGGGCACCTCATTTTACCTAAGACCACTGCAAAAAAACTCAAGAAGGTAAGACAGACAATTTTTGCTTGTTTAAATAGGAAGATTTGATATTATACAAATTAAATAAAATTTGATTCATATTTTGTTTTATTCATACCTTATGTAAATGAAAATATGCAAATTTCCCATTTTTACAGAGAAAATAGCCAAATTCCTAAATTTCATTGTCTTGGTCACAAAAGCAAAGTTTGAAGGAAATAATGGGCATTTTCTATTCTTTTTACAACATAAGCAATAAAGAAATAACACACACAAACCAGGAAAAAAATTTGTGTCACATAGTGTTAAAGAAGTAACTTGTATTAACATGTTAACGTAGGTGTCCTGAGTGGGACGCCGTTTGATAACCATTCCCTGAGTGAGACACCTTCGGCCTGACCCACTTCCCAGCCTTTTTATGGGCATAGAAAGCCATGATCAGGGGTATGTTTCCCTAAAGCATAGGTTAGCAACTTACATAGTTTGTTCATTGACAGTCAATGATTCCAACCATGTAAGTTAGCATCTGTGATTTCGGGAAAAGCACCTCAGAACGAAGCGCAGGTTTGAGTAATTTAAACAGGCTAAAGAGTCTATTTGTCAAATTTCAGATGTATATATACGAAAGTGACTTGGACCAGACAGCGACGTGAATGATTAAATCACAGTTCGGCGACGCTCTTTCACACTTATGCCGCTTTCACACCGGACGCGAAACAAATTTTTCGCATGACAGATTACATTCAAAGTCAATGCAAATACGCGTCTTTGCATTGACTTTGAATGTAATCTGTCGTGCGAAAAATTTGTTTTGCGTTCGGTGTGAAAGCGGCTTTCGAGTGTGTATTTTCACTGACTGTACTGCTTTATAGCTAATTTTACACTGTTTGTTTTTATACTGCTTTGTCCAGCCACCGAAAAATATTGACTATTGTGTGACATAATCTGTGGTCAAGGGACGAGAGAAGCAGAAATGTCGGGTGTCTGGGTGGGTTACCGCCGCGGGGAAGAATCGTGGAGAAAATGCAGCTGTTTTTTCTGATTTCTGAAACATGACGTACGCATAAAGATGGCAAAACCATTTCCAAATAACTATTCAAATAACTTAGCTGAGCGAAAGCCAATACAGATGCTGATTTTGCCGACTCAGGATCAACCTTTATCAACATTCCGCAAAACGAGCTTGCAATGAGGAGCTAACGTTATGAGTGCTCCACTCAGGGAATAGCGCAGAGCTAAATTACAGGTGTTGGCATACTTTTCCAACTCGTGCAAAGACAAAGCTCCAGTAAATGATTAAAACGATATCTGGTAATGTAGGTAAGACATTACACTTTACTTTAACACCATTGCATTGACTAATAACTTAACGCCATCATTTTATATTTGTAGTTTAAGGCAGGGGCGGAGCTAGAGGGGAGGCCGGGCAGGCACTGGACTCCCCTGAAATCTGATTGGACACCTCAGGTGCCCCCCCAGATGATTGACATGTCACAGCAGCACGTCTTGTTGAAAGGAGCCTGTTGCCTTTTGAAATCCGTAACACCTAGTGACTGCTCGGTCCCTCCTGTACAGTAGTTGGCGCTACGTACCACAAAGAGAAGAGAAGGAATCGAGGAAAGATATCGCGGCAAGGGGGTGAGCAGCTTTCATGGACAGTGAAATCCAAATTCTGAAGTTAGTTTTAGTGAGGTTTCTGTTTAAAATCACTTGTGTTCAGAAAGCAGCTCGTTTTTGTTGTTTGCTATAAGCAAGGAGTATTAAGCTAACTTTAAAGGGGAACTATGCAAGTCCAGCAGAGATGCCAAGTCTCACGCATTCGGCGTTAGTCTCTCGCCTCTTAGTGGCATTCACGTTCCTGCGCCGTAGTCAGCAATTATTCTATCAACGCGCACTGAAGAAATTCACTCACGGAATTTAAGCCATCGTGCATTAAGTTAATCAGTTTCCCATGCATTACGGTGGATTTCCCCACTAGTGACACGGAAATCGATTATGACTCGGGAATTCTCACGCTTGTCTTTACTGAGGGATTGAAAGCATTGGAATTGCAGAAAGACATTTCAAATGGTCTTATTTCATTTACACAATTTAAACGATCATGAAACAGATGCATTGTTTCCAATCCCTGAGTAAAGAGAAGCACGAGAAGTCCGGAGTCATAATCGCTTTCCATGTTACTTGTGGTGAGGTCCACCTTTACGCAAGTGAAACTGAGACTTCAGTGCAAAAGGATTTTAATACCGCGTGAGAATCTCATTAAGCGTTCATTGAATAATTGCGGACTACGGTGAATAAGCCTAAAAAATGCGCGAGACTTAACGCCAAATGCGTGAGACTTGGCATCTCTGGTCCAGTCACTTTTCCGCTGTTTTGCTGACCCTCCTCCTGGCTGTGTGCATTTGTTTTCAACGTAGCCGTTGAGAAATTAATCCGTGGAGCGGTGGATTATCATATAGGCGTTATGTGTGTGTTTGTGTTGTCTTACATGTCATAAACAAGAGATTACGGGTTACGGGGCGTGTTTGTGGCGCGGTGCCACCGAGAGGAGAGCTCGGACACCGCGTCGGAGGCTCTGATCTTGCAAGGTCGGTTTTTAGCTGAGACGCTACGTGGAAGGCGGGGGGCTTCCACTCTACCCGTAACAAGATACAAGTCATTTATCTAACCATCACAATTAGTCTGAAGCTGTTTAATTTAGGTAAAACATATATATATGAATCATAAGGCTAATAACCTGCATAGTTCCTCTTTAACGTTACATCTCATGGTGTCAACAGATGATCAGCATCAGCTTCCAGCACGCTCCACATTAATGTCTACATTTAACTCTGGGCGTCGCGTTGAACTGGGCAAACTTTGAGCTCCGACCCCGTTGCCACTTATTTTTCTGCGTTTCTCCAATGATTTTAGATTAATGAAACTTGCAGACTTTCAGCTAGCTAGCTGCTTCATGCTCTGCTGGCTTAAATGAAATGTAATGTGAAAATGCTAGCCTGTCAACTAGCTGAAAAGTTTGAAGATTAAACTTGCATCTACAGTGGTGTATTTGCACTGACTGTTTTTAGTGACTCTCACCACAGCCGAAGAGTTATGTTGCTCTGAAACTGCATAAGGTAGTTCATGTCAACATGGTGTCACTGTGTGTCGAAAAATTGATGCCAAATTGTGTGTGTTTTACATTTTGTACATTGTTAATAAACCGTACAAATCACATACGCAAATCTCATCTGCTGTGTGCTTAAGATGTAGTTATATATGCTGAACAAAAATATAAACGCCCCTTGTCAAATTTTTGAGTTTTTACTAACAAAAAACTGGAACCGGGATTCGTCTGTGAATAGCACTCTTCCCCAGCGTGCCAAGGGCCATCGAACGTGTGCGTTTGCCCATGCGAGACGGTTCCGACGCCGGACAGCGGGGAGATCCAGACCACGGTGAGGATGCTGAACGTGCAAGTTGGCTTCTCGCAGGCGGTTACGGACTGTCTGTGGTGTGATGCGTCTGTTGTGCAGACCAACGGTCTCATCCGCTGTGCAGGTCGCTGATCTGAGCCGATCCCGCAGGTGGACGAGCCGGATGTAGCGATCTTGTGCTGGTGTGGTCACACTTGGCTGGACGTGGATGAGGTCGATTTGCAGTACTGCCAGTCTGTCGGAAACGAACTCTCAAACGGCCTATCGTCCTGATAGTTGACATTCTGCTGCACAGCGACCGCTCAGGTGGACATCCCTGCATCCAGCATGCCAATGGCACGTTCCCGCATGACCTGAGACATCTGAGGCATGATGACTTTTGACAAAATTTGACATTTTGGGGTGGCCTTTTATTGTCCCCAGTATAAGGAGTGTCTGGGTACTGCTCATTCTGTCTGATCACCGTCTGGAAATGCCACACCCATGTACTGAGTGAAATCACTGCATCACTGAGCAAATGCTCACTGACAGAGAGATGGATTAAAAAATGGTACACAAATCAAGAGAAATATCCCTATTGTACAAGTAAAAGTCAGCATATGCTCATTGCTCACTTAGAGTTGTTAACTCCATGTGGCATCAATATTTGACATGGGGCGTTTATATTTTTGTTCAGTGTAATATTTAAACATTTACAGACTCCTATTGCAATTGATTGTTTGAGAAACACACTCATTGTCATAGTCAGTGGGCCCCCCGAAATAGCCTTGGCCACCCTCTGGCCACCCCAACGATAAAAGTCTAGCTCCGCTACTGGTTTAAGGGAAATTTCAATTGAATGCCTGCAATTAAGTTTCCCATTCAGGAAACAGTTCCGCATACTGTCAGTAATCAAAACGCTCGATATGAAATGATGGTTCTTTTTAGATATGTTAGCAAGGCGTAGTACATCTTGATGGTTCTTTTTAGAAGGACAAGCAAGTTTTCAGTACATCTTTTAGCCATTTCCTTGTACAAATTTTTGAAGGACAATAATTGTTGAGGTTTTCAAGTATTTTCAAAACTTAAAGGGGTTCAGCCATCTTGTCAGAGGTATCCTCGGACAAATTCAGAAAATGGAACAGACTGGACAAATTTTTGAACGCAGGTTTATGTAGTAATTTTCTTGGCCGCGCGTCTTCCTCAAGTCAGTCTGTTTTATCAAAACTGTACGAACGTAGCATGCCGAGGCTGCGCCAGGCTCGTTCATGCGCAATGAAGGAAACCATGATGGCTTACTAAAGCAAGGAAATAACGCAATGACTCCTCCTTTTATTGGAAAATATGGCTAAACTTTGGGTTAAAGAAACGAGGAAGGTGACAAAAAGAATTTCATGATATGGAGAATCAAAGTTGCGAGTAGTCGGTCGTCATGTCTCGAGTAGACGGCGATTATCGCTGGTCACTGGCTACTTTTGAAAGCCCTGCAATATGGTAAGGAATCAAAAGCTTTCATGGGCAATTTTCCCATACTGATGCAACACCACCTTTGAACTTTCTGAAAACTTGTCCAATTTTTTTTTTTATGCAACACATGAAAAACAACTAAGTTTAGGTCAAGGGAACCAGTGCAAATATTAAAATTGACCTACGACCTCCACAGGACATTTCATGTGACCTTTGACTTGCGACTTTGACCTCAGTTCAGTTTCTGGAAAATACCTCCCTAATTACTCGCAGTAGCTTTTCAAAATGGCTTTTTTTGGTCCCCTGCTGCCTGTCGAGTTTAAGGGGACTGTTGATTTAGGTAGTGTCTGTCTGTCCATCCATCTATTCGGTGATCCATCCGTCTGCCCTTGCAGCTGTCCAACAGTCCAACCATCCGAGGGTGTGTCCTTCGGTGGGGCACTTTTGAGCCTTCCTATCAAAATAAAACCTCAAAGTGAAAGGTGTATTTCTTTGTTGCAGGAAATGTTCCCTCAATCCTGCTTTGTCATTCAGGTCTTTGTTCTTCTGCTGTCTGGTGACTGGTTGGACAGGTAGACCCTGTACAGAGACTGACACCCCAAATGGGCCCATCTGTGCGGGTCTGAAGCCACACAGTTCTGATCCACTTCACTGGGGCCTTCATTATGTGTTGTTCCTCTATACGTTGGGTACACTGGGATCATTTCAGATCTTGAGATAAAGAGAGGTTTGTTTTATGGGCCTGATACAGCAGTGTTACAGATTTTGGCTGACTGCTCTCTTTAATGGCACTGCAGATCAACAGTTTTAATCACTATGTGAGGGTTTAATCTGCCCATTTTGGATCAGTCCTGCAATAATGGCTGCACAGGTTTGCTGACGAGGTTTGTTGCTGCTTCCTCATTTTCGTGTAGCCTGTTGGTGGTTGGTGGCTCAAGCCCAGGCATAGCCACAATGACATTAGTGCCACTGTTTGACCTTTTAAGCATCCTTCTGACCCTGCATTACTCCAGGGGGTCCCTGCATTAAGTTCAATCAACTGTGAGTCACTTTGAATAAAACGGTTTGTAAAATTGTGCGACTGACTGTCTTTCTCAGCCCGCTGTTCGTCACGTGGAAGATCGGCCGGGACAAGCGGCTGCGGGGTTGCATCGGTACCTTTTCTGCCATGAACCTGCACTCTGGCCTCAGGGAGTACACACTTACCAGGTAAGACCCGCGCCATCTCTCAGCACCTCACACTGATCCCCCATGGTGCCTCACACAGTGAACAGTGTTGAACCACACATTTTCCATCTGTGCTTAGCCACACCTCTGCCCACATGGTTTCCAGCCTGTGCTTCTGGTTTGGCTCCACTGAGTGTTTTCAGTCGTGTTTTAACCCTTCTCTTCTGAAGTGAATCCTGAAAGAACTCTATCAATGGCACATTTCTGTGTGCATATCTCTAGCTTTGTTAAAAACAGCATATTTCTGCTAGCTCATTTCTAGCTTAGTTAATGTGATAGACAACCTTTGTCTTAACTGAATTGCAAATGAAAGAACTGCCCCTTAGGTGCTGAAGAGTGTTTTCTTGGTAATTTTGAGACAAAGCTGAACTTATAACTTATAAGCTGAATTATGAGTTCTTAAATTCCAGATCGAAAAACACTCAGAGAATCCACAATTTTCCATTAAATGGCAATGTTGAATGTGCTATAGCTCTTTTACTACAAGAGGCCAAAAAAGCTCTTGTTGAAGACCCGCGTAGTCTTTCTTGTGAGTGTTCTGACATCCAACAGCTGAATTAACCAGCAATTTAATAAAGAATCGGATCTACCAATACAACAAATGCTCTGCTATATATCCAAACTGTTAATTGGATTACGGTGATCTGCTCTATGAATGCACCTGACCAGTGCCTAAAGAAGCTGGATACTGTATACCATACAGAAGTGAAGTGATGATGTCACCGCTACTTAGCTTCTGGTGTCGGAAGTAAAATCCCTATGGAAACTTATAATGGGGTTAGGACACTTTCCGGCATTGCTTGAACTTGTATTAATTTTTTGAGCTGGCTCGCTCTAAGATTAGCCTACAGGGTATACGGATGCAAATGATCACATCAGATTCGTAGTTCATTGCCAAAAATGATATGCTTTTGCACCTGTAGTCCAGTTTGTAGTCCACTTTTGTGAACTACGTATCCTCCACACAAACGAGCAGTTAGCATGTGATTTGTTCCTGGCCAATGGGGTACGACAACGTAACTCGTCGGAAACCGAGCAGTGACCTAAATTGCTGTTAAACATCTCAGTGCAACCGTTTTTACACAGTGAGTCACTAACGGCTAGCTAGCTATGAATGAATGGATAACAGCAAATAGCTATTACTTTGCCATTTAGCTTGCTAGTTATGCATTTATGTGCAATAAGACTTGCTATGCCAGCGAACTACCAAGCTAGCCAGCTAGTTCTCTAATTACATCTTGTGCACATAGCTAATTCGATAGAAAACAGAAAATGGTTAATTTACTGTTACTTACTGTTAATTAGCAAGCTAGCTAGCTTGATTATTCACTAAATATAACTAGCTAAGCTAGCTAAGGTAGTTCTCTAGACTAGTTGGCGAGCTAGCAAAGTCAATAAAAACAGTGAATAGCCATTACTTGGCTATATTGAGCTGCAAGCATTTCACAAGCTGGCATTTAACTACAACCCCAATTCCGAAATAGTTGGGACGAAGTGTAAATTGTGAATAAAATCAAAATGCAATGACTTTCAGATCACGAACCAGTATGTTATTTACAATAGAACATGGATAACATTGCAAATGTTGAAACTGAGACATTTTACATTTTTTTCCACAAAATGAGCTTATTTCAAATTTTCTGGCTGCAACAGGTCTCAAAAAAGTTGGGACACAGGCAAAAAAGGGCTGAAAAAGCAAATAATATAAACGAGAATCAGCTGAAAGAACATTTAGCAAGTAATTAAGTTAACTGGCATCAGGTGTGTAACATGATTGGCTATAAAAGGGATGTCTTAGAAAGGCTGAGTCTCTCAGAAGTAAAGACGGCCAGTGGCTCTCCAACCTGTGAAGGCTTCCGTAAAAAAAATTGTGGAATACTTTAAAAACAATGTTCCTCAGCGTCAATTTGCAAAGGCTTTGAAGGTCTCATTATTGACCGTGCATAACATCATCAAAAGATTCAGAGAAACTGGAAAAATCTCTGTGCGTCAGGGAGAAAGACCACCCCTCCTGTTATCAGCATTCAGTTCAAATTTCTTTAAAGACAATATGGGCCTAGTTAAGAGTAAAGGACTGTCACTGCCACACCCACAGCATGAAAAGTGGAATATTCTGTGGATATGGATTATGTGCGATTGCTCGACAAAAACAAATCCTGCAGCGGGCCATCAACCAAACAATCAACTGCCGAGAAAATGAGTTCAGCTCTACTCATAAGTGTTTAGAATGAAGCAGAAGAGCATCTGTCTGCAGGAAATCGTATTGAGCATGCACGAAGCTACATCGGGTCCTCAAGGACAAAAATACGAACAGATGAGAATTTCTTCATGAACATTATTTCAGATAAAGTTTGACTGAAAAAGATGGCATCGTGTAGCGATATTAATCATCTTTTCAATAAAGTGCTGATTTTGCAGCCTGACAGGTACAGAGCCGTGCTTTCTTGTCTTTTCCCGGAAGATGGATTCAAAAAAAATTTTCATCAGAGCACACAATTTGTGTGTATTATTGTGGTCAAAGACATAACTGTTTTGCTAGGAAAGAAAAAATAATTACTGAGTATGGCATAGATTGTTTGGGGTAACCAGCGATTAGCAAAAGGACAATTTAATTCACTATCGTAACATTCCTCATTAGTTCGAAAAAAACAAAAATTCAGGTGCCAGCTGGATCCAGAAAAAATTCCCATAAAAATGTTAAAATGCTGGAGCTTCAGGGCGCTTTGGTCCCTGGACTCCCACCGGGGCATTACCCCTGTAACCCACTGGGGGCTTATAACAATCTTGGCGGTAAAATTTTTCAACATCTGTTTTTATAAAAAAAGAGGTTTGCTGGGAGAAACAGATTATCCCTTGTGGTAATGCAGAAATATCACTACATTTGAGCAAAGTTGAACCAACTTCATTCTGACACATTGGAAGGATCCATCATTTTGCAGTATCCTTCCTTCGTGGAAAAATGGACATTGAGTGAATTGTTGTCCATCGCGAGCCAAACTTTAAGTGGTAATCCGTAAGATTTCCGTCTCATTACTGTCTGTTCAGTCAGTGTCTATCAGAAAGGGGGGATAAAACAACGGTGATTGGGCCTATGACCCACTGATGAAAGCACTTGTATTTCATTCTTTGCCAGGTAAAGCGATCAGTGTGTCTGTGGTGACATTCCCGCGCGATATTCAAATACAGGCGCACATCTAGTGACACTTTTTACATCAGTAAGCAGTGTTTGGTCTGTCCAGAAGGTAGGAGGAGCCCCAAGCTAGCTTGAAGGAAGTAAGGAACCCCGGGAGAAGCAATGGCAAGGTAGACATCAGAAGGGATCCAGTAGTGGTACTTTGCCTAACCTGAACCTTGGCTCTATCTCCTAACCCTAAATCTAACTTGTCCCTTACACTATATTTCAGTTTTACGGATGGAATTAAGGGAGGACCGTTAAAAATGCAGCCTTCCAAGAAGGGGAAAGTACCGCTACTGGATCCCTTCTGACGTCTACCCAATGGCAGTGGCAAATACCATACTGTGTAGCTATACGGTGCATAGTAGAAACTAACGTTAGCCGAGTCTCTGTTGAGGCTGCTACTGAAATTAAAATTACTACGTAATTTCAGGAAGCAAACGGGGAAAAAAGCTACGTTAACCGCCTCGACAAATTATTATATATATATATATATATACACAGTGCCGTGAAAAAGTATTTGCTCCCTTCCTGATTTCTTCCTTTTTTGCACATTTTTCACACTTAAATGTTTCAGATCATCAAACAAATTTTAATAGAAGACAGAGATAACCCGAGTAAATACAAAATGCATTTTTGAAATGATGATTTCATTTATTAAGGGGAAAAAGCAATCCAAACCCCTGGCCCTATGTGAAAAAGTAATTGCCCCCCTTGTTAAATCATGAATTAACTGTGATTGACCACATTTTTTGAGTCCAATTTCACTAGCCACACCCAGGCCTGATTACTGCCAGACCTGTTGAATCAAGAAATCACTTAAATAGAACCTGTTTGACCAAGTGAAGTAGGCTAAAAGATCTCAAAAAGCAACATGTCATGCTGCGAACTAAAGAAATTAAAGAACAGATGAGAAACAAAGAAACTGACATCTATCAGTCTGGAAAGGGTGGCGAAGCCATTTCTAAGGCTTTGGGACTCCGACGAATCACGGTGAAAGCCATTATCCACAAACGGAGAAAACTTGGAACAGTGGTGAACCTTCCCAGGAGTGGCCGGCCTACCAGAATTACTCCAAAAGCGCATCAACGACTCATCCAGGAGGTCACAAAAGAACCCAGAACAACATCTAAAGAAATGCAGGCCTCACTTGCCTCATTTAAAGTCAGTATTCATGATTCAACAATAAGAAAGAGACTGGGCAAAAATGGCATCCATGGGAGGGTAAACTACTACTGACCAAAAAGAACACAAGGGCTCGTCTCACATTTGCCAAAATACATCTTGATGATCCCCAAGACTTTTGGGAAAATATTCTGTGGACTGAAGAGACAAAAGTTGAGCTTTTTGGAAGGTGTGCATCCCGTTACATCAGGTGTAAAACTAACATATCATTTCATAAGTAGAACATCATACCAAAAGTCAAACATGGTGGTGGTCGTGTGATGGTCTGGGGCTGCTTTGCTGCTTCAGGACCTGGATGACTTGTCGTAATTGATGGAACTATGAATTCTGCTCTCTACCGGAAAATCCTGAAGGAGAATGTCCAACCATCAGTTGGTGACCTCAAGCTCAAGCGCACTTGGGTTATGCAGCAGGACAATGATCCGAAACACACTAGCAAGTCCCCCTCTGAATGGCTTAAAAAAAACAAACTGAAGGTTTTGGAGTGGCCTAGCCAAAGTCTGGACTTAAATCCGATTGAGATGCTGTGGCATGACCTTAAACAGGCTGTTCATGCTCAAAAACCCTCCAATGTGGCTGAATTAAAACAATTCTGCAAAGAAGAGTGGGCCACAACTCCTCCACAGCGATGTGAAAGACTCATTGCCAGTTATCGCAAACACTTAATTGCAGTTGTTATCGCAGAGGGTGGCGCAACCAGTTATTAGGTTTAGGGGGCAATTACTTTTTCACACCAGGCCAGCTAGGTTTGGATAGCTTTTTCCCCTTAATAAATTAAATCATCATTTAAAAACTGCATTTTGTATTTACTCGGGTTGTCTTTGTCTAATATTAAAATTTATTTGCTGATCTGGAACATTTAAGTTTGACAAATATGCAAAAAAAAAAGAAATCAGGAAGGGGGCAAATACTTTTTCACGGCACTGTATATAAAGGTATAACGTTACCTGTTAACCAACTACCGTTTTCATTATTTACACAGGGCTCTCAACTTTCACATACTCGGCTTGAGTTTAAATGACATATTCACGTTCCCGTGCTGTAGTCAGAAATTATTCTATCAGACCGTTTGTAGAGATTCTCAGGTGGAATTGAAGTCCTTGTGCATTGAAGTTTATCAGTTTCATATGTGTTAGGGTGGATTTCGCCACTAGTAATATAAGAACAATTATGATTCCAGAATTCTCGCGCTTTTCTTCACTCAGGGGTTGGAAGCAGTGGAATTGCATAAAAATGTTTTAAATGGTCTTATTTCATTTAAACAATTTGAACGACCGTGAAACACACTTATTTTGTTGATTGAATAATTACTGACTGCAGCACGGGAACGTGAATGAAGCACAAATTCTCACGGCGAATGCGTGAGAGTTGGCAGCCCTTTAAGTTAATCGATTTATCATAATAGCCTAACATGTTACTGGAATGAGAGGACGCTAATGGATGACTAACATCACATAATTTTTACTTTTATTGAGTTCAATTGCCATGTCAAAGAGCATCTTTCCCGTCTGCATGAGAGTTGAGGAGGCGTGGAACTGGTAAGAGCCATCAATTTACCGACGTTATACAGGCGACACTGTTGGGTCTCGACGAGAGTTATGGGAAATGAGGCCCAGAAGCGCACCTGCAATTACAGCTAACCGCCAAAGATGTCAATATAAACAAACCATTTCAAATCTTACAGATTACCACTTTAAAATGTATAAACATAAAAACACTAGTAAAATGCTCCTACGTTGAGTTTTAATGATTGAAAGCATTGAATATACACTGAGAAATGATGGTTCGAAGAAAATGCAATGATTTATTTTCATGCATGTATTTAAAGAGGATCTATTATGCTGTTTTTTTTTTAAAGTTATAATACTCTTTGATGTCCAAAAGGGGGGTTTATTAACTTAGCAAAAACAGCATAAGTCATTGATTTTTAGACAGTTGGATTTCTGGCATTCCTAACCTTCTGAAAAACAAGCTGTTCTCAGTGGGCATCTCCTCTATGAAATTAGCTCTGTACTGATTATCCAACGAACAGAGCATCGTGTCAACGAAGAGCGACAATATCAAAATCCCCCTGGCTTCTGGCTAGTCTCTAAATGCAGGTAATGGGTAACTAGCCACCTTACTAGCCATTAAAGTAGCTACACAATAAGACTGGAAAGATGGCGCCCACAGGCTGGGCAAGGATGGTTGTTACATTCATGAATACATGCGGCATGCAGTCACCATAAAAGCTTAACTACACTTGGAATTCAGTATAAGAATGATCCGCGGTTAGCATCTCTGTAGTAGCAACCATTAGCTAACATTCTATATATTTTGAATAGCAGCGGTACTCTATTAAAAACGGACTGAATTCCATTAAAAACAGTCACCCGTTCTATCTGATCCTAACGACGTCTCCTACATTGCCTCTGGCAAAACTAGCAACAGTTTCTAAATTCACTCAATTTAGTAGCTGAATAGTAGCACTTGGAATTCAGTTTAAATATTAACAGAAATTGGAAACACTTGCCTAGCTTGCTCACAATAGATTCTCCAAGAAAATTAATCCAGGCCCCCACTTCTTTCTATCCTCTGAAAAGCGAAATGGGTCTCCTTTAATATAAAGTTTGTGGCCAGTTCTGCATTGTACTGACCATGGTTAGTAGTATAAAGCAGTCAGTCAAAAAGTGAAGAGCGCCCACATACATGTTTTTGCCCATTGCAGCTGGGACGTTGCCGTAAAAAATTAGTAGTTCTTTTTGATGCCTTTAAGTTATCACAATTACAAATTTTTCTGCTTCGCTATCACTGCAGCAACTGCACGAATGACCGGAAGTCATCACTTAATGGTACTGATGCATAGCTTCGGATTCTAATATAAATAAATTGTATCATCTAATTCGCCTTTGTTCATCTGCATAAAAGGGACCAACTGCTGAAGGTCCTGAATGTTAATTCTGACTTTGCTGGGAAAATGTGTTTTGACATCTGCATGTAAATTGTATGCATCGAGGGTGGGTGGGTTGGGTGTAATGTTGATTTCTATGTAAATTTTTTTGTTTGTTGTTTTTTTGTAGTAATTTTTATTTGTTATTTTGTCACGAAGGCATTAAATTCACTTGTACAAGCTACGATTTATTTACACGCCAAATGTCAAGAATGTGCCTATGAACATGGGTGGTAATAATAATAATATAATAATAGCCTCCTGGAATTGCCGGAGATTGAATCACCCAGTTAAGCGAGGTAAAGTTGTTGCTCACTTGAAATGCCTGAAAGCTGATATTGTATTCTTACAGGAGACGCATATTAAATGTGCTGTTAAAGATAAATTCTGCTTTGGATGGGCACCACGTGTTCCAGTCTAATTTTACAAGTAGGGCCAGGGGAGTTGCAATTTTGATTAAGAAGAGTGTATTATTTGAACATGTTTGCACAGTCTCAGATCCGAATGGAAGATTTATTATAGTTTCAAGAGTACTAAATTGTGTCCCCGTTACGTTTGTAAATATATATGGGCCAAACATTGATGATCCGGATTTTTTTACATTAGTTTTCAGTAAAATGCCGAATATAGATAATTCAAATATAATAATGGGTGGAGATTTCAATTGCACCCTTGACCCGAGATTAGATAAACAGTCAATTCGAGTTTCTGAGAGAAGTAAATCTAGAGATGTGCTCAAGGATGCAATGCATAATTTTGGCTTAGTTGGTATCTGGAGGTTGCTGAATCCAACCACTCGAGATTATTCATATTTCTCGCCCATCCATAAATCTCACTCAAGAAATGATTTCATTTTATTGGATTCAAAACTCATTTCAAATGTTGCTACAGCTCAGTATCACAGTATTTTAATTAGTGATCATGCTCCTGTGTCGCTTGCTCTCAAACTTGGTCACAAAAAAGATTGGAATTGGCGTTTTGATAATATGCTTTTGAAAGATAAATCTTTTCTGAAATACATGTCAGATCAGTTGTTCAAAATAATTGAAACAAACGACACGGGAGACGTGAATGATTCGGTACTATAGGAAGCAATTAAGGTGGTCATGAGGGGTAGTATTCTGTCGTATGATGCCAACAAGAGGAAACAGTTTAGGACTAGACTTAAGGAAATTGAGGAATTGATCGCTAAGTTTGAAAAATCATTTAGAGATACAGAAAATCCCAATCTGCTTAATAATATTGTTGCATTGAAATATGAGTATAACACAATTCTTTCCAGTGAAGTGGGCAAACAACTTAATAAGATTAAACAAAAACAATTTGAACTGGATGAAGAAAGGAGCGCTACTTTGGCTGTCAGCAGTAACGTAGACTGGAAGGTGCTCTTTGCCCGGGTTCAATGCACGAAGATCCTCAAAAAAGAAAAATGACAAGGCACTCTTCCATCAAAATTTAAAAAAGCCTTTATTAAAGTGGCTTATCCATGTGGATTAATGAAACACTAACGTGTTTCGGGTTCTGCCTTCATCAGAGTGTTTTTTTTGAAATGAAGAGTGCCTTGTCATTTTTCTTTTTTGAAAAACAAGTTGAAATTGGAGATAAACCTCAGAGGTTAATGGGCCGTCAACTGAGGAAAGTACTGGCCTAACAAGCTATTTTAAAAATTAAATGAAATGAAGGTAATATCTTGACTGATCCAGTTAAGATAAATAAACATTTTATGGAGTATTATTCAAAATTTTATGCATTACAGTGTAAAGATAATTCCAGTTTAATTCGGTCATTTCTTTCTGGGCTTAACCTCCCACAGCTCAATAAGGAAGCAGTGAAGAAGCTAGATCAGGATATTTCAAAGGAAGAGATTCTGGACTCTATTAAAGAGGCACTATGTAAGTTGGTTGGAAATCGCTCGCTTCTTCGTTGGTTTGGGGCTTTTTTTCCCTCTCTGCAGCTCCCCCTATAGTTCCGGTGTGCAAATCTCACACAACTGTCGTAAAAATCTCACGCCAACCACCTCCTCCACCCCCCATCCATGTGCATTTGTTTGCAATGAAGCCGGCAAGAAGGCAGTCCTGAAGTGATGTCTACCGAGGTTTGTAACCATATATATCACAAGTTTTACGTTGTATATCTGACTTAAACAAAACAATTACGGGAAAAAGTAAAACACTAAGGATAACTGCGGCTTTTTTGTTAATGTTTTTTGAGTTTTTTTTTCCTCAGCACCGATATTTATCAGACGTAATGTTTTCGTAACACGCTCTTCTAGTTGCTCTTCTAACGAATCTTGAACTACACAATGTAAATAGTGAACTGAACAAAACTCACAAAACCTAGATTCAGCTGACGAAGTTATGTGGCTCATAGTAAAATTGCACTCCTGGGGCAGAAACGGGACAGTGTACTAAAATAACAGCTATGTGACAAACAAACATGTTTACCGGTAACTATGCTAACATCTCTGCTAGCTAACAAGCATCAAGCACCACTCATACAATAATCGCGCAAAGGCCTTTACAAACAACAGCAAACATGAAGAGTGGGCAACGACATATGAATACAAGGAATACACAAATTTTTTCGCAACGATACTTACAAGTGCAACAGCAACAACGCCAGGTCGGCATCTTATTTGCATGCTTCTTTCTCCTTGAGCTCTCTCCATTCTGAAAAAGCTCGACCAAGATTGACTCGTGTCTGACTTCTCGCTCGGTCAGACGCTTGCTTTCTCTTCCTCGCCTCCTCTGACAACGGCCACCTCTTCTTTTTCGCCGGCTCCGCCATCGTAACACCAGTGAAGAGAAGCTGTCTTCCTTTTATTACTACCCGGGGAGTATTTTTGTCTCATACTGTAAAGCAGTTCGTTTCTCGCGATAGCTCCATCCAGCAACGAGATTTGGGACACCGGGGCAGTGGACCTGATCTTGCAAGGTCGGTTCTCAGCCAAGATACGCTGGGGAGCAGGCAGATAAACCCCATTCTCCCCATAACAAGTCGCTTAACCATCACAGTGACTCCGAGGCACAATAATTACGGCCGAAATCCTGCATAGTTCCCCTTTGAAGATTCTCCTAACAATAAGGCCTCGGGTCCAGACAGATTTACTGTAGAATTTTATAAATGCTTTTCTAATGAATAGGTACCACTATTATTACGTATGTTTAATCACTCTTTATCTTCTGGTTTATTACCTGATACTCTATATAAAGCAAATATATCTTTAATTCTAAAAGAAGACCGTGATGAATTGAAGGCTTCTTCGTATCGCCCTATTTCACTGCTTCCTAATGAGACAAAGCTGCTAAGCAAAATTTTGTCTAAAAGGCTGAAGACCTATATTTATTGTACATGCGGATCAAACAGGATTTATTCCTGGCAGGCATATGTGTTCTAATTTGCGCCAATTAATAAGTATATTATATTCAAAACATGACAAAGAAACTGTGGTGATTTCATTAGATGCACATTAAGCCTTCGACCAGATCGAATGGCCTTATATGTATGAGACCCTTAGGAGTTTTGGTTTTGGTGTGGTATTTATTAATTGGATGAAGATACTTTATGCCCACCCCACAGCAAGTGTTATAACAAATCAGAACATCTCCCCTGCATTCCCCATATACAGGGGTACCAGACAGGGGGACCCGCTTTCAGCATATTTGTTTAATTTAATTATTGAACCTTTAGCTATTAGTATTCGATCAAATCCTAGAATATTTCCTCTTACAATAAAAGAACAAGAGCATCACATATCTTTACAGGCGGATGATTTACTCATTTTTATAACACAGCCACATGTTTCTATACCTGCCCTTCTTGAATTGATTAATTTTTTTTGGTACTTTTTCCGGGTATCAAATAAATTGGGGAAAAAAGTGAACTTATGCCTGTCAAGCTGAATCCTATCAATGTCACATTAGATTCAGTTCTATTCAAAACAGTAAAAGATAAATTTACTTATCTGGGGGTTACTGTAACTAGGAATCCTGAATTACTTCTGCAAGTGAATTGGCAAAGGAAAATTGATCAACTGAAAGAGAACATAAGTTTTTGGAATACTCTTCCTCTTTCCATGATAGGGAGAATAAACGCAATTAAAATGGTGGTTCTTCCACGGTTGCTTTATTTATTTCAAATGATTCCAATGTTTATATCACAGAAATATTTCAAAATGTTAGACTCAATTATTTTTCCTTTCATTTGGCAGAATAAAGCAGCTCGTATAAGTAAAAAGCATCTTTGTGAAAATAAGATTCAAGGTGGTTTTAGTCTTCCCAATTTTAAGTGCTTTTATTGGGCTGTCAACTTAAATATCTTGTTGTACTGGGGGAACACTTGCACCAAGGGAAGTGTACCATCTGATAAATGCCCATCTTGGCTCTCTATGGAACAGAGGTTTTGCAGAGGAACCTCTCTTCCAGCTCTTTTAAATAGCCCTACAAAGATAGATAAATTGTTATAGGGAGGTAATATCATTATACATAATTCCTTAAAAATATGGAGACAGATGAAGGCGTATTTACTCATTCCCGACATGTATATTGACAGCCCAATTTGTGATAATCATGTCTTTGAACCTGGGAGAGTCGATGTCACCTTTAGAGATTGGAAAGGAAGGGAAATTATTACCTTAAGAGATTTGTATGTAGATGATCATTTCATGTCATTTTCACAGTTTAAAAGTAAGTGTGATTTGCCAACTTTTTTTTTTTTTTTTTTTGGTATCTTCAAGTACACAGTTTTTTAAGGACCTATGTATATCCCATCATATGTAACCCTACTGCATCATGCAATATTGGAGGAAATAAATAAGAAAGTACCTGGATCAAAGGGGAATATTTCAGCCTTTTATAAAATATTTTTGGGTCAAGTAGATATCAATACGGACAAAGTCCGACATTGCTGGCAGACTGAGCTGGGTTTTGATTTATCTCAAGCTCTTTGGAAAACATGTCTCATGAATATACATCAGTGTTCAATAAATACAAGACATATTTTGGTGCAATTTAAAGTGGTACATAGATTACACTATTCTGGAGTTAAGATGAATAAATTATTTCCGAGTGTATCCGCTTTGTGCTAGAAATGTAAAATTACTGAGGCTTCCCTTATACATCAGCTATGGGCATGTGCTTAAGTATGTATATTCTGGTCCTCAATTTGATTTTTTTTCTAATGTCTTTGGAAAGAACTTGGAGCCTAACCCCCTTGTGGCAATACTTGGAGTGACTGAAGGCACTTATTGGAACCATGGAAAATTTAAGTGGGTACTGATGCTGGGTTTTGTCATTGCTAAGAAATTGATATTACAAAAATGGAAGTCAGATAGTGCCCCTACTTTTGAAATGTGGCTTAGAGAATTGGGTGACACTCTCCATTTGGAAAAACTTAGATTTGAAATATCTGATAGGTTGGTGACATTTGAAAGTATATGGGGTCCAGTTTTAGCCTATCTATGGGATTTGAGTGGTGTAAATGGTGAATGAATAGGTTATACTTTGTATTGTACCTATATTATCAGGGGTTGGGAAGGACAGCAAGGCCCATGGGCCAATGGCCCGTGTCATGGAAAATCAATGGGCCATTTTCAAAATGTATGGGCCAGTCCCAAAATTCAATGTGCCAAAATTTTAACGATAATAGACCTTTCATCAAAACGTATACTGCATATACACATACATATACATACATTTTTCTTTGTGCGTTTAACGCTGAAAACATACTGATGCATACTGTACATTTGCTTTTAATGTTCAGCATTACAATATTGCTTAGAACAAAAAGGATCGATACGTAATACAAAAGACAAGATTTATGCGCTCAAATACACAAGAGGGAAGTCGGCCGTTGCAATTTCAAAAGTTCAGTAAAACTACTGGCTTTAGCATTAGTCCACTGATACACTGGTAAGTATACTCAGTCAAAAAAGAAACTTCACACTCATAAATTTCTAAATATTTTCTTGAAACTTAATACAAGAGATATTATTATTATTATTAGGGGTAAATGCGTTGTCAAAGACATCATGACACACAGCAACTCCGGCGTGCACAAGCATGCAGCACGGCGAAAGCATACATCAAGGTAAAAGCATGTTTCCTCGTGTTCCTAGTCACGTGACCTTATGAGACACCGTGCAATTGAGCCCACGTTAGCACGGTAGAGTGACATCTCGAAAAACAAGTTCTTACAGTCAATTATCCGTTGATTTACAATGCCACGACTGTCAAACATTCAACGTGAACGTGCCATTGGCATGCTGAATACGGAACGTCGGTCACTGACGTTGCCAGGGTTATGGGATGCAGTCGACGGACTATCCATGATCTTCGGACACGTCTCCAACAAACTGGCACCACAGCAGACCGACCTCATTCGGGTAGACCACGGTGACGACACAAGCAGAAGACCGACAAATCGTCTTATGTCATTTGCGTAATCGATTTCTCACTGCAACGCCCACTAGGAATGAATTGTTTAGAGGTCGGGTGACTGCCCAAACCATACGTAATCGCCTGCGCACTGCTCGCGTCTCCATGCACGCCGGCCATATCGTGGACCAATTTTAACCCAGTTACACCGGCGTCAACGGCTTCTCTGGGCACAACGACATCTGAGATGGACTCAGCGTGATTGGAATAGGGTCGTTTTTAGTGACGAATCCAGATTCACTTTGCACTTCGCTGATGGGAGAGTTAGAGTTTGGAGGAGACGCGGTGAACATAACGCCCAGTGTTGTGTGCAGGAAGTGGACCGTTTTGGGGGGGCGGTAGTGTTATGGTTTGGGGTGCCTTTAATGGTCCTGCCCGTTCCCGACTGATGGTCATTCAAGGAAACCTAACTGCTGCAGGATACAGAGATCAAGTGCTCATTCCAGAGCTTTTGCCATTCATGGCAGCTCATGGCCCAGGTCTGACATTCCAACACGATAATGCCAGACCTCATAAGGCCAATTTAACGGAATTTTCTTAGGAATGCTGGCATCAATGTCATGGAGTGGCCCTCAAGGTCTCCGACCTTAATCCCATAGAACATGTATGGGATGTGTTGGGCAGAAGACTCCGTCAAGTAAGGAACCCTCCACAGAATTTGCAGGAACTTGGTGCCATGTTGGTTCAATTATGGCGACGCATCCCCCAAGCTGTGTTCAGACGCATCATTCAATCCATGAGGAGATGTTGCGTCGCAGTTGTGAACGCTCATGGAGGGCATACGCCCTATTGACATGCTTTCATCAAGTTGTAACTTACCATTTTTACTCTTACATTTCCGTAGCATTTCCGGTGGAACTGGTTACATTATGAACATGATTTTTATGGTACACCGTCCTTAATGGGTACAGAATGGAATTAAATCATTATTTAAAACCACTTTTCTTGTATGTTCAACTTATCGACCTCCAAACGAGTGTGAAGTTTCTTTTTTGACTGAGTATAGTTCTAAGTTGATGGTAACTGGCGGCACTGGCTGCAGCTGTACATTGACGAGTGCGAAAATTACTTGACACTAAAAGAATCATGGCTAGAGTATGAGCCTGGTATCAAAATGAGACCTTTCATATGCCATAACTTGATTTGATCATCATCCACATAGTGATACAACCCCGTGAAGTTTTCCTAACACGCATTTTTTCAAGTTTTCTCTGGTGAATTATGAGAAAGCACATGACAAATCCATGGCTCCAATAGTTGTTTTTAATACACTATATCATAGTTATTAAATTGGTGCAGTGTTGCCATTGAAACTTCCACTGTTCTCATGATATTAAAGCTTGAAGTTGGTTACAGAACAAATCCCAATGAAGAAAATACAGATTTTGGCTCAAGACTGTGACACCTAGAATGGGCATACAATTGATTTCATTGTAGTTTTTAACAGTGCTCCGATATGTCTTTCAGTTCTGAAAATTTCATTTTGCCATCTCTAGTACACATTAAGTTATGAGGGATCAGAAATGCTGGGGAAATTGATGCGAGTTTGAAAGCTTGAAACTTCAACCTAGTCCCATGTACTTTAAGAGCCTGTAACTCAAAAAATATTCACGAGATCAGAGATTAGGTAAGTATTCATTAAATATACTGATGTTATTGTACTAGAACAATTTGCTGATTCCGAGGAGGTCAGGTGGTACGCACTTGTACATTTTATATATTATTAATAACAAAGTAATTACTAAATAAACAAATAGAATAAAGCAAATTCACACATTATGCCTCAAATCGCAAGTTAATTGCAATCCTGAGTGAACATAATGGCTCTTCATCGTAAAGCGTACCCTACGCAGCCACCTACCGTTTTAAAGCGTCGTCACATTAATAAACTTAAATTGTGCTAAAAATGCCATATAGCCTATGCCCGGAGAATGTTCCGCGACGTGAAGTTTTAATTGGTGTAATCGCATTATACAAATAAATGATGGCCTTCAGGCAAAAGATGCAAGTTGTATTTGGTTAATTGGCTCTAAATCTCTACTGGATTTGGCTAGACAGACTGGCTTCAGTGACGAGCGTCTGTAACCGCTCTCTTTCGGAGGTAGATCCCGGCGGGCTTCAACCCCAAGTTCGCGTGAAGGCAGTAGCTATTTTCACAACGGTGGTTAACTTTAAGTTGCATTTGGACTGCCCGCGATACAGTGGCGATGCACTAATAAATGCAGTTCCAAATTAATTAGCCTATAAATTACTCGGTTCGCATTACTTGAGATAACATATAACAACTCCGTCTTAATGTTCACCGATCAAGCACATGAAACACGTTAATGCGCGGAGAGAATATTCAGTAGGTTCGCTGATTTATCGTTCTCAAGTGTAGCCTGAGCCATGTTCGTTGTTGAACTGGGTAAGCCAAACTTGGCTTGCAAATTCATTCCAGTTTTTTTCAACTGTCTGCTACGAAATGCTGCCAAGCTCCAGATTTTTTATTTAACGTTGTTTCAAGGCTTTATTGAAATGAGCAAGTAGGCCTATGCCTATATCACAAATCTTAACTGTTGCAAACCATAAGCCACAACTGAAACGCACATTTGCGTGCATATTTAACAAGGGTATAATGCAGGTATGAGAGGAGGTTTTACACGTTAGTTTTACATATATATGGAAAAAAAAAACGCAATTAGGCCTACCTACGATAAAATGTTACTTTTATCAGTTTAGATGAATTGTGCACAACATCAATATTGCCTTAACTACCTTGTATAATTTTTTTCAGAGTAAATACGGTCGGGTTGAGAGTGAAGGATGTCAATACCAGCCGCATCGCAAATGTATCATTCTCGAGTTATTTGCGATTGCTCGGCCAATACAAATCCCGGTCGCATCAACAAAACAATCGACCAGACCGCCTTGGTGGTATTTCTAAATAAAACATTACTGCTCGTTTGTTCGATACAAAATTAATCTGACCTGCTTTCTTGTGTCAGAAACCCGTACCTGATGATGAACCCTGAACCTTTCCCGTCAACAACTGACAATTTGACAACAAAGTAAACAGTCTCTGACTTAGAAAAACAATTAAATACTTTTTAAATACTTACCCAATCAGTATTGCAACACTCGGTTCCAGGACAGTGTTATTTGATAGTACCTACATACTGATATAAATCCGACGTGATATCAAAGGACTTTGTCACGAACTAAATTGCTAAGAAAATACATTCCAAATCAGTCTTTTCCCGATGGCCATTTTCACAGCCTCGCAATGGTGATGGACGCGCGAGGGCCTGGAATTAGAATTGATCGATCGAGCATCAGAATGCACTCGACCAACTGTGATCAGTGGAGAGTTTTTTCCAAAAATTTTGGTACTGTATAATAAAAAAAAAAAAAAAAAAGATTTAATTGGCACAGGCGCGCATTCATGGCCCGTGCAGTGGCTTTCTAATGCGCCATATTTTGATTTTCTGCGCCATTTGTGCATGGCGCGTGGCCTTCCCAACCCCTGTATTATGGCTGTTTTTTTTTTTTTTTTTTTTTTTTTTTTTTTTAAATGTCTGCCTTCGTGTCTTTTTTTTCATGAATGTTGGTTTTGTTTTATCTGTACTGATTGTTTTGAGGATTAGTGGATGGGATGGGTTGGTGCGCGGGTTGGTGGGGGGCCTTTTTTTTTTTTTTTTTTGGTTTATTTGGGTGGGTTGCCTTTGGAGCGGGATTTTTACTTGCAATAAAAATATTTGAGAAATGGGGGGGATTGTATGCATCGGTCGGCAGGACGCTGAAGTTAGTCTTATTCGCAGCTTATTGTTCAGAATTTCCAGTCCACCTAAATTTTTTTCCCACAGTTTCCCTGGTCAATTCAGAACGATTCTGACAGGCTAAATTCATCCTGGGCAACAAATTACGCAGTTTACACATTGGATAAACAAAAACGGGCATACATCCTAAACGAAGTGATTCAGGCCTGGCTCAGTACACGTCCGCTGCATGGAAAGTTCTAGCACCCAGCTTACTTTTCGCAGCTCTGCTCCTGATGGGGGCGAATTTTACAAGTACCAGCTTTGTGCCTGCCATAAACTCCCTATAGCAGAAGGGGACCCGTTCTTTTTTGCCAGTCACTTTTTTTTTTTACCCAGCCTAAAAGGGTTTTCAGGTGCCTAGTATTTAACTCCTTATTTTTTTTGTTTTATATGATCTATGTTTAATTCTTTAAAGTTTTAAAATGTTTTTGAAAAAAGAAAGGAAAATGAAAACATTTGAAATGCACGCTAGGCCTATCAGTTTTTACTTGCACTGGTTCTCAGAACCACTAATTCACTGGACTGAGGCCAACTATACCCCTGAAGCCATACAACAAAATTATTTGCATTATTCAAATAAATTGGTATATTGTGATATACTGTTTATCGTCAATGTGATAAAAGAATACTATATTGTGATTTAAGATTTGGGCCATATCGCCCGGCCATGCTGTCTGGGCGCTTAACAAAGCATTGTTTATCATTCCTGTCGGAACCATGGGCCAAATAATTACCTGGTGCAACCTGAAACCCAACCCCCCCCGGCATATGATGTGCCAGGGGTTTGTGCGACCCCAAAACCCAACACCTTCCGCATTTGCCTGGGGTGTATGCGGCGGCCCAGGAGGGATTGTAAGAGGTGGGTTGGCGTTTGGGGAGGCAGATACAGCGACCTCTAGTCCCCCCCACTTCCACTCCCGCACCCCATGAGATGCACATCAGCTACTATAAAACCAGTCCGTTTCCTGTTATGAAGTGACGTGTGCCTCTGTTCCCCCATGACTTTATCTGGGCTGTGGCTTAGCACCACGTCTCGCTCATTTCTGTCTGTGTGTGTGTGTGTGTGTGTGTGTGTGTGTGTGTGTGTGTGTGTGTGTGTATGTGTGATGTGTGATTATGCATGTGTTTGCATGTATGTTTATTTGTGTGTGTGTGTGTGTGTGTGTGTGTGTGTGTGTGTACGTGTATTTGTGTGAATGTGTGTGTGCACACCTCCCCTCTCCAGTGCCCTTAAAGACAGTCGCTTTCCCCCGATGACCCGAGATGAGCTGCCGCGTCTCTTCTGCTCCGTGTCGCTGCTCACAAACTTCGAGGACGTGGGAGACTACTTGGATTGGGAGGTGAGCATCAACGATTGTGACATCACTGCCTGTGTCTTAGGGTTCGTTTAAGCCTCTGTAATATGGGGTGAAAGGCCTTTTGAAATCCAAGGGCTGGTATTATCTCTATCTGTGCAGAGCTGTCAGGTGGAGGGAACTGTGGTCTGCTTTTAGGACTCTGATCCCATGCATGAACCCAGCTTCAGCAGATCAACCAACATCTTTCTCCCTGCATCAGTGGCATTAGCTGGGCTGCGATGCCTGCATCCAGTTAAATACTGACTCTAATGCCCACGTTCCATCATGTTTTTTTTTTTTTTTTTTTTTTTAATCTGATGAAATTTCCCTGCAAAACGATCATTTGTATCTTATAAAATGGAAATCATCCTGCGATGGTGGTTTGCTCATGGATACAGCAGGTCTTAAATTTTCCCTCTGTAATACATTTTGTAGCCCGCTGCATTAAGCATTTCATTGGAAACCTAGCTTCTTGGCCCGTAAATGGCACTTCTGTTACTAACAAAATTTATTATGGGCAGCTGCTACTGACTTTGGCTAACGGTCTTCACCTGTGTTCCCTAAAACGGCTAAAGACTTATGCTCTAAACCTGCTCCCTTTTTGGGCTATCAGTCTGAACCCACTCTTCCTTTGAGTATTGGTAATGCCATGCACCTGCCCCGTCATAGGGCTAATGCTAGCAACTCACTCCTTCAGAGGGCTAGTGCTAAGCGCCCGCTTTCTCATAGTGCTAATTCTATAAACCTGCTCCCTCATAGGGCTAATGTCATAAACCTGTTCCCTAGGGATAATTTAATAAGCCACATCTTTCATAGGGCTAATGCTATAAACCCACTTCCTTATTGGGCTAATTCTATAAACCTGATGTCTCATGCAGCTAATGCTGTTAACATGCTCCCTCATTGGGCTAGCGCTATAAACCTGCTCCCACATTTGGTTAATGCATTAACCCAATCCCTCAGAGAGCTAAAGCTAAAACCCACTCCCTCTTAAGGCTTGCACTATTAACCCGCTCCCTCATTGTGCCAGTTCAATAAACCCACTCCCTCACAGGATTAATGCTATAAACCTGCTCTCTCATTCGGCTCATTATATAAATCTGCTCCCTTATTGAGCCAGTGCTATCAGCCCACTCCTTCATTAGGCTAATTCTGAAAACCCACTCTCTCATTGGGCTAATGCTGCAAAGCCACTCCGTTATGGGGCTAATACTATGGACTCGCTCCCTTATGGGGCTAATGCTTTGATCCTGCTCCCTCATAGGGCTCATGCCGTAAGCCTACTCCCTCATATTGCTAAAGCGAATACCCGGTCTCTCATGGAGCTAATTCTATAAACCTGCTCCCTCATTGTGCTAATACTATAAAACTGCTCCCTCACTGGGCTAATGTAATAAAACTGCTCCCTCATTGCGCTAATCCTATAAAACTGCTCCCTCATTGGGCTAATGCTATAAAACTGCTCCCTCATTGGGCTAATGCTATAAAACGGCTCCCTCATTGCGCTAATGCTGTAAAACTGCTCCCTCATTGGGCTAATGCTATAAAACGGCTCTCTCATTGGGCTCATGTTATAAAACTGCTCCGTCATTGGCTAATGTTCTTGTCCCACTCTCTCTTACGTCTAATTTTAAAAACTTGATCCCTCATTGGGCTCGTGCAGTAAACCTGCTGCCTAACTGGGCTAATGCTATAAAGCAGTTCTTTCATTGGGCCAACACTAAAAACCTGCTGCCTCACTGGGCTAATTCTTGAGCCTGCTTCCTCAAAGGGCTGATACTAAAAACCCGCCCCCTCATTTGGCTTACAGTGTTAACCAGCTCACTTAAACGGCTAATGCTTTAAACCTGCTTCCTCATAAAGTTCATTTTATAAACCCACTTCCTCATTGGGCTTATGTTTTAAACCTGCTCTGTCATCATATAAATCATTGGGCTAATCAAATATAACCACTCCCTCACTGGGCTAACATTATAAACCTGCTCTCTCACTGAGCTAATGCCATAAACCCGCTGCCTCATTGGGCTAGTGCTATAAACTTGCTGCCTCATTGCTATAATGCTATAAACCTGCACCCTCACTGGGCTAATGCTATGAAGGTGGACTGTCAGGACACGCACATGCGTGACCTTAAATGGCATACAAAGATTTGCAAGGGTCACAAGCTCAAAGATTAAGACTATTTGAAAATAAGTTTCAGCACATTTCATTTGTCAAATTCATATCTGTGCTTTGCAATCTCATTATTAGAGAGCAAGATATCGACTCGTAAATATGTTGCCGTTTCCAAGACATGGTTACGCTTTTGTGTATTTGCATTGCTTGTAATATGAAGTAAGTGGTCTGACCTGCCAGTTTACTGCATAAAGTGAATTGGACTATAAACTAAAATGACTGGTAAGCTATATAGATTCATGTCAATAAGGGTCAAAATGATCATGTAGACCTAGATTCCCTTTGTTATTGTGTAAAAAATTAATAGCCTATTTTATGCTGTATTAAATGCATAGATATTTTAATGTTGGGAATATCTGAATGTGAGTTATTGAAGTGTCAGCCTCCTGTGGTGTCACATGGAGAGTTGGTGTCTGTTTCTAAAGACAGTGATTTCAACGTTGATTTGAATTGCATTTGTCTGCTTGGTCATTGGTCAGCTGGTCACGGCCACTGGGAACACAAGTAGGCCTAAAATCTAGGCTAGGAAGCATTCAATCTTCATTATTAGTCATGGTTTAACTTGCCCATCTTCCTGTGATTTCCTATATTTCGTAAACATTGATTGCTTGATTGGAAATTCCTGGTATTGCCAATTTTTGGAAGGATTTTTGCTGTCCAGCTTTTGCTAACTATAGTAATAATGAGGCAACCGTACGGTTTGACATTGAATTAATGGAAGTAAATGAGGAGAGGATTTCAGTGGTGACGACTGAGGTTTAATTTTTTTTAATTGCTGAAAAATGGTCTGTTTTATCCTCCTTGCAGAACTAAAACTAACAGAGATATTATTAGTTAGGGAGCTCCTGTCTCTTCCAAGGGTAAGAGCTCTTACTCTACAAGAGAACATGACAAAGCAATTTGGGAGGCCTGTGGGTAGGATAAAATCTCAAGTTTTGCTCTCGTTGCCATCTTGGTACCATTTCATCTAATCTTTCTCGTCCCATAAAATGTGTAAAATTAGACTCTGAAATGAGAATGACAGCTCAAAAATACAAACCAGTAATTAATCTAAGTGACAAAATGGCTGAAATATTCTTGAGTGCAAGAATCGCAATTTTAACACTTTATACTGGACGATCCTCAAAATCCTCAAAATTTTTTATCTTCTAATAATGTATAATTCCAAGATTAGGTTGTAAACATTCCCTCATCTCTTACTACCTGTCATCCTAATTTTCATTTTTTATGATAGTGAGACATGGCCTACCTGATGGCACTTAATTTTATATAACAATTTGATTGCAATAACAATTACTGTACGCTACAAACTTAGACTATATATAGCCTGTTTGGATTGTGTGACAGATTGTTCAGCCCCATGTTTGAAATCTTATGAGTCCAACCCTCTGACAGTTATGGTAACCGTATGCTGCCTGCTCCAATATGGCGGTGACATTGACCTGCGATCCAATGCGGTGTTCATTCATATTTCTATAATTTAGCCAACCAATGTGATGGCTAATGCTAATAAACAACGTGCAAGTCAGATCAAAGACCAGACTGGATAATTGCTAATTAGCTTGCAGGCTTCCGACCAACTGGACAGGACGGTCCACTACAGGTGGTTTGCATGCAGATATTGACAGTGTTGCGTGTGAATTACTTGAGGTTACGGTGAGTCGCCCTCTGTTCTTATCTGTGAAAAATGACGGACAGCCTTCAGAATTTTCTGTCATTGTTAAAGAAATTATTTCAAGTAACAAAAAATATTTGGTTAACGTGACCTCTGGGTAAGGGTGCTAGTGAGTTTACTGGTGAAGGTGCCTGTGAGGGTGTAGGTGAGGTTACTAGTAATGGTGCGCGTGAGTGCGCAGGAAAGGGAACTTAGCTCACTGTTCTCTCTCACGCCCTCCCCTTTCCGAACCCCTTCCCTCTTCTTCTCGTAGGTGGGTGTACATGGCATTAGGATAGAATTTTTCAATGAAAAAGGATCAAAGCGCACCGCCACCTACCTGCCAGAGGTTGCAAAGGAACAAGGTGAGCACGAGTCACATCCTTCCCCTGTAATGGCGGAACATGTCTGAGAATGTTCTGAGCTCACTGGTTGACTACACATCACTGTAGCTGTCCAATAATGCAGGAACGGAAATGAAACCCATTGAAACCCACCGCCATCCCCACTCTCCCTCCCCCCTTCTCTCCCCCACCCCCCCTTCCCTCTTTGTCTCTTTCCCACCCCTGCTCACTCTTGCATTTCCCCCCTTTGCTCTCTCTCCCCCCCACTCCTCCTCTCCCCCCTCTCTCACCCTCTCTGTAGGATGGGACCACATTCAGACCATAGACTCTTTATTGCGGAAGGGAGGTTACAAAGCCCCGATCACAAACGACTTCAGGAAGACCATTAAACTGACCAGGTAAGAGCGCAACCTCTCTTCTTCTCTTCTCTCTTTCCCTACTTTTCTTTCCCTGACTGTATGGTTGGCTGTCTTGGGCTTTAATGGCCCAATGGCAGGGTACAAAATTTGCACCTGCCACTCGCCAAATGTGGGAAGATATGTGTTGGCGAGTGAAAAATTCTCGACCAATGGCCAATTAAAGGTTTGTGTTTTCTTTACTCAAGACTTGCACACTCCTCTGATGGCAGCATGCATAATGGCCTGACTTACACATGGATTCTCATTTTTTGGCACTTGCAGTGCTCCGTCAATAACAATAGACCTCTAATCGATTTATGCAGGCACCGTTAACTTTGACCCTCGCTATGCCCTGTTGCTCCCATTGTTGGTATTGCGCGTTTGGCCTTCAGTAGCTTGCGAATCTTAAGGTTTCCCTGCTAGCTCCCTGAGGTAACGTTAAATTCGAGATTTGAGATAAAATAGTTGTTAAGTCGCTAGAAATGTGTGGCGACACTTTGCATGGTGGCGCTACCCAAAAGAAAAAATGGGCAACATTGGGACGGTAATTAATGTTTCTGCTTCATCGAAACATTGATGTAACGAGGAGGGCCGCTTCACGGCGAAAGCTGTGCGGACTGGGGACTGGCTCAGCTAGCTAGCTGCGTAGGATGGCCTTAGTGGTCTGTGTTGTGTGCCTCTCACGCGTCAGCAACAGGGGTTGTTCATTCATCATAGGATGTCATTCTCTCAAGTTCAAAACCATTAGATTTCACAAGGTCTTGATGACTAAAACTGTGTAACGCGTTTGATTGCACAAGCTTGCCTCCACTATGCCCACTGCGGGCCCCTTAAGTCTTTGAACGAGCAGACTGCTTATTACGAGGTGCTGCTGTAGGAAAATACTTAGTCTGAGCAAGTGGACAAAGTGTTCCACGGACCCATGCAAATCTATCTCCAAAAAATACATCCATTCTCCAGAGTCTGATGTAATTGGGTTTATTGTAAATCCATCCAGAAGAAGCACAAAGAAACCCAGGCTGGTCTGCGCAAACCACATAGCATCCATTCTTCATCAATCACCCCACGCCGACTGCCCTCGGGCTGTCCGAACGCTCATTTTTATTGACCTTTTGGCACGTTTCTCCAGGTGGGATTGAATGTGATTCTCTCCACCTTCCCTAATATTACTAATTCTGATTGGTAAATTGTCCCATGGTGACCCTCCTCACTTAGCACCAGGTTTGCCATTACATCATAGTGTACCTTCATTTTGAGCCTCCAGAGACGCTCAAAGACCACATATGAGCCTCCCAAACCTTGGGTTCAGCTAAAGTTCAGTAACTTATCTGGGTCATGGATGGTTCCAGAACACTCAGGTGCGCATGCTCAGATAGTGGGACCAGGCTGACCGATATGGTCATGCCAGAAGATTAGCTCATTAGGCCGGCCTTGAGGGTTCTGCAGAGTTTGGCTTATCTAGGTTTCTTGGCAGATTCATAAGTTTTTGCTTCTTCACTGCTACTCCTTGTACAGCAGTTTTTAACAGGTTTTCTTGTTGAATTGAGATTAGGGTTTTACTTTGAATTTAGAATGGTTTAGGATATTTTCCCACCACAGTGCACAACATGTTTCAGACTGTTAGTGCTCTTGGGAAGACTTCTTGTGAATATGTCAGTAAGTATTTTTGTCTGCTTATCTCAATAGTTTGCTTTTCTTATTATGTTGTTTAAATGGCTTTAACTGTCTGATTGGTATTAATGAGATTTTTTGGCTGTCTGAATGCTCTATTAATGTTACCTCTAGTCAGCAGATCAGTAAGGTACTGTTAGTGTTGTTTGGCAATGATTGCGTTAATTTTTGTTGCTAGCCCTTAATAGTTTGTATATGAACATTTCTAAGTAACGGTAAAAGATCTGTTCCCTGATTGGATGAGCATATAGGAGTTAAGGTGGGAGACACATACAGGAACCAAGGCAAAGCAAGGCTGTTCCGCTATATTTCAGAAGTTGAGAGAAAGTGTGTGTGTGTGTGTGCTCGTGCGCGTGCGCGTCTGTGTGGTGATGTTTGAGTTGGAGAGTGCTAGATCTGTTGCGGGCTGCATTTAAAAATCTGAAATGGTACAATTTCAGGGCAGGTCTATACTGCTCTGACATGGATGGATTAGTGTGAGTGTGCATTGCGTGCGTGCGTGCGTGCGTTAAATGTAATGTGTTAAGATTCAATTGTCATGTTCTTTGTATTTTGGTGCACTGAGTGTGTGAATATGAATTTCAGTCATTTTAAAACGCAAGATAAATAGGGTAACATTTGATATTTTCAGGTTTCTTTGCCAATTGATAGACTTTTACTTTGGGTAATCATGTTTAAATATTGACACCATTCTCTGGCAGGTAAATAAATATTCTGGCCAGTAAATATTCTGAGTTTACTGGCCATTGGCGGAAAGACCTAAAGTTAATTTGTGATGACTGTAAACATCTCTCCCCACTCTAAGGTGTATGAGCTTGGCATTAGCCCTCTGTCAGTTTGTTTCGTTTAATGAAGAGTTTCACAATAAAGATGTGGACTTCTTAAAATGCAGTGTTTACTCCATCACTGTTCTTTAGCTGCTGCATTTATAAACTGTATAGTGGCTGTGACTAAAGTTTGTCTTTCTTTTGGGCTCAGTCCACAAAAATGAAAAGGTAATGTACAACATACCCTTCAAGACACAATTATGGTCTGTTGGTGTTTTGGCTGTGACACAATTCAAAGAGCGGAAATTCCTGAACAGTTCACTTGTTTTAAGTATATGCATTTTAATCTGAGTTTATTCTCATCCATTTGGAGTGACTTTACTTTAATCTGAGGGTATCGTCATCTATTTGGGGTGAATTCAGTTGGAGGGTATTTTCATCCATTCAGAGTGACTTCACTTAAATCTGAGGGTATGTGCATCCATTTGGAGTTACTTCACTTAAAACTGTGGGTATTCCCATCCATTTCTTGTGACCTGATTTAGAGGGTATTCGCATGGATTTAGGGTGACTTCACTTTCATCTGGGGTTTTCTCATTCATTTGCTGTGACCTTACTTTAATTTGAGGATATTCTCCATTTTGAGTGACTTTACTTTAATCTGAGGGTGATCTTGTACACAGGCACGGCGCCAGGATTTCAGTTTGGGGTAGGCCAGACCAATTGTGGGTGGGCCTAAATTCCAAAGATTAGATCTCTTAATAAAACTTAAACCCAGTGCAGACCAAAGATTCGCGACGAGACAAGACCGTTTTAGAACGTCGCAGGGAGGAGTTGCAGGAGTGTGAACTGGCCCGTCTCAGCTCGACTCAAGCCGGCTGGTGGCGTCGCCAGAGATTCACATGTCAAATCGCAAGAGGCTGGTTTTAGAACTTAAAGCACTTAACCTGTCTCAACAGCCAATCAGCTCGTAGCGAATTCAGCTGGTCACGTCAGTTACAGACTGTCAGCTGGTTGGAACTGCGCCGGGAATAACCGGGAGAAATTTACAAAAGAGGGCAGGTCCACCGCTGCGAGCTCCTGGCACAGATTGGCAACAGCGCCTTTGGTATCTCGTTGAAGCACCCATGGACCAGTGGCGCAATCAGAACTTAAAATTGCATGGGTAATAAACAGCCCTTTAAAACAATTATTAGTTCTGACTCGATCGCAATCATTTTTTCTAATTACCTTCAATCCGAAAACACTCCGCACTATCAGGTGTTGTTTGCTCACCTCGTTATGGCAAAACGTCAATCATTCATTTGGACGCGCAATGTTGCGCATTTCAAATCTCTGTCTTTGATTCAGTTTAAACAATTAAATCGATCATGAAGCACAGGGTAGATCGCCTGATGAGACAGAAAGGTAGTGCAGAATTTCCAGAGCAGTTTACCTCTCGAAAAGTAACCCATAGGCCAACTTATGAGTAACTTATTTTTCTGATCTGAATTACGCCTTTTGGTTAGTCGCCCTGGTTCGCATCACGAAAGAAGCCGTGTCTTTAATTGCCAATTGATTATTCTTATAATTGGAAAATTGTTTTAACGAAGGAAAATGACTGAGAACAAGTTGGGACTAATAATTGTAGTGAAGCGATGCTGTGTGACCGCTCTTTTTTCAGTTCTGGCTACGCCACTGATTTGAAATGCACAAAATTGCCTGTCCAAATGAACGATTGTCGTTTTTCCATAACAAGGTGAACAAGCAACACCTGATAGTGCGGAGCGTTTTCGGATTGAATGCATATGATTGCGATAGTCAGAACTAATAATTGTTTTAAAGAGATGTTTAGAGCCCACCCAATTTTAAGTTCTGGCTAAGCCATGGCCATGGACGGCTCCGAATTATCGCCCCTTTCGTTTTTGTTTGTCCTCGCTGTTTTCTTAATAGCTGAAATGCAACTGTTGCGCCTAACTCATCAACACTAGGAAAATAGGCCTAAAAAGCCGGCAGTTACAATAGAAGCGCTGAGAGTCAATGCTATGCAAACGATACATCCTCTCATCTCGTCGCATCAATGTGAACTGGCAGGTTTCAGAACATCACTGACCGGTGTGTCGCAAGTAGTTGGAAGTTTCAACCCGTCTCGTCGCGAATCTTTGGTCTGGGCTTTATTCTTCACGTAATAAAAACGTCTAGCTGATGTACTACTATATTATCTCTTTTATATCGAATTTGGTTGCTAACGTTACTTAAATATTTTGTTGCATTTTTTTTTTGACGTTTCAGTTCATAGGCTACCTATCCGCGACCGCTCTCCTTGGTTCTGACCAAAGAGGAGCGCTCTGGAATCTTTTATGCGCAGGCTGCGCTGCAGCGCATCTCCTTAAAAGCGGCCACGCTGACCACGGCGTCAACATAACCAACCTTTTAAAATCGTTTTTAAAATGAACAAATTTGAATCATCAATGAATTGAATCATGAAAGGTATTTAAAACAATATATACAGTCGCGCCCAAAATTATTCATACCCCTACCAATTTTTGTTTTTTTTTTTTTTCGAGATGTTTTTTGACTACTCAAATTTATTCTTGCACAAATGACACAGTAAGTTGACATAAGGCTGTAAGAAGCACAGTAAACAATTTTTCAAGAAATACAATACTTTTTGGTGTTTTATTTGACAGATTTACAAAAAAATGCCATGTCCAGAATTATTCATACCCTTTTCTCAGTAATTGATGGCAAAGCCTTCATTCACGATTACAGCCTCCAAACGCGTCCTGTGGTTGATCACAAGGTTTCTACACGTTTCCACGGGGATTTTGGCCCACTCCTCTTTGGCGAACTTCTCCAGATCCTTAAGGTTTAAGGGTTTCCTTGCCATGACCTTGGTCTTCAGTTCACTCCACAGATTCTCGATAGGATTGAGGTCGGTGCTCTGGCTTTGCCGCTCCAAAACGTTCACTTTGTTGTCCACTAACCATTTCTTGACAGATTTGGCTGAGTGTTTAGGATCATGATCCTGTTGGAAGATTCATTCCTGCCCAAGACCAAGTTTTTGGCGGATTGCTGAATGTTTTCACTGAGGATCTGGATATACTGGTCCTATTTCATGATGTCATTAACTTTAACAAGGTTTCTGGGCCCATTAGCTGAAAAGCAACCCAAGAGCATGATACTCCCGCCACTGTATTTGACCGTTGGGACTGTGTTTTTCAGGTTGAACACTTCACCTTTCTCACGCCACTTACACTTCTCCGACCCAGACACACAAGAGCTCGTCTAGCCTGCATAAGCTCACCTGGATGAAGAAACAAACTTCTGCCTGTAAATGTTATGGACGGATGAAACAAAGATGGAGCTGTTTAGGCACAGAGATGGAGCTTTTGTTTGGCGTAAGAAAGGTGAAGCGTTCAACCTGAAAAACATGGTCCCAACGGTCAAACAAGGTGGCGGGAGTATCATTCTCTGGGGTTGCTTTTCAGCTAATGGGCCCGGACACCTTGTTAAAGTTAATGGCATCATGAAATAGGACCAGTATATCCAGATCCTCAGTGAAAACATTAAGCAATCTGCCGAAGAACTTGGTCTTGAGAAGGAATGGATCTTCCAACAGGATCATGATTCTAAATACACAGCCAAATCTGTCTAGAAATGGTTAGTGGACAACAAAGTGAACATTTTGGAGTGGCCAAGACAGAGCCCTGACCTCAATCCTATCAAAAATCTGTGGAGGGAAGTGAAGACCAAGGTCATGGCAAGGAAACCCTCAAACCTTAAGGACCTGGAGAAGTTCGCCAAAGACGAGTGGGCCAAAATCCCCATGCAGACTTGTAGAAACCACAGGACGCGTTTGGAAGCTGTAATCGTGAATAAAGGCTTTGCCATCAATTACTGAGAAAAGGTATGAATAATTCTGGACATGGCATTTTTTGTAAATCTGTCAAATAAAATGCCAAAAAGTATTGTATTTCTTGAAAAATTGTTTACTGTACTTCTTACAGCCTTATGTCAACTTACTGTGCCATTTGTGCAAGAATAAATTTGATTTGTCAAAAAATATCTCGGAAAAAAAACAAAATTTGGTAGGGGTATGAATAATTTTTAAAGAAAAGTTTAGGGTGGGCGTGTAGATGAGTGGGTGGGCCTAGGTCTACCCAGGCCTACCCATAACGCCGTGCCTGCTTGTACACATGGAGTGACTTCACTTTAACCCCCTGCTGCAGAGGAGCGGTAACCCAAGATGCAAGTGCCATATTTGTAATTGTTCTTGGAGCACATAACTGTATGAATGTTCATGAGGAAGTGGCTCCATAGAACTATTCAAAAGATGGGAGTTCTTAGGTCTGAAAGGGTTGAATTGACATTGCATGAATCATCTCTCATATGAAACCTGATCTGCTACCAGCCTGCTATATCTGGCTCCAGAAGTAACCTGGGGATATTTTGTGATGTATATTGTTTTTGAAAGAATTGTCTAAGCTCATTGTATCAACATAAAGTCATAGAAACTCTAATGAACAGGACTGCAATGGTGAAATGCTGCTCAGGGAATAACAAAATATACATGGTAAATTCCCGTGTTGTCAGTCAACTGTCATTTGTCCTGTTTCATATTAATATAAATACGTAATGTTACCGTTGCTAATGTGTAGTGATCTCTTTCAAAATGCAGCTTTAAATTTTTCCATCATTTCTGAGCCCTCCAGAAAATGCCACTCAAGAGTCCAGAGCTAAGAATCAAGATATGCCCTCTTTTAGCTCAAACTTCCGCTTGAAGTGTTTCTCACTTGACAAGGAAGACTCATCGCAGTTTAATGTAATAGAACACAGCATTAACTTTAAAATAGTTTATGGCTTTAACCCCTCTGTTGTATTCGGGTCAATTCTGACTGATTTACAACTTTCATCAATCATAAAATACTCTTTTTCATCTGATTGCCTCATGGCCTCATGATATCCTTTACACTACGCATTTCAACATATAAAATTGGTGATCACCACTTTCATTGAATTTTGAGAGTTTTAGTTGAATTTGTTACACCTGTGGTGTTCCCAGTCAAAAATGACCGCCATAGGAAATGAATGGGTGACACTATATTATGGTCATTCGTCAGATGGAGAACATCTCCTCACATACACATGCCAAATCCACAACCACAACCTTCAGAAGAGCTAATGGAAGCACTAAGCAATATTATGTACATTTTTTTTCCAATAAAATGACCTGTTGGAATATGAGAATCGCCATTAGTCGGTGTCATTCCACACTACAGTTCATTGCCAACCTGTTGTTGTTTCCTGTTTTTTGTCAAGTAAATTTCTTTGCTGGCCCAATACTGAGCTCCTCTTCTGCCCCATACGTCACTGCTCTCCCCCCTTAAGCTTGATACATACTCCACAAGAACAGAAAATTTGTTCTTGTTCTTGAGGCTGCGAGAACAAGGAAAAAGTTAGTTTTGACTGGGACATGTCATACACTGCTGCTAGCTTCCAAATGTTCCCATGCGGCATCAGCCCCATAACTGGTTTGCTGGCTGAATAAATACAAGCTCTGGCCATAGATGGGTGTCTAGCAAGCTCAGGGATACTCACTCTTTTCCAGAATGAGCCGCTGTGATTGCAGGCTTTCATTCTAACCATGCACTTTCACACCTGATTCTACTAATCCATGGGCTATGGCAAAAGCTTTGATCAGTAGATCAGTAGAATCAGGTGTGTGACTGTTTGGTTAGAACGAAAGCCTACACCCACACTGGCTCATTCTGGATAAGAGTGAGTATACCTGTGCTAGCTGTATAGTTTGGACGGAAGTACCCATAACAAAATCTGAAAATGAGAAGTTGGGCTGAGTAGCAGAGTATGGGCTAAGTGTATTTCGAAAATTATTCAGCTTATTTGATATATGTCGAGTATGAAGGCATAATTTGTATTATAGGCTTAATCAGGCTGGGCATATTGATGGAAGATATTACTTTACTGATATCAGAATACATATGAAGAGTCTGTTTCCAAAACGCAATAAGTGCCAAAAGTTCAAAAACTGAGATAATACCATAGACTGGTAACCCTGTGCTTCTTACACATGGTGCAAAAATCCATTTTTAGAAATTCATACTATACGATGTATTTTTTAATGGTCAAAGTGTGTGTTTTTCAGTAAAATGCAATAGGTGCCAGCATAGAAAAAGCTAATATACTCAAAATGAGTAAAATGGATATATTGCGTTTTGGAAACAAACTCTTCATATTTTCCTGTATAGTGTTATGATGGTCAATTGGGGTATTTATGACAGTCAGGTCAAAGTCACTGACAATTGGCAGGAGGAGTCTAATCGCTGTTGCAGCCGCCAGTAGCTATCTTTGTCAATTGATGATCACAAAAAGTAAACAAATCATCTCCGTTTGTAGTTGCAATTAGGCGTGAGGTCTGCTTGAGGTTTAACCTTGGGGCTGAGGCTAAAATTAAGTGAATAAACAACTTTCTGGTTTACGATTTAACTAGTCTACCCCAAATGCAACCAGACGACCCAGATTAAGGGCTCTGACTCGGACTAATGCGAGCAATTAGGGAGCACATCAAGCACAGTCTATGTGACACAGGAGGTAAGCTATCGCCCCCGGGAGTCCTGAGGGGAGAGGGGGAGGGATGAGTGGCTTAGTTTCTTTACAGATTGAGTTAGAGCTTGTGGGACCATTCAGTGGTGAGAAAATGCTTGGTGTCGCTCGAGGAAAATATCCTCATCTCTAAGGCATTTTGCCATATATCTAATTATTTTGTTAAATTTCCTGTTTTTATTGAGTATACTGCGCAAGCGATTATAAAGCCTGGGTAAAATGCGTACGACTGAGGCAAATGATATGTTGTACTGTTAGTTAGACCTGTATTGTTAGCATCGTGTCATATTTTCCACATTTGTTTGTTTTCTATGATCATAAAATACAAATCGTAGCTTTTACTTGAATAGCCAGTTTTCCCTGGTTTCCAATATGACCAAAGTTGCACCAGTTGTACCAGGGCAGTAGTATGAACCCATGTTATGTCCTAAATGAATGTAAATTTGCATGTGGATTGATCGAAAATGGTGACTTTTGTAAAACGTCATGCCATTACAATGGAATTAATTATAATATGATTTAGAGTATTGCATAATGTACAACCCCAATTCCGAAATAGTTGGAACGAAGTGTAAATTGTGAATAAAATCAAAATGCAATGACTTTTAGATCACATGAGCCAATATGTTATTTACAATAGAACATAGATAACATTTCAAATGTTGAAACTGAGACATTTTACATTTTTATCCACAAAATGAGCTTATTTCAAATTTTCTGGCTGCAACAGATCTCAAAAAAGTTGGGACACAGGCGAAAAAAGGGCTGAAAAAGCAATTAATATATAAGAGAATCAGCTGAAAGAAATTTAACAAGTAATTAAGTTAACTGGCATCACTTGTGTAACATGATTAGCTATAAAAGGGATGTCTTAGAGAGGCTGAGTCTCTCAGAAGTAAAGATGGCCAGAGGCTCTCCAACCTGTGAAGGCTTGCGTAAAAAAATTGTGGAATACTTAACCCCTTTGCGTAGAAGCCAAATCTGGATATTTGGGGGGTTACCTTATTTACGGCTTTATAATTCAAGATTGCAGCTTTACAGACAGGAAAGGAGCGGCTGAACTGAGTCTAGACACTTTTAGACTCCCATCGTATTTCAGTTTATTTTCATGATCCTGGTAGAGAAAAGGGGCTGCAAACACAGAAAATCTTCATGAAAATTCAACATTGAAATGGAAGAAAAAAATAATACTGAGAATTGAAAAACTGCTGGGGCTTAAATCTATACATTTCTGGGATCATAAACTCCTTGACCACAAGTATAATTCATCTTGAAAATTACATTCTAGATTACCGACTTGCTATGAGCCAAATTAGACAGCTATCCAGGTGGCTTCCCAAAGTTTGAGATCCCTCAAAATGGTGCACTGTCAGATCATAAAATAATCATATATTTAACACGAATAAAGTTTTGAGGCATGAAATTTAATATGAACTAATGATTTTCTGGTTGAGTTTAGCATGAATCTATCAATATCAATGCAGTTGAACATGTAACAGCAGTGGTAGCAGTGTAGCAGTGGTCACCAGTAACCTCTCCAAACACAAAACATGCCTTTACTCCATAATAAAGTTTAGAATTTTGTCCAGTTTTCTTCAAAGTCCCCCAAGCCAGCACACATACACATTAAAGGAACTGCTTATTTAACAGTCAGAACATTCACCCTGCAATTACAAGCAAGCTGTTCCCACTTCCAAGCTCACAACCTTATTTCAACACTTTCACCTTATAAGGAACAAGTAAAACTCACTAACTCAGGAATATCTGAAATATAACTTATTTTAACAGAACAGACATTCCACTTTCAGGGAAAATCAAACTATATATGCCTCCCAAGGTTCAACACAATAGTGCAATGAACGTACCGGGGGATCCACCGAAATTCATGACCAGTTCACGTTTTAAACAGGGAAAAAACCTCGGCATTCGATTTTGTTGAATACGGTATACATTCCGAAACAAGAAGCAAAAGTAGCTGCCTAACCTTTTTCATGAAGCCCTCCTCCAGAGACCAATGTATCCAGTAGAAGGAACCCTCCGGTCCTTTTTCATTCGAAATAATTCCCATTGACCATGTCATTACCTCATTTAAATCCTGTAAATGTAACGGAACACTTCAGGCCGCTTTTGGAAGTCATTATTTCTATAAATCGCGTCATTTTCAGCTGCGCAATCGTGCTCAAGGTTGAACGGATAAAACCTACCTTGCTGATACGCATAGGGCTTGTATGCTCTTATGTTTGTCCAATCAATGTCTTTCACTTATTGTGGAACGTTTAAACATTCGGGAATTGGATAAGAAACGAGCCAATCAATACATCGTTACCAGGGGAGTTTCACGAGGCGTGAACTATAATTGTGCAGTTACGCAGAAGAGCCTGAGTGTGTAATTGAGTGATTGGCTATCAACACCAGTATTTGGGTGGATATAAGGAAGCGCTGAATTTTGTCAATGGAGGAATCTACGCGTAAATCCACGGTAGGGAACTACTAATTTTTTGTATGTGATGGCTGTAATTGACACTAGAATGTGAGAGAATCGATACCATTTCGAATTTTTTGCTTCAGAAAACTGATTTTTCTTAACCACTAATTGGAATACTGTTGGCTCACTGTAGCTGAAGTGGTTGCTACAGAGGGCAACGATTTTTTTCTGTCGCAAGAGATCATTTTTTAAACCGCTGGATCAATACTATGGGCAAGGATATTGACCAGTTTGCACATCAGGCTTAGCTGAGGAGTTTAAAAGAGCAATATGTAAGAAATGTATGTTGATTAATCATGAAATGGCCCTGATTTATCACCAGACATTAAGGAATGATGTTAATTTCAAATACTTATATCACTGACAACAGTAGTCCAGCCAGCATATTCTCATTACAAAAGCGAAGTTGCAGCCCACAAATAATGTTTATGTTGTCATTTTGTGTTTTGGCCTGTTGCGCCGCCCTCCACCTATCTCCCAATCGCGAAGTCAGTAGCATTTCGGCATCCAGGTTGCCAGTTACTACTGAGCTGCAGCTACCAGCGATTCGGAGCTCAAATGTCTGACGTTAGTAAACCTAAAAGGCCTCGTTATGATTTCGAAATACGTCATGACAAAGTCAGAAACAAAACAAGGATCTGTATAGGACATGCCTTTGTAAGATGGAGACGGCTGAAAGCGGAGAAGAATTTGAAGACCGACACCGAAGTTGCTAATTTTCTCCTGGGCAGGTAAGATTCAGCTAAGTTTGGCTAACTTAATTCTATTTAATGTAGGCACGGACATTTCAAATATTCTCTACAGTCAAATAACGTTATGTTTGTTCGTTCATGGTACGTTAGTGCGTATGCAGGTGGGTCATCGAATTGACTAGGTAACAAATTGTTTGAGAAATAAAGGTAACCGTGGCTCTCCATTGCTAACATTAGCAATGCATTATTAGTCCGTTTCTCTGGCTTTATGCTGAGACGCTGTGGAAACCGTTCCAACATTAGCACAGCCATTATGGCAATATGAAATGTAATTGAGACAGTACATCGGTCAAATGAGTCCTCATTCATTCTTCACGCATATTACAGTATGGACTTTTGTGGGCTATCCACACAGAAGAGTGATGAGCAAGCTGACCAATATGACCATTGCTAAAGTTAGTCATTAGTCTCGATCTTTCCTGAACTGAACTGAACACAACCCTGTCAGAGCAAATAATTGATGATATTGAAACGTAGCCATGGTAGCTCAGTGCAGTAGACGTTCTTGCTGGATCCGGCAACCTAGCTGGCAACCTCTTGTCTGGGGGAGAGGAGGAGGGGATACTGCGCTCTGCACTATTTTGAATGTGATTGCACAACCAGTTTTGGCCACAAACTTACATATTGCTCCTTTAATTCATGCAACTCTCGATAAACAAGGATTGGAGTGAACTTCTCCATATTCTAAACCGCGGTCGAACTCTGCTTGCTTGTGAATATTCAATAACTGATCCGGGGCTGCTATCTAGTGATCGAGTACTGTAACTGCGTGCTTAAATTTGCAGTTCCATAGACGTGAGCGTCTACATCTGCACAAAGGGGTTAAAAAACAATGTTCCTCAACGTCAAATTGCAAAGGCTTTGAAGGTCTCATCATCGACAGTGCATAACATCATCAGAAGATTCAGAGAAACTGGAAAAATCTCTGTACGTAAGGGACAAGGCCAAAGACCTTTACTGGATGCCCGTGATCTTGAGGCCCTCAGACGCCACTGCATCACTCACCAGCATGATTCTGTCATTGACATTACTAGATGGGCCCAGGAATACTTCAAGAAACCACAGTTTGTAAACACAGTCTGCCGTGCCATCCACAGATGCCACTTAAAACTCTATCATGCAAAAAGGAAGCCATTGTTGAGCATGATCCAGAAGCGCCGCCGTGTTCTGTCGGCCAAGGCTCATTTAAAATGGACTGTAGCAAAGTGGCAAAATGTCCTGTGGTCAGACAAGTCCAAATTTGACATTCTTGTTGGAAATCACGGGCGTCGTGTCCTCTGAGCTAAAGAAAGACCACCCCTCCTGTTATCAGTGTTCAGTTCAAAAGCCAGCATCTCTGATGGTATGGGGAATGCATTAGTGCATATGGTGTGGGACACTTGCATGTTTTAAAAAGCACTATGAATGCTGAAAGGTAAATAAAGGTTTTGGAGCAACTTATGCTCCCCTCCAGACGACATCTATTCCAGGGAAGGCGTTGTATATTTCAGCAGGACAATGCAAAACCACATACTGCAGCTATTACAACAGCATGGCTTCGTAGTAGAAAAGTCTGTGTGCTGAACTGGCCTGCCTGCAGTCCTGATCTTTCACAGATTGAGAAACATTTGGATGCATAATTAAACAAAAAAGTCCGTCCAAAGGAGACCCAAAACTCTCCAGCAGCTGGAAGCCTGCATTAAACAAGACTGGGATCAAATTCCAATTGCTAAACTCAAGAAACTTGTCTGCTCAATGCCCAGATGCCTAAACTCTGTATTAAAAAGAAGAGGGGATGCTACATCAGGCCCTTGTCCCAACTTTTTTGAGACCTGTAGCAGCCATCAAATTTGAAATGAGCTCATTTTGTGGATAAAATTGCAAAATTTCTCAGTTTCAACATTTGCTATGTTATCTCTGTTCTATTGTGAATAAAATACTGGCGGGTGTGATTTGAAAGTCATTGCGTTTTGATTTTATTCACAATTTACACTTTGTCCCAACTATTTTGGAATTGGGGTTGTACAACAGAGAATGATTTCATGGGGCTGCAGTCATAACACTGTGAGGTTGACTGTGTACTATTTTTCAATTTGGGGGCCTATTACATGATAAGGGAGGATGTTAAGTTTCTATAGCTGAATAACTTTCAGTTAGTTTTCTGTTTGGTTCAGAGACCAAATGGATAGGTACTACAGGGTGTTTCAAAAGTATACCAAGTATACTTTAATCATCGATTATACTGTACAAAAACTACTGAGTTTTATTATAAGTGCAATATGTCATTAGAAAAAGCTGGTTTTACTCTTTTAATGACATATCGACACTTAAAATAAAATTCAGTAGTTTTTGTACAGTATAATCGATGATTAAACGGATCAAAGGAGACGCGGTAGCGCAGAGGTCAAGTAGGCTTGACTTGAGGTCGTAAGGTCCCGAGTTCAAGCCCCGGCCATGGCCTTTGCGGTGTGTTCTTGGGCAAAACACTTAACTCCCACACTCCACGCCTCACTCCACCCAGGTGTATAAATGGGTACCAGCAAATAGGCAGGGAAACTTGTCTAAGAGCTGGGGGAGTACCTGCGTTGGACTGGCATCCCATCCAGGGGGAGTAGTAATACTCCTAGTCGCTTCATGCCATGGAAACCAGGGTTAAGCACCGGCCGATGCGCCACTAGGCTCGAACAGGCTTACTTCTTCTTCTTCTTCTTCATAATTGATGATTAAAGTTGGGTATACTTTTTTTTTTTTTTAAACACCCTGTGTATCGGCCCCCCTCATTTTGACCGTCAAAAAAGATTACAAAATATTATCCAATTGGATTTGATGATTTGATGTAAAGGGTTGTACCATGCGTCAGAACAGGTGGCTGGCAGTGAAACGTTGCATTATTTATAATTCACACCAAAGCAAAAATCTCTCCAGGAAGGGGGGTCGCTTATAATTGGGCTTCACAGCCCATCAGCAGTTCCCAATGTCTCCTCAGAATTGGCTTCCAGTCGATTAGTTTTTGATTTAGGAAATGTTCTGTTTTACCTCAGTTATTTTTTGTATCTCAGTATCTAATCGCAAAACCTCTTCAATGTTTAATTTTCATGAGGTTTCCTTGTGTTAGCGACACCTTTTTTGTCCCAAAATTATAGAAATAAACAAAAGTTACTTTTTTTTTTTTCCCAAATGATGCAAATGTCTTTCTCCCTTGAAGTCACTTTTTCAGTCTTTGTGACGCTCAGATCCTGAGTTCATGTACAGTAGGCTAGGATTGGTGGATTTGCCATCTGCGTAAAGGGATTGATCTAAGTGTCTTCATCCATTTGAAGTGGCAGGTAAGGTAGAGGAATTCCTGCCCTTTGAAATGGTGTCACTGTCCAAACAGACCTGGCTGTATAGTATTTCATTGGGATAATAAGGGTGAGTTTTTGAATCGAGTATGGATGCATTGATATCTGACCCCCCTTGCTGCAGGTACCGCAGTGAGAAGATGACGATGAGCTACTCGGAGTACATCGGCCACCGGCAGCATCATCACTACCACAACGGCCTGACGCACCCTCTCCCCCCCTACAACCATTATTCCTGACAGTGTGCCGCATGATCAGTCTCTGGAGCTCTCCGCGCAGCTCTTCCCCGGAGAGCCCGCCCCCTCCTGGTCTAGCTATCTCTACTACTGTACCATTTTATGATGATAGTTTCCGTTGCCTTGCTACTGTTTTCGACAGCGGCATGGCAACGGGCGGTCACAGTTCCATTTGATTACGACCATTAAAAAAAAACAAAAACAAATTTATGTATTTTCCTTGTTTACCCTCCCAAGTTTGTTTTTGCAGCATTAATTCTAAATAAGTATAATAAAAAGTAGATTTTTCTTCTTCCAACAATCCTAATCAGGTCTATTGTGTCTGTGGATGGAAGGAAAGGTTAGTCTTGCTGAATCCCTTTTAGTTTGTGTGTGCCAGTATAGTAGCGCATTCATTCTGAATGGGTGGGGCATTTTTTTTTTTTTTTTTTTGACTTTTTATACCAGTTCTTATTGGCCAGATTGAAATTGCGAGTATTGTGCTGGCAACCGCAGGTCTTGAGGCGTCAGGTTCTGAGTGGTTCTGATAGATGTGCATTGTACTGAAGTTTGTTGTGCCATTGTAACCCTGTGTAAGTTGGTAGTTAGCTGGAGCTTGACGTAGACTCCTGTATAACCAGGATTGTAGTGTTGTAGAGTAATGGTTGGGCGCAGTTAGCCCAGGTAATGATGGGGAACTAATTTTTTTTTGTTTGTTTTTTTCTGTAATTGGAGGCCAACTTGTGTATTGGAAAACATTTAAAACCACTAGGGTAAATTAGGGCTTGGATGATAAGAATCATGATTCAGTTTAAAGTTATATTATGATGGGCACAGTTGTAGACTTCAGTTTTGGCATTGTTGTCTGAAAATGACTCAAGTTGGCTTTAAAGATATATATATATATATTTTTTTTCTTTTACTCTTGAAACCTGGAAGCATGATGGAGGAAGAGGAAGCCGTTTTCTGGATTTTTCCTCAGGTCCTTTGTAAGTGCTGTACGAGTTCTCTCAGTTCTAGGCTCTTATAGCAGGAAATGGGGGTTTATCACTGGGCTTTGTGCAGTGATGGAGGAACAGTGAGTGTATGATCAGGAGATTTATTATAAGCCATATCTCTCTAATAATGCACACCATTGCATCAGCTGTGGAATGAGGAGGAACTTATTGTGAAAATTGGGGGACTTCAGTAGAACTTGGTGTTTGAGGTATACTGTGCGCTTGGTTATTGGTGGGATGTAAAGTACCTCACGACTCGGAGCTCTGCGGTTGCGATTTTTCTGGCTGCTTGTTGCATCTTCTGTAGTGCTTTGGCTGAGGGGTCTTCATTTGGGCTTTACCTGTGGGGGTCCTCAGTAGCATGTTAGCTTGAGAGGTCCTTGTAGGGCTTTAGCTGGAGGCATCTTCCGTGGCACTGTAGCTGGAGGAGTCTTCAGTAATGCTGGGGTCGGGCGGGGTCTTCAGTCATGCTTTAGCTGAAGGGGTTTTCAGTAGCGCTGTATAAGGGCCAGGTCACGCGGTAACGGAGTTAAAAAATTGTTGTATTTTGTATCACAGCTCCAAAAATAAGTAAGATAGAGTTTCAAATTTGTAACTCCGTTACTGACCAGTTTTTTGCCGTTTTCACCCAAAACAAATCAAATGAACAAAATTGGCTAACTTGTTGTTTGAAGTACTAGGGAAGACCTACATGAAGCCATTTAAATTGTAACTCTATCTTACTTAGTTCTGGAGCTATGAAACAAAATACACCAATTTTGTAACTCCGTTACCGCGTGACCTGGTCCATAAGCATTATAATTTGGAGCTGTTGCATTGGTATTGTGTAGGCTAGTAAATGCTTAGTGTTGCATGTGTTAAGTTCTGCTGGGCACATGCTGTGAGGGATTTGCCTAGTATTTCTTTTTTCTTTCAGAAGAAGAGAGGGCGTGGCTGATTGGGCGAGGAAAGGCATTTCAGGGCACTGCTCTGCTTTAATTAGGAGAGATAAGCCATCTTCAGCTCATCAGAGATTTCATATCCAAGGGCAAAAAATGACTTAAGCTCTGATTTTTTGGAGTCCATTATGGAAAATGGTCATTTTACCATCTCCACTGATCTCTCATCTGTATGCTCATGTTAAATCAAGGAGTAAAAATGTGCAAAAATGGTTGCAGTACATTTTTACATTTTAGTAATTCGGTGGGACCGGCAAGTCCCTAGAAGGTTTAATGAGTTAGAGATGGCTTATGCACCTTGATCTGTGGAAGTTGTTTTTATCCTTCTTTATAACAAGGGCTTTTGATATTCCATCCACAGCAACTCAAGTGATCCGAAATAAATACCCCTCCTCAGTTGTGTTGCCTTAAATGATTTAATAAATGTGGACCAGCAGGCCGATGTCACAGGTTTTCTCTTGGCTGAGTTGTTGCGGAGATCTGTGTTGAGTGGGCCTTCACAGGTTGTGGCTGATGCAGTGCATAAATCCTCCTTCAAAAATTTAATGATCCATTTGACTCTCATCCTGACTTACTGTTTCAAAGATGATCCAACCAGGCATTTGATTCATGGCTTCTTGATTAAAACAATTATTTTCAACTATAGTTTGTTTGAGAGACTTTATATCCATTTACCTGCACACTTGAGCAGCAGGGATCTGCACATCTTTTGATTCGGCATAGAGATTTTAGTGATGAAGTCAGGTACAATGGCTAAGTGACAGTTTATTGGTTACGTCTGCTGTCTGCCATGCTGTTCATTACATGATTTGGCCATTACAGTAAACGTTACTGCGTGTTAGTCGTAGGTGGTACTGTCGGCGAATGAAAGCCCTTTTAAATACACACACACACCCACCCACACAGCAGCACGTCTCACCTGAGAAATTGTCCATCTGTCTGCTGGTCCCCTTTAGCAAACAGCACAAACTGAGTACTTTCTGCTGCAAAATCAAGGCTGTTTACTCTAGCATACATACATGTTAAGATACACACCCTCAGTACATACATGCAGTAGTTTTCTTGTATGCATGTATGACTTTAGCCTATAATTTATCTTTGGCGTGATCCTCCTCATTCTAGAGGTTATTGAAATTCAAAAGTAAAGAGACATAAAATGGTGCTATTGGACCTGGTGTTGGGGCGGTCCACATCACGACTGCTCATGCGGACTCCTTGCTTATATCAGAGTTATTACTAGTACTATTATTATTATAATACTGAAATATGCAGATGTGTGTTACAGTTGTTTCTTTTCGATGTGACAGTTGCGTCACATCTCGCCTGTTTGATTGGACAGGAGTGGGAGTGGGGGAGTGGCAGGGGTGTGGCCTGGTTCTTTCCGTCTCCACTTACTGCTGTAGTGTCCTGTCTCATAGTAGTATTTCACGATTTTTTTTTACAAAACCTGATATGAACATTTCCCCGGCTGCATGAGCTCTGAGCCTGACTGAAATTATAGAGATGCTCTACTGTGAACCTGAAACTGGAGATTAGCTCTAGTGTGGAGTGAAGGAGAGGGGTGTTTTAGCTCATTGCTCTAACCCTCTCTAAACCCACAACTTCAGACACTCTCTTTGACTCTTTCCCACCGGTTCAACCTCTGACTTTTTCCCTCTGATTCTTTCCGACTCTCTCTGAGCCAAGCGCTCTCTCTCTCTAACTTTTTTCATCATATTGTCTCTGACTCTCTCCTGTGACTCTTTCCTTCTGTCTCTCCCTGGTTCTGCTCCACTCTGGGGAACTTCTGTGTTGGAGTGACTGAAGCCTGAATCTAATTTTGGACCTTGGCTCTCCAGTGCCTCCTTTGGGCTGCTCACCGGTCACTCCCACGGTAAACCTCCCCATTATTTTCAACATGAGAGCCCGTGCCAGTTCTCCAGGCCTCTGCAGTGTGTGTGGGACTCTTTATTGGGAGAGTAACGGGACGGACACCCCCTAAAATCACCCCCACCCCATGATTCAGGACTGAAGTGAGCTCAGTGGACCCACAAGGTTCACGCAGTGACTGTAGCGGTGTTCCCACCTCAGTACCGTGTTAAATTAAGGCTGCGAGAACGCTGCGTGTTCGCTGGGCCACCAAGTACACGCGATGTTTATCGTATTTGTCTGTTTAAACTCCATTTTCTGTACACATCTATATATAGTTGTCCATGTCAAGCATACTGTACCTGAAGGTGATTCCATGTTGCGTCTGAATATGGCTTAAGGCCATTCCACTTGGAAACCTCGATTGAACCTCCTCTGTCATAAAGAGGGGTTCCTTTACAAGCTAGAGGCCATGTAAAGACGACGGGCAGGTCCACTGAAGGACCCTAGACAGTATTGATGTAGGAACCAACAAACCAAAAGTTAGGTGGCTAAATGATGTGTCCAAAGCACATGGTGGGCACCATGTTAAGGGTGTGGTTTTGTTTTGTTTTCTGTGGGATGGAGGGAGTGGTTTGAGTTGTAGTTCTGAGAGACAGAGGGCGGGAATGGAGTCGTAGCTCAGGGGGACAGAGGGCATAATTTGAGTGGTTGTTCTGAGGGACAGAGGGAGGGAGTTGGGTTTTAGTTCTGTGGAACTGATGGCGTGGGTTGGTTTGTAGTTCTGTGGGATGGAAGGTGAGATGTGGATTGTACTTCTATGGTATAAGGGTTTGGGTTGTTCTGTGGGACATAGGGTGGGGTTTGATTTTTTTTTTAGGGGAGAGGGGTTTGATTTGTTGGTTTCTATAGCACAGCCTGCTCCTCTCTGCGTCTCAGCGACAGTGACGTAAAATACTTGAAGGATTGTGCCGGAATCCCCCCAGACCGCACTTTGGGAGAATGGTTTCTTGTTTTATAACCGTTTTGCTGGAGTGACTCTAACCAGCGGGGCGAAACGGAAATGTTACACGTCATGTTCATTATTTTCCTGTGTCAACTAATTGGAATGATTTGTTTTCTCTGCATTCATTGCTTGACAATGTTACTGGATGATCTGATGCATTTGCTCACTTCTCTTTCTTGGGACTGGTGAATGGAAGCAGAGTCTCTGTGCAACAGCCAGAACGCTGTTTCAGAGGAATAAGCGAGGGCTACAACACCGCCGAGCATGACTGTCTATTTCTCAGCCATTCTAAACCCTCCTGCTCGTAATGTCTGGAGTGTGTAGCTCACCTGCGTGTTCGATCTGGACTATGTAGCTCACCTGTTTGTGTCCGATCTGAATTGTGTAGCTCGCCTGTGTGTATTCGATCCGGAGGGTGAAGCTCACCCACGTGTGTCTGATCTGGAGTGTGTAGCTCACTCGTGCGCGTCCGATCCGGAGTGTGTAGCTCACCTGTGTGTGTACGACCGTACCAAAGATGCCTCCAGCCATGTTCAAATGCTGCTGTGTTTCCGGCCTGCCTTCCTGTCCTTCCAAAAATATCCCTGCGACACAGGTTTCTTTCCTCCATTTACTTTTATTTTTAATGAATTTTTGTACGATTTCTAACCTTGTATCATTTTTTTTTAAATTTTATTTTGTTGGGCAAGATTTGTTCAGCGAAGTCTCATAGTTGCCATGGGAGAGGCCTGGGCCGGTCCTGCGTGGCTGAAGTAGTAGTTGCACCTCTCTGTTGTTTGTTTTCACTGTTATTTTTTTCTTCATTTTGTAAAAGAAAAAAACCCAGAGCGTGCCTCTAAGATTCATGGGTTTCTTAATGTGTTTTTTCCTAAAGACCAGCAGTGATACTTTATATGAAAAGAAGCGTTTATCCTTATTTTTATTATTGTTTAAAATGATGAAAAAGCCTCTTTTCTTTACTCTGGGCCCAGTAGCTGCACTGGCAATCGCACTGATGATTATACAAATACAAAAAAAAAGAATAAAATACAAATAATAAATTAAATGAGTAAGAACTACAATAAACTTGTGTTTGGAACTTTTGTAAGAAAATACAATGTAAAAATGTATTTAAAAAAACAACTAAATGACTGTTTTGTACATCAAAATTGTTTTGAAAAAAATTTTTGGATCTAGTTTCTAAATTATTTTAGTGGTTTTCTATGTTGTAAAATCTGAGCGGGTAAGCTGGATTGAGTCACTGGCCGCCATAAATGGCATGTTGGGGCCCAAGGTGTCCAGTGATTGGATGGGACGTGGGGCTGCCTGGTGTGGCCCCACCCCACTCCCAGACTTATATTTCTTATCTTTATTTTTGCTTATTAACTTGAAAAAGTTGATGGAAATATACTAGACCTGGGAAGAGCTCCTCCCCTTAGAAATACATCATTTTTTTTTTCACAATCAGTTGCTGTTGGTGTGATTACGATACCTGGAACGAGCGGGGCGTCTAACGCGACCGTATAGCTCTTAAAACAAAAAAAAAAAAAAAGGAAAAATGGAAAACAGAAAAATAAAAAAAAGTGTGGGGGGAGGGGGGAATCTATATAGATGGTTATCAGTGGAAATGTGCGCTCTGGCTATGGCGATATTGTAGTTTTAAACACTATTGTTACCTTTTAAAATCATTTATCCAATAAATAATTTTAAAAATTTTCAGTTAAAAGATTGTTAGTGTGTGGAGTCTCATTTCTTATTCTGCTGAAAATATTCCGACTGTGCCAGTGTTGTGCATGTTGTACTCCTGAAGCTTGGTAATCATGATGTGCTCTCGAAACTTGAACAAAATGGAACACAATTATCATAGCCTCTGTATCGATTACAATAGACATCTTGTTAAATGGAGAATACTATATTTTCAATACAATACAGTACAGATTCACTGGATAGAAGTAGAGAAATTCCCCACATCTCTTGGGGAATGCCCCGCATAAACAGCTCTGTAAAAACTCCTTTCTTCGCCTGCCCACAAATGGGTGAAATGCAGTTCCCAGGGGGAGGGGCATCTTGGCTATTCATCTGTGCCCCCATTGGCTGACCTCCCCTTCCCCAGGATCCTCAGCAGGGCTTTGGGTGTCTCCCGACCGAACGACCAGGGCTCTGTGCACCTGTTCGAGTCCAAGGTGCTTCAATATACTTCTGGTTGGACAGACAGATGGGGGGGAAAGGCGCATGCACAAATACAGATATTAAACTCTCCTTGTCATGTCAGCCACTGGAACAGCTACTATTCTGTCCTGTGGTGCAGTGTATAATAGCTTCCAGAACAGGTCCCCCGTACCCCACAACCTCATAATAGTTTCAAAAGCGATACAAACTTCAACTACGGCAACAGTTTAGGGATTAGGCAAACCACCCTTACATGAACAAAAACTGTACATTTGGCGATGTAGGTGTCATGCCACCTGATTAATGAACTTGTAAACGCATTTTAACCAGTCAGGAGTTCAGTGAGCTTGGAGAGACCTCTCAAATATAAGCCAGGCGCACCATGGAGCCCCAGTGGCGTCGCATTTTATCGATGCAAGCAGACTGCAGCACTTGGAGTCAACAATGCTTCTCGCTGACCACTGAAAACCTAGAATATAGAATAATTATGGCAACTGATAGGACGCACGTTCGAAATAAAGCTCAAGAAAGTCAGTGGAGTGAGGGGTAGGTAGGAGAGATCTAGTCAGGGCTGATCAGTCGCAGTTCAGTCTAGCTTCTTGTTGCGCATTCTCAGTGTGTCCAGCAGATGGCGATATGCAGGCCCGGTGCTGTGGGACAGCAGGGTCAGAGCCTTTCCATGCACCAGCGTCAGCAGCGTCTGGTGGCCTGTGGCCCAAACCCGGTACCATGGACCGTAGAATGGATCCGAAATGGCCGGGCACAGCATGTTATTCAGGTTCACCTCCGTGACCTGGGTGGAGAGAGCAGAGGGTCAATTTTTATCCAGACGGCACCAGAAAGAGAAGAGCTTGGCCATTTCACAATAGTCTTTTTTGGTTAGGAATGTTCCTAACTTCTTTGAAATGACCTGGAAGTTTTTACACGGCAGCCATGATGAGTGCTATTCCAATTCTCTAAATGCTAAGAGAAGGTGCTTCAATGCGTTCTTGCTTATCTCTTTTAGCACAGGGTACACTCGACCATCCTTCACGAAAAGAGAGGATAAGCCACCATCCAATAATGTGCGGCACCCCATCCATACAGCCATGTCCAAGAACGAACTGACATGACTGGCAAGGGACTCATGATGACGCCACAGAGCATTTGTGCCGTCGGATTCTGCCAGCACCACTGTTGGCTGAGTCCTTATCAATTATCCTGCACATCTTTCCTTAACCCCGTGACATTTTCCATCACGGTTGAGGTAAAGTGGTTAGGAATTAGACAACAGGACATAATTTTGACTTTTCCAAACAGCCCTTGTGTTTCAGCCCAGCATGAATACAACGGATTCTTCTCATAAACTCAAAGGCACAAACTCACACGCACACTAGGGATGCAACGGTATGGAATTTTACAGCACAGCAAGGTATCTACCAAAATACTGTGGTATTTCACTGTATGAATTTGTACTCTCCCTTTTAATTATATGTAGTATGGCCCTTAAAAAAAAAAAAAAAAACAAGTATTTTGTATTGAAGAAAAGTATTGAACTTCGAAAAACTAAAACATCTGTGCACTTGTCCGTTTTCCCTGCCTGGATCAGTGTGCAGCGTGAATTAATGCATGGGTCAGAGAAAATCTGACCAGCATGTTTCACCAACCCTAGCTGCAGCAAAGATCTTCAGTCTACGTGAGTGAATCGTTTTTTATTGACTGCTGGAGGCGAGAGCTGTGGATGGGTGACAAGCGGTGTCGTGCATATGCATACTGCACAATGTTGTTTTTTTTTTTTTTCCCCCATACATCTGCGCGACATACATTTACACCAGGGGTGCGGTATTACAGGGAAAGGCTTATGGTTCAGAACTGTGGTTACTTAATACCACGGTTTACCTTAAAAACTGAGTCCCTTTACGCCCGGAACACATACACACACACCCTCACACACATACAAGTGTGCACTCTAAACAGCCAGAAAGACTAAAGCACACGAGATATGCCCAGGGAATACTGAGGTTGAGATTGAGTGGCTGATACAATATTTGCTAATGTGTCTGTATTTGCGTGAGCATTACCCGCATTTGTTTACCCTTAAGTTATAGAAGGTGGTGTTCTAAATTTTGACATTGGCACATTTTGCTGAAGGACTTGTTCTGTATCGGAGTTTCTGTGCTTTTTGGACAGGAGGAGCATTTTTCATTGGTTCTGATCAAGATGCTCCTAAGGGGATTGTTGGGTGAGTGGTTTCAGGGGGGTGGGCGATTTGGGAGGTAAGACTTTCACTCCAACAGAGGTGGGGGAAGAATCTAGCCAATGATCCGTTTCTCCAATGATAAAGCTACATTCCACATACAGTGTGGAGTGGCCAACTGACGAAGTCCTGCCCTGTTCTAATACTGCCAGATAATGGACCACTTGGGTTCAGGAGGAAGGCCATCTTCATTCAACCCCAATTCCGAAATAGTTGGGACAAAGTGTAAATTGTGAATAAAATCAAAATGCAAGGACTTTCAGATCACATGAGCTAATATATTATTTACAATAGAACATGGATAACATTTCAAATGTTGAAACTGAGACATTTTACATTTTTATCCACAAAATGAGCTTATTTCAAATTTTCTGGCTGCAACAGTTCTCAAAAAAGTTGGGACACAGGCAAAAAAGGGCTGAAAAAGCAATTAATATATAAGAGAATCAGCTGAAAGAACATTTAGCAGGTAATTAAGTTAACTGGCATCAAGTGTGTAACATGATTGGGTATAAAAGGGATGTCATAGAGAGGCTGAGTCTCTCAGAAGTAAAGATGGCCAGAGGCTCTCCAACCTGCGAAGGCTTGCGTAAAAAAATTGTGGAATACTTAAAAAAACAATGTTCCTTAACATCAAATTGCAAAGGCTTTGAAGGTCTCAACATCGACAGTGCATCATAACATCAAAAGATTCAGAGAAACTGGAATAATCTCTGTGTGTAAGGGACAAGGCCGAAGACGTTTACTGGATGCCCGTGATCTTGGGGCCCTCAGACACCACTGCATCACTCACCAGCATGCATACTTCAAGAAACCACTGTCTGTAAACACAGTCCGCCGTGCCATCCACAGATGCCACTTAAAACTATCATGCAAAAAGGAAGCCATTGTTGAGCATGATCCAGAAGCGCCACTGTGTTCTGTGGGCCAAGGCTCATTTAAAGTGGACTGTAGCAAAGTGTCCTCTGGTCAGACGAGTCCAAATTTGACATTCTTGTTGGAAATCATGGGCATCGTGTCCTCCAGGCTAAAGAGGAGAAAGACCACCCCTCCTGTTATCAGCGTTCAGTTCAAAAGCTAGCATCTCTGATGGTATGGGGATGCATTAGTGCATATGGTGTGGGACACTTGCATGTTTTAAAAAGCACCATGAATGCTGAAAGGTATATTAAGGTTTTAGAGCAACATATGCTCCCCTCCAGACAATATCTATTCCAGGGAAGGCCTTGTGTATTTCAGCAGGACAATGCAAAACCACATACTGCAGCTATTACTACAGCATGGCTTCATAGTAGAAGAGTCCGTGTGGTGAACTGGCCTGCCTGCAGTCCTGATCTTTCACCGATTGAGAACATTTGGCGCATAATTAAACAAAAAGTCCGTCAAAGGAAACCCAAAACTCTCCAGCAGCTGGAAGCCTGTATTAAACAAGAATGGGATCAAATTCCAATGGCTAAACTCAAGAAACTTGTCTCCTCAATGCCCAGACGCCTCTGTGTTAAAAAGAAGAGGGGATGCTACGCCATGGTAAACAGGCCCCTGTCCCAACTCTTTTGAGACCTGTAGCAGTCATCAAATTTGAAATGAGCTCATTTTGTGGATAAAATCGAAACCTTTTTCAGTTTCAACTTTTGATATGTTATCTCTGTTCTATCGTGAACACAATACTGGTTGGTGTGATTTGAAAGTCACTGCGTTTAGATTTTATTCACAGTTTACACTTTGTCCCAACTATTTTGGAATTGGGGTTGTATTTTTGCTAATTAATCTTGATTTTAGGTGTAACTGTTACAACCCCATTACCAAATAGGTTCGGATGCTGAGTAAAATGTAAATTAAAACAGCAATTATTTACAAATCATTAGAACTTTATTTCATTGAAAATAAGACAGACAACATATCAGATGTTGGAAATGTAAAATTTTGCTTTTGGAAAAATATTTGCTCATTTTGAATTTGATTCCAGCAATACGTTTCAAAAAAGTTGGGACAGAGCAAAAAAAAAAAAAAACAGGAAAAGCTGTATGATGCGAGCAAAAATACACCTGATGGAACACCTCTTAGTTAATTAGGTTAACTGGCAGGAGGTAAGAAAAATGATTTGGTATAGAAAGAGCATACCAAAGAGGCGGAGTGTTTCAGAAGTAAAGATGGCAAGGGCATCACTCTGTAAAACACTGTAGTTGTACAATCTAAAAATTATGTTTCTCGTTGTAAATCCATAATCCATAATATCATTAAAAGAATCAGGAGAAACCTCTGTACGCATGGGACAAGGCCAAAAACCTATATTGAATACCCATGATCTTCAGGCCCCGCGGGGGCACTGCGTTAAAAACAGACGGGTCTCAATGGTGGAGATCGCTGTATGAATTCAGGAACACATCTGAAAACCACTGTCAGTGAGCACAGTTCATTGCTGAATCCACAAATGCAAGCTAAAACTCTTCAATGTCGAGAAAAAAACCATACATAAACAAGATTAATAAACGCTGCTGCTTTCTCTGGGCCTGAGCTCATTTAAGATGGACTGAGGCGAAGTTGAAAACTGTCCTGTGGTCTGCGAAATGTGAAATTATTTTTGGAAACCATGGACGCCATGTTGGATCAGCCTGATTCTCATCAGCGCAAAGTTCAAAAACCAACATCAATGATAGTATGGGGCCGCATTAGTGCACGTGGCATGGGTACCTTGCACATCTGTGAAGACACCATTAATATATTCAGGTTTTGGAGTAAAATATATTACCATCCAGATGTATTTTTCAGGAAAGGCTTCACTTACTTCGGCAAGACAATACCCAACTCTATACTCTGCACATATTACAACAAAATGGCTCCACAGTACGACTCTAGGTGCAAAACTCCCATCTGCAGCTGAAACCCTATATCAAGCAAGAATGGGAAAACATTTTGTTTTCAAAACTACAGCAGTTGGTCATCTCAGTTCCCAATTACAGAGTGTTCTTGAAATAAGAGGTGATGCAAAACAGACCCTTTACCAACTCATTTGAAACGCGTTGCTGGCATCAAATTCGAAAATGGCAGATTTTACAAGAAATGATAACATTTCTGTTTCAACATCTGATAGCATTATTTGCAATTAAATGTGGAGTTCAAATGATTTGCACTTTGCACTCTTTTTGAATACAACTCACACATCATCCCAACTTCTTTGAAAATGAGGTTGTAGAAGTCTGGTCAAATATCATGAACCGAGAGTTCAGCAGGACTTGGGCAGAACTTTTTTTTCCGTCTATGGGGACCACACTAACACAGCATCAGAGGGTAAGGTGATCGGGGGTGGTCATGCTCACCAGGCCCAATCCCTGCAGGAAAATGAAGTGATAGAGGAAGAGGATCCCGGTGGAGAGCAGTGCCCACCACATGTCCCCCAGCGGCTCCGGCCGGTACATGCCTACAGGGAGAGAACAGAGCTCAGGTACAAGGTACACGCAACTTCAAACCCTACTGCCTCCTACATACTTGACTACAGGTCTACTGCCTCTTGCACACTCAGCTCGAGGATTACTGTCTCCTACACACTCAACTACTGGCCTATGGTCGCCTACACACTCAATTACTAGCGTACTGCCTCCTATACTCTCAACTACAGTCCTACTGCCGCGTACACTCAGCTACAGGCGTACTGCTGCCAATACTCTCAGCTACAAGCCTGCTGCCTCCTAAAAGCTCAACTGCAGGCCTACTGCACCTTACACACAATTACAGGCCTGTTGCCTCCAATACACTCAACTACAGGTCCACTGCCACTTACATACAACTACAGACCCATTTCCGCCCATACACTCGACTACAGGCCTACTGCTCTCTATACACTCAGTACTGCCTCCTACGTCCTCAACTACGCACCTACTACCTCCTCCACACTCAACTACACACTTGCTGTGCCCCCCACACACCCAGACCACATGATCACTGCTGCATCTACGCACTCAATATAAAAAGATGCTATATGCTTACAGTGCCTACTGCACACTCAATGCAAGTACAGGCAGACCACTCACTGTGCCTTCCATGCACTCAATATAGATACATGCTGCACAGTTGTTGCACCTTTAATGCACTGTATGGGTACATGCAAACTTCACCTCCAACACACTCAAGTAGGGTACATGCTACATCAGGTGTGGCCATTCCAGGTCCTGGGAAGCTGCAGTGTTTGCTTGTTTAGTTATTAGTCCACACTTAATTGAGCAGTAAAATCGCTAGATTACAACGCCAATTCACCTCAGCTAGATTCTTTTCTCTAAATGTTTTCAGTTTTAAAGTAGTACCGGAACAACACTACAACTACTTACAAAAGAGGAACTGTAAGCTGCGAGTTGCAATAATGAACACTAGAGGGTGGTGTTTCACCAGTCTCCATAGTGAGGTCATACAACACCCTGCCTGGACCACTCGAGCATATTAATGCTTATGATGGTTTAATCCTATCTGTCCTCCGCAGATACATTTCTCGCATTATTCCTTTAATATTGCACATGGATTCAATTTGTCTTTTATTGTTATTCTGTTATGGTTATTCGAAATGAAAAAAATAGCAGCCCCAACAGGAGACTACATTCCCACCACTTTCCAACCAACAACACACTATACAGAGCAGTACACAACCTCACAGAAACGTTAGGTGTTTCAAGTACACAAAAATTAACATTTTAGGAAGATATTACTTCAATGGAATATTGCATGAAAAAGGTCTGCTTGCAACTGTGTAATTTTGAATGTGGCTTAGCACATTAACTTATGCAAGGGTTGAACTTTTGTTTAAGTCCTTGGGACCACATAATCAATCTTTAAAATTGTCATATATCAAAGTCGTCTTAAATCTGAAGCATCTACCAAAAATTTACATCAATGTGTTAAATAGGGAACGACAGTAGAACAGCTGAATAGCCTCTGCTTTCTCAAGGACTGTATGATCGTAGCTGTAATAAATTCAGGGGGAGGGGGTGATTTATATTGACTGTGATTTGTTGTGACCCTGACCAATTAACTTAAGAAGGTAACTTGGGTGCAATGTGAGGTCACTATGTGATGAAAAGGTTCACACCGAAATTAAATCCAGCCACTAGTAGCCATTTCTGCTATTAATTGTTTATGATCTTATGTGTTACATTTTTAATTCGTGCTTATGGAAAACCGCTACGTTGCAGACCATTCCAACGGACCACAACAGATACCTTGTTTTTCTTCATTATATGTAACTGCAATACCAAATAAACCAGTGGAAGTTCACTTTTGAGTCGAACATTATTAAGTATAAATTATTAAAAACTAAATTACTAATCAAGAAGTAAATAGGATAAAGCAAATTCTCATACATTGCCTTAAATTGCAACTTGCAAATTGTAATGCTGAGTGAAAGCAAACGGCATTCAGTACACTTACCCAACTGAGTCACTTAAACAATTAGATTATGCTAAAATCCCTTACATGCCTGGTGAATGATCCATGACATAAGGTTTTATATGGCGTAATCCCATTCTGCTAATAAACGAAATAAGCAAACAGGCAAGTTTTATTGGGTTAGTTTTCCTTTGGTTTAGGCTAGTCAGATTGGCTGCGCTCTTTTTATGTTAAACCTGCAAGCTGCAGTATTGCACTGCTCGTGATGTCGAGGAGATGCACCTTTTAATTCAGTTTCAAATAAAGTAGCCTAAATAATTATTGGTTTGCATTACCAATAGCTGTCATATAACAACTCAATCTTAATGTTCACCTATAAAGCAGATAAAACAAGTGTATGCACAAAGAGAATACTAAGTTGACTGATTTACCGTTTTCAAGTGGTACCTGGTCGTTCTTGAGCTGGGTAAGTGAACATTGCTTGTATATTCATTCCAGTTTTTTGATCATCTGCGACTTAAACAAAATGCTGCCAAGCTCCAGATTTTTGTCTTTAACATTATGTTCCAAGGCCATATCAAAGCAACTAAAGTACAGCTATATCACTAATCTTAACTGTAGCCTGGGAAGATCTGAAGCTACAATTACAACACACATTTGCATGCCTTTATTAGAAGAATATAATGTAGGAATGAAAGGTGTTACCAATGCGAGCTTTACTTATTAAATATAACCATAACATGTTGCTTGTGTTAGTTTAGATGAATTATGCACAACACTAATATCACCTAAACTTTTTATGAAAGGTGCGCATTTGCACACCTAAAATAGCATTTGAGCTCACCTTAGGCTGAAAAATTAAGTTTACAGTCGCAAATGTTTGCGCACCTGAAGATTTTTTAAGAAAAGGCCTGACTTGAAATTTTTTGGCAACTTAAAGAACAACATTGAACTCCATAGTGGTGCCAAAATCTCACCTTTGGTTTAATTTAGACCACATTTACAGCTCATTTATAATTGGGGGGTCTATGTTGTTTCACTTGCATGCTTGTGAGGGAACTTCGTTCATGACCAGCCACACATATCCTGTTCAGTGCATCAATGAATTGGCTGGTTCGTGTGTCACACAAGTGCAGCCTTGAATGTGACCCACCTCCTTTCCGGAAGAGGTAGATCGGGACAAGGTAGAGCATGGAATGCTGGATGTAGTATACTTCCTTTTCAAATGGAAGCTGGGAACAGAGCACAGAGAATCTCAACACGGCAGGTAAACAAGATACCAATCAAGCTATGAGCTCAGGCCTAACACTCAGCTACTATGTGACAGGTTCCACTACAGATAACCGTTCCTTGTTAAAGCATCGTTTGCAGAGTGTTTACTGTAACTCATAACAACTGAAGCCAAAGACAGAGACAGCAACTCAGATTTTTCTAGGTGGCAGCTCTCAAAGAATTAACCCTGCATGTTTGACGTATCTGGAAAGAGCTGCTTCTGAAGAGTTTTTCTTCTTTAAATTTGCAGTGGACACTGCATCAAAAAATTATTGAGTCTTTGAGAACCACATGGATAACTTGTGTAATCTGGAGAACTCATGAAAACATACTGTGGGATCTCAGGTGGTGTTCAGATCATATTCTGGTGCTCCCAGTTCAGAAGTGGCTGCAGAACTGGTGCCTCATGGAAATCATTTAGACTGTGTGTCGTTTTCCTAGTTATTTTCATGTGTATCAGGTGGTTGCCTTGGGCGTCTAACAGTGTATTATAAAATAGGAAATAGGTTAAATATATTCTGTTTTGTGTGGAGTGAACAGCGTGAGGTCACAGCAGTGGTCACCTGCACCTGAAAGTCTCCTAGCAACAGGTCTGTCACCCCTCCCAAGCAGGAGGATAAGAAAACAATAACAGACCCCCAATCCTCTGTGCCACTGAGCCTCACACTGGACAGTGGCATGGCGATTCATGTAGAGACAGTCAAAGGAATGTTAACTGGAAAGAGCAAGGCCCTGAACCTCATACTGCGGTGGCTGGCAGGCTTCTGCTTAGCAAATGGGCCAGGTCACGCAGTAACGGAGTTAAAAAATTTTTGTATCATAGCTCCAAAACTAAGTAAGATAGAGTTACTATTTAAACGGCAAAAAACTGGTTGGTAACAGATTTACAAATTTGTAACTCCGTTACCGATCAGTTTTTTTGCTGTTTTCACCCAAAATAAATCAAATGAACAAAATGAGCAGGAAGAAAAAACGATTCCAGGGAGTAAGACCCAATATAAAATAAGGCAACTACCCAAGGAAAAAATACAGGCACTCCGTCAAGGATGAAAAATACGTGATATTTTAATTCATGAGCGAGGCAACAAGACAGACCAACGCGTTTCGACACTAGGTCTTCATCAAGGTCTAACACACACTTGATCCGACAGGTAGAAATAGGCTGGCCGTGGGAGACTACCAGGCCTAGCACATGATCTTCTCAGTGCACAGGAGCTGCCACATAAGCTCCAACCAAATTTAAAAAGTGCCAATAACAGTGAGCCAATATACATACATTAGAAACAAAAAGACTTCAACATCAAAAAAGTTAACATTCACTAGATAAATACATTTATATAGTCCCAGCCAAAAAAGTATATGTAGAGAAGATACATTTTATTCTTTCAAAGGTTATAAATATAGTCAAGCTTCTAAATGGAAGCAAAAGTTAAATATTTTAAATATTTTAGACTCAAGACACAACAGGGGAACAATAATTATACAATTATGTAAGACAATAATTTTTACAGATGCAGAAAATTTTTTTTATCATTGTCAAGGATAAAAGTTGGTATAAGAGTTTAAAAGAATGTCACAGAAACGGGAGAAAATCAATTTCATCATTTAATTCTCTCTCTATTTCTGAGCCTGTGTCTCAGTATATCGATCATTTTATCAAACCGTTTGTTACTGTTTTGCCATCTTATATTCAAGATACTACACACGTCCTCACTAAGATTGCTGCAATTAAGAATATTGGCTATGCCTTTATGGTAACTATGGATGTCACATCTTTGTATAGCAATATCAAGCATGCAGAAGGCCTTGAAGCTGTGAATCATTTTTTAAATTGTCGAACCGATGTTTCTCCTCCAAATGAATTTCTTTTGTCGTTAATTGAGTGGACTCTTAACAACAATGTATTCCTATTCCAGGATAAATTGTTTCGACAAAAACGTGGCACAGCAATGGGTGCAAGTTTTGCTCCCAATTACACGTCTTTTCCTTGGCTATTGGGAAGAGAAATTTATCTTCGGTCCGTCCAATCCGTATCTAAATAACATTGTCTGGTATGGAAGGTATATTGATGACTTGATATTCTTTTTCAAGGGAGAGTTATCAGAACTTAAAGAATTTCACCGTTGCCTTAATTCGACCAGTGATAGTGTTGAACTTTCCTTAGAGTTTAGTCAGACCGAAATTAACTTCTTGGATCTTAAAATCCTTAAACGCGTCTTCGGTGAGCTGCATACAACAATTTTTCGCAAGTCCACAGATCGTAATACCATTTTACATGCTGAAAGCTTTCATCCCCCCCATTTAATTGACAACATTCCCTTTGGACAATTTCAGCGTCTTAGATGTATCTGTGATCAAGAGGAAGACTTTGAATTAAAAGCTTCCGAAATGAAGCGACGATTCGTAGCGCGGGGATACAATCATAAAAGTGCGCATGTGTCATATTCTAAAGTCAAATCCATGGATAGAAAAAGTCTATTGAAGAAAAAACTATGACCTTCCTCCAAATCTAATGTCTTTTTTGTTTCAACATACAGCAAACAGTTTTCTCAGATCCGTGATACTATTAAACGGAACTGGAATATACTGCGCAGTGATCCTTCATTGCATGAACTTTTCACTGAACTACCTCTTTTTGTTTCTAGAAGGGCTCCCACCTTACGGGATAAGTTGGTCCACAGCCATCTATCACCGAAGACGTCTTGGCTGCATAAGCCTAGGGGTAATTTTCCTTGCGGTAACTGCTGTCATTGTGACAATATGCTAAAAACGGACAGATTCGTAGATGTGTCAACCAATAGAATCTTTCACATTAAACATTTTGCGAACTGCAATACCACTTTTTTGGTCTATCGCCTCGAATGCCCATGCGGGTTTTTCTATGTAGGTAGAACCAAAAGGAGATTTAAAGACAGACTTGGAGAACACAAAACTGCCATTCGAACCAACAATCCAAATTATCCTATGGCCGTTCATTACAACCAAGCAGGTCACAGTAACCCTTCCCCTTTAAAAGCAGTCGCCCTAGAGGTTATACCTTACCAGATAAGAGGCGGTAACCGTTTAAGAAAACTTCTTCAACGAGAAACTTTCTAGATAGTCACATTAAAGGCCACCCAATCCCCAGGGTTAAATGATGAAATTGATTTTCTCCCGTTTCTGTGACATTCTTTTAAACTCTTATACCAACTTTTATCCTTGACAATGATAAAAAAAATTTTCTGCATCTGTAAAAATTATTGTCTTACATAATTGTATAATTATTGTTCCCCTGTTGTGTCTTGAGTCTAAAATATTTAAAATATTTAACTTTTGCTTCCATTTAGAAGCTTGACTATATTTATAACCTTTGAAAGAATAAAATGTATCTTCTCTACATATACTTTTTTGGCTGGGACTATATAAATGTATTTATCTAGTGAATGTTAACTTTTTTGATGTTGAAGTCTTTTTGTTTCTAATGCATGTATATTGGCTCACTGTTATTGGCACTTTTTAAATTTGTTTGGAGCTTACGTGGCAGCTCCTGTGCACTGAGAAGATCATGTGCTCGGCCTGGTAGCCTCCCACGGCCAGCCTATTTCTACCTGTCGGATCAAGTGTGTGTTAGACCTTGATGAAGACCTAGTGTCGAAACGCGTTGGTCTGTCTTGTTGCCTCGCTCATGAATTAAAATATCACCTATTTTTCATCCTTGACGGAGTGCCTGTATTTTTTCCTTGGGTAGTTGCCTTATTTTATATTGGGCCTTACTCCCTGGAATCGTTTTTTCTTCCCGTAACTTTGCCCGCTTTACAGAGCACCTGTTGGATAGCCATTGGATCCAGGTAGCGCTTCCTCCATCCATTCTTTTATAGGAACAAAATGAGCTATTTGGTCATTTGAAGTACTCGGGAAGACCTGCACAAAGCCATTTAAATTGTAACTCTATCTTACTTAGTTTTGGAGCTATGATACAAAATAAATCAATTTTGTAACTCCGTTACCGCGTGACCTGGCCCAAATGCAAGTGGAAAAAGAAGAAAAAGTATAGCACCACCAAGTTTCATAAGAGTCACCAAAACAACTGTAATGCTGACGCTAAGCTGGAAGACTGCTCCCCCTAATGACCGCCTGTGTTTACGTGTGAATACTTAGCGCGCATGTACACATCCATAGCACACACTGATGTAGCACGGGATGAGGACTAACGGCTTGAGTCGGCCAGTTAAGGACTGTACAGCTGATGTAGCTGTAGTCGCCCCGAACATCATTACATACAGGCCGGTCACACGCACACATGATCTCCGTGGGACACCGATGGTGAAAGACTCATTTCTTGTCTCACTGTATGGTTTCAGGTAGCAGGGGAGCTCCTGATCCCAAATCTTACTGAGGGGCGGCTTGTAAAGTTGTAAAGAAACCACTCTCTACCACAGAAATACAACACTGAGAAAACACTAGTGGCTTTATCACCAACATTCAAATGAGGGTAACTCTATACGAGTCATTGTCGTTCTTGCTATGCAACAATATTCAGAGAGCCGAGACCTGTTTAATGAGTCCTTAGGAAATATAGATGTTTAATGAGTCTTTGGGAAATACAGGTATGCTTAATGAGTCTGTGCATAAAGAGTTTAAGAAATACAGATGTGTTTAAGTCTTTAGGAAATACAGGTGTGTTTAATGTGTCTTCAGGTAATACAGGTGTGTTTAAGTCCAAGAAATTCAGGTGTACTTAATGAGTAAGAAATACAGGTGTGTTTAATGAATCTTCATGAAATACAGGCGTGTTTCATGCATCTTTAGGTAATACAAGTGTGTTTAATGAGCCTAAGAAATAAAGGCATGCTTAATGAGTCTAAGAAATTCAGGTGTGTTTTTATACAGGTATCTTTGAAGTGTATATGATATGAAATATTTTTTCCGTGTTGGTAGTTATGTGAAATATGCAATAAATGAAAACATTTTTAGAAATGATGAAAAAATATTTTTTCGGTACTTTCTGCCGCCCAATATGCACCGATTTCCCCTCTAAAATACATGCATCGATATGCTCGGCGTGTAAAACAGTCATACAACTGCGGCTGTTCGGCAATCCAGCCACACAATTTCGAGCTCCTTTCTTCACTGCCTCCCTCTCGTTTTCCGCCAAGTTTTGTTGTGAGTCGAATTGACTGCCCTCACAAATAAATCGTGACTTTTTGGCTGCGTGTCCTCAAGTACTTTTTAAGTCGATACGGGGGTATTTATTAGCACGAGAAGCTGGTTCAATTAAATTTTGGAAGAGTTTTAATGTGAAAATGCTTTTTTTCATGTAGCAGAGAACGAAATACTGCAAAAAAGTTTGCGTCATACACTTTCAGGAATCTAAGGAATACAGGTATTTTTAATGAGTCAAAGCAATACAAGCATGTGTAATGCAGCTTTAGGTAATACAGGTATGTTTATTGAGTCTTTGATAAATACAGGTGTATTTAATGCTTCTTTAGATAACACAAGTGTGTTCATTTGAGTAAGAAATACAGGTGTGTTTAATCAAACTTTAGGTAATACAAGTGTGTTTAATGAGTCTAAAAAAATAAAGGTGTCTTCTATGAATCTTTAAGAAATACTGGTGTTTAATGCATCTTTCGGTAATACAAGCGTGTTTAATGAGTCTGAGAATTGCCGGTGTGTTTAATGAATCTTTTGGTAATACAAGCGTGTTTAATGTCTCTTCAGCTAATACAAGTGAGTATAAATCTAAGAAATACAAGTGTTTTGCTGAGTAATGCTCCTGTCACTCACATCGCGAACATGAACAATGTTAACAGCTGTGGCAAACTAATTCCACTGCAAAGTCTGGCGTCTTGTCAGTCTTTTGAATTAATAGATAAACGTTTGGCACTTGCCTTTGCACTAAAGGAGAGTGAGAATTGAAGTTAGAGGGAAAATTGAACAACTTCGTGAAATTGTTGTTTTATGGCCAAAATAGTGCTAGTGGTTCTCTGCCATCTTCTTTTACAATGGAACTTAATGTAAAATAAAACTCCACCCCTGCTTTCAAGTGATTGAACATTAAAATAATTGAAGATATTAACAGAAGGGTGCCCAATGCCAATAAAGCGTGTTTGGTGTGAATGGCCCCTAATGAGTTTAAGAAATACAGGTGTGTTTAATGAGTCTAGTAAAGCCAGCTGTGTTTAATGAGTCTGTCAGAAATACAGGTACATTTAAGGAGTCTTTAGAAAATACATGCGTGTGTGATGAGTCTATAAGAAATACAGGTGTGTTATACGGGTCCTTAACCCTTTGAGCGCTGAATACATTTTCAAGGAATTAAAAATGTACTCATCTTGAGCTGTTGAAAACCTATCATGTGGCAACTTGTTTAACCCATTAAGACCGAATGCAACATAGGCGTGTATATACCTTTAAGACCGCATGCAACGTTTACATGCTTTCACCTTTAAGACCGGATGCGACGTGCACGCGTTTTAGATGACATCATCGGTTTGAAGACGTGTACAATTTTTTTTTTTTTTCCAATTTTTTTGTTGCTTACTAATTTTTGAAAAAATTCTAATGAACTTTAGGACACAGGCAATGATTCCTAATTCCTTGAAGCCAAAGGTTTAAGCTCTCAAATGTTTTTTTATTTCATGTTTCTATCTGCTACAGAGGCTGAGAAATAAAGTTTTTAGTGAACGTTGAAAATTCTGGCAAGTTTTTCAGAAAACCCTCAGGTTTTAGGAGGTTGTTTTCAAAAACGCCTTCGGTTTTAGAGTGTTTTTTTAGGCGGCCGCCTAGGTCTTAATGAGTTAAAAGTTGCCACATGATAGGTTTTCAACAGCATCTGATTTTGATATCTTACATCACTGGGCAACTATAGTTGCCCATGGCGCTGAAAGGGTTAATAAAGAACAGATATGTTAAATAAAACAATGAGGTCCTCACCAGCCTGGTGTTTACAACAGGGAAGAGTAGGGCCAGCAGAGCTCCATTCAGCATGTGCACCTGCAGCCTGCCAGGTGAATCAAGAGAAAAAGTTGAGAAACAGAAAAATAGGACCAAGGGTCCTGTAGCTTACCGGCAAGTAATCTTATAGTGATGATACAAGTTATGACAATTTCATGCGAAGTTTGACATTCGAATCATTAAAAGTCAATGCCAAGGTCACCAAATGAAAGTTCACAACATTTATAAGACCAAAATATAATCCTAAGCTCTGAATCAGTTTTGGTGATACTAGTCATTGAAAATTCAATATGTCAATTGTGAACTTTAAAGGTCACAGAAGGTAAAGTATAGGTCAGTAAATGGACTTCATATACGACTTTCTAAATGTCTCTACACAAACCTTGGCTCAATCTGTGACCATTTTGGTGACAGAAGTCATTGTAATTTCACTTTCGAGTTTGAACCTCTAAGGTCACTGACAGTCAAGTTGAATGTCACCAAATGAAAGTTCATATGTGACTTCCTAGATGTCAGTAACACAAACCTAGGCTCCATCTGTGACCATTTTAGTGATACAAGTCACTGAATCTTCCCTAGGTCACATTTGACCTTCGAAGGTCAATATGAAGGTCACCAAATGAAAGCTCATATATGACTTCCTATACATCTCTAATACAAACCTAGGCTCCATCTGTGACCATTTTGGAAATACAAGTCATTGTAATTGAAGACCTGGGTGCAAGAAGTACTTTAGTCACAAAATCACACTTTTGAGATATTAAGGGTCAAAGTTTTGAAAACATGCTGCAGATACTTTTTTTAAAAGTAACATTCAGTGGCGCCTGCTGCTAGTCCCAGGGGTTATACAAAGTAGACAGACACGTTTTTGTGGAAAAATAATGCTTTATTATGAAAAAAACAAGAAAATCAGTTTCAGACTTTGGTACTTCTTACCATAAAATGCCTGGACTTAGGTACTTATTGCCATAAAATGCATGGACTTCGGTACTTTTACCACACAAATGCCGTTTCAATCATTTTCTGATTGCCAAACAGTCATTGTGGCTACGCTTGTCACATGACACATACTAGCAGCTGACTGGACAGTCATGGACTTAGGCACTTGTTCCTGATGACGTCAAGGACTTGAGTACTTCTGCAAAGACTTGAGTATTTCTTGCACAAAAATTCAGTAGATTCAGGGAAGGCCGTATATCAGTATTGAGGACATGAGTACTTATATTTGGAATTTTTTGGCTTTAAATGATGCACATGACACTCTACTTTATGGTAGTAGTGTCAGCTCATTTTTTGGAAAATGTGACTTAAGTACTTCTTGCACCCAGGTCTTCAATTGTATTATGTCACGTTTGACCTTCAAAGGTCACCAAGTCAAGTTGAATGTCACCAAATGAAAGTTCATGTGTGACTTCCTTTAAGTCTGTGATACAAGCTTAGGCTCTATCGGTGACCTTTTTAGTGATAGAAGTCATAGAATTTTCACTTGGTCAAGTCTGACCTTCAAAGGTCAATATGAAGGTCACCAAATGAAAGTTCATATTTGACTTCCTATATGTCTCCAATACAAACCTATACTCTATCTGTAACGATTTTGATGATATAAGTCACTGAAATTTCACTGTAAAGTTTGGCCGGTGAAGGTCACTGAAGGTCAAGTTCAAGGTCACCAAATGAAACTTCACACATGACTTCCTATACACCCACAATACAAAGCTCTCTCTATAATAGTTTTGGTGATGGAAGTCATTATAATTTTGCTATGTGAAGTTTGACCTTCACAGGTCACCCAAGGTCAAGTTCAAGGCCACCAAAAGAAATTTCATATATGCCCCTAAGTGTTTAATACACATCTGTTCCCAATCTTCAATATTTTCAAGCCTAGAAGCCTTTGAAAATTGTAACATTTTGCTTTGACCTCAAGTTTGACCTTTCAAGCTCATCTGAGGTTAACTTTAACATAGCCAATGTATAGGTCGTGTATGACTTCCTATATGTCGATAATACAAACTTAACCTGTATCTGCAACCATTTGGCCACCAAAGGCCATCTTGCTTATTCATAAAGTACAGCGCCCCCACTAGACCCACTTCCGTCTATTCAATCAAAATGGCGCTTCCACTGCACATTGACAGTACCAAGGGAAGTTGATTGCCTGATTTAGAAAAAAATTTATCATGCGGTTTTTGAGAAATAATTTTTTTGAAATTTCAAGTCCTATCTTTTAACATTGATAGTATTTTCCTTGACCTCAAGTTTGACCTTTCAAAGTCATCCGAGTTCAACTTTAACATAGCCAATGTATAGGTCATATATGACTTCCTATATGTCGATAATACAAACTTAATCTCTATCTGCAACCATTTGGCCTCCACAGGCCATCTTGCATATTCAAAAAGTACAGCGCCCCCACTAGACCCACTTCCGTCGATTCAATCAAAATGGCGCTCACACTGTACATTGATGGTACCAAGGAAAGTTGATTGCCTGATTTAGAAAAAAAATTATCACGCAGTTTTTGAGAAATAATTTTTTAAAATTTCTCAGTCCTATCTTTAACATTGGGGCTAAAATTTCAAGGGCCCATAAAACGGAAAAAAATGATTAAATCAAAAATCCGAAAAAAAGGTCTGGAGATATGACCTAGTAGTATGTTATGGCAAATTTACACAAAAATTCATCAGGCCGAAAAAAAGATAAAAAATGTTCCGGACGACGGACGCCACACCACGACAATAGCTTATCGGCCCAGAGGGCCGGTAAGCTAAAAACCTGAAATTTACTAAATTGAGACTATTACTTTGATCATAACTGAGATTAAAACCACAATATAGTCAAAAAATGAATTTTAAAGTATAGAGACGTAATCAGAAACATTCCAGAACAAAGAGACATGAAAACAGAAGATGGTACACATCCCCTTCCCCCAAAAAATAAAAATAAATAAACCACATCAACCAATAGGAAAGTCAGAAGCAACAGAGAGGACATCCCACCCCAGCTGTCATGTTCATACTAATTCCCTTGCCTGAGAGATGGGTTTGAGTGAGAATGAGCCCAACTGAGGTTAGCTGTGGTAATGTCCCTGCCTGTGGTAGATGGGTTTGGCAATGTTAATGCGGCTTCTGATGTGAGCTGTAGTAATGCCCCTGCCAGTGGGAGACAGGTAAGGTTATGGTAACGCCCCTTCTGATGTTAGCTGTGGTAACGCTCCTTCTGATGTTAGCTGTGGTAATGCCCCCTCTGATGTTAGCTGTAGTAATGCCCCCTCTGATGTTAGCTGTGGTAATGCCCCCTCTGATGTTAGCTGTAGTAATGCCCCCTATGATGTTAGCTGTGGTAATGCCCCCTCTGATGTTAGCTGTGGTAATGCCCCCTCTGATGTTAGCTGTGGTAATGCCCTCTCTGATGTTAGCTGTGGTAATGCCCCCTCTGATGTTAGCTGTAGTAATGCCCCCTATGATGTTAGCTGTGGTAATGCCCCCTCTGATGTTAGCTGTGGTAATGCCCCCTCTGATGTTAGCTGTGGTAATGCCCTCTCTGATGTTAGCTGCGGTAATGCCCCCTATGATGTTAGCTGTGGTAATGCCCCTCTGATGTTAGCTGTGGTAATGCCCCCTCTGATGTTAGCTGTGGTAATGCCCTCTCTGATGTTAGCTGTGGTAATGCCCCCTCTGATGTTAGCTGTGGTAATGCCCTCTCTGATGTTAGCTGTGGTAATGCCCCTATGATGTTAGCTGTGGTAATGCCCCCTCTGATGTTAGCTGTGGTAATGCCCCCTCTGATGTTAGCTGTGGTAATGCCCCCTCTGATGTTAGCTGTGGTAATGCCCCCTCTGATGTTAGCTGTGGTAATGCCCTCTCTGATGTTAGCTGTGGTAATTCCCGCTCTGATGTTAACTGTGGTAATGCCCCTTCTGATGTTAACTGTGGTAATGCCCCTTCTGATGTTAGCTGTGGTAATGCCCCCGCCAGTGGGGGTGGGTCAGGGTGACAATGAGCCCTGCTGACGTTAACTGTGTTAGTGCCCCAGCCTGAGGAATGGGTTCGGATAAGAATGAGATGACAAGAAGGTAAAAGTAAGCACAGCTCAAATTTAAAGGTGATTCTGAATATCGACACAGTTAAATAGTCTAGTTCAGTTATTGAGGGCAAATAGGCGTTTCAGCAAAAAGTTTTTGCTGTGTTTTTACGGTCTTATTACCTCATTCTTACCCAAACCCATCTCTCAGGCAAAGGCATTATTTTAGTCAAAATCATCCAGCTTTACCTACAGCGTATTGCTGGAACACTTCCGTTGTTTGCCTGCATTAAAGAGGAGACCATTTAACTGTGAGTGTTGGTATTCAGTTGTTTTGGGTTAGAATGAGCCCTGCTGCTGTGGTAATGCCCCTGCCTACAGTATGAGATGGGTTTGGGTACGAATGGGTCAGGGTCTGTGGCTAATTAAATGCCCAGCTAATTAGCTTAGCGCGAAAAAGGGAGTTCTTCAGTCATCAGTTTACTGTCTCTTTCCTGCAGATTTTCAGGGGACATCAGAGGCCAGCAAGGACTGTATGATTACAGGATCAAACTGGCTCTGCTTCCCTCACATACACATCCCTAATCCACTGAATAATGGCAGTGCTCTTTCCTCTGTCTCTCTCTTCACCTCAAACAAACAAAAAAAAAAGTAAAAACTCGCACATTCATGTTCAGGCAGATTTTTAGCTTCTGGTTTTGAAATCTGCATGAACAGTCGGCAGAAGCAGCCGCCAGCTGGGACTGCAGCAGCAGCAGAGATAACAAGTCAGCGCTGGCTCCAGTCAGTTTGTGCCGACAGCTTTCCATTAGTATAAAGACACGAAAATCTCTTTGCTGGTGGATGGCTAATGGATTTCTTTCCACTCTACAGTGGTGGTGGTGCTCACTTCAAATAAGGACGCATGTTCAACATTGCAAAAGTTTGCAGAGTACAATTTGTGTAACAAACAGAAATTGTCGAACAATTTTACAAGAAGTTTGTATTTTTTTCATGTAATTTGTCACCAGCAGCTTTGTAATCGAAATGGAGGTGACTGCAGTGGCCCATTTTTCCCTCTGTTTCTGCAGTATCAGAGGTATCCATTGATGGTGGTCCACCAGACACAACAGATATTGAATGATTACTCCGTACTCTCAGGAAGAATTATTACAGCAAAATACAGTAAATGGCTGCCTCCCCCGGTAATGCAAGCAGACGTTCCTGCTGATCTGCTGATTGTTAGCATATGCTGGCTAAAGATTAGCTTAACGAGCGTGCAGCTGCCCTCACCAGAGCAGTGGCGTACTGCGACACAGCTGGGGCGTTTTTGGGCCATGGGGGCGAAAGAGCTCCGTGAAAACAAGCCTCTTGAGCGCTGGGACTTCCACTGAGTCCTCCATACAAAGCCCACTCCAGCCATCATATTTATTATGGAAATTCTCCAAAGAACAGTCAGAGAATTACAGTTTACATCCCACACTGCATATAAATCCACTCCACACTACAGTTGCTGGCACCCCAATTTGGCACATATGAGCAGTATTCTCCTGATATTGTCAAATAGAAGTTTCACGGGTAAAAGAGTTAAACACAGGCAAGAAAATACTCTCACCTTGACCAAAGTTCTAAATCAAACCGTCAGAACATCAGTTGCAAAATCAGACATAAAGCAGCGTCTGATCTATGATGCACTCAAAGAGCCACAAGATTTCCTTGCTGCGGTGATAGCGATTACATCCTCTTGAAGGTTATAATGACACAGCATAAAAATATGCAAATATTAAGGGACCCTTCACTGTTATTTATTATAACTGCCCATAAGGCTCACCCACGTACACCATTAAAGGAAAGCATGCTGCATGCCCATTAAATATCCCATTTAATACAACAGTGCATTTTCCCCATGTTGAGCTCATGATCACAGGTTGGCATGGTTATGACACTACTTTTGACTGATAGCTCTGGGCATAGTACTTTGACAAAGGCAGCTGCAGCGTTATTGGACCCAGGACTGGAGCCCAGATTACTGCGGGCCGTGGGTTTTGGATCGACTCACTGATTCCAGACTCCTCTGCGGAGGCCCTACAGAGCGTGGAAGGTGGGGAGTGGGGGGGATCTCGCCCCCACGACGGATTCCTGAAGCAGTGTGCCCTTTCCTATTAAAGCAGTTCTGCCCTTTCCAGAAATTCTGGAGCAGGGGCTATCAAATCATGGCATCAGGGGCCAAGAACGGCCTCTTTTATGACCGCTCTTTACCTGGGAGTCGGGAGTGAAGGCACGACCGTCCCTTTAGTTCACATAAATTAAGTATGGACAGCCTTTAGTACAGTGAAATATTGGCAGCCTTTAGCAAAGTCAAGTAAGGGCAGCCTTTAGTGAATCATGGGCTGCCTTCACCAAAGTTTGGGCAACCTTCAACGATGCAAAGTATGGGCGGCTTTCAGTGAAGTAATGTATGGGCAGCCTTCACTTACGTAAGTGTAGTATGGGCAGCCTTTAGCACAGTATAGAATGGGCAAGCTTCAGCAAAGTGAAGCATGGCCAGCCTTTAGTAAAGTAATTGCAACCTTGAGTAAAGTATGGACAGCCTTCAGTGTAGTGAAGTATGAACAGCCTTAAAGTGCTTGTTCATCCAAAAATAAGATTTGGACCATGGAATTTTTAATATAAATACATCCTTTGCGCACTGGTCATTTCAAATTATAATCAGCCGTTACAAATTTATTCGCATTTTAATCACTGCAAATCGCGATCATCTCAGAAAGAATTTAACTTCCGCTATCTTCGGCGATGACGTCATGGAAGGCATCTAGCCAGCTGCAGAGAACACATCATCAATGTCATTAGACTCAGTGTTTCGTAATTGAGGATTATTCCCTTGGGAAAATGGCAAATATATGCCTTGTTTATGGCTGCAACAATAAGGCCAATGCAAGCAGAGGCATCATGGTCCATAAATTTCCAAAAAAAACTCCCAATTCAAAAGGCATGGGTGGATTTCGTGAGGAAAAACCAGCGGATTTTACTGAGCCCAGATTAGGATTGGTCATCTGCTCTAAACACTTCTCTGATGACTGCTTTTATCAGCCTGGTCCCGAGTCACAGGAAAAGTCTGTATATCACCGTGGGTTAGTCATTACTGAAATCGCCACTTAATAAGCTATCAGTTAATAAGCCAAGCCCAAACTGCTCTGATCCCTAATTTTTTTTCCCCATCTATTCTGTACACAGAGAAGCCAGTTAATAAGCCCAGGGCGCAGCTGAAAAAGTCCATCCTAAAATGAGCAAAGAAATTATGCAAAAAAATGAACCATAACGAAATTGAATCCATCATCCACCACGAGGCCTCGAGTGACAGCGAAACTTCAGCCATGATGGCGAAACTGGTACAAGACCAGGAGCTGCAATTGGAGAATGAAAAAGCGTAAGCCTCTAGCCTGTTCAAATCAATGGGATGAATAATTCCTAGCTAGCATGCAAACATTTTTTGCCATTAAGGTAAGTTTCTACAAAAATTGATACATGTAACTTCACACTTTAATAGCGAAAAGCCGTAGCATGCCTGCCAGCCAGCTGTGCAAACAGGGCCTCATTTGACCAGCATGGGCCGAGTTGTTTGTCGAGTGTGCACCATGGAATGAAAGTCACTCTCATCATGTATGTTGGCTACCTATTTTTGGACACCTTTCCTCATCATGGCCTCATAAACTCTCAGAAAGTAGAGTCTAGTTTTGGTGCATCATGCCTACTGGCTCATTGTCACGTTGTTCCTTTTCCTCCTGTGATGTGAAAAATATTTGTTTATTAATTTATGGAACTAATATTCTTTGACAACGTCTTGTTTTCCTTTTGTTTCAGCTTGACTTCCGCATTTGGAACAGCACCTGTTGTATCACATCCACCAATTGGCAAATTTGGGTAAATCTTTATTTTGTCTTCTGAAATCACCGCTTGAACCTCAATAAAAGGCTCATTTTTGAGAAAAAAACAGCTCATTTGGGGCATTTAATAAGCAGGATACTTTTCATGAACTGTTTGGTCACACATATACCAGATTAGTTTTTATTTGAGAAAATTTGATGAATTAGCAATTTAAGTAAATTACAGGCAGCTTTAAATACAATGAAACACAGGTTCCCTTTAGTAAAGTATGGGCAGCCTTCAGTGAAGTAAGGTAAAGGCAGTTTTTAGTTAAGTAATGTGTCTGTAGCCTGTATTAAAGCCAAGTATGGACAGCCTTCAGTGAAGTAAGGTAAAGGCAGTTTTTAGTTAAGTAATATGTGGATAGCCTGTGTTAAAGCCAAGTATGGGCAGCCTTTAGTTTAGTAATTTAGGGACAGCTTATAGCCTGTTGCTTAAGTAGGGCCCTATGAAATCCATTTTATTTTTTTCCAAATTCCGTTATTTCCGTTTTAATTTTTTGGAATTCCATTTTTTACCAATTACACCAATTTTACCATCAAAGAGAGTGTGCTATTTATGTTAATGAATAAAATGTTCACTAATTACATAGAAATAACCTTAAATTAGTTGATGCAACCCTCCATTTTCCTCAGTACTTAAAGTCAGAACAAGTACTGCATAATGACGCAATATAACATTGCACTGTGATGAAAGAATTTTTTTTTTTACCTAAAATAATACTACAAAATAAAATTGTCTCTTTAAAGGAAGTGTAAGCTACAGTCAAAAAGGCAGACAACGGCCGTAATGACATGTATTTTTCTGACTGCCCCTTTTTAATCATTTATAATCTTATTGTATATACCTTGTGTGTGTGTATATATATATATATATATATATATATGAATGTATGACAGCAGCTGTAATGACACTCAGTTTCCCCCACGAATCAACAGTTATCTGATTCCGATGCATCAGCTATATTTAATTTATTTTTTTTATTTTTAAGAAACTTTTGTTCAGTAATCCCAATACCGTGTATTCCATCCTAGGACAAAATGTTCTACAGTAATGATTAAACATGAACAAACTGACACAAAGATGCATCAGCTATTATTTCACCACTGGGGGACGACGTTACGTCATAATTTGCATGCACACAATTCACTAAGTAGACCAGGGGTCCCCAATCTTTCCCAGAAAGGGCCGGTGTGGGTGCAGGCTTTCACTGCAACCAAGCAGCTACACACCTGATGCCACTAATCAAGCTTATTAGCAAAGAGTCCAGGGGTTCGGTGGAAACGTGACTTTACGAACAGCATTTCAGTCAAATTATGCCGATTTCCGCGAAATTCCGCGTTTATCAACAGATTCCATTTTTACTGGCCAATTCAGCGATTCCGTCCGCGATTCCGTGATCGCAGAAATCATAGGGCCCTACTTAAGGGTTTTGACTCAGACTTTTTAAAGCAATGTATGTATGATTCTTCATCATCAGGGGACAGGAATCACTTTACGCCAAAGGAAGTAGTGTTTTTTTTTTTTTTTTGGATCTTATTCTTTGGGGAGAGTGTGTGTGAAAGTGCAGTCTTCAGTAAGGCAGGACTAGTAAGGTCATGTCTCGCTCATTTGAATGTGAAAACTCCGCAGGCCTTCACACATAAAACATATCTAGGTTAATCCAAACCACAATAAACTCCCAAAATACAGCAGGTTACACATGGCTTCCACTGAAAGGGTTTCCATTTATTTAAAACTTTAAATAAATTACCTCGCATTGCATTTGATTTCTGTTCGTAATATATATATATGTTCTTTAAAAATAACCAGTTACTGTAGGGCGATTCCACCGTGACGGACGTTACATCAGAGGGAATTTTTAGCCATTCCAACTACCCTCACAGCTAAAGTTTTACTCCAACGAATTCAACCTTATGGGTATTACTAGCTTAGGTCCGAGGCTGTTTGCTGGGGGAAGAAAAGCCATCCAGTGATGTCTGTGTGTTTTGCATGAACCACGATTATGAACATGATGGATGTTATATGAAAAAGACATGGAAAAAATTCAGCCATGTTTATTTCAAAATTCCCTGTCTCAACAATGGTACACATGAATGTTTATCCCAGAATTGTACGAGACCTAGGCCACCAAATACAAGCCCAATTCCGAAATAGTTGGGACAAAGTGTAAATTGTGAATAAACTCAAAACGCAACGATTTTCAAATCACACCAGCCACTATTTTATTTACAATAGAACAGAGATAACATAGCAAATGTTGAAACTGAGAAATTTTACAATTTTATCCACAAAATGAGCTCATTTGATGGCTGCTACAGTTCTCAAAAAAGTTCGGACAGGGGCCTGTTTACCATGGCGTAGCATCCCCTCTTCTTTTAAGCACAGAGTGGAGGCGTCTGGGCATTGAGGAGACAAGTTTCTTGAGATTAGCCATTGGAATTTGATCCCATTCTTGTTTAATACAGGCTTCCAGCAGCTGGAGAGTTTCAGGTCTCCTTTGACGGACTTTTTGTTTAATTATGCGCCAAATGTTCTCAATCGGTGAAAGATCAGGACTTCAGGCAAGCCAGTTCAGCACACGGACTCTTCTACTACGAAGCCATGCTGTTGTAATAGCTGCAGTATGTGGTTTTGCATTGTCCTGCTGAAATACACAAGGCCTTCCCTGGAATAGATGTCATTCTGGAGGGGAGCATATGTTGCTCTAAAACCTTTACATACCTTTCAGCATTCATGGCGCTTTTTAAAACATGCAAGTGTCCCACACCATATGCACTAATGCATCCCCATACCATCAGAGATGCTGACTTTTGAACTGAATGCTGATAACAGGAGGGGTGGTCTTTCTCCACTTTAGCCCAGAGGACACGACGCCCATGATTTCCAACAAGAATGTTAAATTTGGACTCATCTGACCACAGGACACTTTGCCACTTTGCTACAGTCCATTTTAAATGAGCCTTGGCCAACAGAACACGGTGGCGCTTCTGGATCATGCTCAACAATGGCTTCCTTTTTGCATGATAGAGTTTTAGGTGGCATCTGTGGATGGCACGGCAGACTGTGTTTACTGTCAGTGGTTTCTTGAAGTATTCCTGGGCCCATTTACTAATGTCAATGACAGAATCATGCCGGTGAGTGATGCAGTGGCGTCTGAGGGCCCGAAGATCACGGGCATCCAGTAAAGGTCTTCGGCCTTGTCCCTTACGCACAGAGATTTTTCCAGTTTCTCTGAATCTTTTGATGATGTTATGCACGGTCAATGATAAGACCTTCAAAGCCCTTGCAATTTGATGTTGAGGAACATTTTTTTACAGTATTCCACAATTTTTTTTATGCAAGCCTTCACGCAAGCCTCATCTACATTAATGACCTTGATAGGAATATTGAGAGCAGATTAGTTAAATTTGCAGATGATACTAAATTAAGGGGTTTGGCAAATAGTTTAGAGTCCACTAAAGTGATTCAGGATGATTTGGATAGAATCCAGAATTGGGCAGAAATGTGACAAATGAAATTTACTGTAGCGAAATGTAAAGTTGTACATGTAGGTAATAAAAACATTAGACGGGATTACTTCATGGGAGGTTTAAAACTGGAATGTGCTCCACACGAGAAAGATCTGGGAGTGATTGTTGTCCAAACCCTCACAGGCTCTAGCCATTGTGCCGTAGCAGTTAAAAAAGCCAATCGGATGCTGGGATACATTGCCAAAAGTATTGAGTACAAATCTAAGGAGGTGATGCTTCTATTGTACAACACAATTGTCAGACCACATCTGGAGTATTGCGTACAGTTCTGGGGACCATACTTTAAGAAAGATATAGAGGCTCTAGAGAAAGTTCAGAGAAGAGCCACTAAGCTAATTCCAGGTATAAAAGATGAAAGCTATGAGAAGAGGCTGAAGATCCTTAATCTCTTTAGTCTTAGGAAAAGGAGACTAAGGGGTGATTTGATTGAGGTCTTTAAATATGTTAAAGGGATTAACAAAGTGAATTATGTAGGATTCCTTCGACCAAGTGTTGTTAGTAGAACTCGGGGTCACAAATGGAAGTTGACCAAAGGTAAATTTAGCACTGATATTAGGAAATATTTCTTCACCCAAAGAGTAATTTCGATGTGGAATAGCTTGCCTGACCATATTGTTGAGGCAGAGACCTTGGGAGTTCTCAAGAGCAGGCTTGACTTAAAGCTAGCTACCACTGAGTCAATGAGTATCTGAAGGGATATATTCACAATGGTATAAAGAAACTGGCGAGCGTAGTTGGGCTGAACGACCTGTTCTCGCCATTCATGTTACGTTATGTTACGTTACGTTGGAGAGCCTCTGGCCATCTTTACTTCTGAGAGACTCAGCCTCTCTAAGACATCCCTTTTACAGCCAATCACATTACACACCTGATGCCAGTTAACTTAATTACTTGCTACATGTTCTGTCAGCTGATTCTCTTATATATTAATAGCTTTTTCAGCCCTTTTTTTTGCCTATGTCCCAACTTTTTTGAGACCTGTTGCAGCCAGAAAATTTGAAATAAGCTCATTTTGTGGATAAAAATGTAAAATGTCTCAGTTTCAACATTTGAAATGTTATCTATGTTCTATTGTAAATAACACATTGGCTCATGTGATCTGAAAGTCATTGCATTTTGATTTTATTCACAATTTATACTTTGTCCTAACTATTTTGGAATTGGGGTTGTACACAAATCATAATACAGCTCCAAATGAGAGTCTCTTAGCAGGCAGTTACAGAATTGCAGAAAATCCTCTGTGACGGATGTTACATGACGGATGTTACATTTTGTCCACTGAAGTAAAACAAAACTTTCTGCTGAAAAAAGTCAATATCGTCCTGTGGAATGATGAAATAACCACCTTTATGCATGACTGTAGTAGGTTATAAGATCATTTTGATTTTCTTTTGGTAGTGTTCATCAATTACACAGTATCTTGCAGTTAACATTATTCTGAAATAGTTTTATTCAGGTTTCTCTTTAATTAATCAAACTCAATAGCTGTCAACTTCAGGTGTGGAGCAATCAATGCACTATACCAATTAAAGTGTTTATATCCTTACTCTGTTGAAACAATCCTTTTTTTTTACTATAAACTGAAGACTACAGACTCAATCCACTTGCTTAATACACTGCTTACTCAAAACGAAAACCATAGAAACAATTAAGAGTGATAGTCACGAACTCAACTCTGGACTGTAAGATTAGAAGTCAAAGAACTAGCATTAAAACTTGTAGCGAATGACAAATCACACAGGTTAAATTCTGTATTCTGACTTTGACTAGCAGAGGTCTGGGGATGAAAATGAAGTAACAGGACAGATCGTCCATTTAAAACAAAGAGAAAGTCGATGCTCTGATCGAGATTTCATCTTTTTTTGTCATAACAGTAGAAATTACACAAATAGAAATGCTTACTGCAAAATTCATGGAGGATCTCCAATGAGTGAGCCTGAGATATCAAATTCATGCGACGAGGGTAGTAATTTTCATTTAAATGAAAATCACTACTTGAGTTTCATAAATTTGATTGCTCGTTCTCATGAATTTGAGATTATATTTATCCCATAAATGTCAGCATCGTATTATTGGAAAATGGAAAAATAGCGTTTGGCTTCTAGTTTACAGTTTATTCAAGTGAATGGGATGAATAATTCGCTAGCTAGCATGCTAATGCTTTTCGCCATTAAATTATTAAATTCAAGTGTTTCCGATAACAGTTACATGTGTAACTCATTACTCGTCAAAAGGGTAAGCATGCCAGCTAACAAATTATTCATCCCATTTAACTCAATAGACCATGAACTAGATGCAAACACCAGCGATGGTGAACGTTTCCAGAAGAATTGGCCTTGTGAAAATATTAGTTTACGTTTGCCAATGAACGGAATATGAACAATTGTGACACGAGAAAGCTGTATTACGCATGTGTGATACCAAAGCTGAATCTAATGTGTTGGATCACACCCATTTTTAATCATTCATGGGATAAACGTCATTATGCTGCTCGGCCGCCACTGGGGCCCTGTAAGTCGTTTTTTTTAATACGCCATTTTCTTTACTTAAGCGCCGTACGCGCATGGCGCACTGCCTTCCCAATCCGTGCACGTGTCTCATTTCACAGAAAACCCATATTTACGCCTTCTAAATGATTTATTAAATCTTTGTCCATGTCCATTCCTATTGTTTAACGCACAGAATAACTGGATACAGACCATTAGTTATGATGTTGCTTCACGAAAATTGAAACTGAGCACTTCAAAAAAGCCTGCCTTCATGGCCTTGGAAATGATAGAAGTACAATTGCATGATGGGTAAATTTTGCCCTGCTGCAGCTGCCACCTTCGAATAATTAGTGGAGCTATCATTTACTCTGGAAAGCTGAAAGAGTATAATAAAACCCCGTAAATGTTGAAAATCTTGGGACAGTCTTTGAAAATCTTGTGACAATCAAATGACAATCTGAGTAAAACTTCATCCTTTAGAACTGAGCACAATGACACATTTGAGCCCCAACTCAAAAACATACACGGCAAAAATTCCCTCTTTCCCTTTTATTATCTAGATAAGTTGAGCATTCCTCCAGTCTCTGGGGGCGTGACGGATGTTACAAGACCCCTTTTCCTGTGATGGACGTTACGGATTTTGATCCCCTGCCAAATCTTACGTGTCAAACTTTCAGGCAGACTTTGTCCATTATTGACTTTGCCTTGGCTACAGCTAAGAGAATTGAAAAGGTTAAGTCAATATTCCGTCTCAGTTTCTTCCAATAAAAATAATTCAGAATTCCCGTGACGGACGTTACATTGACTGGGAAGATTAAGTCACCCCTACCTTCCGGCCATCAAACTTCCACATGAGGGTTCAAGCTCCCCTCTACTTTAAATTGATGCTCTTGGTATAACAAATTGAAAGATATGAATTGTAATAACCATTTACTTACTGGTAATTTCAAAGGTCCTAATTACCTGATTTTGGGCTGATTTGAGAATAAAAATCGCACCATCTGTTTGGATGCAAACCTCTTGCTGAAAAATAGTGGTTCAGCCATGAATGTATATGTTTAAGTTAGGGGTTTTGTGGATAGATTGAGGCCCTTTGCCAGATGTTAAACAGAGATTTAATTTTTGCTCATCGTGCCCCTCTTTGCATGGAATTGCCCTGTAGCAGTCGGCTGCTGTGTTGCTCTGCAGGTGCAGTAGCCAGAAATTATTTAGAAAGCCCCACAACCCCCACCCCTCATAGAGATTCAGGCATGCGCACACACACTCATGCACGCACGCGTGCGCGCGCACACACACACACACTTGCACACACAGATGCACTCACTAACACACAGACCCGCTCACACTCAGAAGCACACTCTCTCACACACACGCGTGCGCACACACACAGACGTGCCCAAAAGCAGATGCGCGCGCACACACACACACACACACACACACACACACACATCACCTGTGCTGCAATGTGTCTCACTGATTTCAGTCATTGATGCTGCCTTGTCGCAGAAGAATTATGCTACATAGTAAATCCACGTGGTTGGAACAAAATATTGAGCAGGACTTAGAAACTTTCTGAACCTGGATCCGCGGAACTGGGTGCTTATGAGGCGTAAGTCCAGTGAGGTTAAATAAAAGGTCACACATGGAACTGCAGTAAAAAAGTATCCATGATCCTCTAAGCTGAAGAATTATGATAAATGGTATATCCAGACGGTTGGAACAAAATATCAGGCAGGTCTTAAACTTTCTAAATCTGGATTTTAAGAATTGGGTGCTTATGTAGAGGGAGTCCAGTGACAGTCACAGGCAAAACTGGTGTAAAAAATATCCATGATCCAGAGCCTGCATTTATCTCTCTCCGAAGTGAAAAAACAAAAACACCTGGAACTCTGAACACCGCGGTGCTGTCAGGACAAAGGGCTTATTTTTAGAAGCAGCCTGATGGTCTGACAGGACGATATATCATATAGAGACACACACATTGCTAACGTGCACACACAGACAGACACTGCTAACACACACACACACACACACACACACACCGACTCCCACACAAAACACACACACTACAAGCTACACACAAATACACACAATACATAGAAATGCACTCTCACAAACGCACACACATATACTCAGACATGCAGGCTGCACGTCATTGGTTAAACTTGGCAGTGTCAATGCTTTCGTCAATCAGGCAGACATGAGAAACTGAGGGTTGATGTTGAGAGAGGTGAATTGTGGGTATTGTAGTCACTCACCTAAAGATGACAACGGTGGTTCTGCAAGGTGGACACGCCAACAGGAATATCTAAAGGGGAGAAGAGCAAAGTAGACTCAGGCAATGTTTGAAATGCACACTCATTGACTCACTCGCTCACTTTATAGAGTTCTCTGTATAAAACAATCGCTACTGTATGTAGTGCTCAAGATGGTGAGTGAGCGCACCTTCCAAACACAGCCTCGGATACTATTAGTTACACTATACTATTAGTTACCCTTGTGGCTATACAAACACTAGGGCTATAGCAATTTTTTTTTTTTTTTTTTTTTTACCTTCTATCGAGGTTATTTAATGAAGTATCAAAAGTCTGTCATTGTATTTTAAGATGTCATCACTCAAGAGAAAAAAAATTAATAAAAAATCCTCACAACAAAACCTGCAATCTGAATAAAATGATTAATTGGATTAAAAGTGTTACACTCTTTTATTAAGGCAACTCATTTTTAATGAATGCAACACGTCAGTTTAGTCGACATAAATGCATGACGCCACCTTTCCTCGGCGCAAAAACCAAAGAGGCAGGCGCACGTCTATCAATGCTACCACTTCCTGTAAGGACCTGACACTGCCGCAAACATCTCACTTACACACACTGCACACGCCATTCATACACATTGTAGTGTGTACACATGAACTCACGCCACCCCCACACATACCTTAAGCTTGCATGCAAATGCCACATACATACACAAGTCCATGCACTCTGGCATGCACGCACACACACACACACACACACACGTATGTACTCACTCACAAATGATATGCAGCACTAATGTGTGATACTATGCAACGGTCTCCAGCTATAAACTACGCTTTGCAATTCAAATTAGGAGCCTAATCAGGGAGATGCAACCAAATACAGAACCGGTTTCCAACACTGACAGAACGTACCCGGATCATCCGCCTCCAGGCAGAGACCACATAACGCTGCTCAGTCAGGGGCTGCACTGAGTTTCTGAATTTCACCTGAGAGTCACATTACAAAAAAAAAAAAAAATTCACAGCACAGGGAAAAGACTCAGTCAGGGCCCACAGGCAAAACGGGCCCCGCCCAACCTTACCTCAGCACGCTCAAAGAGCCTTCAGCGGCATTAGTCCTCCGTACTATGGGAGAGTTTTTCCAGAACAGTGCTTTTTAAAACCAAACACAGAGGAGAGGTAATGATAGAACACATTATTTCTCAAGTCGACTCCAAAACTCGCGTTACAGTTGTGCTCAAACGTTTGCATACCCTGGCTGAATTTATAAAATAGGTAACTTTTTTTAAAGAAAACACAAATGGCCGGGCAAAACAAAATTCTTTTATTTCTTATTGGATTCATATCCACCTGTAGGTCATGTAGAATGGCACAATCATCAAATAAAACATGGCAATAAGGGATAAAAATAGAATGAACCCTGTTCAAAAGTGTGCATAAACGTAGTTCTTAATACTGTGTATTACCCCTTTAGCATCAAAAACAGTGTGCAGTCTTTTATGATAGGCGTGTCAATGAGGCCCCTAATTCACTCAGGTGGTGTAGCTGCCCATTCTTCCTTGCACAACACCTCCAGCTCCTGCAAATTCATTGGTCATCTTGCATGAACTGCACATTTGAGATCTCTCCAAAGCGGCTCGATGATATTGAGGTCAGGAGACTGTGATGACCCCTCCAGAACCTTCACCTTTCTCTCCTGTAACCACTGAAGGGTCAACTTGGCCTTGTGCTTTGGATCATTGTCATGCTGGAAAGTCCAAGTATGTCCCATGCGTAGCTTTCGTGCTGAAGAATGCAAATTGTCTGCCCACATTTTCTGATGGCATGCTGCATTCATCTTGCCATCAGTTTTCAGGAGATTCCCTGTGCCCTTACATAGAGCTCACACACCCTCAAAACATCAGAGAGCCACCGCCAAGGTGTGTCAACGTGTTGTCTGGCATATTTTAGATGGGCTCTTTTGTGGAATTGGCACAATAATGGCTTCCTTCTAGAAACTCGACCATGCAGCTCATTGTTTAAGTACCTCCTTATTGTGCTCCTTGAAACGACTACACCATCTTTTTCCAGAGCATCCTGTATTTCTCTTGTGGATTTTTCTTTGTGTCCTGAACAATTCTCCTGGCAGTTTGGGTTGAAATCTTTCTTGGCCTACCTGACCTTGGCTTGGTATCAACATATCCCCAAATTTTCCCCCTCTTAATCACAGACTGAACAGTACTGACTGGCATTTTCAAGACTTTAGATATCTTTTTATATCCTTTCTCATCTTTAAAAAGTTGAACTCCCTTGTTATGAAGTTCTTTTCCGCTCGCCATGGCTCAGTGTCGAGCCAGATCAACTAAGGAGCAAACAAACTCAATGACTAAACACAGACACTAGTAATAATTGAAAAAGCCACAGGTGTGGAAAATTAACCCTTAATAGCCATTTCAACCTGAGTGTGACACCTTGTGTCTAATATAACAAGGTCAAACATTCAAGGGTATGTAAACTTATGATCAGGGCTGTTTGGGTGAATTCAGGTATAATTGTGATTGAAAAAGGAGCCAAACACCTCTGTGGTGATAAATGACTTCACATGATCACTATCCTTCAATAAAAGACAAGTTTTTTGCAAAATGAGGCAAATTTTCAAAATAAATGGCAACATTTCACAAATTTGGCGAGGGTATGCAAACTTTTGAGCACAACTGTATACTCCGGACTGAAGGTGTTGAAATAATGTGTTGATTTCCATAACAGGAGTGATGAAGCCAGGTCTTCATGTCAGTTTATGTTTTTAAGCCGTGAGAAGGGTTTTACCAAACTACTTTGAAATCTGTGAGCAAACATTTACTATTGACCCAAACCTTACACAGTATAAATGACATCAGAATTACTATGCCATGCCCGTCTGTCTTGACTCACACCAGCAGTGCTGAAATTAAACAAACATACAACGCAAACAGACACGCACATCCGCGTACTCACGCATGCAAGCACACACAAATGCACACACAGATGCATACACATGTACGTGCCAACATACACACACTCAGTCAAGTAAAAACTCTGCCTTGCAAAGGGACCGTATGGAATTTTTCCAAACATGCGCTGGCCTGGCTTTACATGGTTTGTCCAAACGTATTGACACCATTGCGTGAAATACCAGGTAGCAATCCGGGGGTCCCCGCTACCGAGTGCCCATATTTTACAACATCACCCCAAAAAAATTTACAATCCTCAAACACAATCCCCAATTTGCAAAGTAATTATCTTTTCTTGATTAATTCAGATTTCTTTAATGTATATTACTTGCCAGATTCCTCAACTGGGCAGCTGGTAAATAATGATAAGTAATATTTGCACCAGTAGGTTTACAGCGGCATTCTACCATGAAAGAAATGGCAATAAGTCAGAACATAAATGTTCCGTAATTGTGCAAATATTGCATGGCCGAACCATGAACATAATTGTCATGTATGCTATCGTTTGTCATTACACAGCTCTTCCCTCAAAATCTTCAGCCAAGTTCATTCATCATAGCTATTTTAGCTTGTTATCCAACAAAGTGAGCTAATGTTATTCAACCTATAACTAGCTAAGCAGCAAAAACTTTGAGAACATAACCTTTCAAATGAGTTGCCAAATTCATAGTAATATGATGGAACACCAGTTTCAGATTGCGTAACTATCAGCGATCAGGGTTATCACCGATCTTAAAATTCTTTCAAACTGGTGATTACTTCAACATCTTTCCACAGTCCTTGTTGGTAAGAAAATCAGGATGTCTTGATGGAACTCACACTGCGCCAAGCAAAAGCAGATGCATCGGTTTTTTCTGTTTTTGGTTTTTTTTTTGGCGACTTCAGGCATTTACCGTAATAGTGTTAGAGCCAAAATAGATTTTTTTTTCATTGTGGTTGTATACATGTATACATGCTCATTCTGCAGGTAATTTCTGGCTTGAGAAAAGCACCCAACTCCCCTCTCATTTTACAGGCAAATTTAATACTGAATAAATAGTGTTGACTGGGCCCATGAACCCTGCTCTATCTCCACACTCAAGATTCCATCCACACTATAGAACAGTTATGTGAACTTAATTCTTCTCTTTAACTCCACTTGTCATGATATTAAGTTTTAGATATATTGAACTCAAGTTTATAAGTTTTCAGAAGTTAAACTTTTACGTTACCCATTGTCTAGACTAATTGTGAGATGAAACAAAGCTCATCTTCAAGTTGATTTAACTCACATTTTTAAGGCAGCTGGTGAACTTACGTTTTTAAGTTTAGCCAGCCAGAAATTTATTACAGTGTAGAAAGGAAAGTTCACACCAGCTGCCTTAAAAATGTGAGTTAACTCTAACCTCATGCCCAGGGTGCCAGATCCTGATCTTACTGCGTACTCAGGGCCCCAGATCCTGCTTTTGCCACTCCGCAGAACCCCAACGCAGGGACACAGCCAATCAAAGAGCTGGAAATGAAATGAGAAGCTTTGCAGGTTAGGAGCTGATGTTTCGGGTCGGGGGCTGCTTCCCATTTCCCATCAGACACCAGTGGCATATGAACAAGACACATCACTTACATGACTTAAAGCAGAAGCAAAGCTTGTACGAAAATCAAGGACTGACCCTCGTTTTGGATCCCTGGAAAAGAAACGCTGAGAAAATGGCTACAACTGACCTGCCCCATGCTCTTATCTACTGCCAAATATTAGCCTTGAAAAATATAGGACCAAGTAAACACTTTTCTGTGCAAGTACAAAGACACAACAAACTGGAACTGGAATCTAGCATAAGACGGCCCAACTCCAAAGAAAACCTAAGGAATTACAGAGACAAATGCCAGGTGCTGTTCTGCAATATCAACACATTTACTTGAACAATTCTAAAAATATAAAACGACCTAGCTCAGTCTGCAGAAATTAACCAATGAGACACAGAAGAGCTCAGAGCAGAGAGCACCATATGGGCCCGTGTCCTGCTCGCAGCACCCAGAGGAATGCGCTCTTGTGACTAACTAGCAGCAGCACTACAGCCTGGGGGCTCACTCCAAACACTTATGCCTCTTTCCCTTCCTTTCCTTGCTCTCAACTATTGGGGAGGCAAGGAAAGGAAGCGAAAGAAGAAAGTGAAGGAGGGAACATTCTTGCTCCTTCACACGTCATTGGAAAGAGAGTTAAAGCCGAGGCAGATTGAAGGAGCAGATCCACCATCGTTAATCATACACCTGGAAAAACAGTCACAACAGATGGGTCCGTTATATCCTTTCTTGAAGGCAGATTTTAATGGCGGAGCTGGGAGCTTCTCGTTGATTGTTGACCTCAATCAATTTCCACATCAGGTGGAAACATGGACACACTCTACACTCACAGCCACATCCCTTTTATATGGACACACCCCCACCACATGAACACACAATTTTACATGAACACACCTCCTTCACATGGCCACACCCTGCACTCACAGCCATGCCCCCTTTATATGAACACACCCCCTCCACGTTGTCACACTTCATATCTAAAGCCACAACCCTTTCACAGGAAAATGCTCACATAGCCACACCCCATTTACATGAAGATTCCCCCTCCACATGGCCACATTCCTTTTACATGAAACCATCCCCTTCACATAGCAAAACCCTACACTCGCAGCCACACCCCTTTTGCATGAACACACCCCTCCCCATGTTCACACCCTACACTCAGCCACACCCCTTTTACCTGAACACATCCCCTCCACATGACCAAACCCTATACTCATAGCCACAACCCTTTCACATGAATACACCCCCTCCACATGGTCACACCCTACATGCACAGCTAGGGCTGTCATGGTTATGAAAATCTGTTTTACGATTATCGTCACATAAATAATAGCGATTAGTGATTTATTTTTTCTTACTTTCATACCACTGCTGTACCAAATGGTATATGGTTGTTTACATCGCGTTAATAAAATCTTTCTAGAGTCCCAACCTTATGAGGAAAAGCAGCCATTTATCGAAAATTACAACAAATTGTACATGGAAAATATGAGTTCTGTGATGACATGAAATAACTGACCACGCTTAATATTCAGGTCATGAATATTCATTTTTGTCTCAAACGAGGTTTGAGACGCGCAACTGGATTGCCGGCTTTGTTAACATGGTGTTTGCAATGGCTTGCCCATACAAGAGAACCGTGATTTGGCATTCATTCCAGATTTTTCTACCGAGGATTTTTTAGTCGTCGGTAAAGCGGGCATGCTGTTTAAGCCTTCACTTGTGCACTCCGCCAGTATCATTTTGACATCAAAGAGCTTGCCCATAATATAATACAAGTCACACCACTCTCATGCCATATCTACATTATAGTACTAATACAATAATATTTGTAAGCAAAAGTTGACCAGAGTCTGTACCACAAACTGTTCTTGTTTTATTGCAAAATAATCTTGACGCATCTTGATGCATTTGTTTGTATGCGCTATATGTTTTGTGTATTCATGTATGTGCTATATGTATTTGTGTATAAACCTTGTCTTGACATGTTGACTTCAGCGTTTTTTTTTTGTTTCTTTTCTTTTTTCCCCCAATGTATTGTTAGGTATTCTATTTTATGTAATCAGCATGTTCTTGAAGTTCAACTTTGCTGCCTTCTTGGCCAGGTCACAATTGAAAAAGTGCTTTTTTTTATCTCAACATTTTTTACCTGGTTAAATAAAGGTTAAAATAATAAAAATAGGTATTGCAGCATGTTATAATAATATTGCCAAATGTGCATTTATTTTGAGCCATTCATTAGCCAGCCTGTTTTCATTTCTAAAACTCAAAGGCTGTGACTGGAGACCTGAGATCATATGTGTTCTTCCTTGTATGTAAAACACAGAATGAAGCAAAAACTCCTTGAGGCCAATGTGACTGCATGCAAAGGCTCAACCAAACAGTGCAAACACTGGATTTCCTGACAGCCTTGATTCAGGAAGAGAGCTTACTTCACATGCACAGCTGGATCATTCCATATTAAATCTACCAATTCTGAAAAAGGTACCTGCCTGAAACCCTGAGAATCAACAAATTTTTTTGCACAATTAACTTGAGCGCATTCAATGAAGCCAAGCAAATTTCACCTTTACACTATGAATATTTTCCAAGTTACAGGCCCTCGAGGTACATAAGGGTGGATCAAAATTTCAGGCTTTTTCATCTGCAGTATTTTTTTAGCATTTCTGAGCACTCATAACATCATAAGTACAGCAAATAACCACATTTAATTTTCAGGGATGAAAAAATGTTTCAGCTCTGTTAAAAACTGCCAAATCAATTTTACATCCACTCCAAGTGTCACAATCTAAAGCCAAAATATCAATTTTGTTCAGTAGTTTCTCTTTAACCAGCTTTGAGCATCAGTACCATGGGATCTATCATAGTTTGAATCGCAAAACTGCACTGAATTAATTTTTGTGACACAGACTATTAGAAGCAAGCACTGCTTCCTTGGATGCGTTATCTGTTTTCCGATGATTTGCCGGAGAAAACTTTAAACAAGAGGCCTGTTGGCCTTGAGAGCTCTGCTGAGGATGAGTGAAATGTCCATGTCATAACTCAATTTCAGAAATCCTTGAAAACTATTGCAATATTAACACATATTGTCGGCCTGCTGATAAAACCTTGTATCTCCAAATTGATAAGAAACAAAAACTTGTATGTCCACTATTCTTAGATGCAAAATTAAACAGGTTTTATTTGATATTTTAAATTTTATTTATATATTTATATTTTTTTTATTTTTTTTAATTTTATATAAATTTTTTATTTTCCTGTAAAGTTTATCATTTTGAAGATACAAGGTTTTATCAGCAAGCCGACGATATGACAGATTTGGTAACCAGAATATGCTGCGAATCAGTTTGGCATCTCAATTTATGTAGTATAACAATAGACCCACACTGCAAATTGCAATCATTTATTTCAATCATCTTACCACCAAGCAATACCAACAACCAACAAATATCCGTCCCCCCAGTACATCACAAATATAGCAGTCACAATCCTTCTAACACTGTCATAGGACAATATGGTGTGGAACAATATGATCCAGAACAATTAATCCAGAACGATGATCCGGAACAACATGATCCAGAGACTGAAAAAATGAGCACAAACTGCTGAATTTCTCAACAAGAGGCCTGTCGGCCTAGAGAGCTCCACTGAGGATCACTGAAAAAATGAGCACAAACACTGATTTTCTAAGTCCAAAATGCTGAATTTCTCAAAAACCAGGATGTAGAATTTTCTAATTTTCGCAGGGAATATTCAGAACAAGGAAGGCTCACAACAAATTAGACAAAAAGTTATCAGAACAGTTTTTGAGATATTAATGGAAGACTGAAAAAATGAGCACAAACACTGATTTTCTAAGTCCAAACTGCTGAATTTCTCAACAGTCGGCCTCGAGAGCTTTGCTCAGGATGAGTGAAATGTGCATGTCATAACTTAATTTCAGAAATTCTTGAAAACTAGTGCAATATGAACACATATGACTCATTTGGTAACCAGAGTATACTGTGAACCAGTTTGGTGTCTCAAATTATGTAGTATAACAATAGAACCAAATTGCAAATTGCAATCATTTATTTCAATCATCTTACCACCAAGCAATATTAACAACCAACAAATACCCTTCCCCCCCAGTACATCACAAATATAGCAGTCACAATCCTTCTAACACTATCATAGGACAATATGATGCGGAACAAAATGATGCAGAACAATTAATCCAGAACGATGATCCAGAACAACATGATCCAGAACAATAATCTGGAACAACGTGATCCAGAACAACATGATCTAGAACAATGATGAGGAACAACATGATGCAGAATAACATGATCCAGGACAATATGATCATTTCAGTCATCCTCAGCGGAGCTCTCTAGGCTTACAGGCCTCTTGTTGAGACATTAATGAAAGACTGAAAAAATGAGCACGAACACTGATTTTCTAAGTCCGAAATGCTGAATTTCATAAGCCGGGACGTAGAATTTTCTAATTTTCACAGTGAATATTCAGAATATCATAAAGAAGGCTCGCACCAAATTAGAACAAAAGTTTTCAGACAGTTTTTGAGATATTCAAATTTGAAGTGAAAAGTTGACACTGGACGGACAGACAGACGGACGCCGGACGACTCGGCATTAGAAAAGCTCCGCTGACTGCTGACTATGGTCAAAGCGGAGCTAAAATGTTATCAAACAGTTTTTGAGATATGAATGAAAGACTGAAAAAATGAGACCAAACACTGATTTTCCAAGTCCAAAATGCTGAATTTCTCAAAAACCAGGATGCAGAATTTTCTAATTTTCGCAGGGGATCATCAGAACATCATAAGGAAGGCTCACAACAAATTAGACAAAAAGTTATTAGACAGTTTTTGAGATATTAATGAAAGACTGAAAAAATGCGCACAAGCACTGATTTTCTAAGTCCAAAATGCAGAATTTCTCAAAAACCAGGATGTAGAATTTTCTAATTTTCACAGTGAATATTCAGAATATAAGGAAGGCTCACACCAAATTAGGAAAAAAGTTGTCAGACAGTTTTTGAGATATTCAGAATAGAAGTGAGAAGTTGACGCCGGACGGATGGACGGATGGACAGACAAACGCCGGACGACTCGGCATTAGAAAAGCTCCACTGACTGTGATTGTTGTCACAGCGGAGCTAAAAATGAGCACAAACACTGATTTTCTAAGTCCAAAATGCTGAATTTCTCAAAAACCAGGACGTAGAATTTTCTCATTTTCACAGTGAATATTCAAAATATCATAAGGAAGGCTCGCACCAAATGAGAAAAAAAAGTTATCGGACAGTTTTTGAGATATTCAAATTTGAAGTGAAAAGTTGACGGCAGACGGACAGACAGACACAGGCAGGCAGACAGACAGACAGACGGACGTCGGACGACTTGGCATTAAAAAAGCTCCGCTGACAGCTGACTATCGTCAGAGCGGAGGTAAAAATGCGCACAAACACTGATTTTATAAGTCCAAAATGCTGAATTTCTCAAAAACGTAGAATTTTCTAATTTTCGCAGGGGATCATCAGAGCCTCATAAGGAAGGCTCACAACAAATTAGACAAAAAGTTTTCAGACAGTTTTTGAGATATTAATGAAAGACTGAAAAAATGAGCACAAAGACTGATTTTCTAAGTCCAAAAGGCAGAATTTCTCAAAAACCAGAACGTAAAATTTTCTAATTTTCGCAGCGGATCATCAGAACATCATAAGGCTCACAACAAATTAGACAAAAAGTTATCAGACAGTTTTTGAGATATTAATGAAAGACTGAAAAATGAGCAAAACACTGATTTTCTAAGTCCAAAATGCAGAATTTCATCAAAATCCAGATGTAGAATTTTCTCATTTTCACATTAAATATTCAGAATATCATAAGGAAGGCTCGCACCAAATTACAAAGAAACTTATCAGACAGTTATCACCCCCCAAAAATATTTGTGCCCCTTTTTAAAATCGTTCTGGCCAAAAAAACCCCAAAAAAGTGGAGGCTGTGTATGGTACTCATGCCCAACGTTGATTCATCTTTCAAAATCAACGGTGATTCAACTCTGATCCATGACGTTGATTTAACAGTGAAAAAAACCTTAAAATGCCAGCTGGGATCATTCAAATACATGATGTTGTGATGTCAAAATGTGACTCAGTTGGAGAGTGCCTTGTGTGACTGGATTTTAATGGGAATGGATCCTTTCACATCTCTGATCAGGTGTTAAACAACATTATGCTACAGTAAGGTATAGATAAGACAGCTGTACTGCAGGTTACAAGTAGTTTACAGAAATTTCATTGGGAAACCGATGTGTGCTGTATTAAAGTATGATTGCTCAGGGTAAAATTGATGCCTTTTGGAAATAATTTGTTTTGCTTTCAGAGTGGAGTTGTATTTTTCTTGTAATTGTAATTTGTCATTAGGAAAGAATAAAAAAAAGCCCTTTTGTCATTTAAAATCTGACATACTGTTTTCTCATTTTTGCTAATCGTTTTTCAGATGTGCTAAACAATTGCTAATCAATTGGAATAATGATTAGCAAAAAATGCTAATCAATTTTTTTTCCTTAATCTGATCACTGTAGGGTGACAAAAGCTGTGTGATTTCGGGTCTGGAACGGACGTCGAAATTTTGACGGAGGTCATGGCGCCCGTTATGTACATTTTATAGAAGCATTATTTCTAGAGTAAGTTAAGGCCATCCAGCCGGAAAAAAATGGAACGTGCAAATTACCAGCTTTGTTTTTGCGCAATAATGAAATGGTTTACTTGTACCTATCGGGCATACAGCGGCTGTGTTTCGAAGAAGTCATATTGCGTCACAAAATCTGTAGTGCCAGCACTGTGATCTGAGGCAGTGTTCTTGAGATTTTGGGCCGGAGAAAAATGGTACTATTCCGATATTGTTTATATTAAATGCTAGTCATTCAGTCATGATGATTATCAATATTGGCCACTCCAGTGAAAAACTAACAGTAAAAAAATGGAACATGGGAACGGGCATTAGGCCGACACATTAACCTTGATTACGGAAAGGCCCATTTTCATGACATCATGGTAATCAAGACTGGTCATGTCGCTCATAACATAAGCTTAAGGTGGAAGTTAAACTTGCAAACCACACCATTGTACGTGTTGTTCACATGTATGGTGCTCACTTACTCAGCATTATCATGATTTTAATTCCTTGAGTAAACTGAATTTTAATTTTTACATCTTGCGTGGGTCAAAGTATACCTGTATTAAAATTATTTTGTTGCAGAAGGAATCATGGCCACAAGACGAGTCTGGTTTCAAAATGTAGGTTAAAAAAAGAAAAAAGCTCTGCACATCCAATACATAGGACGGGTGCGTAAAAGAGGCGTGAGACGATCAAAAAATATAAACTCCAGCACAGTCTCACTTGCAAAAAATATTTAATAACAAGAGGCTCCTCAGAGCCTGTACTAGGGCCCGGTCTAGGCCTGGGCCAATCCATAGATATATATATTTAGAACACTAGATTGCTGATGATGTCATATTTACATTATCCAAAGTGAAGCACCCGGCTTCTTCATAAAAATGAATGGTTTCCTATGAGGCCAATTTCAAATAAGTCAATATAAGCATTAAAATGCCGAGATGTGTGGCTGACTTTTGCAGCAATAGTCATTTTAAGGGCTGTAATAAAACGTTTCATGCGTAAGTTAACGTAGAAACGCAAATTTGTCACTTTAATAGAAAAAATCACGTTCGCTTGCTAGCTAGCTAATTAGCCGTCCCATTGACTTAAATAGACCGCTGACTAAAGCAAACGCTAGTGATCAATAACAGCCTCCAGAGAGCTACCTTGGTACCCTTCCCGTCGCGGGGACTGCATTGACTAAGCAGTCAATAAAATGAACAAGGTGGCTAACTAGCTAGCTACTTGTAATTGAAATTCAAGGACAATATTTCATACCTGCATAATATTTAACACAATGGACAAGTCGCTTTGTCTGTTCATACAAAGTTCCAAAAGACAAGGAGGGGAGAAAGGCTTGGCTGTTAGAAATCAGGAGAAAAAATCTTTCTCTATCACCTCGATCCGTGCTGTGCAGTGATTATTTTTTGAGAGCAGTGTTATAATGGGACAGGGGCAAAGATGACACTTAGTAAAGGAGTAGCCAGAGTTAACTAGTGCTTCCTTTTAACAACGTTGGCATTAGCCATATGATTCAGTATGAATAATTCAGTCAACGGCAAATATGCTCAATCAGGGTACAATAACCTGAGGAAACCAGAGAGTAATTTGATAACGTACACAGACATTCATCGACGTTGCTTATAACGGCGAAAACTTCGAAGCAATTATCTTATCAGAGGGTCATTAAAAGCCTCGGTCACCTTAACTGAACTTTCCTGCTCGCACTTTAATGTTGACACCAAGTAACATTTCGATTCCGTTTAGTAAGTGTGCCGCTTTCCATCCTCCAAAAAGCACATATTTAGGGAGAGAAAATTTGCCCTGCACAGCGATACCAAAATCACCCCGACTCGCACTCGGGTTTTTGAAAATACAATTTTACAGTAGGCGAAAATGAATAGGAGTGTACGTGCGAATTTAACTTCCGGGTGTATACGCTCCTGGAACAGATGCTTCACTTGAGCATACCCTATCAGCAATGTAGTGTTCTATATATATATATATATGGGCCAATAGTGAAACCGCGCGCGCGCATTAGCAGGACAATCGCGACCCCGAAAAAAAAAAAAAAAAAAAAAAGATCCGGATCGAAACTTGGCCCGAGTAATAATTACTTAATGGCAATGTTTCAGTCCAAGACCTTCATCAAGCAAACAGACTGTGACAATCACAGAAGGTTTGCCACTTTGGTTAATAACAGTAACCGCTAGCTTATACTAATGATACTGAATAAGGGGGTATTTTGCTCAATGTGGCAATATGTTTTAGAATTTCAGTGTTTCCCCAAGGTTTACAGCCTTGGGGTGTCGCATGTTACTTTTAATAACAACAGTCGATTTTTACAAGATTATAAATATATCAATTTATACAATATAACATAACTGAACAATTATTTGGACTAAACACGGCTCCTACTCACTGCAGAGTGAGTGTTAACATCCTGACCAGCCTGGGAGCGTTTAAGAACGCAGATATTTTGGCTTTTCAGACAGTTGATATGACATGTTCTCCTCCACTTTCTCTCTGTCCGCTGCTGGGTGTATGCTTGTGTGTGTGCGCGCACGCACATGTCTCTGTGTGTGCGTGTGTATGTGCGCATCAGAAACAGATATGACACGCCGTCATATAAATACAATGAATAACATAAGGCTATTTAGTTTGTTTAATAAAAGGACGAGGTCTAGACCTGTTCTACAGGACAGGTAACCTTGACTTCTGTTGTGATCTGGTGCTATATAGAAAATAAAATTACATTAAATTAACTCAACCTTCAAAGGGGGGACGGGGGGTTCCGTTGGGGGGCCGGGGCGCCCCCCTAATATAATGGTAGGGGAAACACTGAATTTATACCGTATTCAATGAAATAGAATGCCTAATATTAGGTTTTCGCTTTTTTAAAATGTGGACAGCTAAATCACTCTGGTAGACCCGCTGCTACGTTCACTGCACTGATTCTCTTCAATCTAGGGTAGCATATTGCCTGCTTTTTTTCCTGATAGTCTGTTTTTGTACTAAGGTACACTACAGGCTAAAAGTTTGGAAGCAAGATCAAATTTGTATAAAAAAAGATCATAGTTTCATTTGCATACTTTGCAACAAAATAAACATGATTATTATATAAAGAGTCACTTATCAGAATACAGCCTGTAAACCATGACATAAAGTGAATAATGCAAACTGTGATTTGTTTTTTACTTTTTCACTGAAGTTATGACTCTTGCAAATCTTCTCAACCCAAAAACTAAGCCCCTCCTTTCTTTTGTTAACATTTATTCAGCAAAGGTCTGGTAACATCAATGTATACAGTACCTAAAGGTAAATAGAGGAAAATGGTGCATATCAATGAAATAAAAGTCTAATCATGCAGTAAATACATCCCAAAATCCATAGATTTCATACTTGTTTTTAAGAAAGGCATTGTTAACAGAAACTTGAAGTTGCTTCCAAATTTTTGACCTGTATTAGCCTTGCTTCCAAACTTCTGGCCTGTAGTGTATATCTCAGATATTACTGCATTACTGAGTTATACTAGCTCCTTGTAGGGTGTGGAAAGCATTTATTCAAGCTTGCTTTTCACTTGGGTGCTCGGAAGTGGAAACGGAAAGTATTCCATTGCAGGGTGAACGTACTGACCGTAAAATAAGCAGTTCCTTTACTGAGTATGTGTGCTGGCTGATGAGGCTCTGAAGAAAAATGGACATAATTCTAAAATTTATGCTGGAGAAAAGGCATGTTTTTGGTTTGGAGAGGTTACTGGTGACCATTGATGTCCATCTATGCCTATATTGATATACTCATGCTAAATTCCACTAAAAATCATTAATTCATATTGAACTTCATGAGTCAAAAGTTGATTTGAGTTAGAAATATGATTATTAAATGACTTCACAGTGTGCAATTTTGAGGGCACTGAGAGCGTGGGAGCCCCTTGGAGAGCTGTTTATTTGGCTTATAAACAGGAGATAATTTTGAATATCACGCTCACATGAAATACACTTGTGGTCAAGGAATTTATTATCCCAGAAATGTTTTGTTTTAACTCCCAGCCATTAATCAATACTTTTTTTTTTTTTTTTTACAATTTCAATGTTGAATTTTCATGAAGACTTTTTGTGTTTGCAGTCCTTTTTCTCTACCAAAATTATGAAAATAAACTGAAATACAATGAAATTCTAAATGCTACAAGTGTCTTAACCCCTTAAGCCCTACACCCCAGTACCGGGGGGCAGTGGTTACGCATAATAAATAAAGCATGTTTCCAAATCGCAACATTGTCATGTGGCATATCCACATTTCTCGAAAAAACTAGGCAAAAAGCTCATGTAGACCATTTTTACCTCAACCGAAAACAATTCAAGCACGGAGCAAGTAAATAAGCATGTAGCAAAACATAGGATAAAATCATATCAGCGCTGAATTGCAAGAATTTCTCCTAAATTTGTGCTATGCATAAAAACGATACCTAAAATGAAAGAGGAAAGTTCACAGAATCCAATGATATGAGCCCTGTCATTTTAAACAGACACCTCACTCAAAGAAAAGCAGGCATACGGCCCATTCCATGCAAAGTGGTCCTGGATCAGAAAAATTAAATCTTGGGTTTTGCAGCTAGGATGGGTATTTTTAATAATTGTGACATCTAACTTGCCTGGAAATAATTAGGGCACCTTGATTCATGGAGCTGCTAGTTCCAGGAAGACAGTCAAAGTGCAAGCTATTTTCAGCATTCAGAAACAAAAAATAAACTATAATATATACTTTCTATATTTTATTTACAAATCTAACTGTAAAACAACTGTTCTCATGAATTCTGACAAGTTTGAAGGATATCACTACAGAAAGCAAACACATTTTTCCCTCAACATTTGTACTTTAATACTATTTTGGGGTGAAAGTTTGGTCAGATGCCGGTGTAACATACGTAACAATAATCGGACACTTGTTCTTGTGGGAGGGGAGGCTGACCCCTCAGAATCATGAGATCTCTGATTAAAAGCCAGAATATACCTCTAAATCAAAGACAACAAAGAAACAGTTCAAACTGTTTCGTTTTCAGTCTCAACAGTCCCCCCGAATTTTGTAACAAACGTAACGTTACGAATGTTACACAAAAATCACATTATATGTCAACCTCAGATACAACTTTCAAACTTGTGTTTTTTTTGGCTGTGATTTGAAAAGATCAGCATAGAGGAACATATCTAACACATTTCAAGACTTCCTATACATGCTAGATGGGAATTTGCCAGATTTTTAGTGTTTTATGTCTCTTTCAAATTCATTAAGAACACTTTCACTATCATCAACTCCGACCACACCGACTGGAACTGGTGAACTCAATTTCCCAAGTACATCATCAAGTCTGTATGTAAATACATCTGTTCTCTCAGGCCAGTACCATTTATCTTTTCTAGCTGGGTACATCACAGACACTTGAACAGCATCAGTGCCAATGACAGAGTGCACTTCACCAGGGAACTGCTTACCCTCATACGAGACCAAAGCCCAGTCACCAACCTTGAGACTTGTGTTTTGAGTCTCCTTCACCCCATATTCTACAATGCCAGATGGTTTCCATTTGTTTTGAACATTTCAACTTTTGAGCCATTGCTGCAAGCAACCATATGCATCTTGCTGATGCCCACTGCATCTTTGACATCCTGCCATGGGTTTTTTGCCTTCACATACTCTGCAATAATAAATAAACTGAAATACGATGGGAGTCTAATGGCTTCAAGTGTCTAGACTCAGTTGAGCTATTCCTTTCCTGTCTGTGAAGCTGCAATCTTGAATTATAAAGCCTTAAATAAGGTAACCCCTAAATAGTCAGATTTGGCTTCTGCGCAAAGGGATTCATAAATGTGTTCTGAGGGCCTTCTTACAATGGCCTCTTATATAAATGACTGGGAAGCCATGTCTGAATCTTTACCAGAGCTTCTTCCAGAAAGAAACCCAATCTTTGGCTTCATGACTTTCATTTTTCAAAGATGGCTTCATGGCTTCCATGGCTAGTATGAATGGTTTCAAAACTCAAATCTGACACAAAACAAACTTCTGGATTCATTTTATTTATAAAAATCATTCATTTCAGTCTAGAAAACCACATTAAAAGTAATAAAATTAAACTGGTCATTTTTCCGCATACCTATTTCAGACAAGTAACATACGTAACTTTTTTTTTGGTAACATACGTAACACTGAAATCCTCTGATTTCCAGAAATCCTTGCTGCTGAATGCCTGATCCTTTTTTGATATGACATTGTGATGTATCTGAGCAAACAATATCTCTAATTTATGTATTTCCTACTACACACTTCACAGAATCTAAGCATTTTCTGAAAAGTGATTAACTTTTATTTCCGAGTGAATGTAACATGCGTAACACAATAAACTTGGCTCTTGCATGAAAACTGTCAGTCAGAAAGTGAATATCCTAGTTTTTTAAAAAAGAGTAATGACCCAAGACCACTTTACATGGATAACCTGAAGAAAATCTGGTTTTCTGGAAAAATTAAGTCCAAATAAAACCTTGGAAAACGCTTCTGAACTGTAACATATGTAACGTGGAATGGACCATACACTTTACAATCTACAGAGATGAGCAAAGAAATTTCTTGCCTTTGATATTTTGTAATAATAAAAAAAAACTGTTTGAGGGTAAATCCACGCTTGCTATTGTTAGCTCAATGTGTCCGTGTTATAACAAAACTAGATCTGCGAGTCTCAAAGCATGTTTCTCTTCTCGAGCATTGCTTCAAAGATCTCAGTTCCTCAGCATTCAGCTTGCTTGCAATTTATTTTCCTCTTGGTGATCGGCTTGTAATGCTGTCAGTAAGACTTTGCTGGTAGCCATTTGATTCTATGGCTTCTGACGTTTTCAACGAGCCCTATAGCACATTTATCGCATAAAGCTAGCCTGAGCTAGAGCCTTGTGTTCCCAGTGCGTCCAACCGAGTGCATGGGCCATTCGAATGTACTTAAATAGCGCAACAATATAAACGCTTAACAGGTTTGTTTGTGATATTTTCGGTATAATTATCCGCTAAATATTCAACCGTCGTTTTCAAACTCTTTTTCTGACAGAAACGCGCGAATACTGAGGGCACAACAGTACAAACAAGGTGAGTGACTTGTTTTTTTGACTCATTCTTTGTATGGGCAATTTGAGAGCAATGTTACTGTCAAATGATATAGCCTACTGGTTAGGGTGTAGGGCTGCAACACAAGCGCCCAGTGTTCGAGTCCCTGGTCAGGTGTGCTTTAGTAAGACAATAGTACCATTTTGCTTGTATAAATACTTACTGGGGTTTTTATTCTTTTGACTTTTTTCCCCCCATTGTTTTTAACCCTTTTTGTATTCATATTCTTATTAATTTGCTTTTTTTTTCTTTAAATAAATCTGCTCCAGTGGAGCCAAACTTCTTTCTCTTTGTATTTATTGTCCTTGAATGGGAAATTGTATAGGCTATAAGACTGGCAGAAATAATAATTTAAAAAAATTATAAATTCGAAAAATTAAAAACTGGTTGTATTTGAGTGATATGTATGCCTGTAGTGACATATAAGTGAAATTAGATGAGTTTTACAGTTTAATATCTGAGAAATCTGATTTGGCACACAAGGTACCTAAATTGCCAATTTGGAGAAGCCACCTAGACATTCCTCTCTAACTTTGTTCTGATTTACTTGATTAGAATAAACTTTGGCACAGATAACGGTGAGATTCTGTGCTGTAAATTTTTAGAGGTTTCAGACTGCAACCAATTAAGTTTACAAAGGATAGAAGTAAAACTTTCTTTGGTGCAAAATGAGGTCTTTGATTTATACTGTGTTCCATCTTCATTTACTCTGACTCAGTGACATACACACTGATTTTCACACCATGGCAGAAATCCCAAATGGTTTTACCTTTATTATGATACCAAGATGATTCAAATGGACCAAATAGTTGCAGAGATATACTCATTTCATTTTGGGCTTGCCATTTTCGAAATAGAGGCTCAGGGCTTAAAGGTGACCTATTATGCTATTTTTCCAAGTTTATATTTTGGTCTTTGACTCCCCGAGAGTACTCCTGATCGCGCAAAGTAAAAAAAGGGTACTTATTTCGCTCATACTGCCATCCTCAAAAAACCCCATTTGTGGTCCATAGTAGTCTCTGCCCGAAACGCCTCATTGGGGCAGCTCTTTCGCTATGGCCCCCACTCCCCGTGTGCCCACTTTCTTCTGACTGGCCAGCTCTGTGGAGGGCGGATCTAGGCGGGACGAGGCAGCAGAACGCAGTTTTCCTGGTCCGGCTCTTCAGAGTGAAACTGACGCGTCTCCCGAAGGACGAGCATATTCTGCAATTTAACGCAGTACATGTGTATAGATCTAATGAAATTAACTTGTTCTAATAAACGCAACGGCGAAAGTGGAGGACGCAGTGCAAAAGTCTGGCAGCTCAAGCACAAATTTGCTATCGGCAACAGTGGTGAGTATAGCGGTTTTCCTACTTTATAGCTAGGATGCAGGGAAAGCTAGAATCCACCCCATATAGACACATTTGTAGAATGGGTTGACATGCCCAAGTGTAGACCGGAGACCGTAGAAATCCGGTGGGTCTGAGTTTAGAGGGAAACATGGACAGTGAGGAGCAGCTAAAAGTGGACCAACAGCTTATGGACTGCTTCGGTGTGTATTAGGACCTGCTGGTTCGTATGCATAGCTGTGGTGTGTTGTTAGCGTGGAGAAACGAACAGCTTCTACGCTGGTATATGACGGAGGGGCGAAAGCTCCAGGCTAAATGGCCTTTTCGGAAATTGCCCGTGGTAATGGTTTACTTATTGCTTCGGAATGACCAGCTTTTCCTCGCAGAAAATGGGCGAGTTATGGATAGTATGCAAGAGCTAGACAGAGCTCCGGTTATGTCATGAACATAATACAGGTTTTACAGACCGTAAGTTCCTTCTGCGTGAACCGTTGCTTATGTGGAGCTAGCGAATCGATCACTTTCACAGGAAAGAATTTAATATTCAATCGATGGCAATGCAGAGAAATCGTTTCTTATACCGGACACGTTATAGCCTGTGCGCTTCCCTATTGCTTTCACCGGTAGCATCAGAGAGCTTGCCCAGACATTGGAGATGTATCAGGCTGACCCCGGTCATGGATAAGTAAAGCGATCGTTTCAGAAGCACCCAAAAACGCACCCCAAGCTCTGCAAAACCTATATCTGGTCTAACTGCAGCCCAACTCGGCAGACACATACAGCACCTCTCCGGTTAGCTTCAACTGTAGTGGCTACAATCAGGCAACGTTATGATGAAACTGTCACATTGATGCTAACCGAAGTAACACAAGCATACCGATCATAATTGCTGCATATAAGTTAATCAGGAGCATTTTTAATTAGCAGAGGATGCGAACTAACATGCAGTAGCTGATAAGCGGTCATGACTTTGAATGTAATCTGTCGCGCGAAAAATTCGTTTCGCGTCCGGTGTGAAAGCTGCTTAACGCACCCATAACACGTGTATTCGCGTCTTTGTATTGACTCTGAATGTAACCTGTTGCATGAAAAATTAGTTTCGCGTCCGGTGTGAAAGCTGCTTCACGCGCCCATAACGCGTTCGTGTCTTTGCATTGACTTTGAATGTAACCTGTCGCGTGAAAAATCAGTTTCGCGTCCGGTGTGAAAGCTGCTTAGTGCACCCATAACGCCTGTATTCGCGTCTTTGCATTGACTTTGGATATAACCTGTCGCGCGAAAAATTTGTTTCGTGTCCGATGTGAAAGCAGCTTTATGGATAGTACGCGACAGCTAGAGAGAGCTCGGTTATGTTATGAACATAATACAGGTTTTGCAGACCGTAAGTTCCGTTAGCGCGGACAAGTTGCTTATGTGGAGCTAGCGAATCGATCACTTCTACAGGAAAGAATTACCTATCAAATCTCCGCCTTTTTTGGCTTTTTATTAGCCACAAAAATTTCTAAAGGAGGATGAAATTATGTCAAGGTAGTGCAGAGAAATCATTTGTAAACCGGTAGGGCTTCTGCATTTTGCATTGCTTTCACAGTAGCACCAGAGAGCTTGCTCAGACATTTGTGAAGTATCCAGCTGATCCCGGTCATGGATAAGTGAAGCGATCACTAACTGTAGTGGCTACAATCGGGCAACGTTATGATGAAACTGCCACATTGATGCTTACCGAAGTAACACAAGCATACCGATCAGAATTACTGCATATAAGTTAACCAGGAGCATTTTTAATTAGCACGGCACGCAAACTAACATGCAGTAGCTGGTAACCGAGTGGTCATAACCATAGAGACAAACCCTTGCAATACAGGTTTTACAGACAGCAAGTTCTATTACTGTGAACAGTTGTACCAAGCATCCAAATTACAAACAAGTATTAAAAGTTAGCTTCAAATGAGGTTTATGTTCACATACCTTCTGTAGAATTTCCCCTGATATCACTCTTGCATATTTAGGACACAAACATTAGCAACAGCAACTTGCCTACGTTAGCCGCTGTGCTACCGCCACAATCAACTAGCTATCACGTCAGGTTGGCTTATGCAGTAAAAGCAAGTCACAGCTTCTGTGTCTGTGAGTCACGGACAGTTGCGACCGATACGGGCTTTATCTTCAGATATTTTACAAAGCCTGCGTTTGAGGCCAGTTGTTAGTGCTAACTATCGCTAGCGGTCCTGCTAGCCACCCGTAACACGTTAGCTTCACTTACATTATTTGCTGTTATATCCTTACTTACAGCTTGTGGCTCCGAGCGCTCGATCGATGCAGCTGCTTCAGGTATGAGAAGCAGCTGAAATGCTTATCCTGTGTCGAATTATCCTTTATTGATAAAGCTGTCTTTGCTGAAATGCTGAGCACAAGCAGCTAACATTCCCTTTGGCCGTGGCTGTTTGCTGCCAGCAAACAAAAAAAGCTACCCACTGATTTCTGGTGGCATCCTCTTTTGGAAGAGAAATAAGTGTTTTTCTTTGCGTCCAAAAGTAAACGGACAAGCAGCTTTGAGAGAGATACTGGCAAAACTGCACCTCAAATGATCTGCGGTTCTTCTTCTGTATTTCCAAAAGTGTCGATGCTACTGAGGCATAGTATGATCTGCCGTTGTTAGTGCCTGCTAGAATAGTTTCCGGTGTGGGCAGGTCCGGCGCCGTGATTGGCTCTGGCTAGGTCTGTGCTAATTGGATGGCACAACCTGACGTCAGGTTTTGCCCAGATCTTGCAAAGATCTCGGGAGGAGCTGTTCAGAGAGGAAATCACGTTCACGAAATCACGTTCTTGGATTACGGCAAAACCCCTGTATCTTATGTTTAGCAACTTTTCAGAGGTTGAGTATGGACAACTAACATTATAACATTACTAATACGTATTAAAAGAAGGATCAGCATAATAGGTCCCCTAGGGCTTAAGGGGTTAAATAGCGTACTGCATAAATAGCCAGATTTGGCTCCTGCACAAAGGGTTTAATGACATTGTTGACAATATGCTCAAATCATTGCTAGACAGACCATTAAATATTGAAAAATTTCTTTATCAAAGGCAGCTTCTGATACGTTCAATGATAATTAATTCCTGTTTATATCAATTCGTTAACCCATTCTGGTATGATGGTGTATTTCTTCTTTGTATCTCCAGAGGCTCCCTGAATGGTGTGATCATTGTTTTTGAGACTGAAAATTCCAGCTGTGGCCACCTGGAATCCCAAACTGGTGGTCATAACAGTGTTGGACACTTCTAGCTGGTCTGCTGGTTGTTAATATTGGGCAAAGGTCTACAAGCTGGTAGAGTTAGCTGGTCGATCATTTGACTATGCACCCTACCCAGCTGGCCAACCAGGGTTAAGCGTCCAAAACAAAGTGTAAACCAGTAAAACCAGATTATGCTGATTTTTGCCTAAATTTTCAGCAGTTTCAATTGAAATTTAGACCAAATGACCTTTTTTTTTTTTTTTGCAGGGGCTTAAAATGCTACATTCGTTCAGTGCAGAATACACTTTCAAATAAAAAAAAAACCTTCCTAAAGCAACGTTGAGGCTGAGAAATCCCCAAAAAACATGTTAAGAACATCCTGAGGAGGAGAATGAATAATGAAGGAACTTGTATAAAGATAATGTAAGGGAAAGACCAGCCACTAAGCTGTAATGTTCGTGAGAACGCTTTACCAGAGCTTAAAAGGCAATCATTAATGAGAAACGATATATTTTAACATATTTCTAATGTTAAATTAAAATGCGTAAATACAGACAAGTCATCAGAGCAAAAATTAGTAGCCTTCCTAATGTTCTTCCACGCTTACCTGCACCATGGTAACAATGTGACACGGATTTAGGAGGTAGATGATCGTCCTGGTTGCGAACTTGAAGCCGACCTCCACTCCAAAAGTCATACACAGAGCTACAAGCAACAAGTTTTTGCCCAAGCTGTCTTCCTTCACTGTCACACCATTTTTCGCGATTTCTTTCAGTTCTTTTGAAATATTGATCTTTCGTAGCGCCAGCACCACCTCAATAATGGATACAACAATCATAATCAGGCTTTCGTTGATGCGCTGCTGGGGTGACAGGAAGGCTGCACATTCCGGGCCCCCGTTTCCTTCAAACTTGGGATCCACGCCACCGTAAACCCAGTCTAATAAACTGTAAATATTATACCGAGACATGTTCCTCTTCTCGTACTGGAAAAGGTAAGAACAAGAGGGGATGAAAGATAGCACACTGATTTCCTGGCGAAACATGAACGACGAGATTCCCCGGCTAAAATGCCTCCAAATGAAAAGAGAGCACTACTTTATGCTGTCTGGCTGTCCGCAGGGGAAAAGAGGCTGGCTCCAGAAGCCACACGCGACTGCAGCGTGACTAGATCGCGATAAATGCAATAGTGTCCTCACACACCTTAACGTTTGCTCACGATAGGATACGCTTGTCCGAACAGCTGCAAAATACCGATAGCGAAGCTGACTAAATATGATGCGGGTCGCTTGAGAAACGATAACGCCCGTTAGTCATTAGGCGAGTTTGTCCATTCTGCATTGAATCAGTTGGTTAATGAAAAGAACAAACCCCAAGGCTACTGCTCAATAGGCTACGGTGGACAACTGTTGGCTCAAAATCCGCGAAATAATTGTAGGCACCAGAAAGTCGGCGACTGAAACCACAGTCAAAAAATGACACAGGTTAAGAACGGTACTCTATAGAATTACCGAATAATGCAACAAAAAAAAAAAACCTTAAAAATTAGGCTGCAGCTAATTGTCAGTGCCAGAAATTTAGTGAATTTATACGTATCAGGCACATGGTAACTGAGAAACAGACGGCACTAGCTATATTATGCGATGGTGATGGACAATAGCACAGCGATTTAGCCAACACACCCCACCCCAACAGCAGTCCGAATCCCACCAATTCCCTGGATAGCTACGAGGGCAGCTGACAGGCTACCGCCAGCAAGTCCATGTGCTGTGATTTAGCAGCCTAATCTTTCCGTCCACTTCCAAAATTCAGGAAATTGGCCAGACGTTTGACCGAACGCAAGATATTTTTATGCAGTCTCAATCCACAATAATTTCTAAGCCCGCGACACTGACCGAACGCAGGGTAACCCGATTGGATGTGAAGAGGAGCTGAACCCGCCTATTTTTCACTCAGAAGTGGAGACGTGTTTTAACCCCTTCAGCCCCACCCGTGCATGTAACGAGTTAAATTAAACGTTCGTTGAATCAATGGAATTTAATCACTGATCAGATCAGTTCGTATGCCTATTAACAGCACAGAATGAAACTTTTGTTGGCACCCAACAATGTGAAGTACTCAGCATCTATGCTCGCATGTCATTCAGCAACATTTAGTTACATAAGAGACTTCGCCACCCGACCGTTCTCGTCATGCAATAACTAACTGCTCTACGTCACCTCAGGAAAGCAGGGGAACTGAAATAGTAGGCATAGATTTGAGGGGAGAAACGTTCCTCTGCAGCACATCTCAATCTCGGAACATCGTGTTTGCGATATTAGGAATCCTAGGAAAAACAATAGTTTTGATCATTTGCTTTTTCATAATCATAACCAGCGATCTTGATTAATCAAGCTGCCAGCTTTTCACATTTGAAGAAAGGGACATTCATGCATCGCATCTTTTTCTTCAGAAGGACAAAAGCTTCTGCTCCGATTTACTACGATTATATGTCTAATTGTGTATAAAATAATGAATTATTCAGCGATATCAAATTATAAACAAGATTTCCATGGCTTGCCATGCATGATTAATAACCTAAATATCTGCATGCAGCGAGTGGATGACAATTTTACCATCTTCCGCTCTATTGATCTGGTGTGAATTCCTGGGTTTACACGACCTCTAGCGTTACTGTTAATGCAATGATTGAAAGGGCTCTAAGGTTCGTTTTATTACATTCAGTTAAGAATTCATTGTGGCTTTCAACAAATTACAGGTCATTGACGACTCTTTTTATTGCGAAAACAAAGCTGCTTCAAACTCATTTCTGAAGGCTAATGAAAGAAAATTTAATTTTCTTTATGAAACTAGTGCAACCGTCTTTTATTAACTTTTAAGGCCGTGTGATTGTTAGGCTATTTGAAAATGCAGTTCTGGGGGACGAAGCTTCCGGTATACCTCCCAGTTCCTCACTGAAAGTGCTCCAGTATAATAGGCCAATCTTGCGTCTATTCAATTCCAGTTCTAGCTCTGTGCAAAGTTGTGTCCTCACAGAAAAGTTTTTAGAAAGTTTTACGACGGTTCATAATTACCATTGTCATAAAGCCACAAACATTTTTTTGTGTATATTACTTCATCAGTTCACGACTTAGTTAAATATGTATGCACGAAGTTGCGTTACAATTTAAAAAAGAACAGAAAAACTGATTGACTGTAAATTGCCAATTTGTGACACACAAAAACAGTAATCCAACGGAGTTGGAAATAATCAAGGAGGTTGCACATGAAAGTTAACGAATTAATGTTGTTTATTGATTTTTACAAACAGTGCCTGAAATCAGTTGGTCATATGATTACGTTTCAAGTAGACAAAATATTTTTGACCACGTGGCTTTTACATTCCTTTGAAGCCTTTGTATAGTTTATGAAAATCACTTATCACTAACATTTATTTCCTAAATAAACAGCACATATATTAGGCGCCATCATTATGGTGCTCATGCTCAATGCCAAACACCCAGGGAAGCGACAGTCTCACTGCAACGGTGGAGTCTCCAGTGTGAACCTAGTAGACAGATGCACAGGCAGACAGATCAACAGACAAAGACAGACAGACAGACAGGCCAAGAGACATGCAGACAGGCAGAGGTGTGAGTTTAAATACCCTCAGAGCTGCTCTACCCACTCCCTAAACAGGGCACCACCTTGCTGATCTCAGATCAGTCTCTGCAATCACCAGAGCCACTGAAGACACATGGATTGAGCTGAGATCACCAGCGGCAAGTACACCTGTGTGTATTCACCTATGGCACATTCCATCAGAGGTGGGAATAAAGCTGCAGAGCTAGCCACTGAGCACTATTATAATGGAGTACATTCACAGATTGCTTATTTCAAACTTAAGTGCCACAAAACATTATACTGTAGCAGCTTGGCAGAAAAGTGATTCAGCAAGGTAAGCTAACTATAGCAATCCAGGTAATGCAGTGTTTTTGCTGGTATATCTTGTATCATGAGTGAGCGTGGCAAGGAAAGATGAGCTCTCTAACTGAAGACCTTTGTGTTATTTTTGACAAATTCAATATGTGAATGTCTCCTGAGAGATATCACCCATTTTTATTAGAAAATGTTTTTGGCCATTTTTATAAAGTCAAGATCTGCTTGGCTGGGTGGTTGTGTAGCAGCAGCTGCATAAATTCTACACACCAGTTTTGTTGTTATTTTATTATTATTATTATTATTATTATGAGTATTATTATTATTATTTTTGTCTTTGATTATTAACCAAAGCCAGTGATATGATGTGGTTTTTAAAAAGTATAAGTGGGCAAAACCTCATTTGTTCCATGGATGGAAACCCCTGAATGATTATAGATAATGGGAGTTTTACTATGTTTCATACTCATAATCAGGGTTGGGTTCAATTACTTTTTTCAATTACAATTACAATTACTTTCTGGACAGAATGTTCAATTACAAATACAATTACTTTTCGATAACAAAATTCAATTAAAATCAAATTACAATTACGTAAGTAATTGATTACAATTACTGTAATTGTAATTGAAAAAAGTAATTGAACCCAACCCTGCTCATTATCATATTAAACAGACTATGCAATTAAGTGAAAATGCTAATCAAGTGACTGAAAAATTAAGGTGACTATTATGAGCATGTAGGGTAAGGGTACCCCTTAAGCCCAGGCAACATTTAAGCCCACTTTCAACTTTGTAGATTAGGAGGGTTGTGTGAGGCAAACTCCTCAGAATCACTCCAGGCTTCAGCCTCCCCCATAGGTCGATGCCCGGGATGCCACGCCAAACTCTCCCTACAAAGGGACCTACAATCCGTGCCCCACTGGACGATCGGGTTATCCTGTCTTCCCCAAATGATATGAGGCCTATGTTCCCGTAGCCAAGAGTGTCCTAAAACGACAGGGAAAACAGGAGAACTGATAATTAAAAACCGGACCTCCTCAGAATGGCCACCAAAAGAGATGAACATAGTCAATGATTTAGAAACTTTGGTTATAAATCCAGTTTCCAGCGGGCGACCGTCCAAAGAGCTAACAGAACGTGAATATAAAAGAGGTCGGATAGGAATGGAATGTTTCCTAGCCCACTCTGCATCCATAGAACAATCCACGGCACCACAGTCCACAAAAGCTTCGATAAATATTTTCTGTCTCCCCACAGTCAATTCTACAGGGATTAAAGTTCGGAAGGGAAATTGGGTCTGTCCCTCTAGTGCCCCCCATACCGCTAGAGGGACTTCCCATTTCCCTGAAGCTCAGGGCAGCGTGGACGGATATGTCCCGGTTTGTTACAATTATAGCAGATTTTACGTCTCCGGACGGGCTTACGAGCCCGGCTCTCATATGAGCCATCAACCTGCGTAGGCTCACCAGGAGAGGAATTTTCAGTGGGCGGAATGGGAGCTGCATGCATGCTGCTAGTAGCGTTAGCCCCGTTGCCAGCAAGAGTCAATGCAGTACATTTCTCCGTGTTACGTTTGCGGATGCGATTATCAATTCGCACCGCAGTGCGAACCAACGAATCTAGAGACAAACAAGGCTCCAATGTAGCCAGAGCGTCCTTAACCTCCTCAGCCAAAGCGTGAACGAACACTGTCATAAGAGGCGCTTCTGGCCAGCCTGTCTCTATCACCAAGGAGCGAAATGTGATAGAAAACGCAGCGACACTCTCAGAGCCCTGCCTTAGATGCATTAAACGCGTAGCCGCGTCCTGGCCACAAACATCCTGATCAAACACCGATACCATTTCTCTAACGAGAGTCTCCACAGTATTCACTAACGGTGAATTAGATCGAATAAGTGGGCCGACCCAAGCGAGTGCTGTGTCGGTTAACAGGGATAAAATAAATGAAACCTGAGACTCCTCATTCACGAACCGTGAAGGCTGCGCTTTAAAAAATATCTCACGTAGGACAATGAAATCTTTACATCTTCCTGCCTTGCCTCCATATATTGGGGGTAGTTGAAGCTTTGGCTCTCGGGGAAGATGTACGGACCGTGCTTGTACAACATTTTGTGTGATTTGCGTGGACAAGGATCTAATACTCTCAGTGAGAGTGAACAGAACGTTCTCCTGTCTCTCCATGGCATTCGCCTGAAGGCGGACTCTTTCCGCCAACTCTACCTGTTGATTGTTCAGGCTAGCAAGACCCTTGCCATAATCAGAGAGAGCAACTTGTTGGTTAGCCACAACTTTCTCTAACGCAGCCATTGCTGACGACTCCATGTTGGCTAGAGTGTTCTGTAATGGCCGGTAGTATACGGAGGCCAAGCGCAACGACAGAGAGAAAGAGAGTAGCACGAACACAGTACAAACACAGAGAATAATATAGACCAAACGCAAGTACTCGCGCTTCCAAAGGATGTATTATAGTCCGAACACCGGAAGCAAAGCGAGATAGAAAAAGGGAGAAGAAACTCCAACAATAAGAAGATAGAAAGTAATACAAAACCTGACTACAGATATCTTCGGCTATAGTGCGAAGCTAAACACAGACACTCTAGCGAAGGAGGCATGCCGGACTTCCTACTTATATAGATTCTGGGAAAGCGCCGCCCCAGCTCAATCAACCAGCTGGGTAAAGAATTCGATGGCCCAGGAATTCGATATCGTCCCAGGACGAGAGCCGCAAAGAAAAGTCTAAACAACACGCACACCTCACAAACCATGACAATTGTTGAGTTAAGCCCACCCATATCCAGGCAGTCTAAAGGAGGCTCACATTAAGCCACCTCAAAACTTTGGTGTTTTGGGATCCCTCCAAAAAAAAATCATCTCTCAGCTATTTTCAGCCAGTAACTTGCTAAGTACATCCATATTATGTAAATTGAGAGATGAATGATTTAATTTTTATGTATTATGATTTTTATGTATTATGATATTTTAGTGAATTTGCACCATTTGGTTTTATCTGGAAAGATGAGTTTTGCTAGTTAGCCTTGCGAGCCAATCACAAGGTTAAATCAGTAGTCATGATATGTGTGATGCTGCTGGAACATTAGAAATGACAAGTGTCTGAACTGAATATTTTCTGATGCATTTTGCATAACTATATCAATAAAAATACAATAAATGGTTTGGGTGAGCTACATATTTTCAAAAAATGTGTTTTATTCAAGGTGGGCTTAAATGGTACAGTGAGTCAGAAAGCAGCTGGCGTATGCTAACTTTGTATGAGAACACCTTCAATAATTCTGAAGATGAGGCATAACAGAAATAACTATGACACCAAGTTAAAAGCATTTTTAGATTCTAGACATAATAAAATACATATTTTTTATTTTGGAGTGAACATATCATCTTTATTTCGTTAGTAATCACTGTAGAACCATTTAAGCCCAGTATGTTCCATTTAAGCCCACCTAATGCATTTCAATAGGAAATCACTGAAATTGGGAGATTTGGTACATTTTCCTCTGTAATCCAGTGACTTTGATGATTTATGTCTCCCTGACATCATTAATTAGACTACATAACGCATTGCATACTGTGCAGTGCTATTGTTATGCAACCTAATTGGAATTATCATTCATTTACAGTGAGAAATGTCAAAAAGGAAGAATTACGTGGATTATTGGTAATGCAGTTTGTAAGGTGTACTGTTGAGGTCTGGTTAATGCATTGAGAGAGGGTTTTCTCCTGGGGTCTTGGTGAGTCATTGACTAAGTTTATTGATGGGATCTTAGCAATGCTGTCGGTGAGCTTCGCTGTTGAATTCTGGGTGGTGTAGTTTCCGGTTAGAGTTTAGGGAAGGAGTCTGAGTAATGTAGTTGGCTAGGTTTACAGATGGCTTCCTGATTTTGTAATTGTTTGGCTTTATTGATGGAAAATGAGTGATGTAATTTGGTTTACTGATGGGGTCTGGGTACTGTAGTTGGTTAGATGAATTGGTAGAGTTTGCATAATGTGTTTGGTTAGATTCGTTGCAAGTGTCAGTGTAATCTAGTTTGTTGGGTCTAGGTAATGTAGTTGGTTCAGTATGAAGCCAAACATTAAATGCAAGTCCAAATAATAAAATGCGTAAAATATGTTACTGAATAAATTGGTGTTTTTTCTACCTGAAAAATAATATATATTTTTTATTTTTTTCAATAAATTTGGTTGTGGGCTTATTTGAAACACACATGGGCTTAAATGGCACCGCAGTACCAATTAAGCCCATGCCAGACTTTTGACTTTATTCACAAAATTTCTTTAATTTATTCTATAAAATATGCATAAGTGAATACATGTATTTTCAAATGAGTGATTAATCTTTCAATTTTACCAAGGGTCATGTTTACTATCCATCTCATTGTATATGAAAAGTACATGAACTTAGATTTTGGTGGGCTTAATGGGTACACTTACCCTATAATTTCAATGGGATGGTTTAGATGTTGTGAGCATATGTAATTTGAGTATATTGTGATTGTGCAAAATTTAAATAAAAGCATGTGAATATTTTGATAGTGTGAATGCATATATTTGTGTGTGTGTGTGTGTGTGTGTGTGTGTGTGTGCGCGTGCGTGTCACATATAAGAATGTGTGAATGTAGATATTGTCAAAGTGATTTTACATAATATCGTGATTGTTAGTTTGTGTATAATGTAAACTAGAAGATGTTGACATTGTTCTGATGTGTTTTATACAGTGAGTGTGCCCGTGTGTATGACCCTGAGTTTGAGTGTATATTTAATGTGAATATGAGCAGTTGGATATTGGTGTTTAATATTGTTTGTGAATATAATAATGTGTGTATCATATGAATACGAGTATGTGGATGTTGTGTGTATAGTATAATAAGTGTGTTTGTATGTTGTAAGTATGTGCATGTGTATTATATTTTGAGTGTTTTTGTGTATAATGTGAATAAGTGCAGTGTAAGGGTTGGAGCAGAGAGAGAGATGATGCCCAGAAACTAACGTTAGGCAGCAGAGCAGCGACATGCAGGCGATGCAGATGGGCACCACGATGACTGCAGTGCCAGGAACATGGGTGTGGAAGAGCTGCACAGTCTCTGTGATAAACATCATCAGTGCTCCTCTTCGTCCATCTGCAACAGGCCCTGCATACCATGCAAGTCTCATCATAACAGGCATAGTAGTGTAAGTGCTACACAGAAGAGTCTCACGTGTTGTGTGTGGTTGTCTCTTTTTACATTGCAACTGTTTTATATATCCTGAACCTGTATAAAGACTGGGATGTGCTTCTGTTTTTCCTTGTTAACATGCATTTTAGTCAGCACGGTCATTTTCTGTGCCCAGTAGTTCAGTATTCGTACCTTTAAAAGTAACTGACTCTCAGTAATCAGCATTATCTGAGACCTTAAAAGCATGGAAGTCATTCCTACCTGTTTCAAAACTGTCCTCGGGATCAAACGGATCATTTATTGCCATACCGTCTGCAGTTGCATCTCGCTGTGGAATGGTGCCGAGCTCCTGACCAGGTGATGCCCCTGTTAACAATGACCTCTGAGATGAGGTAGATATACCTGTGGTCTCAGGTATTGGCTTCGCATTTACTTTTGCAATAAGCACAGCAAAAATGGCCAACCACAAGCCATGCATGGTTTCAATGTCTGTCAGTGCAGCCAGCCGATACCAGAGATGCGTTTCATCTTTTACACAAGGCTCTGTTTGGTCATAATTCAGCCCATCTGTGACATCATCCCATCATCTATGACATCACTTCAGCAGTGCCATTGGCGTTCTAATTCTACCTGTACCTGCCAATCAAAAAGCAGGTCACTTTTGCCACTTACATCAAGGCGGAAAACTATGTGAGCAGTTTGTAAATTTTTCAGACTCATTGCTTGGGAGAGATTAATTTAAAATCACCAGCTACTGTTTGATATAAACATATTGCTGTTGACAGTACTGAGACTTGGAACTTTTTTGTGGCTGGATCCTGGAATACGATATGCTGACTGTTATCAGCATTAAAACAAAACAGATTCTCAGCACATAAAAGGCTTATCTGTTAAAGTTGAATATATGAGACAGTTAATCACTATTTCAGATTTAAAATTGTGGAGTCAGGGGGTGCTCTGGGCTGTAAAAGGATTATTGTATCTTCTTCTTCAAAAAAAATTAAATATATATATGAGTATAAGCACATTTGAAGGGCTTAGATCCAGAGGGGTTTAACCCACAGAACATTGTTTTTGAGATAATATTTGTCAAACTTTTTAAAATCTAAAAAAGCATTACTCACATTGTTGTTCACAGGTATAATACACATCAGGACACCAAGTTTACATTATGAATCTTATCAACATCTGTCACAATATGATCCAAACTCTAATTTTCATTTTTTGGGGTAGACCACTCCTATTCTCAGACCTTCATTTCTTTTCCCACCCAATTACAAGTATAATTTTACCATGGTTGGGATTAGTGATACAAATAGAACAAATATATGAGGTCATTTTACTGCTTTTTAATAGCTTGCCTTTGGCCAGTAGTTCCAGGGATGTAACTGTTTCTCATAACCAATTGGGTTTTATTTTGGATTTATTTCTGGTTCCAATTCATGTGGCTAAACCGGTCAGACAAATTTATTTATTTTTGCTGTAGAAGGAGAAAAAGGAGAAAAAAAAATCTCTCACTGACCAAGGCACTCCAAACTTAAAAATGTCTTTATTTAAAAGACATGTCCACAGAGGACTTGTTTTAAAAAATGCCCACGCGTAGCAGCAGGGCCTTCTTCAGGGCATAAAACAAATAAAAACAAAGTGGTCTTATGAAGGCAAAGTGCACAGGTGTTGATTGCTTAATCAAACCAATTTCTAAGACCCTCCCCTTACACAGATCCCAGCACTAGAAAGCAATCTCATACCAATCCCACAATCACAGTTCATTAAAAAAAACTAGTGAAAAATGCATATCAATTAAACACAGTGGCTCAAAAAACAGCACAATTTTAAAACACATTTACAGAAAAGGCCTATAATCTATTTCCTCATTCAAGCCTGATATTCCATTGCTTTAAGATTCCATATCCAAAAAGTCTCACGCTGCAACAACATTTTCAATCTATCCCCCCTCCGTATAGATTTCTTTATAATCTCAATACCCTGGACCCTTAAGGATGAGGGGTCACTATGATGCATTTCTTTATAGTGTTTGGCCATGGGGTAGTCTTCATTGTTAACTCGAATTGCATATTTGTGTTCAGAAAAACGTTCTTTTAATTTCCTTTTCGTTCTAGCTACATAGAAGCACTCACATGGGCACTGTAGGCGATATACCACAAACTCAGACTTACAATTGATAAAGCCATTGGTTTTGTACTCTTTTTGTGTTTTCAGATTGCAAAAAGTTTTGCTCTGTATGACACCTTCACAATGTTTACATGACCCACACTTGTAAGTCCCCCAGAGTTCTTTGTGCAACCAAGTTTTTTCATTAGGGCCCGGCAGGTAACTCCTAACAAGCTTGTCTTTTAACAATGGTTCCTTTCTAAACACAGTCATAGGTGGATTAGGGAAAATTTCCCTTAGAGATGGATCACTATTGATTATTTTCCAATTCGACCTAATTATTTGTTTCATCCTAGAAGCACAGCGGCTGTATTGAGTAACAAAACATGGTCTAGGATTGATTTCAGCCACATCTTTTTTCTTTTTCTTTAGGAGATCAGATTGGGTTTGAGAGTGTGCTTTTCCTATTGCTTTGTCAGTTAGTTGTGGGGAGTAGCCCCTTTCACAAAAACTCATTTTCATATCTTTGGCCTGTTTCTCAAAATCAGACTCCCTTGCTGCAAATGCGTCTCAAACGCTGAAATTGTCCAAAGGGGATGTTATTTTTAAGGCCTTTGGCATGAAAACTGTCAGATCTCAACAAATTGTTTCTGTCAGTTTTCTTTCTATATATTGAAGTGTGTAGGGAGCCACTCTCATCAACAGAAATAGACAAATCTAAAAAGTTTATTGATGTTTTAGAATAATCGATTGACAACTTGATATTAGAATTAGTTGAATTAATATAATCATGAAATTGTAGAAGTTCCCTCTCACTTCCCGACCAAATCATAAGAGTGTCATCAATGAAACGACCCCAAAACATGATCTTATCATAGAATAAATTACTGGACTGGTTGTATATATATTTTTCTTCCCAGTGCCCCAAAAAAAGGTTTGCATAATTTGGCGCAAAACATGCACCCATAGCTGTACCTTTAAGCTGTCTATAAAAGCAATCCTGAAAAAGAAACACATTATTATGCAAAGTCCATTCTGTCAAAGAGAGTAAAAATTGATTGGGTGGAAAGGTTTCAGACCTAAATGTCAAGTAATATTGTAAAGCTAGCAAGCCTTCTTGATGATCAATGTTAGTGTATAAGGAGGCCACATCCAAAGTCACCATATAGCAATCTCTAACATTATTTATGTTCATAAGTTTACACAACACATCAGTGGTATCTTCGATGAAAGACCGGAGATCCCGCACAAAAGGTTTTATAAAAAAGTCCACAAACTGAGAACAGGGTTCTGTCAAAGACCCATTGCCTGAGATGATAGGCCTTCCCTCAGGGTGCTCCAGATTCTTATGGATCTTAGGCAGCATGTAAAAACATGGAATTTGCGGATTTTCATTCATCAAAAAAGCAAACTCATTATCTGAGATCCAGTGTTGGTTTTTACCATGAGTTAAAATGTCCCTTAATTCAGTTTTCATTTCTTCAATTGGATTTTTTCTCAATCTTTCATAATAAACATCATTTCCCAATTGCCTTTGAGCCTCAGCAACATAGTAACTCTTATCCATAACCACCACTGCACCTCCTTTATCTGCAGGCTTTATAATGATTTGCTCATTTTTGTCAAGGAGTCAAGTGCATCTCTCTCATTTCTTGTAAGGTTCTCTCATTCTGTTCTGTCTTTTGCAAAACATTTCATCCATATCATGTGAGACTTTTTTGGTAAAAGCAATCAAAGTGGGGTGAGAACACATTGGCATAAAGCTTGACTTTGGTTTAAAAAGTGTCTTTACATCATGAGTGGAATTAGAGTTCACATTTGATGTACTACTCAAATGTTTATTAGTTTGATGGTACCAAACTTTCAAATGAAGATTCCTATAAAATTTAAAGAGATCCACTTTAGTTTTAAATTCATTGACATTACACACAGGGGCAAAGGACAGTCCTTTCGATAGCACATTCACATAGTCTCGTGTTTACTTGTATTTAGAGATATTTATTACCGTAGATTCTTGCTTTGACTCCGGAGGCTGCCCCGCGATATTTGTGGAGCTGGACCGACGCCTCCCCCTCCTGATTTTTTTCTTCTTAGTTGTTTCTGCTGGTGATTTTGGGTGGCTCTCCATGATTGATCCTCAAAAAAATCTACAGACCTAATTGCTTGTGTGGCATCAGATTCCTCCTCACTTGTGCTTAAATTGAAAGACACCATTCGCCTGCGTGGTTGTTGCTTTGTGAATCCCTTCCATTGGTAGACATTGCCTTCTTTATAGTCCCTCTCATCCCGCTTAAATTTTTTCAACTTGTATTGTTTAATTCCATAGTGAGTTTCTCCAAACTCTCTTTCAATTCATTTTCAAATGGAAGTTGTTGTGAGACATTGTTGGCCTGTGACATTTGTATTCTCAAATCATTCATTCTTACCTGTACCTTTTCTCTCTCTTTTTTGGTCTGCTCAATGATTAGCAGGATGAGGTCAAAAGAACACTTATTTAATATAGCCTCCCATCTCTCACGAAAAACAGCATCCTCTATACCAAAAGAGGGAAACTTTTTAATGCGCAGGCCTCTTGGGATGCGTTTTTCCCTCCAATAATCCGATAAAGTGATGGTATGCCAATGCAGTCGAATGTCTTTTTCAGAAAGTCTTTTCAAATGAAAATACAAATGATCTAAATCCTTGCTGGAAGTTCCAGGTGGGGAAGTTCCAGTAAAAAGGGAGTCAGGTACAACTATGCTCTTGCTTTCCTCAGTAGAGTAGGCTTTATCAATTGTAATTCTGAGTTTGTGGTATATCGCCTACAGTGCCCATGTGAGTGCTTCTATGTAGGTAGAACGAAAAGGAAATTAAAAGAACGTTTTTCTGAACACAAATATGCAATTCGAGTTAACAATGAAGACTACCCCATGGCCAAACACTATAAAGAAATGCATCATAGTGACCCCTCATCCTAAAGGGTCCAGGGTATTGAGATTATAAAGAAATCTATACGTAGGGGGGATAGATTGAAAATGTTGTTGCAGAGTGAGACTTTTTGGATATGGAATCTTAAAGCAATGGAACATTCAGGCTTGAATGAGGAAATAGATTATAGGCCTTTTCTGTAAATGTGTTTTAAAATTGTGGTGTTTTTTGAGCCACTGCGTTTAATTGATATGTATTTTTCACTAGTTTTTTTAATGAACTGTGATTGTGGGATTGGTATGAGATTGCTTTCTAGTGCTGGGATCTGTGTAAGGGGAGGGTCTTAGAAATTGGTTTGATTAAGCAATCAACACCTGTGCACTTTGCCTTCATAAGACCACTTTGTTTTTACTTGTTTTATGCCCTGAAGAAGGCCCTGCCGCTATGCATGGGCATTTTTTAAAACAAGTCCTCTGTGGACATGTCTATTAATTAAAGACATTTTTAAGTTTGGAGTGCCTTGGTCAGTGAGAGATTTTTTTTTTCTCCTTTTTCTCCTTCTACACCAAAGATTTTTGACCTTGGACCAAAGAGCACCCAAGTACATTAATTAACTAAACTTTAAGGACCGAGCACGCCACAAACTTTAAATTTATTTATTTGTTTGTTAGTTAATTAGTTAGTTAGTGTTTGTTTCCATCAGTTGTCCCTGAGAGGTAGGTTGGTCGCACGATTAGAAATAAACACAATTCATTTACAATAGCAAAATAAAAATTATCATCACCTAAGTGGCATTGCCTGGACCATGACAGGGCTATCAATGCATCACCTTACAGTGAAAAGTGAAAAGTTATGAGTTGTGTGTTCATAGGCGTGCACAGATAGACTCTAGGTGCTGATATAGAACCTGCCCTTTGCCCTCTGGACCTGGCAAGTGCCCTTGTTGATTTTTTATTTTTATTTTTTTTCAGTGTACTGTATGTGGCCCATGTTGATGTGATCATCGATAAACTCTCGACGATTAAAAGCGTAAAATAAGAGGCAGTAATCCCCCCCCGTCTGCCACCACACATTGCTTCATCGTCTGTTGGAAACACTGAAGTGCCCTTATTTTTCACTGAGCACCTGCCCCCAAAAATGTCTGTGAATGCCCCTGTGTGTGTTCATTGGCTGGAAGCTGGCTTTTCCTGGCAGGAGCCTGAGTCACAAAACACGGGGAGAATTTTTTTGAGTAGCTCAGGGTTCATGGGTGGGAGAAAAAAAAGGCCAGATTTTCCCACTGTGACCTGGGGACTTTACAGTTCTGGGCATATGTCGATAATGAGAGGCGGGGTTTGTCTGTGCCAGTCACAGTGAGTGGTGTGTCCCCTGTTTGATCTCCAATCACATTGGAGCCCCAATGAGCGGAAAAAGCCCCACCCACCAGCGCTGTAACCAGCATGGCTGACTTCCTGTATATTACTTCATAAACTTCCCCCTCTTTGAGCAGTGAGCGTCAGTATGATTCACTAAAAAGTTTTATGCAAATGAAGTGCTTGTGGGGACCTCAGAGCTGGGTATAGTCTGCTGCTGAGATTAATGCAAACCCCACAAAAGATAAAATTCTACAACTGAACACTCAATGAGAAAATGCTAGTACACTAAACCCACCCAAACACACAAGCTTACGGAACAACCTGCCTAAAAACACTCACTGTAATGCTAAAAAACTCACTTCAACACACTCACCTACCAGAAAACACAAGTTTAAAGATTTAAATACCAATAATGTTTTGCTTGCACGCTTCCTTACCTGAAAAAACATTTACATGCTTACCTACATGAAAACTCAAGCTCACACACATAACCAAAAATCCATTCTTGCATATCCAAAATAAATAAGGCTACACACTCACCTACTGGAAAACTCAAACTTACAAGCTTATGTGTCTGAAAATACACCCTTGCAAATTTACATAACCAAAAAGGCAAGCTTACATTTTTACTTAACCAAATAGGCATGGGCATGGTAAACAAGCCTCAGAAAACTTATTAAAAAAAATGACATAAATACCATTTTCATACAAAAAGAACACCATGGTTTGATTAAAAGCAACCTTTTCAATAGGATACCCGCATTTCATACATGAACTCTGCGTATTACGGCCAATAACGCGATTTGAACAGAGCTATTATTTGCCCGTTGGATGAATGCGTGACCTCAATTTGCGCCATGTTTACAAACTTTCAAGTGCACGGCGTGGCAAAAATATCCATTTTGGAGGTAGATTTCAAATAGCCCGTGATGACGTGATATCCCAGCTACGGCCCTGATTGACTTAAAGCCATCTAATTTGAGAAATTACGAGTCTATTCGTCCAAGCTAGACCTCCAGGGGATGTGAAATAAGTTTGACAGAAGTTGTTGAAGTTCGTCACGAGTTCGCCGTGACTTCTTCTCAACAATAGCAAGAAAGGTGAGTGTATTTTTACTGTAACCTACATAGTTAGTTGACAGAATATCCTGTGACCCTATTTGTGAAGTTTCAGTAAAATATACCAAGGAATAAACCAGCGCTAGGCGTTCAAAACCTACCAGTGTTCTGACAAATTTTGCTACCTATCAAAATATGCCACCTCGCGAACACCGGTCACAAGATTCATTCACTTATACCCTTCAATTCGAGACTGCGAGGATGGAAATCTGATAATCAATTAGGAAAAATTCTCGGCTCTCGGTAATTCTGTATATCGTTTAAACATTTTGTTAGTCGGATTATGAAAGTAGACTGAAAATAAGCGCCCGCTTTTTGTTTGGGTGTAAAAGCGTGTATTTAAAGGAGAATACATTGTATATTGATTAAGCATTGAACTCTGCATAAGTCGAACTGTTTTAATATTTGTTGATGACATTGCTTCGCTTCCTGGAAGAAAGCTGGCGCAAATCTGCTGTCTAGTGAGCATTTCAGGTTCGATGTACTGAGTAATAACGCCACGGAAACTTAAACTGGCCCGTCATTCTGCCGAATAGTCTTACTAAACTAGTTAATCTTCTGATTGCTAATCAAGCAAAGGGGAGGTTTCTGCCTCACCAAACTAACCTCCGACTGCACGTCACTGTGTTTTACTATGAATTATTCACAGTAGCTCATTGAAACTATCATGGGAGGAGGGTATATGGACATTGTAAAAAACAGTGCTTTTTTTTTTTAATCACCACAGGTTATTGAAGGGGAACGTTTAAGTAGCAGTGGGAGGGCAAACAACTGCGGCATCAGCGACTTCACTGCATTTTATATAGTAATGGACGAGTAGCGTTAATGTTTGCCCTCCCACTGATAATTTTGACATTTTTGCAGGCCATTGATCCAAAAAAAACTTCACAGGCAACCCATTCATACCATTTTTTTAATATCAATGCAAAACCTAATGTTTGTTGAACATAATTGGGTGAAATTCAATGCATTTTCCATTAAAAAGGGCCTAGGGGGGTGCTGCTGTACTTCAGAAAAGGGGTTGATGACTTTAGCATCAATTATTTCTGTTAGGGTACCCTAATGGATAATTTGGCCAGGTTTATTTCTGAGTAGACTGCATTTTCGAAAATGCCCTCAGGCTTCACCCCCCAATTTTCACAATGGGTTTTGTTGATAAATGCCGAAATCAGCCATTTTTGGGACCCTGTGGCTCTGAGACCCTTTCCTGTAAAGGCGTTGGACTTGTGGCAAACTCTTCGTCTGTGTCTTCTGTACTTACCTGCAAAAAATCATTAGAAAATAATAAAAACTTTTTTCTCAGCAACTCAAGAAATGTTTTCATTTTATTCATTTGTATTGCCCATGCCTAAACCAAAAACTCAAGTGGACACACCTACCAGAAAATGTATGCTTACATGGCTACCCACTAAGACTACAACCTTAAAAATGTTTACCAGAAAATAAATGCTTGCGCACTGATACCTACTAAAAAATGCACACTTGCTTACCCCACAAAAAACACACTTGCACACTTACCTTCCCAAAAACAAAAAAGCACAAGCATGCATACTTACCTGCCCAAATATACAAGCATAGCAACATGCTTACCCACCCAAAAAATTTTTGCACACTTTCCTACCCAAAAGCATAAGCCTAGACTTTCCTTCCCAAAAACTCATACCTACACACTTATCTAACTCAAAAATAAAAACTTACAAAACTAACCACCAAAAGCTGCACTTACAAACTTACCTACTGGAAAACACAAGCTTAAAGACTTCCCTACCAGAAAACACAATTTTACCTGCTTGCCTACCCAAAAACACAAGCTTACACACGTACCAGAAAATGCAAGCATATACAATTACGCACCCAAAAACACAAATTTACACTTTCCTGTCTGAAAACACAAGCTAGCACATTAACTTACCTGAAGGCATGAGCTTACTTGAATACCCACCCAAATACATATATTCATGTTCACATACTCAAGAGCACAAGCCTACACACTTACCAACCTGAAAACACAAGCTTGCACACTTATTACTTTCCCTCCTTCCAAGAATATATTCCTCTCTTAAATATGTTGTTCATATGGTCTGGGGCAAGATACAGGTAATGCAATCCTCATTCCTTATTTTAGCAAAAACAGATTTTCATTTAAAATATTTTGTTAAAAAAGAGTGATAAAAAACTATTTTGACGGGTTTTTTTTTAATGTTTCGACTTATATGCATTGCAAACTTCATATCAAAATGGTAATGACTATTGTTGGTTTATTTTTGTTAAAAACTGATTAATTATGCAGTGAAGCATTTGTTTGGAATTCACTAAATTCAAAAGCGAGAAATGCAATTGAAGACCTGAGTTCAAGAAGTATTTAAGTCACATTTAGCAAAAAATGAGCTGAGCTGACACCAGTATTAAAAGCCATAATGGCCAGAGCATCATCTGATACCAAAGATTTCTGCAAAGAAGCACTGGAGTGTTGTGTACTGGTGCGTTTCCATCGTCTTTTGTCATGATCTGCTACATGTTTTGAAAATTTTGACCCTCAATATCTCGAAAGTGTTATTTCGTGACTGAAGTACTTCTTGAACTCAGGTCTTCAATTGAAAGTTTTATATTTACTCTGAAAATTTAATTTTCAATCATGAAAAAAAAAATGGTTTCATTTAAACTGAAATTAAAGAGTCCCAGTTGGATTTGAGCAGGGAATACCAAAATTAAGCATGAAACACGACTTAACTGTACGATATTAGAACTGAAAGAAACTGCGTTTCAGGGGAAAAACAATCAACGTGATTACTTTCACTAGAAAAGCGCATCAGGAATTCCCAAGCAAATAAGGTAGGCAATTTAACTGCATCGGTTTCATTTATGCCCTTGATAGACCGCGCCCATTGTGCAATATGCAAGAATATTTTCTGTTATTGTCGGGCAGTTAATCACAGTTCGTGTTATGAGTAGAAATGAGCTCATTGGCTTATTAGTTACCAAGTCTTGCTGACTGAAAACATTCATTTAGTCAGAATGATGAGACGGATTTCGCCATAAGTGCAACGATGGGGACAGTCCCAGAGTGCTGGCAGAAGTCCCTGAGAGGTGACTAACGTTTATAATTCCCATCCCAGGTGTAGGGAGAGACCCCGGGGGAATTCAGAGAGAGATGGTGGTACTAAACCACGATCACTGCGTCCCTCTCATTCACTCTCACCGCCCGTTTGCGCGAGTCAGTCTCTCAGAGCAGATTCTCCGTGAGCTGCTCAGTCTCCGGCTGAGGAAGTCGCTCGTTCGGATTCTGAGAATTCGGGGTCGACTGAAGCAGGAAGGATGTGGACTGACATCTGAGCTGTCAGATGGAAGAAGAGCAGCTCGTGGAGAGAGACCGGTAATGTATTGCTCTAGTAGGAATATGTGTCTGACTAAAATGCTCAAAACTGTTTTATTAAACGTCGAAAAGTTATCTTACATCGGGACTAAACGCTTGCCAGACATCAATTATCCTCTTTTACTTCAGTCAAGGAATAGGTTTCCACTGCCTTTGCTCATATTTAACCATTTTTTTTTATTTGCATGTTTTATGCTTTCATTATACCCGTTTAAAATATGAATGTTCCTCATCGTTATGGCGAGTCGAGTGATCATATCAAAGGAAGGTTTGTGAAATGTACCCATCTGCAATCGAAATTTCTGATAGAAAAATATATTGGATCCTTTACTTGTAAGGGAAATGCCCTTAATTTAATTTATATATATATATATATATATATATATATATATATATATATATATATATATTCTTATATGCTGTTCTCTCCTGGTATAGGAGCTCATTTTATGAGGTTTAATCTACTGTATGAGATTTTTCACAATGGTTCAAAAATGAAACTATAAGAGTGTGTGAGTTTAATATTTAGTCCAGAGGGAAGTGGAGGCTCAACTGTTACCTGTCAAAGAAATCTTTTAGGTCAGGTTGGGGGCTGGGGAGTGTGTTCACAAATTTTTTTTATTTTACATGATGCTTATGTCTTTTGTAACTAAACGCTCAATGAATCCACAAAGACTGTGAATGCAGAAAGAGACTATAAAGTGATTGTATACCACAGAAAGGATGCGATATTCCCCTCTGATACAGAGACAAGCAGATATACTTCATATAGGAACATACTTCCTGATTTGACATAGTTCAGTGCTTTGAATCTACAGCACAAAAAACTACTCCGCATATTGTATACTGTGTACCTCAATGAAGTGGTAATCTCTTACAATGCTGTAGAGTTTCATTCTTCACCAATATGTATAGCGCTTGAACTTTCATATAGTGCTAAAACGTCTGCAGCGGAGGACAGTGATGAGGTGCTTCAGGCATAAAGGATCTTTTTTTTTTGGTGACTGAACTGTAATCGGTGGAAGGTGCCTGGACTGTTTGTGATGTTCTTTGCTTACCCAGTATTCAGGGTAGGGTCTGTGTGAAGTCTAATACAGCTACATCTGATTACTGGGTCAGTAAAAACATTAGTTGCTGCAAAGAATAATGAGAAAAACCCAGGAGATTCACAAAAGTGAAAATGCCATCTGTTTTTCTATTTGCCTTGTAAATAAAATTAAACAAATGAAGAATAATTTTATGTTCATAAAGGATCACTGGTGTATTTTATTGCAATAAACAGAAAAACATTTTTCAATTTCAGAAGTGAGTGCTTGTTTTTGTCCATTGGAGAAAGTTGAAGACACGATTCTTTGTGTGTGTGTGTGTGCGTGCACGTGTGTGCGTGTGTACCTTATATGAGTCAATTCATTAATTTATTTGTTCTCAGTTCCTTATGGACAATATACAGAATACACATAAGAATCTTTCATATTTTTGTTTCACACAATAACAGTGCTGCACATTTCGTTACACACAAACCCTCTCATGTTGGAGTCCAGTTTCATGCCGACTCGTCATATAGTGACGCTACCTGACCAAACGTCGATATACAACTTTGTACAAGGAAAAAGGAGGCTTTTGGCATCCTTCTTTGACACCACTTTAAAACGAACCGTAACCCCTAACCCTTACCCCGGTCCCGAACCCTAAACGTCAAATCAGGACGCCAAAACCCTCCTTTTTCGACACATATCGACACTTGGTCAGGTAGTGTCACAATGACGAGTTGGGATAAGAACGTGTTGCGTATGCATTCACTCACAGGCACACACACACACACACATACATGTTTGCATGCACAAATGGATACCACACACACACACACACACACACATAGACAGGTTCCTCCAAAACATTTGGCATTTACACCCTTAATGAACAATAACCAGACCAAGACTCTGGCAGTGATACTTCCAAATTAGTTTCATGAGATTGTGTACATATTTGTGGATTTTTCACCCATCCCTCACACGGTCTCATTTTAAACAACCTTTTTTATGTAACTTCATCTGCAGTGCCACTAATTTTCAAAGATTGCATAAAATGCGATTATGACACATATTGTTGAATGGCCTGATGTTCTTATGCAATCTGTATGAGCACTCATAATTCAATGGTATGAACATTGAAGTTTCATGGGGAGGTCAAGAACATCTAAAACTTGTTCAGTGATGACAATGATCAACTGTTTCAAATGCATGTTTTCAGAAAATATTTTGTTCAGTCAATGTTTATTATGACAAGTGGGCACATCACAGGCACAACAACATGACTCAAAGAGCGTTTGATGGTCCATCGTCGATGCCTCTGAGCCCAGAGAAGTGCATGGCTGTTTTGGACACTGTTAACATCAGGCTTTCTTTTTGCACAAAAAGTTTTTACTTGCATTTGTGGATATAACTACATATTGTAGTTCTAAGTTTGCTTAAGTGATCCTATGCTCATGTGGTTATATCACTTATAGCAGTGCTTCTCAAACCTCTCCTGGAGGACCACCTCTCCTGCATGTTTTAGATCTCTCTCTGCCCCAGCACAGGTGATTCAAATGATTCACTCATTATCAAGTTTCTTCACGGGTTCAAAGCGAGCTGATCATTTCAATCACCTGTGGTGGAGCAGGAGAGATCTACAACATGCAGGACAAGGGGTACTTGAGGCGAGGTTTAAGAAGCGCGGACTTAAATATAAATAACAGTTCCTAGTACAGTAAACGGAGATTATGGGTATTCAGCTAAGGCCTGCACCCTGGCCCTTTATGCACAGATTTTTCCAGATTCCTTGAATCTTTTAATTATATTCTGCACAGTAGAGGGTGAAATATCCAAATTTCCTCCTGTCACTGTTTGATGAACATGTTTTTTTTACCCCCTCAGCAATTCTTTTCAACAGGGTGTTGTCATCCCCTACACTGTCTGTCTGTCTGTCAGTCAATCTGTGTACCTATCGATCATCTAGCTGGTGAACTGTTAGAGGGACAGCCCTCACATTTAAACAGGTTGTGCATATTGGGTGTCTCCAGAAGCCTATTTGATGTCAAGGTCATAGCTCCCATATTGATCTAATTTTAAGGCATGCCAAGGGTGCATAGAGTGCCGAGCACAATCTGGTTGAACCTTTCAATGATTTTCTCATACATTTGTGTGCGTATTTATAATCTTCTGCACATCTTTGCTCCGGACGGACAAGGCCTTTCCAAGATGGCACACCTTATATATCAGTGGCGTCTGGTGAACTGGCGATAGGGGAGGCTCAAAACAATCCCTTAAAATTAATGATTGGTCACGATCTGTTCTCAATCATTCATTTAAATTACCATGACAGAAACTCCAAAAGCTCTCAGGTGTGGCCAGTTTTCATTTATAACGCATACCTGTCAACTCTCACGCATTCGGTGTGAGTTTAAGTGGCATATTTACGTTTCTCTGCTGTAGTCAGCAATTATTCAATCAACGCGTATGTACAAGATTCTCGCGCAGAATTGAAGTCCTTGTGCACTGGAGGGGTTGGAAGCAATGGAATTGCATAGACATTTCAAATGATCTTACTTCATTGAAACGATCATGAAACACATGCATTGCTTCCAATCCCTGAATAAAGAAAAGTGTGAGAAGCGGAGTCGTAATCGGTATGCGTTATAAATGAAAACTGGCCACATCTGATAATGTTGAGAATTATCGGAGTTTCTGTAATAGTAATTTAAATGAATGATTGAAAACAGGTCATGACCAATCATTAATTTTAAGGGATTGTTTTGAACCTCCCTTATCGCCAGTTCACCAGCTGCCACTGAAATATACACACGGTGCTGTAACAAAGTATTTGCCCCCTTCCTTTTTTTTTTTTTTTTTTTTTTGCATATTTGTCACACTTAAGTGTTTCAGATCATCAAACAAATTTTAATATTAGACAAAGATAACCCGAGTAAATACAAAATGCAGTTTTTAAATGATGATTTCATTTATTGAGGGGAAAAAGCTATCCAAACCTACCTGGCCCTCTGTGAAAAAGTAATTGCCCCCAAAACCTAATAACTGGTTGTGCCTCCCTCAGCGACAACAACTGCAATGAAGCGTTTGCGACAACTGGCAATGAGTCTTTTACATTGCTGTGGAGGAATTTTGACCCACTCTTCTTTGCAGAATTGTTTTAATTCAGCCACATTGGTGGGCACGAACAGCCTGTTTAAGGTCATGCCACAGCATCTCAATCCGATCAAAGTCCAGACTTTGACTAGGCCACTCCAAAACCTTCATTTTGTTTGTTTTAAGCCATTCAGAGGTGGACTTGCTGGTATGTTTCGAATCATTGTCCTGCTGCATAATCCAAATGTGCTTGACCTTGACGTCACAAACTGATGGTCAGACATTTTCCTTCAGGATTTTCTGGTAGAGAGCAGAATTCATAGTTCCATCAATTATGACAAGTCGTCCAGGTCCTGAAGCAGCAAAGCAGCCCCAGACCATCACACTACCACCACCATGTTTGACTGTCGGTATGATGATCTTTTTATGAAATGCTGTGTTAGTTTTACGCCAGATGTAATGGGACGCACACCTTCCAAAAAGTTCAACTTTTGTCTTGTCAGTTCATAGAATATTTTCCCAAAAGTCTTGGGGATCATCAAGATGTTTTTTGGCAAATGTGAGATGAGCCTTTGTATTCTTTTTGGTCAGCAGTAGTTTTCGCCTTGGAACTCTCCCATGGATGCCATTTTTGCCCAGGCTCTTTCTTATGGTTGAATCATGAACACTGACTTTAACTGAGGCAAGTGAGGCCTGCAGTTCTTTAGATGTTGTTCTGGGTTCTTTTGTGACCTGCTGGATGAGTCGTCGATGCACTCTTGGAGTAATTTTGGTAGGTTGGCCACTCCTGGTAAGGTTCACCACTGTTCCAAGTTTTCTCCATTTGTGGATAATGGCTCTCACCGTGGTTCGTTGGAGTCCCAAAGCCTTAGAAATGGCTTTGTAACCTTTTCCAGACTGATAGATGTCAATGACTTTGTTTCTCATCTGTTTTTGAATTTCTTTAGATCGTGGCATGATGTGTTGCTATTTGAGATCTTAAAATTAGTTTGATGATCAGAAACATTTCAGTGTGACAAATATGCAAAAAAAAAAGAAAAGAAATCAGGAAGGGAGCAAATACTTTTTCGCAGTACTGTATATGTACAAACCCCAATTCCAATGAAGTTGGGATGTTGTGTAAAACATGAATAAAACAGAATACAATGATTTGCAAATCCTTTTCGACCTATATTCAATTGAGTACACTATGAAGACAAGGTATTTAATGTTCAAACTCATAAACTTCATTATTTTTTTGGAAATATTCAATATTCCGGCCAGCCACGGGCCAACATAGCATTGGATTTCATCACAGGTTGCCTCTCTTTAATGGGTTCACAATCATCCTCTCCACTGTGGGCCAGTTCTCCAAGGCAGCCCATTTAGTACAATTGGCTAATCTAATTGTCACTTGCTACATGCCCTTTAGCACAAGTCAGTATTTTTCAAGTAAAAGTTTATGGTCTTTAGAAATTATTCATAACATTCAATGGTAGTTAATTATGGAGAAACTACTCCTAGTCTTTCTAATAGGAACAAGCTCCGAATCCTTTCGCCAGGTCTCCAGGATTGGGGCCACGTTCCTGTTAATCACTCTGCAGTCTGTTCCACAGCCCAGGAACACCCTCCAAGCTTTCTGTGGTGATAAGGATTGGTATTGCATTCCTGCTACAGAGCCCGGTCCTGCCATCGCACAGTTCTGCTCTGGTGAGTGAGTACTCCATCTCGCTGTTGTCCAGGGACGCCACAGGCTGGTCATGGAAATGCCCCCACATTCAAGCCCGTTCCATCTAAACTGAACTGTACCATTCTGCACTGGGCTCCTTTCTCTGTCGTTACCTTATTACTATCAATAAACCCGACTATTGGATTGTACTCTGACTCTGCATTTGGTCCTGGCCTGGATCATAACTTATACTTCATTTCAAAGTGGAGATATATTATATCTCAACTACACCAGTTTCTCTGAGACTGCAAATCTATCGCTATTCTTCATCATCCACAATCCATTTAGCGGAGGTAGCAAATCAAGCAAGCAAATCAAGGAGGTAGCAAATTCAGAGAGTTGAAATCCACCCCGAATTTTGTTCCAGTCACCTGGACTTGTTATTTTGCTCCATTCCTCCACCAGGAGGTGGAACCAATCAAAGAAATTGGCTGGATCAGGTCATGGTTGGAAGAAAAACACGGCAGGACTTTTACTCTCTGACCCCTGAATTTTCCACCTTTGAGAGGCAGACCCAAATAAATTGTGGGGTTTCCATATGCTCGTTTAGCAATCATGTGACCACTTATGAGTTTGAATCAAAAGAACCTGGCCTTGCGCCCCGGTGGCTCATCGGTCTAAGCGCGCATACCATAAAGGCTGTGTCCTTCCCGCAGCGACCTGGGTTCGATTCCAGCTCGGGTCATTTGCTGCATGTCTCCCCCATTCTTCTCCCCAACTTTCCTGTTACTCTACACTGAACAATTATCAAATAAAAAAAAAGGAAAAATTCCCAAAAAAATAATCTTTTAAAAAAAAGAACCTGGCCTTGAGCTGTTGAAGTTCAAATCTCCTGTCTGCAACTGGACTAGCTACGTTTCATTATATGATTCCTAACATGGAATGCATGCAGGTCTGATTGCCAAATTAACGAGATCAGTTGCACCTGTCTGCTGCTATTTAAAGCTTTAATCATTAGCATACCTTGAGGTTGGGGATAGGCAGTTAACTGAGACACTTGTATTCATACCATGGCATGAAACTTTAATGAAAATTATTGACCTAATATTGTGTTTTACATATTTGTTCCCCTGGCACATTTAAACTTGTAATTAGTTCCTTAGATATTACGTGAGGAAGAGCCTTTTGTAAGTTTGATCCGTATCCAGTGGTGAAATTGTCATGATTCTGCTCCGTCTGTTCTGGTTCTGCCATGTCTGCCTTGATTCTGCCATGTTTATTATGTTTCTGCCATGCTTGTTATGTTTTCCCTACTCCCTGTTATGTTTATGATTATGTCTGTTAGGTTTTGCCATGTTCTGTTCAGTTTTTGTACTTTGCCATGTTTTTGTTTTTGCCATTCCCGTTCCACTTTTCTGTGATAGTCCGGTCCATGTTTTGCCCATGCCTTCATTGCACTTTGTCTTCCCTGTCTGGTCTCTTGTTAAGTTACAGCTTCTCCCCAGTCCTGCGTGTCACATGCTTAGGTGATTTCATGGTTTCTGGGTTTCAAACATTCCTTCTGATCTCGTTTGCTTCCTTCGCCTCTTTTCTATTTTACTAACCAATACTAACAGTTTGTTTTTGTTCAAGTTACTAACCCAGACTAACATTGTATATAATACTAACTTACTAACGAGCACTAGGGATTGTATAGCTGCACTTACTAATTGATTAACAAGCTCTCAGCACTTGCCCGTTCTAGTCTCCGCCTCTTGCCTTCACTTAGTCTTTGCTGCAATTCAGCGGATCCTTCGCACCTGCTCCACTCTGTCCTGCCTCTCATTATCTGTGCACGTTAGAACTCCCTAACCGGAGCTGTATGTTTTGTCATAGGTTGTCTTGTGATCCCTGTCCACGTTTTGGCTTTTGCCAATTTTATGTGGTTAGGTTCTCCCTCATGTTTTGCTCCCACGTAATTAGTCTGATCCTCTTCACCTGATCCTAATCATAGCATGTGACTTCCCTTGAGTGTATTTAAGCTGTCTTCTCACTGCAGTTCCCCGTCAGAATGTTTCCCGTGCTGCTTTTGTTTCTCGCCTTGTATTCATTGTGTTACCTTTCTGACTGGACCGCAGGACTACCTCTTTTGGCTCTGATTTGGCTTTTATATCTGCTCCGGTTTATCGAACCCTTTTTTGTCTGACCACGATTTCTGTATTGCTGCCCTGGTTTTTTCGACCCTGGATTCTGCCCCTAGGATTGTGATTTTTGCATTGCGGACTGCAGTGATTAATGTGTTTCAGCTGGCAACAAATTATTCTATCTTAACTGATGCAGTGAGCAGCCTCTCATTTCTTAAACAACCATGTTGACATATCCTGTGGTTGTGGAAAAGATGTTACTGTTTCAGAGGAGTCAAATTATTGGCCTGCATCAAGCAAAGAAAACAATGGAGATTGCTGAAACTACTAAAGTTGGATTAAGAACAGTCCAATGCATTGTTAAAACCTGGAAGGACAGTGAAGAACCTTTATCTTCAAGGATGAAATGTGATTGGAAAAAAATCATGAATGATCATGATCCAAGATCACTAAAATGTTTGAGATCAAATTGTAAAAAATCAGCAGTAGAACTCACAGCCATGTTTAATAATGAAAGTAAGAGCATTTCTGCTCGCACAATGCGAACTAAGAGAGCTCAAGGAATTGGGACTAAACAGCTGTGAAGCCGTGAGAAAACCTTATCAGAGAGGCTTATTGGGCAAAAAAAAAAGGCTTCAGTTTGCTAGGGAACATAAAAATTGGACTCTGGGGCAATGGAATAAGGTCATGTGGTCTGATGAGTCCAGATTTACCCTGTTCCAGAGTAATGGGCACATCAGGGTAAGAAGAAGGGCAAATGAAGTGATGCACCCATCAAGCATTGCCTAGTGCCTCCCGTATAAGCCTGTAAGGGCAGTGTTTATGATCTGGGGCTGCCTCAGTTGGTCAGGTCTCGGTTCAGCAACAATATGTGCCCAAAAAATGGGGTCAGCTGACTACTTGAATATACTGAATGACCAGGGTTTTCCATCAATTGATTTTTTCTTCCCCGATGGCATAGCCATATTCCAAGATGACAATGACAGGATTCATTGGGCCAAAATTGTGAGAGAGTAGTTCAAGGAGCATGAGACTTTTATTTTCACACATGGATTGGCCACCACAGAGAACAGACCTTAACCCTATTGAGAATCTTTGGGACGTGCTGGAGAAGATTTCACGCAGCGGTCCAATTTTCCCATCATCAATACAAGATCTTGGCAAAGAATTGGCAAGGAATCAGTTGCTTAACGGTCAAATGATGTGGTAATAACTTTGTTATAGAGTCCGTAAACCTTATTTTTGAACTCTAAGCTAGCATTTCTAACAATAATACATTGTTTGCTGGTTATAAGTTAACTTATTTGTTTAGCCAACAAATCAATGTTAAGAGCTTGCACTCAGCAATAACTTTGATTTATAAATCAGCTATCAGCAGCAATCGGTAACTATCGGCAGTTAGCTAATGGTAAATTACTTAGCAAACTAGTTAATTCACTTTTTGATGTTTTAGTTGACCTATATGTAAAAAAATAAATCTCTAATCAACATTATATTGATGTGTGGAAAGTGATGCCAGCCCCTCAGGTCTCCTGTGCCGCAATTGGATGCAGCACAGCCAGCTGTCGACACCATCACAATGGCGATTGTTGACAACGCCCAGGTGAGATTGTGGAACTATCCAAGAGTTACGACATAATGTTGTATCTATTGTTTTTGATCAAATGGTGTTAACATCACTGGTCTGTGTAGACTTGTACATCAGTGGTTACATTTTTTTTTTTTTTAATTTCATGACAAAGGTTTCCCCCAGTTGGTCAACACACATCAGGATTGGCCTTGCAAGGTTCACGACTAAAGGACTTCTCCAACCTGTCATTCAAGCGCAGAATGATAACCAAGAGATTGCCTTATTTTCTTGAGCTCCCGCCTGACCCGATAATGCAGCCATATTGCCTCACAAACAAAGCGGTCAGCTGTGTGTATTAGATGAGGTTGCTGTCTCAGGCCATGGCTTGATATCTGGACCATACAATGTGAGTGCATAAACTGTGAGCTTTGGCTCTACATCACAGAGGATTTACTTGTGCAGTGTCAGCTGGATTGAACGACAGCATTTCTGAACTTTGCATAGTGTATGTCTGGCTTTCAGCAAGCTAATGAAGTTTTGTGGCTTTGTTAGCTACCTGGCTAAATAGGTAACTTAGCTCACATTCTGCTAACATTAGCTAGGAATGGGAAAGCAACCCAATTTCCAAATGTACATAGTAGGTGGTGTGAAATTAAAGCTGCTGTAACTGGTTTGGTCGTTTTTAGTTAGCTTCCTGTCCGTCGCCAAAGTTAGCAGTCCCCGCCCCCCATCCCCAAGCCGCACACGATGCATTTTAGAACAAATAACAATAGCTGACCAGTTTTACTGCTATCGTTAAACAGCTAATCAAGCTGTAGTCGGCCATGAACGACAACAGTACATTTGAATCATTGAGTTTCCAAAGGGCCCAACTCCAATGAATTAGAGGTCTGCATATCTTATAACAAAAAGGTGAACTTTCTAGTAATTTCAGCCAAAAGTATCCCACTGACACTCTCTTGTAAAGAAATAAACTAAAAATATATGGGTCATCACATATGGACAAAAAAATCAATCAATTTTTCCTTTTCTTGAAAAAGAGTGTTGCTTGGAGTTGAGCCCTTTGGAAACTCAAGGATTCATTTATAAATTAACATTAGCAGGATTAAAAACCACCAACAGGACTACCCGAGACTAATAAAACTGCATGACTGCTACAGAGTAAAACATAGCTTACCTGTCCAGTAGCAGCAAGGCGAGCTGCGCATTGCTTTTTAGGTCCTTGGATTCCTTTAGTTTTCTCCACCTCTCGAAAGCAGCACTGATATATATAAACATGGCTCTTGGCCATCTCCCGTTTTTTCTTCCTTGACTCCATCAGTTCCTCTACTGTTTTTTTTTTTTTTGGCCCTTTGGCTGTATAATTGTGTACGCTGTCTCTCATACCACTGGGATCGGAAGCTTCCTCTGCTCCGCCATTGTCAACAACACAGATTCAGCTCTCTGTGCGTTCACGAGCAGAGAGGACCTTCTCTTCATGGTATTTTCTCACCTAATTGGATAGAGGCAGTGGGTGACTCCAGGATTTTATATTCTGCTCTTCTGCAGAGGAGAGTGACTGAGAGACCTGTGTCACGGACCAGACAATCTACATCAATGATCTCTGTCAGAATATGGAGCTATTGAACACTATTCTAACAAAAATATATCACTTACAGCAGCTTTAACAGAGAAGTTAATCGGTTATAATGCATACAAAATCTACCTGAAATACCTGATTCATGCCATTGTTCATCAATCTATTAGACCGATAAACAGGTGGCTTGCAGATACAGTAGCTTTGAGGTGATGTTAACATGAAACATATAAATGTTCACATGTCTGAGGGTAACAATAACAATAACAACAATAATCAGAGTAATACTGTTGTACTTACAAAACCATTCAGACATTGTCAGTTTGAGATCCTGTAGTTGACAAATGCATATACATAGCTACATACACAAAATGAAAACTCTCATACAATCTGTCTGTATGAAAAACTACTCAATCTGCTTTACAAGTGAAATGAGATTCCTCTACTTTGTCTGGCTGGATATCAATGTGTAATGTTACTTTATGAGGGTTTCAATTTTTCTGCGTAAATTGCCAGCACTTTGCTGTGACTCTGACATCTTCAGTCATTCCATAAAAAATCTCGATTTCATGCACATATCCTTGGGTGAAATAGTTCAGGCATCTCTAGAACTTTCTTAGACACATTCATCTAACTTGACGTCATGACGTTGCAACAGCAACTGGGTGGGGAGGTGGGGGCAGAGCTTACCTCTGCGTTTTGCAAAGGTCCATAGTATCCCTGGAAAATGAGTCGGGGATACCATGGATCAGCACTTGTTGCGCCGCGTCTGCCACCTCATCTGTCGAGATTTGATTTTGAGAGCTCTGTAGGCCACAAATTTCAACCAATTAGTTTCATATTTGACGTGGGCCTTGGGTGTGGTGAAGTCACAAAGCCTATCAATTTTGGGAATGATTGCTTTAGGGGGTCCATGGATACCCGTCGACCAGCGGCCAACCGACTGTCTAGTTTAAAACAGTAGACGGTGCAAGCTATTTGCGTCCTATAAAATGCTGATTTTTACACATGCGGTAGGAAAAAGTCAGTATAAACAGTACACCATACAGTTTAGTTTACAGCTCAAAAAACACTACGTGTGCATTGCCTCATAAAGTTTGTCTGGGAGGAAAAGGGTTAAATGCTAACTACTCAATGGAAACGTAAAGGTATTCAATTCATCCTGCTGGTATGGTAAGGTATGGTAGGTAGGGTACCGAATGCAAATGCCTTCATTCCTGAAATTTATTTTTTTCCTGTGTCAATAAACACCGCGATGATGTGATCTGTGAATGTTTTCATTTAATAATGGTGTTCTGCACAACTCATCCTGTCAGTGGATAAATTTGTCAAAAAATAGCCGTGTATTGGTGATTCATGATGTCAGAATGTTTAAGGTGCGAGATTAATGCATACCTCATCCCACCAGGTAATTAGCTACTATATTCTTCTTCTTCTTATTATTATTATTATTATTATTATTATTATTGCTGGCGCATGTGTCCAATCCCCTTGGTCCAATCTGATGTGCGTCATTACGCGATTGTCCAGTACCCTAGGCCGCCACAAGATGGGGTCATGAATTTTTATGTTGGCTAATACATATGTATTTATGAAGGTTTATCTCATAGTAATTTGAAAGTTAACTTCACATGATGCGAATGTTCTGTGTGTGGCAAATAAGCGTTTTGATGCTTCAAGACAATGCTAGGATCTAAACCTGACTAAATAAACCCAGATTGTCGCACTTCTGGGTCTATGCTATCAATCTACTGAAGCCTAAGTCCCGCAAACGTTGACTATACTGGCGAAGGAGTTGCTAACACACAGCAGACACAGGATTTCCACGCTACTGCGTCCGGGTTTAAACCGCAGAAATGCCTCGCCAAAAGGGTATGTTTCTTCAAACGCGTAGCTTATCAACTAAGGATTTTTAACCCGTTATTTGAAATTATGTGCTATATCTTTTTCTATTGTACTCCATTCTGGTCTTCGATTTAGAACATTTCTTTAACGTCAAGCATCTTTAACGTCAATATTTGCTACGTCTAAATGCAGCTAGTTGGCTTGCTATATGGCAACTAACGTTCAGGAAAGTTAATTAGCATCCCATTGATGATCTTACCGGACCTTAACTTCCCTGGCAAATGTTTCAAAGTTGTTTTATTATTACCCTAACGAGGCAAGCAAACGGATTCAATACCGTGTTTGGATTGTTCTAGACGGTCATCAGAAGTGAAACTAGCATGCTAACGCTTGCGCTTTGGTCATGTCAGAACAAATTATAAGGACTGGAGGCAAAAGCATCATTTTGATTTTAGGTTTGACTGATCAGGGCGCGAAACCATTGATCTAACATCAAGCACTTCATATGTTTGTTTTCGGTCTAAAAGCAGCTTCCCCAGTTTATTTACTGACACATCCTAAAGAGATAAAGATGGACACAGTGACTCATGACGGACATATTTTCGAACTTTTTGAATGGTGGAGCTGTAGTTCATTTTTTGAGTACATCAGGTTCTTTCTCCATTTTGTTTGAATTTCGCTTTCTGCATATTAGTGCCGACCTCACTGTCCTGAACTTGAGGTAACGTTAGTGCTATTGCGTGAAGGGGTGTTTGTGCGTTATGCCTAAGGCTAATCTAATCTGCTGAAAAACTACAATCATCTATACTTTCCTTCATAATTTATTTATTTATTAATATATTTTGATGAAATTTTCACCAGTTATTCTTGAGATGTATATCTATCAATAAGAAATTATGAAGTAAAGTATAGATAATTGTAGTTTTTCAGCAGAATGTTTTCAGCAGATTAGCCCTACCCGTGCGTTATATGAATGCAACCTGAACTGATAGAATGACCGCATGATGCTGCTGGTTTAGCAGTTTTCTGCGACACTTAGTTTTGTGTTTCACGGAGCAATGTTCTTTCATTGTTTTCAGGGGGGAGGTAAGTTTTTCTCTCGCGGGGAGTGGCGTTTTGGCTTTCGACCACGGGCTTCGCTGCGCCACGCCAGGCTCAGTCCCGATCTGCTGAAACCGGAGACCATCTGTTGATGGTGGTAGATCAGCTTGCTATATTAGGGCTGCGTTCTGTGACTAGATTTGCTGCAGTCAAGGTCAGTGCGAGAGCCCTGTCAAGATTTAATAGGGTTTGTTCCTCTGTTCTCCGGATGAACCCATTGTAATTTTGATATGAGTGGACAATTCTGGTCAATAATTACCTCTTGTTTTGCGGGTGGAATGGTTTGTATTCTTGTGACGTCACCGGCCGAACCAGAAAGTATTTGTCTTGGTCATTTTTATCCCCAAGATTGTGTTTCTTTCATTGTGATAATATGAAAGCGAGTTGTCTCTCTGCAGTCAAATCCCATTTTTATTATCCCTCCCGCTTATAATGCATGGGGATATAGTCATCAGTATGTCCGTCCATCCATGCATCCGTCCGTCCATCTATAATCAGTTTGTTTCCAGAGAAGAACTCAAAAACCGTTAAATATTTATGAACGAAACTTGCTGTGCATATTAGTTAGGTCCTAAACTGGTGCCTTTTCATATTTTGGAAATTCTGAGATTTTAATTTTTTTCTTTGTTTCCATGGAAACAAGCTTAAGTTATGGGACGGTTTCCAGAGCAGAAGTCTAGAACCGCTTAATATTTTTCATCAAAACTGTCTATGCATATGATTCAGTCCCTAAACTGGTACCTTTTGGTATTTTAAAATTTCTGAGATTTAATTTTTTTCTGAGTTTCCATGGAAACAAGTTTATCTTACTGAAGGTGAGAGTGAAGATCATTTCTGGAGAAGTACTGATATACAGTTAAATATTTTTGAGCCAGTCTTGCTGGTCATATCAATCAGGTCCTTATCTGGTGCCTTTTGGTAGTTTGAAATTTCTGACTTTTTAATTTTTTCTTGGTTTCCATGGAAACAAGCTTACCTTGTGGAAAATGAAGGTTGGGACCATTTCTGGAGCACATGTCTGAAATCATTTAATATTTTTCATTGAACCTGTCTGGGCCTATTAGTCAGGTCCTAATCTGGTGCCTTTTGGTAATTTGGAATTCCTGAGATTTTAATTTTTGTCCCCCCGGCATATAGTCATCAGCGCGGTAGTCGGTCTGTCTGTAATCATTTTGTTTTCAGAGCAGAACTCGAATACTGTTCAGTAGTTTTTTTCAAAACTTGCTGTGCGTATTAATCAGGTCCTAGACTGGTGCCTTTTGATATTTTGGGATTTCTGAGATTAGATTGCGGCAGCCGGGGGGATATTTTATCTTCTCATGACTCTTGTTCTATCATATTAATTAGCTAGTTCACTAATGGAGGTACATTATAGCATCACATAGCCTTTCAGAATAAAATATTGGCTATCTAACTTTACCTTCAGCTCACCACGATAATGCTTAATCTATAACAAACAGCATAACCTACCTATTTTTGTCGGGACCTCGGTTTCAGAGAGGTATGAGAGTCATTCCATGTCAATTCACCGAATGGCTCCCGCATGACCCCCTCAGATTTTCTTGAAAAAATCATGTTGGTGGATTCACTTCTTAATAGAATAATCCCAAAAGTGTAGGTCTCTACTGCCAATAGTTTGGCCACAAAAAAATATTAAAAGGACAAAGGTTTGGGCAATTTTTAGCATTGCCTTCTGAAGTTCTAATTTTGAGCTGGAATATCTTAAAAAGTATTTGAGCTAGGACCTCCAAAGTTTGTATGTCAAATATCTGGTGCTACATCTGTACATAATTTAACTTTCAGCAGTCTAACAAATGTGTAACATGCAGTGGTTAGATTCTGTCTGAAAAAATTTCTATTCATGAACTGTGGCAGCACATTTAAGGGCCTGTAAACTCATCAGTTTTATGACAGGGGCTGATATTTTGTGGGGGGTGTCTTTTGGACTAGGTACATGGTTTTCTGAAAAATTACCAATGTGACGTAAATAGCATTTGAGATATTGCTGCTCAAAAATGAGAAAAAACACATTTTCCTGCAACTTTGAAGCTATATTCCTGTTGAATGACACCATGTATCAAATCCAAATCAAGTTCACCTTAAAGAGCAGGTTTTTGTTAATGATATATCCAAAAATTGTGATGGTGTTCTTTCTCTTTTTCCCAATAATAATTTTTAAAATTATGTTTTATATTGGAAAGCTAATTCTCAATTATAGCTTCATGGTCTTGTGGACAGCTCTGTAATTATGTCAGAGATCTCAAATTTTGTCCAGTGCCTCTTATAAACCATTGACATTAACTTTTAATAAATATTAGTGCCATTCACACTAGTATATGGAAAGATATTGTAGCTTGAAAATGGAAATCAAAATAAGCTTTATTGCAGTTCGAAATTGAGCATTTTAAGCATGTGACAGTACACAATTGTACAAAAAGTATTGTCAAAATTATTTCAAAGTAAGGTAGCATCTGGTCTGCAGTTAGTTCTAAGAAAATAAATGTTGCGGATAACCATACCCTTGCAGCTAACCTACTCACACACATATACTTTTCAACTATATTGTGATAATGATAAATGTTCTGCAACATACTAAAGTACAGACAACACTTATCAGTTCTAATGAATAACACAGAATGAATATGGTAGAACAATATGATAGAGCATTGGCAAAATAAGTATCAGCCAATTTCATATAATGTTATAACTTAGAATCTTTGACCAGCTTTCACTTCAATGTCAATTTGAATTTTAAATTGAACAGGTCAGTTGCAATAGAATAATTTCCTGCTTAAAGTCACAGCTAGAGGTACTCTGAAATGATTTCTGTTGATTGTTTTGTGTTGTCACATACTTAAAATACTCTATTTCGAACTGCAATAAAGCTTATTTTGATTTCCATATTCAAGCTTCAATATCTTTCCATATACTAGTGTGAATGTGACTAATAGGTATTTAAAGTTAACGTCAAATGGTTTATAAGAGGCACTGTACAAAATTTGAGATCTCTGACATAATTACAGAGCTGTCCACAAGACCATGAAACTATAATCGAGAATTGGCATTCCAATATAAAACATAATTTTAAAAATTCATATTGGGAAAAAGAGAACACCATCACAATTTTTGGATATATCATTAATAAAAAACCTGCTCTTTAAGGTGAACTTGATTTGGATTTGATACATGGTGTCATTCAACAGGAATATAGCTTCAAAGTTGCAGGAAAATGTGTTTTTTCGCATTTTTGTTTGGCAATATCTCAGATGCTATTTACTTCACATTGGTAATTTTTCAGAAAACCATGTACCTAGTCCAAAAGACACCCCCTACAAAATATCAGCCCCCTGTCATAAAAACTGATGAGTTTACAGGCCCTTAAAAGTGCTGCCACAGTTCGCGAATAGAAATTTTCGACAGAATCTAGGGGCCTATTACTGCATGTTACACATTTGTTAGACTGCTGAAAGTTAAATTATGTACAGATGTAGCACCAGATATTTGACATACAAACTTTGGAGGTCCTAGGTCAAGTACTTTTTAAGATATTCCAGCTCAAAATTAGAACTTCAGAAGGCAATGCTAAAAATTGCCCAAACCTTTGTCCTTTCAATAATTTTTTGTGGCCAAACTATTGGCAGTAGAGACCTACACTTTTGGGATTATTCTATTAAGAAGTGAATCCACCAACATTAATTTTTTCAAGAAAAACTGAGGTGGTCATGCAGGAAGATTTTCTGAAATTTGGTGAATTGACACGGAATGACCCATAAAGCAAGAGACCTTGTGAGATGGGAGTAGCCTCATGAAAGAACTAGCTAGCCTGCTATTTGTTGACTACTGTGAAACCAATTTTCGTGCGGCGTCATGAAAACCAAAGTGAACCAGTCCGTATTCGAAGCTGCACAGTGCTGTTGCTGTGCCGGGAGTCTAGATCCTTGTTCAACGAAGATGAAGCAAGAAACCTCGCGAGTTGGGGCTAACTCCTTGGGAAAAAAAGACTGGCTGGCTATCTGTTGCATAGTGTGAGACCAATTTTTTGTGTGATGTTGTGAAAATCTCAGTAAGCCATTCCGTATTTGAAACTGCATGGTGCTAAAATGCAGTTGGAACCCGAAGGACAAATGCTTTAGCGAATAATTTATTTTCTATATGGGTTAATCCATATCATATCATCGAAGACCTCTCGACTGACCATTTCTGATTTACTTCATTCTTTCACAAATTAATGCCATTGTTCCTAATAAACAGCATGCAAAATTTCAGCCTTGCTTCTTTTTTAGTTTTTGAGATATAGGGGCTTGAATAACTGGGGCGTGGATTTTACTGTAGAAACAAATGCTATGGAAAACCTATGAAGTTCCATAAGCCATAACTTTTGAACTTGCGGTTTGCCAAACTTGGTATTTATAAAACAACACAAATTCTCTGTTTAGTTTGGGTAACTTCTTTAGTCATCCAGTTATCATAATCATCAGAACACATGGGAGAACACGGCACATATCAGCATTTTTACTGCACATAAAATGAATTGAAACCCTAACTGTAAGTAATTAACTAAGGCTTATCTGCTACAAATAAGAGAACTTTCCATTATTTTAAAATTTTAGAAAAATATTTGTACTTCAGATTCACTTGCAATGGACCTGTTTTTCTGGTCAGTTTTAGTTCACACTGGCAAAGATCGCTCATAACAGTGAAAATGCTCATTTTCTGGACTAACCTGGCAATCAAAAATTACTTTGATTTACTAACCTTCCAAACTGCCTGTTTTATTTGAACCTCCTTCTAATCGTGTTACACTGGTTATCTCTTTTCCTTCCCGTTGGTTGGCCCGTTCTGTTTGGGATTTTCTCGAAAATATTGGTGGCACACGGAGGTATTGTCAGCATAAAAAATAAAGAAAAATACATTTAAAAAATGGGATACAAATGGATGCATAAATGGCTTAACTGATTATGTTTCCAATAATATAACTAATGATTCTACTGAACAGATTTTGATGAAATCAACTGAACAGTAATTTATCAGATGGGTGGATTGATATGCCTCCTGGTGCTCGGTGTCATCACTGCTTTTTAAGAATGTTTGAGTTCTGTATTAACAAACACTGGGGTTTTCAGTTTTCAGAAACGGAATGTCTTCATTGCTGTGTCGTATCTTCCCAGGTTCTAGTGAGGAGACATTTGATGTGATGGAAATAGCAGATTACACTAAGAAACAGAAATGGTGGAAGAGAGTATTTGGGACGGAGGAACCTGGTGCAGAAAAATCTTCAGTGGCCAAACAGCTGGTGATTGGGGGAGTTACAGGGTGGTGAGTGAGAGAAGATCTGCTTTGTTCACTTTTTTTCCAGGTTAATCTGAATCTTTGTGCTTCGATGGCACAGTGCTTGCTCTGCTCCTGTGCAAGAAAGGTTGTGGGTTTGAGTTCCAGCCTGTACTGTGTGGCATTTGCGGGTTCTCTCGAAGTTCCTCTGGGTTTCCTCCAGGTATTTTGGTTCTCATCCCATACAAAAATGTTATCCAAAATTGACGATTTAAAATTGTCTCCCTGGTGCACAATGGTGCATTCAGTGCAGTGCTCTTAATAAAGAAATACATTAAAATAAAGTGCATTTCTGATAAATTTGGCTCATACTGTAGTGCGTGAATGCTGTGTAAGTTGTGACAGGAGTAAATATTCTTTGATATATGAATTTGAATTGGCATATCTGTGATATTTCTCTGCGGCATAAGTCTGAAGCCACGTTTCCATTGGGGTACTTTCGGTATAGTACCCTTGGAACTGTACTTTTGGTACCAAACCCCTAGACCTGGTTTGCGTTTCCACTGCAGACAGTACCCTTAAATGTAGGCGGGGTTTTTTCACCGGATGGCAAAATGCAATGCAAACACGCGAATACTCGCGAAACGCATTGACATTGAACGTAATCTGTTGTGCGAAAAATTTGTTTCGCGTCCGGTGTGAAAGCGGCTTTAGCTGGCTACCTTTTTATTTTAATGCCAACTAGCGAGCTAAATGCTTGGGGTGCAACTCCAGCCAAACTAGTTCGCATAATAATGGCTATACGAATTTTAAATTGACTAAATTTAAATGCATGAAATATACATCTGCACCTCCTCATTGCTCCATGGCGCGTTGTTGCGAACAGACATTTCCAAAAATGTTTTTCTCAAAACGGTAGGCGAGATGGGTGTTTTCCCACCATTTCCTTGTGGAAGTAGCACTAGAGTGACGATTGTGTTGGCCAATCAACAGACAGCAATGATGACTATTCCCGACCAATACAGAAGGCATGTTTTAGCTCCGCCTCATTAGTATCGGATGGTAACCCTTGGTACCCCAACCGGAGGGGTGACGAAAAATGGGAACGGTTAGGAACGGTTCCGAAGGTACCATCCACAACTTTTGTGATGGAAACGCTCTGAAATGTGACACGACCCGTACCGAACCGAACCGTTCCGCTTGATGGAAACCCGGCATGAGAGGGATCATGAATTTGGGTGTGTGTGTCTGCGTGCGTACCTGTCCATAGCTGATCTTGCATTCTACTGAACCCATCAGCCCTAATATTTTTTGTGTATGACTCTATACTCAATAGGGTGGGAATCGCAAGATGCCCCACGATACGATATTATCACGATACTTGAGTCACGATACGATATTATTCCGATATTGCAATATGTTTCTCCGGTTGCACATCTCCATCCTCCATGTTAGTTCTGGCCAACATCCAGCTACATCTCGGGAGAGTCACACCTTAGCTGTGTTGGCCTGTCCAGATGATGAGCACTTACCACCATCTTAGCACTTATTAGGACTGAAAAGTCAACTGATTTTTATCATTCTGGTACCCAAAAGTTGAGTTTGTGTTCGCAACATTTATTCAAGATTTATATAATAAAATCACGATACTTGGGGTCTGTGAATCGATACTATACTGCCGCGCAAAATATTGTGATGTCATGCTGTATCAAATTAGATTTTTTTTTTTTTTTTTTTCCCCATCGCTAATGCTGGAGGATCTTTCGTGGTTGCGGTGATTCACAATTTTTGAAAAACCTATTTTATTAAATGCTGTTATATAGCCTCCTGGCATTCACAGCTAACTCCTCCCTCCTCTTTTGGGCGATAAGTTGTCAACAACTGCTTCAGTTTATAATCTTGTTGCGGCTAGGGACAATGTTTGCAGTTTTTCTGTGTAGTAGGTGTGCGTGCTACTGAGTACATCCTTGTTTCTCTGTGCAAAAGGTGTGCAGGGTACTTGTGCCAGAAAGTTGGGAAGCTGGCAGCCTCTGCAGTGGGTGGAGGCTTCCTTCTGCTTCAGGTAAATGTGCTGCCTGGTCTTTGTACTGCCTACTGCTACCCGTGTCTACCTTCCGCCTTCTGCTACCTATGCCTGCACACTACCTACTGCTGCCTGTGTCTGCCTACTGCAACCCATATGTGCCTATTGCTACCACTGTCTGCCTTCTGTCTACTGCTACTAGTGTCTGGCCACTGCCTATTGCTGCCATTGTCTAGCTACTGCATACTGCTACCAGTGTCTGCATACTGCGTTTTGCCTACTTCTACCAGTGGCTGCATACTGCTTTCATTGTCTGCGTACTGCCTAAGACAGGGGTGTCCAATCTTATCCAGAAAGGCTGGTGTGGGTGCTGGTTTTTGTTAGAGCCCAACACTAACACACCTGATTTTACCCACCAAGGTCCTGATTGAAACCGCTGATTAGTTAATTAGTGGAATCAGGTGCAGTAGCACTGCTGGCTGGGACAAAAACCTGCACCCACACCGGCCCTTTATGGATAAGATTGGACACCCCTAGCCTAAGGCTACCAGTGTCTGAAATGGCCTACTGCTACCAGTGTCTGCCGACTGCCTACTGCTACCAGTGTCTGCGTACTGCCTACTGCTACCAGTGTCTGTGGACTGCTTTCTGCTGCCAGTGTCTGCATACTGCTTACTGCTGCCAGTGTCTGCCTACTGCCTACTGCTGCCAGTGTCTGCCTGCTAGCTACTGCCACCAGGGTCTAACTTCTGCCAGCTGCCACCTGTGTCTTTCTACTGCCAACTGCCACCTGTGTCTTTGTTTACCATATAACAGTGCCTCTCAGTGCTGGTCCTGGGGCTCTCCTGTGTGTGCTGGTTTTCCTCACACCCTCATCTCTCTCAGCGAAGCAAACGTCTCACTCGGCTTATTATACAAGATGAACTGGGACAATGTGTAAAATGTGAATAAAAACAATAATCTGTCATTTGAATATCCTTTCTAACCTATACTCATTTGAAAAAAATACAAAGATAAAATAAGTAATGCCTTAAGTCATTAACTCTATTTTTTTTTTTAAATATTAGACATTTCAAAACCTGATGTCTGCAGTATTCTACTGAATTTAATACCAGAGCATGTTCACCACTGCGTAGCATGACCTCTCCTTTTAATTTTGCTGGTATTTGCATTTTCGTACTGTCCCAATTCTTGTTGAATTGTGGGTGTAAAACATGCCCACAAGATGTGCACTGCTCTTAAGGTCTATGACTCACCATTTCTCTATTTCCAAGCACGCACAGCATCTTTGGTCTCCTGTGCTGATAACCATGTGTAGGATTGTATAAAACTCCTGAGTTTTTTTTTTTTTTTTTTTTTTTTTTGGGAAACATCTCAGTGCACCAAGGGATTTGGCCTGCATACATTTACTCGGAGATCCAAAAGGAAGTTATTTGCTAAGCTGATGCGTTTATCTTGTGGGATGTAGGCATATTACATGTTACAGGTTTTTCATTTATATGATTGCATCATCTTACAGTTACTGTTAGGTGGAGTATTTTACTATAATGTACAGTAAGGAGGCACAATTATCATCTTGAATCTGCAGCGCAGGTGTCTTAATCACCGCTCCATACTGCCACAGTGCAGACAGTTCTGGTTGTTTATTAAGTCATGTTTGGTGGCTATAAAAATGTGTTTCAGATAGCAAATCACACTGGGTACATAACAGTAAACTGGAAGAGGGTGGAGAGAGATGTTAACAAGGCGAAGAGTCAGCTGAAGCTGAACACGGAGAGGCCCCCAAAGGAGGTGCGGACGAAGGCGCAGGAGGTGAGGCTGACTTCCCGCATATCCAGTCAAAGCTCCATTTCCACCAAAAGAACCAATTAGAACTCTGTACCCTCTAAAAAACCAGTCAATGCACCACTCCCACTAGAGCCCCTGTCACAACGCTGAGCAACTTGCTCATGTGCAGTTGTCACGCTAGTTTTACCTCTAAGGTGTTAGTCAATATTATAAGTTGTAGGGCAGCATCTTTAGAATGTTGATTTAGCCCTTGTGGCCTAGTAAGAACTGCTTTTGGGATTTTAATAAGGTATTACTTTCTCCCTAAAGATTACCGGTCATTACGTCCTGAGAGTTCTTATGATAACACGTCAGTCCCCACAATGGGTGGTTGATTTTTTTTTTTTTTCTTTCCATTTCCTCTAGGTGCAAACGTTTGTGAAGAAAAACCTGGTTCTCACCGGAGGATTTGCAGGGGGGTTCCTAATTGGTCTGGCATCATAGGAATTTTTGTTAAAATTTTCTTTTAATTCATTCTTTTTTTGGTGTTCATATATTACATGCAATCTATCACAGTAACACCAAAAAACTGAGTATATTTGCATTTTATGTGGAAAATCAAGGAAACCAGGGATGCAATGTTGGCTCTTAAGATGTTCTCATTAAGAATGGGTTTGTACTTTCTTTTTTTGATGGGGGGGCTTAAGCATGGCCAAAGAACATACAATTAAAGTAATTTTTAAAGTTTTATTTGCACTGTATTATATCATTTGTAATTATGACATGCTGAAGTGCTGTCTGTAAAAATGTGTACAGACAGCTCTTGGAATGGGTTGTATCTCTGATCATATATGTATGCAGGATGGCACTGACTGTTAATGGACTATACTGAGCATGGGGGAGAGAGGGGAATTTAATCAGTCACGGAGGTAAGATCACGTTTAAATTTTGCAAATATGTCCCCTCAGTGGATATGAAAGCATAGCAAAGTTTTAGCACAAGGCTGTTGGAAAAAGTTGAATTGATAAATTGTTTTATCTGGGTGATAAAACTTGTTTTCACAGATGCATTTAATGCTAAAAAAAAAAAGCTAACTGGTGAATGTTGGAATGAAATGCAGTTTGTACTGTATTTATGAGCTAACATCTTTAAATTGATTTCAAGAATTTTAACTGGAGTTTTTCCAGGTTTTGCTTCTTTCAGTTATGTTCTTAATACACTACAGACAAAACCCACAGAAAGGTATTCATAAATTCAGTTCACTGGATGAAAAGATCTTTTTGGGGGGAAAAGAAATGCATTTTGCATATCATGTACAGTAGACTGAATTGTATACATGTACATTTCTCTTTATGATATCTACACAAGAGCAGATCCCAGTCTGATTGTGCTGTGAACATTCAAAAGTTTGAGCACTTAGCAATGACTGCATTATATAGGTTACAGCGCAGTGGTTATTACTCTCTTGCAATTAGTACTCAGAAAAATGAGTTATCTGATATAGTAAGACTTAAATGTGTGCTGTCCACTAAAAGGAGTATAGGTGGACAGAACTCTGTCCAAATTTATTCAACTTTATAACACTTTAACAATGAATGGAGTGCCACAATATGTTCCCTAAAGTATTTTCTTTCCTATAGCTGGCTCAAGTACTTGTTCTGTTCCAAAGCTCTTTAGGGGTTGGATCTACAGTCAGATCACACCACTACATGGGCCAAATGTTTCCTTATCCTCTAAAACTTATGAAGCAATGCATTTTCAAGTTGTTGCCAAAATGTAATGTACCTTGCCCCGATAGGAGGGTTTTCAGCTGAGATAAGGTTACCAGGAGTGTAATGTCAGCAAGTCAGTAATCTTGGGCCTAAAGGGACCTGCTTATATTTTGAGAGTGTCTGGTGAATCAGCTTTGGGAATAAAATATCTATACAAGTGAACCTCAACAGTTTAATTACATTTTTGGGAAGAACAACAGTTAATGCAAAGTTGATTAAAGGAATTACACCATTACAATAACAGCTCTTGTGATTTCTTTATACAGCCATACTGTTTATCTGCACACCTTCATGATTGGAACCCATTGCTTCTTTATCAAAAATAAAAATGCAATATGATTTTACTGCATCACTATAGTTGAAATTTAAATTGGTCAAGCGCACACCACCACACCCCCCACTTTTTTTTTTCTTTCCCCAAAGTGTCTTTGTTGCAGAAAAGTGAGCAGAACACTCTTGAGGTTCAGTTGTAATTATACATATTTGAGATCCTGGATAATTAAGCTTTCCAAATATGCGTCATTTACCCCTCACACCATGGGATTTCATTTCAATCAAAGTTTTATTTTCCCTCAAATTTCATGTATGTATAATCTCTACAGAATTTTTGTTTACCCCCCTAATTTGATATTTCTTGCAATCTTATCCACCCTGCAAACTAGGCCTATGCTGTCGACGGCCAACAGCAGGGGGTATATCCCCAATCCTCAAAGCCCCGTTTATTAGATTCCCCTTTCCTAGACCTACAATATGAGGCAAATTTGAGGTCTGTAAGTAATTTTTCCAGAGATATGGTTAAAAAACTGATTTTTTTCAATATATAGCGCCACCTGGTGGCAAACCTAGGAGTGCATACTTGTCCAAAATCTGATCAGTTCATCCTCTCTACCATATCTACCCATATGCTAAAAATGAGAAGCCAATGTAAAGTATTTTGTGAGTTATCGCGCTAACGGCTAAAATCTGCGGAGGCGGTGGCGGGTGGGGCGAAACCATGATATCCCCGAAACTCGTATTTCGGGGATATAATGAGTGGTCTGTTAATTCTGATAGCTTAGTAATTCAGCCCAACATGTTATAAATTTTGAAAATGTTGTACAATAATAGAAAACATATCAGTTCACAGCCCAAAGATGTTTTCATTGCATATCAATAGGGCTCGATAGCTTACTAAGGTCGCTTTGAGTTTTGGACCCACTGAAGTGGGATTGAGTTTAATGAGCTCTGTTGCTGCAAAGCCTTGGAATAAGGCTGTTTTATATGCTGACCTGGTAGAAAGAACCAAAGCATCCGCCAAATATATAATTCATTTTAGGGAGGTAAATACTACTTCCTTGAGTTACCACAGTATTATGTTCGCATGCATGACATTTTGATAGTCATTAAAATCCTGCATAGATTTGCCCCTTAATAAATGAAGTTCTATTTCCAGAAGATTAAGTATATAAACAGGCATAGGTGAAAATGTATTTCTGCACGGCATATTACAGCATTCAATCAATTAACAGTACGACTCTCAGGCTGTCACATTGGATCAGAGCTGAAGCAGAAAACGGCAGCGCAATTATTTCAGTGCGAACTCGCATCCATAGAATAACACATGCGGTAATTGTTCAGTGAAAAGGATCTGATGAGAGTTCAGAAGATTTAAGTCATTAGGATGCCGTCAGCCACGAAGCTTGATTAGCAGTGGCGTGCGGAGAAGTCAGGATTTTCGTTCTCCTCCTGTCCTCTTTTCTTTTGCAAACCCAGAGCAGCAGACCGACTCCTTCCCATTCAGAGCTGAACAGCACCGCCGCATTTCCTTGATCACATTTTCACATCGGCTCTCAATGTACCTGTTCGCTGTGTGATCAAGGGCAAGAAGTACGCTGTTAGCCAACTTCAAAACAATGAAACAGAACCGTGTATTACAATTCAGTTTAAACAAAGAACGAATAATTGTGACTATAGACCCCGTTCATCCGTGATAAGAGCCGACGTTAAACAAGCAAATCTTCCTTCAATGACGAGACCAACTTTGAGGTTAAGCCAACTGAGCAATCACGAGCTAACTTTATAATTACCTTGTAAACATTTCTGTATTTCACATGCTTGCTTCTGACAGGGATCTTTTTGGGACATTTCGACTGGGAGTTTTTTTTTTTAAATATATATCATTCAATATCTTAGATGAAGATCATTTTAGAGATAGCTTGGTAGCTGATAAATGGATCAAACTGGACGCAAGTTATTCATAGTTTCCTACATCATGTGAACTGACGGACTCGGTGTAGCCACATAAGGTGTCCGACTAGAATAATACCGAATCTGTATTAATCAGATTCACCACGGAAGCATATGTGGTAGCAACGGAAACGCTGAAGTAGGAAGTCAAGAGTTCTGGTAGCGAGCGGCTGGTAAAAATAATAGTCTTTTTTTACTTTACAACGTAATGAAAACTAAGGCTTAAAACTCATTTAGCTCGCTATTCTGCGCGAATTACCTAATCTCTACATATTCAATGGCGGTTAGTGCCGTTCATCTGGAGTCGGACGCTTTTTTGGTTTGTATGAACCATGCGTTAAGCACAGAGAAAGAAGAAGTGATGGGTTTGTGCATTGGGTGAGTCTTTGTAACCATTGGCTGAGCTCTGGCAAGGTGAGTATTTAACGTAATCAATTTGAGTTCATTGACACGGCTTTGGCTTCTGTCATTTGCTGATGGTAAATGGTGGTCCTGCTAGGCCAGTGGTTCCCAAACAGTCATGGGGACCCACTGTGTCGCAGGTTTTTGTGTCAATCCAATTTAGAATTAATGAGTTGCTCATTGCTCTTGATTGCACTATTCTTGTTCACGCTGATTATTTATCCTTTTAAACCACATGTCAAAAATGGCCATGATGAAAATCATTTCATAGTGTGCTAAATTGGAAATTACTTCTCTAACATAAAAAATGGAAATTTTGATGACATGAATCTATAAATGGGCTTCTAGTAGATAAAATTTGGACCCAAGGTCATTAAAGCTAACAATTTTAGGCAATTAAGAATTCAAAGACAAAGCAACGGAGTCAAACCTGTTAAATGTCACTTGATTGGTTTCAGGAAAGAACTTGAGCACCTGCATTCAGAACCCTAATCACCAGATTACTGACTGATTGCAGTCTTGCATTGATCACATGAAACATACTGCCACCTTTTGATTGATCCTTCGTGGAATACATCAAAATAAAAAATATGAATGTTGGGCTTTGAAATTTCATGGAATGCGTAGCCATTTCTGTCATAATGTGGTTTAAGGGGTAAAATGTCCCTCCATTGACAAGCAACTGCTAATTAAAAAATGAACAGCTTGTTAAAACTCTGGGATCGTAATTGTGGTTTGTCGACATACGCAGTGGGTCCCCAGGACCGACTTTGGGAACCACTGCTCTAAGCCATCGCCGTAGCTAGTCCGCTTGGGCATGAGTACCATACACAACCTCCACTTTTTTTTGGGTTTTTTTGGCCAGAATGATTTTAAAAGGGGACACAAATATTTTTGGGGGGTTTTTATGAGTGAGAAGGGGGTTTAGAATGATGGGGGAAAGATTTTAAAAGGAAGGGGTAGATGCGGCGCGAGTAAAAAAAAATATTTGCGGTAATGCCGCTTATCGCATCTGTATTGATCCCTCGTGTCATACACTCTAACTCCTATCTGTTGCACTACTTCTGTTCTCTTTTTTATGTTTTTTCTTTTTTTCTCCATTGATGAACTGTGAGCAAAGGTTTACATGTTACGTTAGACATTACATTAGTGTCCGAAGCGGGATTCGAACCAGGAAACCTGTGGAGCAAGCAATGTTAATCACACCATTCACTGTGGCCAACTACACCAACTGAGTTTGATGCCAGCTCAGCGCCATTAGTTTCCATTCATCGCTGAAGGGTGAAAGAGAACTGAAAGTATATATATATAAAAAGAAATAATATATTCTTTTTTCTTTTATTTATTGTTGTCAATGAGGAGACGTCGAGTGAATATTCATTTTGATGCCTTTCATGCTGGTGGGTTGGCTGATCTGTCTGACACTGGCTAGAATAATTTGAGGAGAATAAGCCATTGTTTGTGCCTGAGTTGGGTTAAGGTTAGGGTTAGGGATAGGGGTAGGGATAGCATTACTTATGGGTTAGGTTAAGGTTAGGGTTAGGGATAGGGGTAGGGATAGCATACCCTATGGGTTAGGTTAAGGTTAGGGTTAGGGATAGGGGTAGGGATAGCATTCCCTATGGGTTAGGTTAAGGTTAGGGTCAGGGATAGGGGTAGGGATAGCATTCCCTATGGGTTTGGTTAAGGTTAGGGTCAGGGATAGGGGTAGGGGATTCCTATGGGTTAGGTTAAGGGGATAGGGGAGGGATAGCATTCCTATGGGTTAGTTAGGGTTAGGGATAGGTTAGGGGCATTCCTATGGGTTGGGGTTAAGGGGTAGGGATAGGGGTAGGGATAGCATTCCCTATGGGTTAGGTTAAGGTTAGGGTCAGGGATAGGGGTAGGGATAGCATTCCTATGGGTTAGGTTAAGGTTAGGGTTAGGGATAGGGGTAGGGATAGCATTCCTATGGGTTAGGTTAAGGTTAGGGTCAGGGATAGGGGTAGGGATAGCATTCCTATGGGTTAGGTTAAGGTTAGGGTCAGGGGATAGGGGTAGGGATAGGTTAGGGTTAGGTTAAGGGATAGGGTTAGGGTAGGGATAGCATTCCCTATGGGTTAGGTTAAGGTTAGGGTCAGGGATAGGGGTAGGGATAGCATTCCCTATGGGTTAGGTTAAGGTTAGGGTCAGGGATAGGGGTAGGGATAGCATTCCCTATGGGTTAGGTTAAGGTTAGGGTCAGGGATAGGGGTAGGGATAGCATTCCCTGTGAGTTAGGTCACATTAGGGCATGCTTATGACAGAACAATAGATCAGTGTCGTGACAAATTAAAGAAAAATGTCTTGTGACGCGGTGCCAAAGTCTTGCAGCTCAAGTTAGGAGGCAGATAAATTTTCGTGGTGTGAGACATGGATAACATAATCAGCGAAATCATATATACATGGTTCTTTTCTTTCTTAATAACTTATTGTTGTTAACGTCATGTAAATGGGCAGCCTTAAATGCACTTCGCGTGTGTTTTCTATTTGAATGGAAATAAAAGGCGTGCTAAAATTGGTCATACGTGCACAGAATTAGTTTCGCGGACTATAAAAAGGGTCGTGTAGTAATCAGCGACAAACAAGAAGAAAAATGAGTGATTGCACGGTGCAAGATGTATGGAATTTGTGGCGGCTGTCTCGGCAGCTGCGGACTCCAGAGTCCACGATACAATTCTTCAAGGAAAGGGGGTCTGATTGCTAGCGCTCCGCTTTGTCGGCGGTGTCGTGAGAGCTCTCGTGGTTTTGCGAAGGCAGACTCTCGAGTGGGGTTTTGTATGGCGCTGCCACAATCGGAGATGCAGCACTTTCGGACCTCCGACCGCAGTATTTGTCGTGGGACCTGGTTCGCTGGTAGCAGGATGTCGCTCGAGAAAGTCCTGGTGCTCACCTACTGCTGGGCGGCGCAGATGTCAAACAAAGCGGCGATAAAGGAATCCAGCCTCGACGACGGAGTCACAAGCAAGGAAACCGTCGTCGACTGGTTCACTTATTGTCGCGAAGTTTGCCTTCACGTTGTCCAGCAGTGTAGTACCACCGCTATAGGGGGCCCAAGGCTTGTAGTAGAGATTGACGAGTCCAAATTTGGCGCCCGAAAAATACAACCATGATCGTTTTTTGCGATGGCAAGTGGGTCTTGGGGGGGTATTTGCCGTGAGACTAAGGAGTTTTTTTCGCCGAGGTTGAGAACCGAATTCGGCGACGTTAATACCCCTTATTAAGGAGTATGTTGCTGCCGGTTCGCAAATCGTAACCGACTGCTGGTGTGCTTACGATTGCCTCAGCGAGGAGAACTTCCAGCATCTCACGGTGAACCACTCCCTCAACTTCGTTGATCCTGCCTCCCCTGGCGTGCACACTCAAAATATTGAGTGCCAGTGGTGGCAGATCAAGAGGTCCTTGCCATCCACGCACACCCAGCAGCAGCGACGGCTTAGGTTTTTATCTGGCTGAGTATATGTGGCGACGTAAACACAGCGGCGTCGACCACTTTACTCAAATTTTAGCAGACATCCTGCTGCTGTATGCGCGCCACCGAAGAGCATGTAACATCTTGCCGCCACTCTCCAGACTTCTGCTTCGGCAGAGGTCTCCTATGAGGTCTAAAGAAAGAAAAATTAAACTTTTCACCTGGAACCGTATTGTTTACGGTTCCGGGCACCACCACACAGCATTATTTGCACACCGAGACGACATCAACAGAATAGGATCCATAAATCCAACTTCGATGTAAGTTTTCCAACTTAATGTTGTTAGGCGCCAGCCAAGCTTTAAGCACGCCTGAATTACTACTCAAACAAAGGTCCAGATGTTAATAACAAAACCCCACAATGACACAAACGGCTGGATGTTGAACACACAAGCGCACGGAAATTGAGCGCTTGCCCTCGCTGCATGCGCGTGCCTATACGAACTATGCATACGCTCGAACTATGCATGCGCTGCGCATGTCCCAGAATTGTCAACAGTGTCATGGCTGCCACCTTTATAAGCTAGTAGCACGTATAGCCGCTGTGGCAATTAAAGTGTAAATTATCTTTACTGGATGTATGGCCGACGTTTTTCCACACCCGAATACTTCACTTGGTATCTAAACATTAAGGTAAGCCGAAAAAGTTGAGATTTTTTTTTATTTTGCTGGAGGTTGTGTATGGTACTCTTACCTCGATGGCAGTCCAACTGTTTCCCGAATTCATTCGAAATGCAGGTGGATAACAACCGGATCGTCCACATCCACTCAGTGATCATCTTACGCCGGTCTGACAAGAGGAAGGACCGAGTAGAGATATCCCCGGAGCAGCTTTCTGCAGCTTCCACTGAGGCGGAGATATCCTTCAAATGCTTATTTTGAAGCCACAAAAAAGAAAACAGGGCAAATGTTTATGCTTCTGTATTGATTGCGAGTCATATCGCTTGGCCTGAATGAAAAGGGTTCATGATTCGGGTGCGCTATGATTTCGCGAGCACTATTTGGCCTCCGTAATGGAAACTACCTCAAGTGCATCCTTCGGAGAATGAGGATACTGATTCTGCTCGCACGCTGTTCCAGTAGTCTTAGCCCTACTGAGCTGACCAAAGGTAACCACATGAGCAAGCTTTGCTATAAGTGTCCAATACTGTCGCCAAGACATAAAAGTAAATGCATCCCTAATGAAGACACACAGATTGGCAGAGATGACTGGTCGGCCCATGAGAGTTGTGGGATGGTACCACTCCCACCCCCACATCACTGTGTGGCCCTCACATGTGGGTAAGTCCCCCCCCCGAATTGGGAGAGCAGTGTCTTGCATTCTCACGCATGAAAAAATAATGCCCCTGAAGCTCCCTTTACATGGTATGCAATCAATGATGCTGCTAGTTTGTGTGACTTTTTCCCGTAAATTTCAGTGTAGGCTTCCATTGCCTCAGAAAAACCTCAGCCGAACACCAGAATAGTAATTATACGATAGGTTAAGGTTAGAGTTGCAATGTGGGGAATGTATACCATTTTTCCATACAGGCGCATGCCTCAGGGAACTGAAGTCCCACCATTCATATACCATCTTGCTTGTTTACCATAATTTGCCAGCAGCCATACCACTATTCGATCTGCTCCAGCCGCGTGGCTGAAGCTAAGCAGGAGTGGGCTTGGTCAGTACTTGGATGGGAGATCACTGAGGAAAACCAAGTTGCTGCTGGAAGGGGTGTTGGTGGGCCAGTAGGTGGCGATCTTCCCTCTGGCGGAATAATCCCCAATGTCCCAGTGCAGTGACGGGGACACTGTACTGAAGGAGATGCCGTCTTTCGGATGAGCTGTTAAACCGAGGTCCTGACTCACTGTGGTCATTAAAGATCCTATGACGCTCATCAACAAGAGTAGGGGGTTCCCCGGTGTCATGGCTAAAGTCCCAACCTGGCTCTTTCGACCTGCCACCTAATCATCCCCTGATCCAATTGGCTGTGCAAATTGCCCTCTCCCTCCCCACCTCAACCCCCAGGGCTCCCTTGAAAAAGAGATTTCAATCTCAACGGGACTTCCCTGGTTAAATAAGGGTTAAATAAACAAATAAATAAATAAATAATGCCTGCTGTCTAGAAATGATGACAAATTAACTGATCCAGCCCAGGGTGTACACTGCACAAAAAAACTGTCAACATATTACCTATCCAGAGGCAAAACTTATAAGAGGTGGTGTTTTTTTAAGAGCTGTTGGTTTAGATTGTTGCGTGTCCCCTCAGTTGTTAAAAGTAGTATTAGCCCTGAGTATTATATGTTATTAATTGCTTATTTCCGTATTGCCTTGGTATTGGCCTGATGGTCACCGTATTGGCGGCCGAGGGCTAATACCACGACCCAAAGGACAATACCAAGGCAATGCGAAAATAAGCAATTTATTATATTTTTATTAATTGGTTAAGTATGTTGTGCTATCATGACAATATTATGACTATGACTTCTGAAGTACGCGACTTCAAGACTCATTTAAGAGCTAAATGCTAGGTCGGCGACTGCTTGTGCACCTGCTGAACTCGGCAAATACAGCTTAAGGTGGCCAATACAGGGTCGGCCAATACAGGATATATTGGCAGGCCGTTTTTACTGTATGCGAGCAGTAACATACTTAACCATTAATAAAGGGTATTATTGCAAAGGCTACATATTAAATTGCAGTCTCCTTTCTCACTCACTCCTGTGCTACTAGGTCCTCAGCTGCTCCATGTCAGCCTGACCTCCTCCCTCAGATTTACTTATTACGGGACCTGCACATAAATGCACAACTCTCCTGCTATGTGAAAATATTCATGCTTTTCTTTAGTTCTAGTTTTCACAAGTTTTATCTTCCACTTTATTTTTTGGTTCAGAAAGTTCCATCCTCTTGCTTATGTTGGCTTAGTGAATGATACCTAATCTGATTACAGTTAAGAAGTCACATGAAATTTGACCTGCTTTGCTTTTTGCGCACAGTGATTTTTAAAATGGTTCAATAGCAAAACCAGATTAAACTCTATGAATTAAACAAGGTAAACATTTGTGCATTAAGCATGCTGTGTTCATGAATGAATCTCGAGGGAGTGTCAGTTATGAAAGTTAATGCCAAAGGCTCAGGATGAGCTCGATGTTCCATTTTTAACATGATGATGAGATCTGGGAGGGAACTAAGTCTTCATTTTGTACTTTCAAAATTACTTTTACTTTCTGCAGATGTGAGGACCCAGGCCATGTATCAGATGATGGATCAGGGCTTTGTTGGGCTGATATTTTCATGCTTCATTGAGGACAAAAACACAAAGGTCAGTACCAAAAGTGCAGGTGTTTACTTTATTTAACTGTCATTATTTGAGTTTTGTATTCATTTTGATAGACGTGATTAAGTCTGCACCTGCTCATCGTAAAAAAAAAAAAAAAAAAAAAATCAAGTGGTATGTTTGCATCTGTCCCTGTTATGCAAGTTATGTTCGTGATAAAGCAGCGCATGCCGTGATTTTGAGTTTCGTTGTGTTTAAGCATACTGAATCCTATATCACAGGGGTGGGGAACCTCATCCAGAAAGGGCCGGTGTGGGTGCAGCCTTTCATTCCAACCAAGCAGATACACGCCTGATTCTACTAATTAAGGTCTTCAGCAAAGACTTCAGAGGTTGATTAGTAGAATCAGGTGTGTAACAGCTCGGTTGGAATGAAAGCCTGCACCCACACCGGCCCGTTCTGGAGAAGGTTCCCCACCTCTGCTGTAGCACATACTGTTTGCACGTCCGTCTGGTGGAAGACATGTTTACAGTGAGGAATGTGTCTGCATTTGCTTCCTTCAGACTGGCAGGGTCCTGTACACATGCTTCCAGTCTGTCCAGGCGCAGAAGGGTGCAGAGTAAGTATGCAGACACATCACCGGGGTATGTTCAGTGTTAAAACAACACTGAGCACATACCAGCCTCATTGACCTATTTTGTGCTATTTGAAATGTAATTTAACCCTGGGCATTTTATTATGAACTGCAGAACTGGAGGTGCAGGAAGTGCAGGACTAGAGATCCAGCGACAAGACTAGAAACAACCGCTGGATCAGAGACCTAAACACAGAACTGCAGACACAGTAGCATTGCTCTAATTGGGCTGAGATACACATTTCAATCCAAAAATATATTTATATTAGCGCAGGTATTCCCAGCATGAGCCATATTTCGCTCCTTTTATAGTTCTGGGATCCGAGAAGTTCACTGCAGATTTGATCATTTCACACTGCTAGCATGTTTAGTGTAATTTATGTTTTCGCTCATGTGGTTAGCCTCGCTGGCATCTTTTTTGGATCACTGAGCATGTGCAGTAGGTTACTTAACACTTCAGTCGTGTTTGTTTGGTTATATTGCTGAGCATTTGTTGTATTGGTGGATATGATTCTTTATTAACCCTTAAAGCGCTAAATGCAGCATTTGCTGCTCCTTGATATAATGAAATAAAATCAAAGCTTTGAAAACCTGTCACGTGGCTACTTGTTGAAAAGAGCTCTGCAGGGGAGCTCTTTTCATCAATTCGCCACATGATAGGTTTTCGAAAGCTCAAGATATTTAAATTTTCAAGCGTTTGAAAATTTATTTCAGCGGCCCGAGGGTTAAATTGTTGGTGTGTTCAGCTGTTGGGTGTCAGAATGCTAAGGGGAAGGCAGACAGTTTGGATCTTTATTTTTTACCTTGCAATAAAAAAGCCATGGGATATTTTACGTCACTCTTAAAGGGAAAATGACGGATTACAGAAGCGTTTTAATCTGGATGTTTGAGTTGTTATTATTCACTTAATTACCAAAAACATATTTTGTATCGAGGCAGTTCTTTCGTTTGCAGGTCACTTATGCCGCAGGTTTTCTGTCACTTTAACAAAAGGCACCTCTGGGTCTGTAATGCGAATTAATGGTAGTCTTCAATCTGAAGAGGATGATATAGCTGAGGTTTTGCTGTAAGATCTATTTTAAAAATGAACGCTGCCATTTGCTAAATGAGCTGGTTGGACTCTCAGTGTGCAGGTGCTGCTGCCCTCATTACATGAATCCTCTGTAATAATCACGTTCCGCCCACATGTCAGGACTCTCTTGGCCCGGCTGTTGGGCAGGAACACCATGCTATACCGCTCTTCCTGTGCTATAGCTCCGGCTAAGCACACTGTGCCTTTGACAGCAGTTAGCTTGGCACTGATTTAATGTAGAAGCCGTTGAATGTTGCGCAGTTATTTAAAATCCCATTTCCCCTGTCCCTGCTGATGAGAGATGCGCAGCTGCTTAGGTTGTTAGGGATTTTCCAGTGAAATCAAGGTGAATTATGTTCATGTCATTATGGGTTTGATTACAACTGCAGCTCTAACGTCTGAATTCATTTCTGTTGATTGAGTGAGATGAAGTTAAATTTAAAATGAAAATTAAAGCAGAACTATTGGTGCATTTTTCTTCTTCATGGATTTCAGTTGCTTTTTGATGAGGTCCTGCATAACCTTTTTGATGAGGTAATCTGATTTGCAAGAAGGTCCCACTGAGGGGTAGCATCGTCAGGCCATCAAATTTGACTTCAGGAGAAAAACTGAATGAGTAACATTACTTTTACTGTGGAATACAAGTTGATATCCACACTGAAGGCTGCTAAGATTTGAAGCCCTATCCTGGCCATTCCCCTCCGAGTGCTGTTTTACTTGAACAAAAAACTGTATACTGTAGATAGTGATGCAAAGAGCCACTTTAAATGAAGTCCAGTTCTCACTCATTAAGTTCTTTGTTCTGTGCTGATTAGATATGAGAGGATTGAGATTCCGATCCACGTGGTCCCTCATGAGGCTATCGGGAAAGTGTGCCTGGAATCTGCAGTGGAATTACCCAAAATCCTCTGTCAAGAGGAACAGGACACCTATCGCAGAATTCACAGGTGTGACCCCGCACTTACAGGCATATTTACTTATCAGCATTATTCCAGTTTTCGGAAACCCCATACTGCTTTGATATAGATCCTGATCTTCTGATATTGAGAGACCAATGCCTATTTCACAGCATTATGACTATTTAAATAATACTATGAATGTCCATTTTAACCTGACATACAGCTGCTGCAAAGCCAAGTTTCCACCAAGTAGTCTGTATCGGAGCAGTTCAGTTAGTTACTCATTAGAACGGTTATTATTATTATTATTATTATCCGCCATCAGGGTGAATGTGAGGCATAAATGTAAAGCGCTTTGGGGTCATGTCATGTGACTAGAAAGCGCTATATAAATGCAGTCCATTTACCATTTTACCATTATCGTGTTTCCATTGTCAAAAGGTGTGGATGGTACCAAAGGTACTGCTTCAGTTTTCAGTTAGTTCAGATTTTGGTTAGCTTTCTCTCAGGGTACCAAGTACACTAATCTGACACGAAAATGTGGAGCTTTAAACACTGCGGTCCATTGATTGGTCAAGAGAGAATCACCATTCTTGCTCCCCAAGGACTTAACCCGAACCTGTCACTTAATTGGTTGATGCCGCTATTACAATGCTGGTTGTAAGGGTACAATGCCAAAAGCATTTGGTGGAAGCATGGCTAAATTTTTAATCTGAGAGAACAGTAAGTTGGGGAGGGGGTGTGGGGGTGTTTGTGGGTATGTATGTGTATGGTTTTGTATCTTTGGTTGTGTCTATATGTTCATTTGTGTGTGTATGCTGACTTTTCTCCCACCTTCATTTTTGTTTAAACTCTTTTAGTCTTACCCATCTGGACCCCATCACCAAGATTCACAATGGCTCAGGTAAGAATGGCCTCACCTGTGCACTGTTGGGTAGTTTTGGACAGCCTCACCTGTGTGCTATTAGCTAGATAGCCTTGGGTACCCTCGCTTGTGTGCTGTTGTATAGATGGTCTCTGGTGGAGTCCTTGAATAGGGTTACGACTACTCAAGAATTGGAGACATTTTGTTTCCATTGTGCGAAACTGAACCATTGCGCGCAATGGAAATCTTTTGGATTTTTTTTTATTCTTTTCTCAGAAGGAAAACTTTAACCCCTTTGCGCAGATATAGAAGCTGGCGTCTGTAAATTCCGAAATGTAATTCCTAAACAATTCTGTAATTGAATTTCCAAATGTCTAGCTTCACTGGAATAATTTTCCAGAATCTCTGTGACACACATATTGAGTTATAAAGCTTAAATATGTTCTTGCTCAACAGGAAAAATTGGCATAATTTTGTATTCTGGGGTTAATTTTGGGAGGAAAACAATAAACCAGCTCGCAATAGTTTGGACAAGCTAAAGGGGGAAAATGTACAGACATGAAAGAAGAGAAAACAAAAAAATAAGCAATTCAATTCAGTTCTCTTCAATTTTAATTGTATAGTGCTTTTCACTAACGGACTGTCACAAAGACACTTTACAGAGTATAAAGGGTAGTGCCCAGCCTAATCCCCAAAATGGCTAATGAGGCCAAAATCTCCCAATAAGGAGAAAAATCCTCAAACAGTGTTGAGAAAAAACTCCCTTGAAGGAAGACATTTCAGGAGGAACCCGGCTATAGTGGGAGAGCCCATCCTCTTCTGGCAAGCTAATTAACAAAGTTCTATTAAAGTCTACAAAAACACTCTTTAAAACATCCAAGCAATGGCGTGTGTAGCTCCAGGAAGTGGTGAGGCAAGGATGGGGTAGAAATGGATCAGGACCGGATCAAGATGGCAGAACAGCAGCAGCCAGCGACCACATGAACAATGAGCAGGCGTGGTGTAATAGATTTCACTCTCTTCTTTCAAAGCATTCTTTTGTATTTTAGGCAGTTTCTCTTCGTGTGAGACAAAGATCCCCTCAAACATGGTTTTGTCCACCTTTGTTTACCATTATATGGTTTGTTTTATGGGAATGTTATGTCTATTACGCCGTCATTTGACAGTGGACTTTTACAAGCAGGCAACACATAAGGAATAGGGATAGCCTGACTAGCTAGGTTCATAAGTTCCACAGTTAAGAAAAATATTCCTTCCAAAGGATAGGGCTGTCTTATGGCAAGGTACAGCAATGGCAATATTGTAAATACAACATGAAGCCCCTGACTAAAATTGTGGAGTTACCACACCTCAGAGGATATTAATCTAGCTTTTTTACTTGATAGCAAATGATCAAATCACAGATATGACATAAAACATTTTTTTTATTAGCTTATTGTTTATTTCTCCCTGCCTTCTCTGAACTGTGAGCATTCTGATCGCTGATCACCAACTAATGAGAAGTAGATACCTCATATAACCTCACTTAAAAACATAAAAATTTGAACTAACCATTTAAGGTGCTATCTAGCCAAAGTAAATGCTTTTTCATTTCTGTATACCTTTTTTTTTTTTGGGAAAAATGACAGCCAATAATCAGGACAAACCATGGAAGTAGCTTAATCGCATCTCATAGCGAGCCGTAAATGTGAGCTGCTGTCATTGTTCTGAAATGGCTAATCTTGGCTAACTATATCGTAGGCTTCCATATACTGTCTCGTACAGGAAATGCTTTTGCTTAGTTATGTAGTTCAGTATCATCAGAAACGGAAATAAAACGTATTCCTGCCATCGATCAAAATTAATGAAAAGAGGAGGGACTTGCCTCACAAATTAATGATGATGAAATTGGTTCTGTCCTTCACGATGGACCTTGATAGCCCATATTTTGGTTCTTTTTGGATCAGCCGGGAACTTGTACATTTTGTGGCCTATCTCTGACCTATTGCTGCGCCCATAAGAGCAGCTACCCATTATATTAACACATTTTGAATACTTATCCTCAAAATTATGAGCTCATTCATGTATGCACTCATTCACTTTGAGACGGCGCCCGATAACACGGTGGAAACTTAATGGCTTTATATGTCACGTGACCGGGTTTCTCTGGAACCCTCATGTCACAACTCTCTCGATCTAGGACCCCTAGACTCGGCTAGCCTCGCCTGTGTGCTGGTGGATAGATGGTCTTGGGTACCCTTGCTTGTTAGCAGTCTGATGTCTGTGTTTATTTGCAGTAATGTGTAAGTATGTTTGTTGTCTGTGTTTTCAGTGTTCACGAAGAACCTTTGCAGTCAGATGTCGGCGGTTAGTGGGCCATTGCTGCAGTGGCTGGAGGATCGGCTGGAGCAAAACAAGCAGAGCATTAGTGAGCTACAGCAGGAGAGGGAGCGGCTAGCGCAGGAGCTAGCGGCTATGTGAGATGTATCCTAACCCATACTACAGGCATCCTAACCTATTCTGCACCTAACGGAGAGAGAGAGTGGCCAGCACAGTTAGCGGCTATGTGAGGCACCATCCTAACCCATACTGCACCTAACACGATGATGGAGACAGGCTCGCGCGGGAGTGTATGGCTATGTGAGACAGCATCCTAACCCTTCACGACTAGGGGTGTAACTGTATACAAAAGTCACCGTTTGGTACGTACCCTGGTTTTGAAGTCACCGTTTGGTACGTTCTTGGTACAGCGGGGGGGGGGGAAGAAAAGCAAGACTTAAAATTGCTTTTAATTAATTATAAAATTGTAAATGAAACATGTATTGCAGTGTTTCGCATACCAGAGGCCAATAAACAGTAGCTCATTGGCCATACTAGTAAACAATGGCTAATTAGTCATAATTTCTTGAGCAATGGAAGGCACATTCTCAAATAAAAATTATAGCAAAAAAAGTGTCAACATAGCTGTAACTTATTTACAGCACTTTATAAATTAAAAATAGAATAAATAAAATATAATACATGAATAGAAAATATAATAAAATAAAGATTTACTCTGGAGCAGAAAGTTGAAAATTAGCACATCTGCAGCTTTCAGCTTCACGTTGCTACAGTGGAACAGTTCCAGGCAAGCCCGGATTAATCATATTTGCATATTTTCTTCCAGTTATCCTATTCATATCTGCAGCCAAGAGGGGGCAACGTGTAGCAGCCTGGCAAAGCAAACAATCAGTGCCTCTGCATGCTCCGAGTCATCCAAACACAATCTAAGAGCAAACAGTGCTTTGGTCTCAGAATTTCGCTGTCACGGACCACGAAACACTGCGGCTGACTGACCATAATTTCTCAAACAGTAGTTGGCCCATATTTTTCTTTCTTGAATAAAAACAACATATGAAGGTCTTTAACAGTTTTTTATTTGTATCTGTGATATTCACACTTAAATGACGTGATTTCAAATGAGTCAACGTGTTTGACGTACTGCCAGCGACTTATGCGATTTCAAACAATGTCAGCATGTTGTCTTCGTCCTGTCCACTTGTCTTTGCCCATCGCTAGGAAACACTACGGCCTCACTAGGAAACCGTAGTGCTCCCAGACAGCAGACCTCGGCTATGTTTCTCAGAAGCTTACTTGCTAACTATGTTGGCTCTGGTTCAAACTAGCTTAGTTACTTGCTTAGTTGGAAACGAAGCTTTTGGGAAACGTACTCATGAAGGATAGTGGTGGATTCTCAATAATAATGCGCTAATGTGCTCCGCTTACCGGTGGCTTCGCTGCCATTCAGTCGCTAGGCTCGCTTTGACAACTTTCAGCTCTCCGATACAGAGGGTGGGGAAGACTTGTAGTTGTGAATTTTAAGTTTGGCGCACAATTTTGGTTCCGCTTCGCATCGCATGTTTAAAGCTGGACTATTTTTGGTCCTACACCGATTGAACAGTTCAGAGCAAATGCGTGTACGGTTACACCCCTATTCATGGCCTCCTGCATCTCCTAACCCATCTTATCCCTTCTTAAACCATCTAACACCGTCTAACTGCTTCCTACATCTGCCAAGTTCTGATTCCCGTCAGTTTTTGGTTGTTTTGAGCTCCTCACCAGAAGTGAACAGTCCAGATTCAGTCAATATAAGTCCTCTCCAGTATTCAGCACGTTACCTGGATTTGTTAATAAGGATAATTCTACCACCAGCAGGTAGAGAAAAAGTCACCTGGCTGAACTCAGGGGTGGAGAAAAGCTTGGCAGGACTTTAACCTTCTGACCTGTGGACTTTCCACCTCTATTCTCCTTCTGCTCCCTCCACACGCTCCCACCTCACCCAGATCGATGATGATATGTGGGGATGTCATGTGCAGTATTTTGTTCGGATGAGCTGATCATGACGACTTGTGCTTTGGCTGACATGCTGGAGGGAATATATGGGCTGGTCCAAAAGATCAATGGATCCGTCGTTAGGCGTAACCTCGCCCAGTTCCAATACCTTTGAAATGCGTGCGATCACTGCGCTGCATTTCACTGCCCTGCTTCAGTCCTAAGTTGGGGCTGCTCCATCTCTGAAGGGGTTTTTAGGGTGTTCATTCAAACTGTCTCATTTGATCACTGACATCAGTGTAGATCTGAAAACTCACTGAGACAGTCTCCTTCCCCATCTGTGGTCCTGATGAACCTTCCACACTGCGAGGGCAACATCGCTTGTCAGATTTTTGTTTCTATATTTGTTTTTTTCATTGCTAATCAATTTTTTTTTTTTTTTTTTAATTGGCAACTGTGCCACAGCTAGGCATGTGTGCTGTGACTTTTTTTTTTTTGTGAGAAATACAGTGGGTTGTATGTTAAGTGTTGATAAAGCATGCACTTCACTCTCTGTGGGGGGTGTTATGGCATTAAGACCTCAGCATGTAGATTTTTTCCTAATAAAGCTGCACAGACGGCTCATGTATAAAAATGGGTGACCCTGGATTGAATTGGGGTTTATTTTCTTCATAAACTGATCTTGTAGGCAATGCCCAGTATTGTAGATCTGCCATTCTCATATTGTTGTACATTTGAGATCCAAGATTTTTGTGCTGTCACGATCGTACTCTATGCAGTATAGGGATAATTGTGCCTCAGGAAATGAAAGTTCTGTTTTAAAACACTGGAGTATGGCTACAGAATTAAATTATTCCTACAATGGATGCATTTCTTTTCTTTTTACTTTATGATAATGTATACATGTCATGAAAATTCAAGTTCTATGCTAATCCACTTCCTGTAGCGCACAGGATACTGAGCCATTTGTGAGACCAGAGCCATATGAGAAGCTGCATGCTCGCCTACTAATGAGTATGCATGTTTTCCACACAGCATTGTACCCGCTCATTGGTAGGTTGGATCGACCGCGGAATGTGCCATGACGCCATCTCCAATGCAACAAAAAACACATCACTACCTCACGCAACACAAAAGCGTGACCAATGGAGGGTGCTGAAGGACTGGTGTTTTTGGTTCTCACTAATGATGTTAGGTAGCTATTTATCTGGCTGCTTATCCATTTTGGCCTGATTTTTTTTTTTCTTGCGCCATAAGCAGTCGTAGTCTGTGTTTCTGGCTGGTGCCCAAGTGGCTTGCATTGGGCTGCTAATTGTTGGCAACTTGTGGTGTGTGTGTGACAATTGAGTGTTCGGTGCTATCTTCATTTGTTTGGTTATGATAATCTAATCGTCTTGCCTGAAAGCTGTGATCTGGTTGTGTGACCCTGATACGTTTAGTTTGTGTTAAATTTGCTTGCATTGAAACTAGCTAGCTTGTTGGTTTGGATACATATTTACCTACTGGAGTCACATCTTGGTCTTTACACTTCAGGTTGCATTGCTGTGAAAATCATCCTATTCCACTGTAATGTCAATTATGTTTTTTATGATGATGGCTTGTCCTGTGTCACGCAAATGATGATACCACCTGACCAATCAGTGGTCTGCTGTGTGTTGACCTTGTGTTTGAGTATCGGCTTGGCTCACTTGGAACCTCAGCTGAGGCGGTACTAAAACAAGGTCATACCAGGCACTGTCTAGACTGTGAATGCATAAAGGGCCGAGTCGACTAGAGCCGTACCATTCAGATGAAAATGACTAGTACTCAGCCTTGGTTCAGGACCAAGGCCCATGGGAGCTAAGGAGCCCAAGTGGGATGGTGTGCTCTCCTGCCTAACCTCCGTTTGGGAGACATGTCTTGTCAAAGCTTGGAGTCCAGATTTCCTACAATGAGCCCAGATTCACCTTAGTGAGCCAAGATTCTCCTCACAGAGCCCAGATTTCCCATCAGAGAGCCCTGATTTTCCGGATTTCCCCATTTCCTATTGAGAGCTCGGGTTTCCCTCATAGAGCCCAGTTTTTAGTACACCGGAGTTCATTAGTTTGGGGCTGTAGCTTTCCCATAGCGTTACCCAGACTCCAGATTGGTGACTGTGGTCACATTTAATGTAAAGTGTTGCTCATTAGGGTTTTGTACAACATGGGTCACTGGGGTAATGGGTCAGTCAGGGGTTGGAAACTCTGTTTCCCTTATTTTTAAGCATTTGTTATCAAGGCCTTGACTTGCTAGAATCACTTGAATCAGGAATGTTAAAGAGGAGAGACATCTGAAACATGCACGGCTATGATGCTGCGGGAGCAGGGTTCCCTACCTTTTGGTTGATGTTGTAGCGGATGACAAACATGCTTATGTATGATGCTAGGCTGATTATAACAGAACTTATGATGTCACAGGATGTCATTAAAAGGAGTATAGCAAGCCAGTTAAGTTTCTCCTTGAATCAGTTATGATGGCAGTATGCAACAAGTTTGCAACTTAGGTCTGCGACTGGAGAACTTACCAATGGAAATACCCTTTAACGTGTTCTTACCTCATTTTCGCTCACCTGTGATGTCCGTAGATGCTCAAGACTGGATGGACTGAAAATTTATCTCATGACTCAACCATAGGTGAGAGTATTCAGAGTCCTTTTAACTACCAAATGCTATTTTTGGCAGAGCTCTACTGCACAGTTTCAACATGAGCAGTAATCACTCACACTGGCTTCGTCCCAATATCCACACTTACAGTCTTGTGGTGTTGAGTGCGCGTTTATGCACCTCCAAGTAAGTGTGGAAGACTGTCCCATCTTTGAAAATGCTCAAGCTCAGCTGCACTTAATCCACACTTTGGGAACCCTTATCCTGATAGCACTTTGGAGCGGTATTAAGAGCTTAGTGTAGCCCACAATGCATCTGGTTTGTATGCAGAAAGAAAGGATTGATTATTAGGATGACAGTCAAGAAAATATTCCAATGTAAATACAGCTATGTGAGGTCACTTAAGCTTCTGTTATTGAGCAATATGCTCAGTGTAAATTAAGCAACTGTGATCTTATTGATTGCCTATTTATTGGCACCTATATTACCTAATTTATCACTATTTATTTATGATTTCAGACAGTGTTTCACTGTTTGAATTAATGATCCAAACATTAAGACAACAGACTTTATTCACAAATTTATTCATAATACAGCGGTGAAAATAAGTATTGAATGCGTCAACACTTTTCTCCATAAATATATTTCTAATGGGACTATTGACATGAAATTTTCACCAGATGTTGGTAACAAGTAATCCACACATACAAGGAAATCAAAACAAATAAGTCCATAAGTGACCAATTATCATGTCTCAGGATGTCATTAAAAGGAGTATAACAACCCAGTAAAGTTTCTCCTTGAATCCAGTTATGAAGGCAGTATGCATTAAGCATGCAGTGCAAAAATAATTTCTCACATTCACTTTCGATATGCTTCACAAAGCATTTTCCACTTCGCCTATATTTTTACACTTAAAACACTTAAAAGCCAAGGCCATCTTAAAATGATTTTATTTTTGAGAAATCTTTTTAATAATATGTAAAAATTCTATAATGAGAGGTGGAATTCAGAGGTCTGCTATTTATTCAGATTAATGACTTTCAATCTAACGTGGTAGCCTGGTTAGGTCTGTCTGCTTCTCATTATCTCTTCTTAATCATTATAGGCTACACTTTGGTTTTGATTAGTCAGTTGGCTGAATAAATTGCTTGATTGCAAGTTAGGCAAAGTACTTGGGAATTGATTTAAGATAGGGTAATTACGCCAAGGTGTTGGAGGCTGTCCAACCTCACTGGTAATTAGCGGACTTGAAAGCGCAGTTTTCTTCCCGGAAGCATTTCAAATGGCCTCTGATGTTTGTTCAACACCGCATTAGGTATGTGTCATTGAAAAGGTAATAAGCAAGCTCATCTATCTGCCCCATGAAGGCGGTTGCTTTTATTGTGCTTAAAAAAATTGCGATTCAATTAATCGCCCAGCCCTACATGTTTACGCCGAATGTAATGAAGTCTAGCCATTAGCCAGGTGACATTGTCGGGAGTGTCACATTTTGCTTAAATTACTGCATAAGGAGGTGCAATGCAATGCTTCAAAAAGCATGAAATTTACTGAGGTGATTTATGAAGGGATTTTGTCATTTTGTATGAGGTATTATACTGTATATGGTGTATAAAGTCTTTATGAGCGGCACTTACCGTATACTATAAAGCAGTGGTTCCCAACCCAGTCCTCAAGGACCCCCTGTCCTGCAGGTTTTTGTTGCAGCTTTACTTTAGCACACCTTATCCATTTAAGGCCCAACGCACCTTCATGCACACCCTGTTCAGGTAGATGTTTTTCAACCAATCAGCATGAAGCCCTTAAATGGATCAGGTGTGAAAGAGTAGAGCTGGAGCAAAAACCTGCAGGGCAGGGGGTCCTTGAGGACTGGGTTGGGAACCACTGCTATAAAGTATGGCCCTCACTGCTAACTCTCCACATACACACAGTCACAGTTTTGCCACACCTCTGTGGCTTTGGTGTGTTTTTCATGGCTTTATCAACATTTTCAGTGGCAGTGCTTCATGTCCTCCATGATCTCAGTCTCTCTCTGCTCTGTACTCTCAGGAATGCCCTGTGGTTCCATCCATACAGGATTCACATAATATGCCCGAACTTGCAGGGATGGAAACTCTGTGTCTTAATAACTCTGAAGATTCTGTATGATCTCATTCTAAGAAAAGCCATTTGTATGAACCTGATTCCCATGGAAACCTAAATACATGGTACTGTTGCAGAAAGGGTGCATGCCCTGCTTTTACCTGCTGTATATATGAATGCTTTCCTGCGGCACATCTGCGTGTGAACCTTGTGTGGACTCATGATTTACTCACAGTCTCTGTTCCACCTCCAAAACTAGGCCTGGTGCTTACCTGTGTTCCCATGGAAACCACCACTATTTCAGAGCACAGTGCAGCAGTATTAGCATTCATGGTGCTCTGACGAGATTGCGCATGACTTCCCCATGACTGTTACACTAGCTCTTTTCCAGGTATATCCAGAAGTCATTCTCCGGTTTTTGTGAGCTGCAAACTCTATTCCTTTTTTCTAGGTGGGTAATGCCCCCACTCCTCGCCCAACACCTTTTTCCAATCAGCCCACTGTCTTTCAGAGAGAAAACCACCAGATCTGCACAAACAGAGAAGCTGAGCTTCCATAGCTGGAGTTAAAATAAGTGCGAGAGGATTCACTGTTCTTCACTCCTGTGTCTGGATTTTTCCTGTATCTTCATTTATCTGGTAAAACATACACTCGTAAAACAGAGAGTACAACCTTGATAGACCAGTGTGTAACTGGTGTTTATCAGCATTTGAGCAGCGGTGCCCGATAGAAGAAAGTATTCGTCCAATCTGGCACGCTGCATTGGTCTTTAGCAGGCCCATTGTAGTGGTTCTCTGCTTTAAGATTTTATCTCGTCTACTGGTCATACTTAGCAAGCCTGCCAGGACGCTCTCTTGCTTTATATAAGTAGCCATTTTTTTTAAATATTCAATTTCTAAATGACCGTTTTTATAGTGACTGTTTTACTGAGGTAATCCCTTCTAATATCTTGGCAGATGCTACACCTTCTCACATGGTGGTCGGATGTGTCATCCTCTACCTCACATTTCGAACACATTGATTGTGTAGACCAGCCTGCAGTTCTTGTGTGTTTCTGGAGACTGCAGTGCAAGACCAGATTAAACTGAGTCCTGCTAAGACTTAGGAGTCAGTTCCATAGATGGGCTGAAGCCCTTCCTACACACTCGTTTGTCTTTATGCCGTCCTCCTGTTCCTCCTGTGTTGCTCTCCATTGTTTCAGGCTCTCGTCCCTTATCTCAAAAGTACAACTAGCATGAAGGACCAAAATAAAGGGTTTGGTCCCTCTAAAGGAAGCTCTGACCCTCTTTTTGCTCATTCATCGGCTTCTTCTTTGTCGCAGACCTCTTCATAGCCTGGGGTCCGTACAATGGAGATACGATTTACTCTACCCAAACGGTTAAAATTTTCGTTAAAACGTGATCTGGTGCTGAAACGCACCACATTACTTACTACTGCCTGAATACCTGGCTGACTATTCAAAAAGAAAACTATTATTTGATGTTTAGTTCCTCCGTGTACAGTTTGTTGGCCACCTCTGATATGGCAAAGACCTTTGCTTGGAAGACCGTGCTGTTTCCCAAGTTCATGTGTCCGTGTGAATTTTCTACTATTAGGAAGACCACACCCACGCTTCCGTTCAGCTTGAGCTGTACAGTGGAACACCTGACTGTACTCCTTTTTAGGTGGCTTTTGTAATCGATGGTGCCTTTTCAGTCCACAGTATGACACTCAAAATATTTTTTGTTTATATGAACTGGTCTATTGAGTGACGTCCAAGCACATAAAAGCGTCTGCTAAATAAATGTAATGTAATGTACATCTCCAAAGCACTGCTCGATATCATTAAACAAGGTAAACGTTGTACGAGGGGTGTACATAGCCTCAGTATTTTACTTGATTTTCTCACGAGATTCAGCAAGATGATGGGTAATTAGATACTGGTGAATTTTGTCTATAAAGGCCCATTTAATTTTCCATATCAGCTGATCCTTTATTTTGCATTGAACTGAGTCAGTGATAACTTAAACTCCATCAGAGGGCAGAGCAATATTGTGTGTTTACCGTCAGTTACTGTAAAACATACATTGTTCATAGATCATTCTACGTTGCAGCTGATTAAGGTTTATTGATTTTATGGGTGAAGTCTGGCTTCTCTGATGTCTTTGACTGAAGATAAGTCAAATGTTTAACTGAGTTTTACTTTTTCAGCTATCTGGCTAACTCAGTAATCCTGCTTCCTGATATGAGCTGCTGGACTCCATTGAGCCTGGCTTGACACAGATGAGCAGAATGCTGAAAGAATTATTTTTTGTGGATCAGTTATCAATGCAAGCACAGGTGAGATAGCTCAGGTAGCACAGGTGCTAATGCATTAACTGGATGCCTTATAAGCAGGAAATTCTGCTTCAGAACAAAGAAAAAAAAACAAAAAGTAGACCGCTCTCACATGAACAGTATATGTACACCCCTGAAACCTCCAGCCTGATACTGCGTTGGTCCCCCTTGTGCTGCAAAAAAAGCTCTGTCAAACCGAAAGTATTGACTTCACGGACCCAGGATTTCCCAGCAGAATATTTCCCTGGACCCCTTCCATTAGCTTCTTCCCACAGAGCCTCCTGGTGCTATCTCTTCCTCAGGTAAATACTGCAAGTGTACCAGGCTGGTGTATGTTATGCAAAAGAAGACTGGACTCATTGGACCAGACAACCTTTTTCACTTGGTCCAAGGTCCAGCTTAGACGTTCGTATGCTCATTGTAGGCACTTTCGGCAGTGGACTGTGATTGGAATGGGCACTGCTAATGGTCTGCATCTACAAAGCAGAGTAGACATCGGGGTTTGATGCACTTTGTGTTGTGATTCATTCCTCAAGTAAGCATCAAGAACATTCTCTGCGACTTGTACCAGAGTAGCCCTTCTGTCGGTTTGGACCCTGTTTTTTGTAAGAGAGGGTCCTGGACCTTGTTTCACGGCTGGTCATTGGTGTGCACTGTTTACGAAATGGTAAAACTGGAAGCGTTATAGCTACATTATAATCCTTAAAATGTGTGAAAGTGAATTGATTGACATAGGTGCTTCACATGGAAAATCAGTTACTCAGTGAGAGGAATACTGGCTGGCTACATTACACAGGATTTAGGAGATGAGGTGTTTGCTGGCTCTAAATAACTTGCAGAATAAGGGGTCAAATTAAATGGAGGTATTTTTTGCATAAAAGTTTTACATTTTTTTCTGAATTTTGTGGGCACTCGCAACATAGTATTGCTGCAACTTACCAAAATATGAATTATGAAAGCTAGAGGTACTTACAGTCCAGTTTCAAGATGGTATAGAGATTGGTCCGGAAATGGCAGAAATATCACATTTTAAAACATGTTATTTTACATGGCAGGGCTCACCAATGTGAACACATCTAATGAAGGTAGAGGTGAAATATTCTTTAAACAGTATGGCCCGCTTGCAAGGAAGATCTTCATCCTCACAGACCTTTATTTCAATCTTATTGACTGTGAGTGTTTATGTCTGATTTCACAAATGATTTATTGTTCCATTACAGAAAAGTTCCCATCTGCATTTGGATCTAAACTATTTGTTGCTTTTGAAGTGTGATTGCCTGGCGCTGCTGGGTCTGCTTTTTGATTTGCTTATTTCCATTTAGTAACATACTATGATGTGATAAATCATATCACACGTGGAACTAAAGGCAGATTGATGTGGCAGTTACCGCCACTGCTGTGACAGGATAGGTGATAAAGGAATGTTGTGAATAGTAAAATGTGATTGCAATTCTTAGCTTTGACTGTGACCGCTGCTACCGCAGCAGCTTCTATTGCTTTATGAATATGGAACAGTAGCTTTGGAAATTTTCCCTTTGGAAGGTATTACTTAGTTATTCAATTTCCTTGCATGTAAATAACATTCAGGGTTTGTATGAAGATGCCTTTAGTCTCAGGGGGATTAGAGTCCATAATTGTAGTTGTTTGCTGCTCTGTCATTGTATTGGAGTCACTTGTCAGGTTGGGCTAAATTATAGGAGGGGTGAGGCTAACTTGCAGCAATTGAAAATAAACTCTGCTGAGTTCAGTGATGCCTTCCGCAAGAGTCTACAATAAATAGTTTATGAGTTGTGAAAGGGGGCGTGGCAAACCAATTTCAGTGAAAAATGAACTGTGCTTTGCCAGGTGATGACTCCCACAAGTGCCAAAAACAACTGAATTATGAAAGGGAGTATGGCTTAAACATATGGGGGTGGGGCTAACTCACACCATTGACAATAGAACTGTTCACTGAGTCCAGTGATTTGTCCCTTGTGTCTAAAGGAAACCGTTCATGAGTCTTGAAAGAGGGCTTGGCTAATGTATAGGGGGTGGGGCTAACACACGAATAAAAAAGCAAAACTCTATGATGAGTGCTGTGATATGCCTCTAATAATTGTCTACGAGAAACAGTTCATGAGTCATGAAAAGGGGGCATGGAAAAATAGTGTGTGTGCATGTGTCTGTGTGTGGGTCTGTCTATGCCTGTGTGTGTGTGTGTGTGTGTGTGTCTTTCTTCAAAGTTAGGCATTGTTGCGCAAATCTATTGAGAAGTTAAGTACTTATTTGCCATTGGCCACTCCCACTACTACACCCTCTTCTTTGCCAGTTGGCATAAAAAACCAACCAGCTGTCCTTTGGCTCATGACCAACCTTTTAACATAGTCCCATGCACATCTGTGCATGCATTTGGAAGTTATGCGCTTTGACAGAACACTCCCATTGCCATGCTCCTTTTTATGCAATTGGCACAAACACAAGCACACACTTTCACGCATGCACTCTTCGCTGCGTTAGTGACCTGACCCCTGTTGAAGGCTGTGTATTACTGTGTATTTGTTCATAATGGCAGAATAGACAAAGTGTCGACCAGACTGCAGGACAGGCTCACAAATTCTGCGAATGAATCCCGAATGTGTTTGGTGAGTGCAGGAGTCCGGCTCTTTGGGAAGCTGAGGGTAAGGTTCGTGGGGTGTATAAATGCAGGAGATGAGATCTTACCAGCGCAGGCAGCATTTCAGGTTCAGAAATTTATTTGATCCAGGCTTTACCAAGTACATGAAATAAATAAAACGTTTTGCTGCATCAGGCGCCTCCTGCAAAGTACATTCGATGCTGCGGAACGAGCCACATTGGTCTCTACTGCCTGCTGGGAGAGCGGGACGGAATGCCGAACAATGCCCGTGGAGCGATGTTCCTGATCCTATCACTCCCAGACTATACTCCCTCCCCTCATCCCTACTGCTGCTCCCCTATACCAAATTTAAAGAGACAGACTCTGATGCCAGTCCTCACTCTCTACTCTGTGTACACCTGCTAAGCTGAAATGGAACATGCAGCCACTCACATTCATAATGATACAGTTGAGGTAATGAACCTCACCACCTGTGAGTTTCGCTCTACCTCAGCCGGCTCTCTTCACACACATATGAGAAGATCTTCCCTGTCCCTACTGGTTGATGAGCTGGCACATAGCTGTGGTATGAAAAATAGTTGCTGCTTGACCCCATTCATTTTTAGAGCAGAATCTTTAAGTTTTTTTGCGCTGGCAGCAGGAGCATATACAGTATGAGCATACTAGCACACAGATTCACGCCAGCATACAGTCGCACGTGCACCCAAACTCACGCTAGCACACAGAGTCACATTAGCATTCAGAGTCACACTCGTACATGAACTAATGCTCGCACACAGAGTTACACTAGCACAGTCACACTAGCATGCTGAGTCACACTTGCACATGAACTCACACTGGCACACTGACTCACACTAGCATACCGAATCACACTCGCACATGAACTGACGCTGGCACACAGACACACTAGCACACTGAGTTACACTTGTACGCGGTGTCACACTAGCACACAGAATCACACTACCACACTGGTTTACTCTTGCACATCGAGCCACACTTGCTCACATAGTCACAATAGCACACAGAATTATGCTAGCTCACGGAGTCATAATAGCACACAGTCATGCTAGCTCACGGAGTCATAATAGCACACACAGTCATGCTAGCTCACAGAGTCATAATAGCACACACAGTCATGCTAGCTCACAGAGTCATAATAGCACACACAGTCATGCTAGCTCACAGAGTCATAATAGCACACACAGTCATGCTAGCTCACAGAGTCATAATAGCTCACAGAGTCACACTAGATCACAGAGTCGCACTTGCACACCAAGTCACATCTGCACGCGGAGTTGCACTTGCTCACAGGGTCACGCTAGCACAAAGAGTCACAGTAGCACACAGGTTCACTTGCACACACAGTCATACTAGCTCACGGAGTCCCAGTAACAGAGTCATGCTGGCTCACAGAGTCACACTGGCACACCAAATCACGTCAGCACATAGAGTCACAGTTGCACACAGAGTCACACAAGCACACAAACTCATGTTAGCACACAGAGTCACTCTAACATACAGAGTGACACTAGCACACAAACTAATGCTTGCCCACAGAGTCACACTAGCATAAAGAATCGCACCCAGACATGAACCCGCGCTTAGTACACAGAACCATGCAAGTACACAGAGTCATGATAGTGAACAGAGTCAAGCATACAGCCATGCTAGCACGCAGAGTCACGGTACCACACAGAGTCTCACGAGCCCACAGAGTCACACTAGTACACAGAGGGTAACTTTAAAGTTTGTGATATAATTTTAAGTGACATATTGCACTTTTAGCGGTATAATTAACACTGACACTTGCATTTAGAACTGCCATGACACCAACTTTGAACTCAAGCCACTGACACTTGGTTTACACTTACATTACATCTCAACCAAGTTCAAGGATGGTATTATGTCTGGTGTGAACACTCAGAATAACACTAAGAGTTTACTGAACACCAGCATTGAATTTGAGCCACGAACACTGAGTTCACACAAACACCTGGTCTAAGCAGAGTTCAAAGTCAGGTGTTTCTTTACACTAACAGAAACACCAAGTGTGAGTATAAACTGAATTTGGTGTTTGTAATTGGTAGTTTTAAAGACAATTTTCATTTGCATTAACGCTAAACCCCGAAGGATTTACTCTTTTAGGATTTTGAAGCTGGTGTTTAATGCAACCAAAACCCATGATGATTTATTCCATTTCAACTTGCAATTAGTGGAGGCAGCACGTGCAGTTAAAAGTAGGAGCCCAAATCATGGGCTTTGTCCTGCTAAGAGTACAGAACTAGTAGAACGTCATATGGGGCTTAATCGAGATCAACTTCAGTCATTGGTGGATTCCATGCACATAGGAAGTGATGATCTCACTCCTGGTGTTAACAGAATTTCCCTGGTTAAATAAGGGTTAAATAAAATAAATAAATAATAAATAAATAAACATTGTGTGTGGTGTTTACCAATACTCAGGGTAGGGGACCTCAGATAAACACTTAACATAAACATTGGCACCTGGTGTCGGTACTGGTTGTTACATCTAGTGTTCACAGTGGTCTTTGACCTCTTACATACACTTTTACTTCTCGCACACAATATTTTACCCCTCACACGCACTACTTTTACCTCTCACACACACACTACATTCATCTCTCACATGCACTGCTTTTACCTCTCATACACGCTTCTTTTACCTGTCACATACACTACTTTTACTTTTTGCACACTCTATTTTACCCCTCACACACACTGCTTTTACCTCTCACACACAGGCTCAGGATCACTGGCAAACACGAGACAGGTTTAAACACAGGAGTATGCTATCGACCGCCAGCTTTGGACAATATTGTCAGTGAAATGCTCTTTAAGAGGATTAGGCAAGCTTGTAGAGGAGGATGGACTATTATTATGGGAGACTTAAATTATCCTGGTATCGATTGGGAAATGGTGAAAGGACAGAGTAAAAGGGAGGAAGAATTTCTAGATGTTATAAATGACAATTTTTTGGTGCAGTATGTTAATAAACCTACAAGAGAGAAGGCAATTTTAGATTTAGTGCTTTGTAATGACCCTGACAGAATTAGCAATGTTGAGGTACTGGAGCCTCTTGGGACTAGTGATCACTCTACTGTTAATTTTGATGTTTCATGGGAAGTTAAAAAGGTGCCTTCAAAAACCAAAATTTTTTATTTTAGGCGAGCAAACTTTGACAGGATGCGCTCAAATCTAAGCAAAATAAAATGGGAGACACTCTTGGACTGTGAGTCTGTAAATGAGATGTGGGAAAGATTTAAGGGGATTTTACTTGATTCACAATGCACATTCATTCCAAAGGTGTCTAATAAGCTGAAAAAATAGAATCTTCAGTGGATGACCACAGCTATTCGGAGGAGTTTGAGGGAAAAGAGGAATCTTTATAAGATGTACATAAAGGATAACAATGAGAATACTAAGGCTGAATACTGTAAAATGCGAGCTGTGGCAAAAAAAAAAAAAAAGAGCTGAGGAACGCTAGAAGATTGTATGAAAGGCAAATTGCAGAAGGGGCAAAAACTAATCCTAAGCACTTCTTTCAGTACTGTAGCAGAAAAAGGAAAGAGAAAGAGGAGGTTAAGTGCATAAAGAGTAAATATGGATTGCTGCTATATGATAACAAGGTTATTGCGGATACTTTAAACAGTTACAACCCCAATTCAATAATAGTTGGGACAAAGTGTAAATTGTGAATAAAATCAAAACGCAATGACTTTCAAATCACACCAGCCAGTATTTTATTCGCAATAGAACAGAGATAACATAGCAAATGTTGAAACTGAGAAATTTTACAATTTTATCCACAAAATGAGCTCATTTCAAATTTGATGGCTGCTACAGGTCTCAAAAAAGTTGGGACAGGGGCTTGTTTACCATGGTGTAGCATCCCCTCTTCTTTTTAACACAGAGTGGAGGCGTCTGGGCATTGAGGAGACAAGTTTCTTGAGTTTACCTATTGGAATTGGATCGCACTCTTGTTTAATACAAGTTTCCAGCTGCTGGAGAGTTTTGGGTCTCCTTTGACGGACTTTTCGTTTAATTATGCGCCAAATGTTCTCAATCGGTGAAAGATCAGGACTGCAGGCAGGCCAGTCCAGCACACGGACTCTTCTACTACGAAGCCATGCTGTTCTATGGCTGTTGTATAGCTGCAGTACGTGGTTTTGCATTGTCCTGCTGAAATACACAATACACTATTCCAGGCCTTCCCTGGAATAGATGTTGTCTGGAGGGGAGCATATGTTGCTCTAAAACCTTTATATACCTTTCAGCATTCATGGTGCTTTTTAAAACATGCAAGTGTCCCACACCATATGGACTAATGCATCTCCATACCATCAGAGATGCTGGCTTTTGAACTGAACGCTGATAACAGGAGGGGTGGTCTCTCTCCTCTTTTGCCCAGAGGACACGACGCCCATGATTTCCAACAAGAATGTCAAATTTGGACTCGTCTGACCACAGGACACTTTGCCACTTTGCTACAGTCCATTTTAAATGAGCCTTGGTCCACAGAACACGGCGGCGCTTCTGGTTCATGCTTAATAATGGCTTCCTTTTTGCATGATAGAGTTTTAGGTGGCATCTGTGGATGGCATGGCGGACTGTGTTTACTGACAGTCCTTTCTTGAAGTGTTCCTGGGCCCATTTAGTAATGTCAATGACAGAATCATACCAGTGAGTGATGCAGTGGCGTCTGAGGGCCCGAAGATCACAGGCATCCAGTAAAGGTCTTCGGCCTTGTCCCTTACACACAGAGATTTTTCCAGTTTCTCTGAATCTTTTGATGATGTTATGCACTGTCAATAATGAGACCTTTAAAGCCTTTGCAATTTGACGTTAAGGAACATTGTTTTTAAAGTATTCCACAATTTTTTTTTACGCAAGCCTTCACAGGTTGGAGAGCCTCTGGCCATCTTTACTTCTGAGAGACTCTGCCTCTCTAAGACATCCCTTTTATAGCCAATCATGTTACACACCTGATGCCAGTTAACTTAATTACTTGCTAAATGTTCTTTCAGCTGATTCTCTTAGATATTAATTGACTTTTCAGCCCTTTTTTGCCTGTGTCCCAACTTTTTTGAGACCTTGTGCAGCCAGAAAATTTCAAATGAGCTCATTTTGTGGATAAAAATATAAAATGCCTCAGTTTCAACATTTGACATGTTATCCATGTTCTATTGTAAATAACATATTGGCTCATGTGATCTGAAAGTTATTGAATTTTGATTTTATTCACAATTTACACTTTGTCCCAAATATTTCAGAATTGGGGTTGTACATGTAGGTAATAAAAACATTAGACAGGATTACTTCATGGGAGGTATAAAACTAGAATGTGCTCCACATGAAAAAGATCTGGGAGTGATTGTTGACCAAACCTTTACAGGTTCTAGCCATTGTGCCATAGCGGTTAAAAAGGTCAACGGGGTGCTGGGATATATAGCCAAAAGTATTGAGCGTAAATCGAAGGAGGTCATACTTTTCTTGTACAACACATTCGTCAGACCATATCTGGAGTATTTTGTACAGTTCTGGGGACCATACTTTAAGAAAGATATAGAGGCTCTAGAAAAAGTTCAAAGAAGAGCCACAAAGTTAATTCCAGGTATAAACGATGAAAGCTATGAGAAGAGGCTGAAGATCCTTAATCACTGTAGTCTTAGGAAAAGGAGGCTCAGGGGTGATCTGATTGAGGTCTTTAAATATGTTAAAGGGATTAACAAAGTGAATTATGTAGGATTCCTTCGGCCAAGTTGTGTTAGTAGAACTCGGGGTCACAAATGGAAGTTGACCAAGGGTAAATTTAGCATGGATATTGGGAAATATTTTTTCCCCCAAAGAGTAATTTCGATGTGGAATAGCTTGCCTGACCATATTGTTGAGGCAGAAACCTTGGGAATTTTCAAGAGCAGCCTTGACTTAAAGCTTGATACCATTGAGTCAATGAGTATCTGAAGTGATATGTTCACAATAGTAAAAAGAAACTGGCGAGCCTAGTTGAGCTGAATGGCCTGTTCTCGCCACTCATGTTATGTTATGTTTCACACTCTCACATGTACTGCTTTTAGCTCTCATACACACTACCTTTACCTGTCACATACACTACTTTTACTTTTCGCATACTACTTTTACCCCTCACACACACTACTTTTACCTCTGACACACTACATTCAACCCTCACATGTACTGCTTTTACCTCTCATACACACTACTTTGACCTTTCGCAGACACTACTTTTACCTCTCTCACGCACTACTTTGACCTGTCACAGACACTAGTATTACCTGTCACATACAGTACATTATCTTGACCTCTCACACAGACTACTTTTCCTAATACATACTACAATTACATTTCACATACACTACTTTGACCTCTCAAGCAGACTACTTTTACCTCTAACACAAACTACTTTGACCTGTCACATACACTACTTTTACCTTTCACACACATACTACTTTTACCTGTCACATACACTACTTTTACCTGTCACAGACACTACTTTTACCTGTCACATACACTACTTTTACCTGTCACAGACACTACTTTTACCTGTCACATACACTACTTTTACCTGTCACAGACACTACTTTTACTTGTCACATACACTACCTTGACTTCTCAGTTACACTGCTCTTACTCCTCACATACACTACTTTGTCCTCTCAGTTACACTACTGTGACCTCTCACGCACTCTACTTTGACCTTTCACACATACACTACTTTTACCTTCATGTATACTACCGGTCAAAAGTTTTAGAACACCCCAATTTTGACAGTTTTTTTGATGAAAGTTTTGCAGTTTAATGTCTCATTGTGCTCTGGAATAAAAGCATAGACATGATAGAACAAATAAACAATGGAAGTTAAAAAAGAAATCATTGGATCAATTTATAATCCAAAATGTATTCTAAACTTTTGACTCAAAGTAACCACCTTTGGCAGATGTAACAGCTGAACACTCTTGTGGCTTACTTTCGACAATGGAAATCAAATATTCTTCAGAAAGTTCTTCCCAGCTCTGTTGCAGAAGTTCCCATAAATGTGTGGCACTTGTAGGTTGCTTTGCGTTCACTCTTCTGTCCAGTTCATCCCAAACCATCTTGATGGGGTTTAAGTCTGGAGACTGTGCTGGCTACTCCATGTTTTCAAGCTTACCATCTTGTTCTTTTTTCCTAAGGTAGTCCTGGCAGAGCTTGGACTTATGTTGTGGGTCATTATCTTGCTGTAGGATGAACCCTGACCAACTAGACGCATACCAGAGGGAACTGCATGGCGCTGCAGAATGCTGTGGTAGCCGTTTTGGTTCAGGATGCCTTTCACTCTATACAAGTCACCGACCCTGGATCCAGCAAAACAGCCCCAGACCATCACGCTTCCTCCTCCATGTTTGACAGTTGATGTCACGCACTGAGGAACCATCCTTCCACCTACTAGATGGCGTACAAAAAACCTGGGTAACCTTACCTTTTGTTTAAAACTTCTGGCAGTTCACCACTTACCTTTGTACCATTTCAAGCTACTCACTGGACTGGAACTGCATAATTTTCAATAAAAAACTAGAAAAATTGGGGTGTTCTAAAACTTTTGACCGGTAGTGTACACTACTTTGACCTCTTGCAGTCTTAATAGCATGAATTGTTTTTATTTAAATGCTAGAAGAATAAAAAAATTCAGAGAATTGAGGCTGTTATGATTAGTGAGGGCTATGAGGTAGTTGGGATTACAGAGACGTGGCTTTGTGAAGAGAATCGGGATGAAAATAATATAGAGGGTTATAAGCTCTTTAGGAAGGATAGATGTTATAGGCGAGAAGGGGGTGTAGCACGCTATGTGAACGAAAACATTAATGTGCAGGAAATTCCTGAAATTGAACATTGCTTTCCCTGTGAAGATATCTGGGTCAGGCTCATTGGCAAACACGAGACTGGTTTAAACAGGAGTGTGCTATCAATCACCAGCCTTGGACAGTATTGTAAATTAATGCTCTTTAAGAGTATTAGGCAAGCTTGTAGAGGAGGAGGGACTATTATTATGGGAGACTTCAATTATCCTGGTATCAATTGGAAAATGGTGAAAGGACAGAGTAAAGTGGAGGAAGAATTTCAAGATGTCATAAATGACAATTTTTTTGGTGCAGTCTGTGAATAAACCTACAAGAGAGAAGGCAATTTTAGATTTAGTGCTCTGTAATGACCCTGATAGAATATGCAAAGTAGAGGTATTGAAGCCACTAGGGACTAGTGATCATAGTACTGTTAGTTTTTGTGGAGGATTTTTTCAGTTTGAGTCGTAATAAGAGAGTCTTAGAGCAGGTTAAAAGAAACATGATCAACAGTTTATTGCAATATAATTCTGCAGAATGAGAGAGCAAACAGGGACTCTGTGTCCACAGCAGTCAGAGGTTGGTCTCTGCTGAATAATTTTCACAAGCAATTATTATACCGTTCTGGCCAGGCATCCTTCAAGCAATCAATCACAAAATTACAAACATTTCATTCTTTGAAGATTTCTGCTCTAGGGATGCGCTTGGAGGAGTCACATTTTGTGCTTAGGGGCTCAGTTTCAAGGTCTGGTACAGATAGAAACAATTCTGTTATCTTGCTAAGTTGGGACATTTCCCAGACATGAGTCCATAACTCCTATCCAGGTGCATGTACCCCTCCTATCACTACTTCCCCACAGACAGTTTTCTCAGAGCCTGAAGCGGAGAACAAAATAAGCATTGACATTTCTAACAAGTATATATTATTATTATTTTTAAGCAGTAAAACTATTATGTAATAAAATCAAAGTGAACTAAACACTACAACAATGAATTTTAAAACTATAACAGTAACAACAAAAATTCCTTCACAGTTTTGATGTTTCATGGCAAGTTAAAAAGTTACCTTCAAAAACCAAAATCTTCGCAAAATAAAATGGGAGACACTCCTTGATTGTAGATCTGTATATTAGAAGTGGGATGGATTCAAGGGGGTTTTACTTAATGCACAATGCAAATTCATTCCAAAGGTGTCCAAAAGTAAGTTGAAAAAGCAGAATCCTCAGTGGATGACCACAGCTATTTGTAAGAGTTTGAGGGAAAAGAGGAATCTTTATAAGATGTACATAAAGGACAGTAATGAGAATACTAAGGCCTATTGCTGTAAAAATGCGAGCTATGGTAATAAAAAGAGCTGAGGAATGTTAGAAGACTGTATTGTGGAAGGGGCAAAAACTAATCCTAAGCACTTTTTTCAGTACTGCAGTAGACAAAGGAAAGTCAAATGGTAGGTTAAGTGTATAAAGAATAAAGATGGATCGCTGCTGCATGAGAATAAGGATATTGCTGATACCTTCAATAGTTACTTTATTGAGAATTTTACCTCAGAGTGGATTTTTTTTAGGCTAGAGGGCATTTCCAATGCTCAAGATTATTTAGTAGAAATTGAGGTTAGGGATAGTGAAATATTAGACAAGTTGCACAAACTAAAGGCAGATAAGGCGGCGGGTCCTGATGGCTTATATCCTAGAGTGGTCAGGGGAGTTTGTGAGATCATCTCTGAACCACTCTCAGCCATTTTCAGACAGTCTTTAGAAACAGAAGAAATACCAAATGATTGGAAGCAGGGCAAGATAATACCAATATATAAGAAAGGGGACCGAACTGAGCCAGGAAATCACCGGCCAGTTAGTTTAACTTGTATTATATGCAAAATACTGGAATCTGTCTCAAAAGACAAGCTGGAATTATTCCTGGAACGAAATGATATCTTGAGGGATAGCCAACATGGTTTCCGTAAGGGAAGGTCATGCCTGACAAACCTTCTGGAATTATTTGAAGAGGCCACCAAGTCTTATGATCAGAGTAGGGCTTATGACATCGTATACTTGGATTTTCAGAAAGCATTTGATACAGTACCGCATGAGAGACTAATTTTTAAAATGAGCTCCCTTGGAGTTACAGGAGGTATTCTGGAGTGGATTCAATGGTGGGTAGTGGAGTCCCTCAGGGATCGGTGTTGGGACCCCTGCTGTTCCTCATCCACATTAATGACCTTGATAGGAATACTGAAAGCAAGTTAGTTAGATTTGCAGATGATACTAAATTGGGAGGTTTGGCGAACAGTTCAGAGTCCAGTAAGTGATTCAGGATGATTTAGATAGAATCCAGAATTGGGCAGAAATGTGGCAAATGAAATTTAACATAGCAAAATGTAAACTTCTACAACCCCAATTCTGAAATAGTTGGGACAAAGTGTAAATTGTGAATAAAATCAAAACGCAATGACTTTCAAATCACACCAGCCAGTATTTTATTCACAATAGAACAGAGATATCATAGCAAATGTTGAAACTGAGAAATTTTACAATTTTATCCACAAATGAGCTCATTTCAAATTTGATTGCTGCTACAGGTCTCAAAAAAGTTGGGGGGGCCTGTTTACCATGGTGTAGCATCCCCTCTTCTTTTTAGCACAGAGTGGAGGTGTCTGGGCATTGAGGAGACAAGTTTCTTGAGTTTAGCCATTGGAATTTGATCCCACTCTTGTTTAATACTGGCTTCCAGCTGCTGGAGAGTTTTGGGTCTCCTTTGACGGACTTTTCGTTTAATTATGCGCCAAATGTTCTCAATCGGTGAGAGATCAGGACTGCAGGCAGGCCAGTCCAGCACACAGACTCTTCTACTACGAAGCCATGCTGTTGTAATAGCTGCAGTATGTGGTTTTGAATTGTGCTGCTGAAATACACAAGGCCTTCCCTGGAATTGATGTCGTCTGGAGGGGAGCATATGTTGCTCTAAAACCTTTATATACCTTTCATCATTCATGGTGCTTTTTAAAACACTTTGCTACAGTCCATTTTAAACATTTACAGTCCAGGGCTTCTGGATCATGCTCAACAATGGTTTCCTTTTTGCATGATAGAGTTTTAGGTGGCATCTGTGGATGGCACGGCAGACTGTGTTTACAGACAGTGGTTTCTTGAAGTATTCCTGGGCCCATTTAGTATTATCAATGACAGAATCATGCCGGTGAGTGATGCAGTGGCGTCTGAGGGCCCGAAGATCACGGGCATCCAGTAAAGGTCTTCGGTCTTGTCCCTTACGCACAGAGATTTTTCCAGTTTCTCTGAATCTTTTGATGATGTTATGCACTGTCGATGATGAGACCTTCAAGCCTTTGCAATTTGACGTTGAGGAACATTGTTTCTAAAGCATTCCACAATTTTTTTTACGCAAGCCTTCACGGGTTGGAGAGCCACTGGCCATCTTTACTTCTGAGAGACTCTGCCTCTCTAAGACTTCCCTTTTATAGCCAATCATGTTACACACCTGATGCCAGTTAATGTAATTACTTGCTAAATGTTCTTTCAGCTGATTCTCTTATATATTAATTGCTTTGTCAGCCCTTTTTTGCCTGTGTCCCAACTTTTTTGAGACCTGTTGCAGCCAGAAAATTTCAAATGAGCTCATTTTGTGGATAAAAATATAAAATGCCTCAGTTTCAACATTTGACATGTTATCCATGTTCTATTGTAAATAACATATTGGCTCGTGATCTGAAAGTTATTGAATTTTGATTTTATTCACAATTTACACTTTATCCCAACTATTTCAGAATTGGGGTTGTACATGTAGGTAATAAAAACATTAGACAGGATTACTTCATGGGAGGTATAAAACTAGAATGTGCTCCACATGAAAAAGATCTGGGAGTGATTGTTGACCAAACCTTTACAGGTTCTAGCCATTGTGCCATAGCGGTTAAAAAGGCAAACGGAATGCTGGGATATATAGCCAAAAGTATTGAGTGTAAATCCAAGCAGGTCATACTTTTCTTGTACAACACATTTGTCAGACCATATCTGGAGTATTTTGTACAGTTCTGGGGACCATACTTTAAGAAAGATATAGAGGCTCTAGAAAAAGTTCAGAGAAGAGTCACAAAGTTAATTCCAGGTATAAACGATGAAAGCTATGAGAAGAGGCTGAAGATCCTCAATCACTGTAGTCTTAGGAAAAGGAGACTTACGGGTGATCTGATTGAGGTCTTTAAATATGTTAAAGGGACTAACAAAGTTAATTATGTGGGATTACTTAAGCCAAGTTTTGTTAGTAGAATTCGGGGTCACAAATGGAAGTCGGCCAAGAGTAAATTTAGCACTGATATTGGGAAATATTTTTTCCACCCAGAGAGTAATCTCAGTGCGAAATAGCTTGCCTGACCATATTGTTGATGCAGAAACCTTGGGAATTTTCAAGAGCAGGCTTGACTTAGCGCTAGATACCTTTGAGTCATTGAGTATCTGAAGTGATAGATTCACTATAGTAATGAGAAACTGGAGAATCTAGCTGGGCTGAACAGCCTGTTCTCACCACTCATGTTGTTATGTTACATACACTACTTTTTCCTTTCACTCACTCTACTTTTACCTCTTGCATACACTACTTTGTCCTTTCACATATGCCACTTTTACCTCTCGTATACACTACTTTGACCTCTCACACTTCTTTTACCTTTCACACACACTACTTTGACCTCTGACACACAACTTTTACCTCTCTTTTACCTCTCAGATATGCTACTTTGACCTCTGACATACGCTACTTTTACCTTTGACACACACTACTATTACTTTTCACACACACTACTCTTACCTTTCATATGCACTACTTTTGCATTTCACACACTATTTTTACCTTTCACATGCACTACTCTTACCTCTCACGCATAATACTCTTATCTTTCATGCACTACTTTTACCTCAGATACACAACTTTCACCTCTCACATGCATTATTTATTCCTTATAAATACTGCTGAGCAGTCTGTCTTTCTCTTCATTGTCTTGCAGTGTTTCTCTTTCACCTTCTCTGTCTCTCCCATTGTCCCTCCTTCCCTCTCTACTTCTGTGACCACATGTTCCCGCAGGGGAAAAGTTCTCAGGGCAACCAATTTGGGCCCTTATTTTGTGGCCCTGAGATTGCATTTCTCCCTGACAACAATCTCCTCTGTTCACGGCATGGCTTGCGAAGAATATATGCTGTTAATTGAGAATCATCCCCATCTTTCCATTCATTTTAATGGTCAGTATCTGATTGAGCCGCTGTTTGATGGGAGCTGCTGTGGAGGCTGCAGTGTCACTTTCCACCAGCAGAGGCTGCTGTTGGGCTGCTTGTCTGTGCATTCATCGCACTAATGGAACCCGTGCTTTTCCTGGGAGAATCTGAACTGCACGATCTGTCCCTCAGCCCCTGATCTCACATCAAACTAAAACCACAGAGAAAACTCAGTGCACATCCTTTTAAAGACTTGTTTATTTTTATCGAATAACAATCACAGTATGTTCCCGTGATTTCTGATTTATTTATTACTGGGTTGATACATGTATTATTAGCAGGAAGAACAGGGAAAATGGATTTCCATTTTGCTGGTAATGCAATTTTTACTTGCAATGATCATGAATATTAATGATGGAGCTTGACATTAATTATAATTCTCTGTTTTCTTGCCCCTTTAGTTTAAGCATTAGTTTAATGCTTTGTGTAATGAAGCATAAAGTAAGCCTTCAAATATAAATAGGCTTCAGGTGACATTGGAACAGTTTAGTTTAATAATGTGGACAAAATTTCTTTGTTTTAACTAATCCTCATGATTAACCCTCATTTGCTGAAGTTTGTTGTATCAATTCTGTATGAAGACTCTGTGAGATATTATTTCACTTGTTCTTAATGTGAAGCTGGTAAGATGAGAGCAAACAGTATTACATTGATATGCAGAGCGGTGTAGCACTTGCTATGAGAGGGTCTGATTAACTCTTATGAAGAAGTGTATCGTAACACTGCACATCGCTGTCATGATTTACATATGAAGTCCCAGCGGATACTGTATGTAAATGATGTGGTAATACTATTTATTCTTTGGCTCCAGAAACGATCACAGATCATCAGCAGCAAATAGATGGAGCAGCCGTTGAAGGACCCTGCCCCCTTGCGACATCAGTTCCTGAGAATTGTGGAAAGTGCTTAGCACAGACTGAACTGTTTCCACCCATTAAAAGCCCTCCTCGAAGATCTAGCATTCATCACTCAGCTTGACCCGAACCATAACCCTTCCACCAATAAAAACTTTTCATGACACAAATTTACCACATCCAGTCCCCCTGCCTCTATATTACCAGAGCTGAAGTCTGATCTAACATCTAACTTAATGATCCCAGTAAAACAGCAGCATGCACAGCTGCTTTGTTTTGACAACGTCAAATTGCATGAAATTCCCATTCTTTACCTAGCGGGAGGAAGCTGAAGATAGATTGTGATCAATAAAATTACCACCGAGCCCAAACATGAATAAAGCCAAGAAGCGATTAAAAGTGACAAATCTGCAGCATGCAGTCGCTAGCAAGCGCGGTGAAGGAAGCAAATGTTTGTGTGAGTAAACATCAAACCCGTGTTCATCTCCTGTTACCGCCAGAGAAACTAAAGTGTGAGCTACTTCTTTATGGTTAGCTTGCGTGTTTGACGTAAGCAGAAATTAACTCTGCTCAAATAATTAATTTTGGCAGTTAGTTCCTGTAATTTGTTATCCAATCAGAGCGAGGTGGCTCGGTTTGTTCCCTGCGCAGGTCTGCAGGTGAATGCAGCCTCTAAAGCAAACTTTGCAGATGCAGGCGTATGGAAGTGCCTCTTCCTCCCCTGTACCCTACTGTACTGCTGCTACAACAGACTCAAAGAGCTCCACATGGATCTCAGCTTCAGTCTGAGAGCTCATGTGAAGCAGGTCTAGTAAATTTTATCTATAAAGCTCTTCTTTGTTTTCAGAGGATGGACACGAAGATGATGCACAGTATAAGGAGAAAAGAAACAAACAGCCAATTTTGGACCTAGATCTCCAAAGAGCCCTAACCCCTGATGTAAAAACCCCTCACTGTGAAGATAAACCTTTCATTGGAGTTGAGTGAAGACTGAACTCCCTGATGGGAAAATTTTCAAAGGGAAACAGAACGTGCATCAGAGCTCCCCTCCTGCACAGCTGCTCTCTATCACTGGGGACGAGTCAAGAAGAGGTCCAACACCATAACAGCCAGAAACAACCCTGAAATGGTACACTATTACAACGATACACACTCTGTGTGCATGCGTATGTGTTTTTATCTGCATATGTGAGTGTGTATGTGTGTGTGTTTATGTTTGAGTGTTTAATCATTGCACATGTGTGCGTGTGAGTGTCTGTGCATTTTTATGCGTGTGTGTTTACGTGTGTGGGTTTATTTTTTTTGTGTGTGTGTGTGTGTGTGTGTGTGTTCATACACTGCATTTGCTCGGAGATGTTGTGCCAAATGGCCGTCTGATTATTTTCTTTTATATACAGCTGTAAAGACGGTAAATAAAGGAGAAGAGTTTAGGAGAAAAAAAACATGGAGGATGAAGTAAAGATTGATACAGCCTGAGAGGGGAGAGAGAGAATGAAAGAGCACTGGTCCTCAGTGGTGCTCATGTTATAATGCTTCTCCGCTGATTGGAATTTCAGAACTTTTACAGTCCGAGGAGATAAACAAACAACTTTATGCCATTTGTCATCCTGACATTGCCCGCATCACAGAAAAAAATGTACCGAAGCCCAGTGGGACCAATAAAGATGGGAGAACAAGAACGAGTACATTAAGGGGCTGGATGAGGAAAATGCAGCACTCACTCTGTCTTCATAACTTCCACGAAAAAATTCTTGCACTTTGTGAAATGTGTGAGTGCTTTAGCTTCCTGCACGCAAAGTAGAGGCCCGTTACTGCACAATACTCCAGGGGGATTGACCCTTACTCAGTCTAACCAAATGTTAGTGACTTTCAAAAAACATATCAGTGAAATAACTGAGTATTTATCTGGGTTTGTCCGCATTGATCTGTGTCTAGCTGCATGATACTCTGAGTTTGACTTGCAGTGTTCTATAATTCTACAGTGCTTTCTATAACCTCAAATTTACAAATGTGGGGTGGGAGGATCTAACGGCAGGGGATTGTGGGAAGGAGCTGTGATGGGCTAGATTTTCCTGTGGTGGGCGGGATTTTCCTTTGATGTGCCAGATGTCCCTGCGGTGGACAGGATTTTCCTGCGGTGGGCGGGATCTTTTTGTGGTGGGCGTGATTTTGCAGAGGTGGGCGGATTCTTTCTGTTGTGGGCGGGATCTTTCTGTTTATCAAGTTTTACCATTTTCATCGCTCATTTCTCTCCCTGTTTATTAAGCTAAAGTTTTCACTTTAATTCACACAAAACAAAATTCTGACTTATCTTTTATTTTACTGCAGGGAATTTCTCTTTCATTCACAAATAAATATTTAACACATAAAACCTTATAATTTCTCCTTTTTTATTTTATGGCTTGAAAGTTTAGTTTTTTATTATAAAAGTTTTTCATTGTGAAAAAAACCAAAAACAAACACAGTACTAACACAAAATCATTCTCATTTGAATTTAAATTGCATGACATTAAATCACAAGATATAATAATAAAAAACAAAAAATATAGGGCAAATATATATTCATGCCAATAAACTTTTGATTTTCTGTTAATGTAAACTGAAGGCCATTTTAATTATGTGTGAAGCTTCCTTCAATCACAGCTATAATTTCTGTTCTGTCACTTATTTAATGCCGATTGACACTATACCAGCCTATAAAATGTTTATGTCAGTGAATTCTGAGGGTTTTAAAGTTGTAAAACATTTTTATTGTACCTCTGATTTCTGTTTATGAGTAATAACCTACAAAAATACTGCATAAATCCACAGCATCGAGAACAAAAATCAAAGTAAATGGCTCATAGACCATTACACCTTTATGGACAGTAAGCCGTGTACTAAGACCAAGATACACAAGTCACGCTAGAAAAGTGATCTGTCATTAATGTTAATGTTGTGTAATGACAGAAATTGGCCCTTTCATAAATTGCATGGACTAACTAGGCGTAATTTCCATTTGTATGTGTCTATTCATGGTACCATTAAGTGCTGGAAAGGATAGAAATTGATCATAACGATGCCCCGTGTAATAATGCAGGAGTAAACGCATAATTCTTTCTAACATGCCGGAGTATTATTTATAAATCATGTTGTGGTTTTTTGAGAGGCCTTGGGGTGTGTGTGTGTGTGCGCGTGTGTGTGTGTGTGTGTGTGTGTGTGTGGTCTTGTGCTTGCTACACAGTGAGAACTATAAAACATTTTCTTCCTACGGACTGGGGACATTTTTGGGAAGTGAGGACATTTTCGCCTGTCCTCACAACTACAAAGGCAAATTGTGAAATATTAGTTAAGGTTAGGGAAAAGGTTTGAATTCAGGATAGATTAAGGTTAGGGTAAGAGTTGGGTAAGGCATGCGTTGCTTATTGTTAAGATTAGGGAAAGGCTGTAGAGACTCATAAAGAATAAATGGAAGTAAATGAAATGTCCTCACAAGGATTGAAGTACAAGGATATGTGTGTGTAGATAAGTGTGTTTGCGTGTGTGTGCGTGTGTGTATGTGTGTTGTGGTAGGTGGTAGTTTCAGGCAAGTGTTAAACTAGGGATCTCATGAAGCAAATACCATTAGTGTGGGGGTAAATGTTTCTGCCCCAGAAATGAAGCTGAAAGAGGAAGAGTATTCACCTGACACCAGGCCTCGGCTCCAATCATCCAGGGCTTTTCATCCAATCAGAATTCACTTCAAAGGTGAATATGTAAAGCCCAGAGAATGCTGGGAAAATGTGTCAAAATTTTGTGAAAGAGGTGTCATCATGGCAGAGGAATGGGGGCATGGGGGAATTTTACTGCAAGTGCAAGGGTGACCATACTATCTCGTCGCCTGCACACACATTCAAATTTTACTCTTGACAGAAATCTACCTGAAAGTTACAGCCTCGTTTCCAGAAAAATCAGGATGTTGTGTAAAATGTAAATAAAAACAGACTGCAATGATTGGCAAATCATCTGTAATAAGTTGAAAATAATTCAAATACAACATATCAAATCTTGATATTGAGAAATTTTATTGTCTTTGAAAAATATCAGCTCATTTTGACTTTGATGCCAGCAACACATTTCAAAGTTGGGACCGAGCCATGTTTACCTCTGTATTAAATCATCTCTTCTTTCAACAACACTCTTTAAGTGTTTTAGAGCTGAGGAGACCAATCACTGTAATTTTAAAAGCAAAGTGTTTTCTCATTCTTGCTTGACTTTAGATTTCAGCTTCTCAACACTTTTGCAGACTCTTTTGTCGCATTTGTCGTTTCATAATGCACCAAATTTTTCAATGGCTGACTTGTCTGGACTGCAGGCAGGCCAGTTTAGCACCCAGACTCTATAAATTCATGATGTTGTAAGACGTGCACAATGTGGTTTGGCATTCTCTTGCTGAAATCAGCAAAGCCTTACTAGAAAAAGATGCCTGGATGGCTGTATATGTTGCTGCAAAACCTGTATATACTGTATTGCTTATCATTAATGCTGTCTTCTCAGATGTGCAAGTTACCCATGCCACATGCACTAATGCACCCCCATACTATCATGGATGCTGGCTTTTGAACTGTGGGTTGATATAAAGCCGGATGTTCCCTCTCCTTCTTAGCCTTGAGGAAGTGGCATCCTTGATTTCCAAAAAAAATTCAGATTTTCATTGGTCAGACCATGGGATAGTTTTCCTTTTTGTCTCAGGCCATCATAAATGAGCTCAGGCCCAGAGAAAGCAGCAGCATTTCTGAGTCTTGTTTATTTATGGTTTTTTTCTTTACATAGTAAAGTTTTAACTTACATGTGTGGATGCGGTAACATATTGCGCTCCCAGAGAATGGTTTACAGAAGTGTTCCTGAGCCCATGCATTGATTTCCACTCAAAATCCAGTTTGTTTTCAATGCAGTGCCACCTGAGGACGTGAAGATCACCGCCATTCAATGTTGGTTTTTGGCCTTGTCCCTTGTATACAGAGATTTCTCTAGATTCTATGAATAATTTTTCAATATTACATACCATTGATGATAAAATCCCCAGTTTCTTTAAAATTTCATGCTTGAATTGTTGAACAATTTTCCCTTGCAGTCTGTCACAGAGTGGTGAAGCCACTGTTGTTTTTACTTACATTTTACACAGCATCCCAACTTTTCTGGAAATTGGTTTGTATGAACACAAGTGGATTTAGCCCCACATGCTAGGGTGCATTTGTGACATTTCCTTTTGTACCATGGAGAAGACACTGAAACTCCCAAAACAAACAAAAATGGGCTCTGATGTCAATTCAATAATGTACATTCGGTATTAAACTCTTAAACCCAAATGCACCCGGTACCAAGGGCAATCAATAAACATCATAAATACAGCATGTTTCCTAATAGCAACATCATCATGCGGCATATCCACTTAAAGGGAAGAAACTCGGCGAAAAAATGATGACCATTTTTACCTCAACCAAACACAATTCAAGCACGAAGCAAGTAGAGCATGTAAGCATGTAGCAAGACAGGATAAAATAATCTCAGTGCTCGATTGCTAGCGTTCCTACTGAATTTGTGCAAGGCAAACAAACGATACATCAAACGAAAGAGGAAAGTCCACAGAATCCAACAATATACGCCATGTCATTTGAAAGCAACGCCACACTCAAAGAACAGCAGGCATACCCATTACTCTCCACTCGCCGCTCAGGTGAGTTAGTCTACCTGTCCCCCAGCGTTCAGGTGAGTTAGCCCACCCTCCTCCTGCCACTCTGGCATGACGATTTCAGGGCCAGCAAACTTGGCGCCATTCTCTGGCAGGTCCAGATGGTTCCCTCACCATCATTCCTCCAATCATATTCGACAGATTCATCAGGAAATGGGTTCCTCTGAGACCACTTACAGTAACTCAGAACCATAAAACTGTACCGATTATCCTGAATGCAGATGAAGGCTGCAGGACAAAAGGGCATTCAGCTCTGGGAAACAGGCAATGCGCCGGACGCCTTGTCGAATGCTGCCGAGCTTTCCGCTGTTCTGTGAGCGAATGTTTGCTGTTTAGGCCATTCCCAGCTCATAAACTGGATGCATTTATAATGCCATTCAGGACACTTTCATCAGAAACATAATTATAGTAATTGTGCTCGCAATATGTTTTACTGCTCAGCCAATTAAGCCGTAAAACTGCTTGACAGGAGAGGAGGAGTGTGTATGGGGGTGTCTGTTTTATTGTGGGGCTCTTGGGGGAGGGGGGGGGTGGCACACTCTGGTCTAATGTGGAGTCCAGAGCCAAGAGTGAAGGTTAGGGTTAAGAAGTAGCGTGTGCGAGCTCAGGGACACTCGGTCTGCCCTGATGCATTGATTCTACTGGCAGAGACGCTTCAATTTGACTGTTATTGCCGAGCCTCTAATGGTGGAAATGTTTTAATGTAGGAAAGAAATAATATTGTGCTACAAACTTGGCAGGAGTTGGATGTTAGCCTTTACACACAAATGCAGTCTTTCAGTCTCTTATGATTAATCACTCCTCAGAAATCTGTGAGATACAGAACACTCAAGAACAGCAATTTTCTCTACCGCTTTTCAACAGACTTGTCCTCTTTTAAGAGGCAGCGGCTAATAATATTCATTGAGCATCTAAGATCAGTAAAAATCATGAATGTTTAAGTTTAGCTGCAATATTTTCATTCGAACCCTACCCCCCAACCCTACCCCCTCTCATACCCTGATATAGGGGTGAGCCCCATGTACCAGGGCTCTGATTTTCTTGTCCGTGCTGTTGATGCTGTTGCTATGGCAATTGTGTATGCCAGATGATCTTCCAGCTGTCTGTGTCCATGTCAACCACAGTGCAACTGAGGGAACTGCAATGATTATGATGACAATGAGGTGTGTATGTGTATGATTGTGTGCGTGCATGAGATACTGTAGCTGTTGCTGTGTGTGTGTGTGTGTGTGTGTGTGTGATGGGTGTGTGAGTGTGGATGAGATAGGAGTGTGTTTGTATGCGATGGATGGAGGGTGTGTGTGTGTGTGTGTGTGTGTGTGTGTGCGTGCGCATATGGGTGGCATGTGTGTATGAGATTGGAGTCTCTGTATGTGTGTGTGTTTATGTGGCTGCATGCGTGATGGGTGTGTGCTTGTGGAAGATTGGAGTGCGTGTGCCTGTGTGTGCATGAGTGTCTGTGTGTGCATGTGTTTGATGGGTGTGTGTGTGTTTGTGTGTGATGATGAACAGGGAAATTGTACAGTGTGCCATTCCACATGTACATGTTCAGCCTCTTTCTGCAAGTACTGCCGCAATTGCCAAAATTCAGCCAAATCGCCTTATTTTTAAAGTATTTTCAGAGTGAATAGGGACCATAAACTGACTGCAGAGAGAGCTGCTTATGCCTGGACTATATAGCTGAAGCAGTAAAGAGGGAATGTTCCTATGTCTTGTTTGTAAATGTGCATCATACAACAACCTGTCAAGGCAGCTTTACATCTCAGAATGTGATGTTTTAAAATGATCCACGCAGAGCTTAGCTCAGAGCCCCCGGTCTTCATTCAGGCAGCTGCAGAAGTCATTCATTATCTATGTACCAGAGAGGAGCCCACCTCCATGTTCATTATCTCTTTACAGGAGAGGAGCCCATCTCCACATACACTACCTATTGAAAGCAGTGTATCTCGGGATCACAGGCCTCTTATTGTAGGATTGTCTTTGTTCATAAGGGATTTACATATGAAACATGTAATTACTCTTCCTATGAAAAATAATTCTGTATGCCAGCAGTAGAGTCACAATTGTTTTGTGTGTGTGTGTGTGTGTGTGTGTGTGCGTATGGCTTGGGTGCTGTGTTCAATTTGTTCCTTTTTGCACTGGCTCTGCCTGAAAAGGCCATGCTCGGTCAGATTAATCCTGGAAAAGAATAAAAATAATGTCCTCATCACACGAGGTTTTTTCTGCAGTGTTCACGCCTGGCTGAGCAGCTCCAAAGTTCTGTATGGGTCAGAACTGAAGGTTTTAATAATAGTTCTGATGCTTGAGTCCTTGGCCCAGTAATGTAGCAAAAATGTTGGGCAGCCTTGTTATTTCCAGAAATACTGTCTGGTTATTTTCAGCTTGAACAATACAACACCTGGATCACTTTTCTCCTTTTAATTCTCCCTTTAATTTAAAGCACAATTTAATTAATTTAAAGTAATGTCATTATTCTTGATTTCTGTTGTAAGTAATCCTTTTCATTGTTACAGAATGAACATTGTTTTATCTGCAGAACAATAATTTTTGACAGGGTCAAATGCAAATGGAAAAAGATGTAAGAAAATTATATGTACATTTATCATTCTAAGATATCTGTCATTTTCCTTGATGAAAATAAATGTGATTAATCACAAGATATCAGTATTCTACTCTGCTGTATGCCAGTAATGTATCTATTAGAGCCTGTGAACAGCAGCTAGTGAAGGTAAATACAACAAAATGTGTAAAATATAAAACAAAATTAATTAGCACACATAATTCATAGTGTACCGTATATCAATGTCAATATTGTTGCTATTACTTCCAGTCAAACATATGTAAAGAACATACAACAATACGCCTAAGTGGTTGAATATGACCGAATGCGAAACACATGTATTATTGAGTATTCCTCAGAGCCATGCTATGACTGTTTATAATGTGTACTATAGGTAGAGGTATGATCTCCACCTGGATAGTATGGGAGTCTGATTAACACTGAATAAAATCATGATGAGCATTGCGGCAGATATATTCAGATTTTATTTCATTGTGATTTGTATTGTGGATCTCACAGAATTAGCTCAGGCCAAATAAAGAAGCTTAGAGCACTTAACCTTCACAGGTACACAGACACGGAAGATACATTACATCACCAGTGTGAACTTCTCATCATTTCTTCTACTTACCAGTCCCCGTCTCTCAAAACTACAACATAAATCACACTATTGCACCAGCTTCTGCTTAATATGCGAATAGAAATACCGTTAATAAACACATGCTGCCAAGCAAATGTTTCAGAAAAAAGTCTGCATACCTGCAATGATAGGCTTGTGGCCTCTAATTCATTTCTGGCTGAAGTGCCCCTTAAACCAGAGGTTAATCCAAAGCATGCTGATGTTCCGACCTACGAGACAGATGGAATGAGTGATTGCATTTAAACATAATGCAGGATCTGTGACTTTCAAATGAGAGAAACGTTAGCTTCTGATAATTGAGACAAATTGACCCCCATTAATGAGGCGCATCTGCAAATGACGTTGAAAGAACTGGATGATGAGGATCTAAATATGATACATTTTTGGCAAAAGAGTGGAAACTTTTTTCACAATGTGCCATTAAATAAATGGTAATAGGGTGGGAGAGATAGAGAAAGAAAGAGAAAAATAATAATTAAGAAGAGTTTATAGCTAAATGTTGGAAGTAATTTATTGATGATTATTTGATGAACTGTATGAGTATAATAAGGTTCAGGGAATAAAATGACATCACTGTGTAAAAATGGAGTTCAAAGGGCCCTATTATGCTTATTTAGCTTTATTTTTTATTCTGGGACTCTACTAGAGAAGCTTTGCTTGATTAAAAGTAAAAAAAAAAAAAAAAAATCCTTATTAATCTTATAGGCAGCCCCTCCGACACCATAGCATAATCAAATGCACCTAAGGACACAGCCTTATTCAGGTTAAAGCAGAGGGCTGACATTGAACAGCATTCTGCAACCTGACTTGCCACACAATTTCTATTCAGCAGCATTCTGTGACCTCACTGGCCGTACAAACTCCATTAAGTATTATTCTGTCACATGATTGGCTATTTGGTGGCTCTGCTGATGATGCAACCCTGCATTCCTTCACAATCAGTCCTGCACCTCAGGTGAGATAAAACAAAAAAGTAATTACATCGACCAAAGAGTGTCTATTTACTTCTAATAATGCTTAGCTTTCAATTTATGGCATTAATCTTATTCATGCGCCATACAAAGACATGGGCTGAAGCAAGCCTTTTTAGAGTTGTCCATATTGATTCAATTTCCCATACATTAACTGAATTGTTTTGACAGTAACAAGAAATTAAGTAAACTGTTAATTGGGTGCTTTTCTTAAGATGTAATCAGGCAGATATTTTAATCAAGACACCTATTGGAAATGTCTGTGAGACAATTATGTTTCTTTCAGTTTTTTTCAGTTTTTTACAATAAAGTGCAACAATACAACTGCAAGTTCAGATGCCTTGAAACAGCATGAGTAGAATAGGGTCTGCTCCAGATTAATCACAGAACATCTCAGGAGACTGAGAAATGTCCTAAATTTTTGGAAATGGAGGCATTTTTTTTCTCCTCCATGTAAAAGAATGAAGAAGGAACAATTTGGCAAATTTTACTGCCAGAAATTAGTATACTCATCAGTAATTCATGTGTTTTTACTGAATATAATTCACTGGACATCTTTAAGTCTGTACATTATCCAGCAGTGTTGAATGCTGAATGCAAATTTGCAAGTGTATGAGGGCCGTCTTCATGATGAGCTCTAATGCCTTGTCCAGTACTACCATGTCAGATGTCAGATATTGTTGGTTGTTTTGACAGTCTTCTGTCCATAAAACAGCCCTACTGGATTATCCAACAAAAGAAATGAATAGGCAGCTTTGAGGAGCACTTCAAATTATGGCTTTGTTTGTGATCACTATTTCATGTGAAATACAGTAATTATTTCATCAATAAAAGTACAATACAAATAAAATGAAGTGAACAATATGACCTTTACTCTTTATGAGCTTCCAGCCTCTAAACCTTGTTATAGCTTCTTTGGGTTTCTGACGCTTCTTATTGCCACGAAGTATATGATTGGTGAAGCTGAAATTCATGTTTGCGTAACAACCCTCATGTGAACGCCTTTCGTGTCCCTCCCTATTAAGGAACTTGTTTGTCTATTAGAAATATATCTCTTTCGATTGGTTTTTGTCTTGCATGTTTTCCCGTCCCTAGCTGTGTCTCATTTCATGGTTATTTCCTCATGCCTCTGTGGCGTGCGTTCAAACACCTTGCTTTGAATTGCCAGTTGCTGGACTATAATTTGCTATTTGTGCTTAGAACCAGTCAGTATTCCTCATAAAACCTCTTTTTCTTAATTTAGTGTAACGTTACCGTTAATGACAGCCATTCGTGAAAGCTTTCCTCTTTACTCACTTAACCCCTTTACACAGGAGCCAAATATGGCTATTTATGCGTTACCCTATTTAAGGCTTTATAATTCAAGATTTGAGCTTCGCAGAGAGGAGGTAAAATGACTTAAATGAAACAAGACATTTGTAGCATTTAGAATTCCATTGTATTTCAGTTCTGTTTCATAATTTTAGTTCAGAGTAATGGCCACAAACACAAAAATCTTCATGAAAATTCAGCAATGAAATTATTTTTTAAAAATACTAAGAATTGAAAAATGGCTGGGAGTTGGAACAATACATTTCTGGCACCATAAACTCCTTGACCGTAAGTGTACGTTATCTGACTGTGATTTTTAAAATAATTTACAGTTTATGAGCCAAATAAGATAGCTCTCCAAGTGGCTCTTCAAGCTGTCAGAGCCCTCAAAATTACGCGCTGTCAATCATAAAATAATCATATGTTTAACACAAATCAACTTTTGACTCATGAAGTTCAACATGAATTTATGATTTTCTAGTGAAATTTAGCATGAGTTTATCAATATAGGTGTGGATAGACATCAATAGTCACCAGCAACCTCTCCAAACCAAAAACATGCCTTTTCTCCATGATGAAGTTTAAAGTGTTGTCCATTTTTCTACAAAGCCGCATCAGCAAGTACATGCACTCATAAAACGAACTGCTTATTTTATGGTCAGAATATTCACCCAGCAACGGAGGGCTTGCTATTTACAATTCCGATCATCCAAGCGAAACACAAGTTTGTATAAAGGCTTTTCACACCCTAGTAGGAGCAAGTATAACTCACTAACACAGTAATATCTGAAAGATACCTTATTTTAACAAAACAGACATTCTACTAACAAAAAAAAAGCTGGCAATATGCTACTCCAGATTGAACAAAGTTGGTGCAACGAATGTAGCAAGGGATTTACAGAAGTCCTGGAGCTGTTCTCATTTTAAACAAACAAAAACCTTGGCAGTCAATTTTGTTGAATGCAATATAAATTGTAAAACAGATTGCTACATTGAGCAAAATGCCACCATATGCAGCATTATTAGCAAAGGCTAACAGTAAGGCATACTAACCAATGTGACAAACAAGCTCTGCGATCATCATGGCTATGGTAAACCAAAAATTAAAAAAAAAAAAAAAAAACAGCCAGCCAGCCAGCTAGCTAGCCATAAATAATACATGCTCCATTGTAATTACATATAATAAAGAAAAACTCTCCATCATTGAATTTCTCCTCCAGAGAAACAGAGCAATAGAGCTATCTGGTGCAAGGAACCCTCCAGAACTGTTCCATTTGGAATAACCCCCATTGTCAATGTCGGTATCATATTTCAATCTTGTAAATGTAACTTAAGCACTTCTGGGTTGGTTTTGGAAGTCTTTTTTTCTATGTACTCATGTCATTCAGCTGCGCCCAGTTAAGATAATACAACCTAACTTGCTGTCACGCAAGGGTTTGAATACTTTTCTGACGGTCCAATCAAAGTCTTTCAATCACTGTGGAAAATTTATACTGTCTGGAATTGGATATGAACATGAGAATCAATTGATAATTACTGGGAAAGTTTCATGTGGGTGCAAACTATAACTGTGCTTTACGCAGATAAGCCTAAGCGAGTGTAACCCAGGTGTATACAGTTGGTATTTCTGGACCATCTACTGACACAAACCTCACCAAGGCCATATAACACAGGTACCACACAATTTACCTAGAATCAAGACAGAGACAGGATTCAATTTCACCAGAAGTTTATTAAAAAGTGTATCCTAAATTGGAAGCAGCAATAATCCTGGAAAAAATCCTGGGCTAAAAGGAATTCAATAACAAGAAAGCAGTAAATGATCAATAATTTAGAAAAAGATTATTTTTATTCAACAATGGATTAAACACACAGAAATATTAAGACACCAATCGGTACAATATCCAACTACCAGCCCCAACTAAAGGGGGCTCGTACTAAAGTAGGGTGTAGCACTGCCTGTAGGAGGAAAGGGATACGTTAAACCTACTCACCAGTGAAGAATCCGAGGTGCACACACACTCACTCCAGTATTCACTAATTATCGTGCCATGCTCACTATGATCCACTGCAAGCTTGTGAAAAAAGTGACGTGATTAGAGCATCTATATCACAGCACGCACGTATCCGCATTCAGCGATGAAAAGTGAATAGTAACCCGCTCCCAGACAACACATTCCCCACAGAGATCAATGGCTACATTTCTAGTGTAAAATACATTAAAAGCTGCCAAACAAACAAAATTGGCTTGTTAACTATTGCAGTATGCCCAAACACCCGCTGCCAGTTCTACGTCAAGCAATTCGCGTGCATGAAATAACCAAACAAAAAGGATAAAGCAAAACAGCAGCTAGCTGTAGGAAACACCTGAAACACAAGACAAACAAGTAACACTCAGCAGAAATCATGATGGGTATGAGCGTTACTGGTCACAGCAGTACAGAATGTCATCTCTAAAACCATATTACCTGTGCAAAGCACTGTTCACTCCTGCAAAGCTGAGAAAGAGGACAAAAACAGCCAAAACATCTTCCCATTGGGACTGCAAGTTAAAAATAAATAGATGTTAGTGCTGAACCTAGAATCCATGATTCTAAACCAACCGACCATACACGTAACTGCAGCCACAGGAATTCTAGTCCTCAACCTTTTGGTTTTAACCAGGAAGTGTCGCAAATACGATCTACAAAAATGGACAAAAATTCAGATAAAAACAAATAGTTAAAACTTAAGTGACTAAACAAAGGACCTACCGCGGTTCACCCAGGAAGAGGAAGACAAAACCAGCTGGAGGAGACCCGGAACACGTCAGAATAAGAAAGGTGAAGAGGGAGATGCACGTAATTACCTGCGGTAGCTGCCTCACCCTTAATAGAGATTTGGAGTGAAATGAACACTTTATTATGTTGCTTTGCTACACAAGCATTAGAGTGACTGGATTTCAGTGAGAGATCGTAAGAGGATGTAAGGAATCTCTGAATTTGTCAAGGGATGAATTCACGCATGAATGGTATGAAATCACATGTTTTTTTAATATCTGATGACTATAATTGACTGCAGAGGGATATAGTCAAGCACGGATTAACCACCGGGCCGATTGGGCTGGTGCCCGGGGGCCTCCGACCTCTAGGCGGCCACCAAGCACCCACTGTTTTATTTATTGTATTTTATTTATTTATACATTTATTTTTACATCAATTTAAATACATTAATTGAGTGAGTGTGAGCACGTATCTCTTGAAATACGAAACAATCAACGTAAAGTTGGGCTAACAAGAAAAAAATTAACACTGGTTTGCTGGCTGTGTCTGAGGAAGATGAATCAGGTGGTCAGGAGCTGTCGTGATCTGGTGGTGACCTTTTTTGTACTTTTCGTGCCTTGCAACATGTTCAATAAACGGTGGAGCAGCAAAAAGAAAAATAAAAAAAGAAAAAGAAAACCGAGACAACAAACTGAGAAAAAAATACCGGCAATCCATTGATGGTTTGCGAGTAAAGATGATGCTGGCCAAGAAGAGGATGGAAATGCCACAGCAGCTGCCACTGCCCCAGCCTCTTCTCCTACTGAGCATGTCTCCCCGACACCAATGTGGTCGGAGGAGACTCAGTGGCGGGTAGGTTACCAGTTTAGAAGTGCCACAACTTATCTATTACTTCTACACATTTCAGCCATAATATTAACTGTTAAACCACTGAGGCCAGACACCAGGATGAAGTGACTGTGCAGGCTGTTTAAAATTTCGAGCAGGCATGTTTTTTTTCATTAAAATAAAATTATTTGATTAAACCGCATGACTAAATAACAACATGGGGACTTGTTATTTAGCATTTTTCTATGGCAGAAAAGTGATGGCAGAGCACTGGGGAAGGCTGGGATGAAGCGGTGAGCCTCTTTTCCTCTCACCGGACAAGCTCTTCAACTTCATCCCAATGCTGAGGGCTTGTTTCACGTCTGTGAATGCTACATAGACATTAGATCCGCCTGTGTTAATATCCCGTTGAAGCTTAGCTCAGTAAATCCATGGTCATAGGTAGGCCATATAGCTAGAGGATCTCTAATGAGTGAGCAAGAGATATAAAATTTATGAAATGAAATGACCGCTTGAGTAAATTAATTTGATATCACAGGCTGACAGATTTGAGATTCTATTTATCCCATAAATGTCAGCATCTTTTATTATTTGGAAAATTAATGAAAAGCGTTAGCTTCTATTCGGCGGTCTATTCAAGTCAATGGGATAAATAATTAGCTAGCTAGCATGCTAATGCTTTTCGCCATTAAATTAATAAACTTAAGTTTATACAATAACAGTTACTCGTATAACTTATTACTTTAATGGCTAAAAGCGCTAGCATGCTAGCTAGTTAATTATTTATCCCATTGACATAAATAAACTGCAAACTAGAAAATACAGTAATGCTAGCAATGGTTACCAGTTACCCACAGGAGGATTAGTAACGTTACAGTGTTTGCCAGTGAACGGAATCTGATCCATGGCGACGTGAGAAAGTTGTATTACACGTTTGTGATACCAAACCTGTATCTCATACATTTATGGGATAAAATGTCTTAAGAACTTGGTATGTTTTTCTATAATTGTGTCCTCAAGCTCAGTGTTGCATGCCTTGTGTGTTAGTGTACACTATCATTTAACTTACCCATGATTTTAACATTTTATCAAGATCAACATAATGATTTTTGTATTTTATGTCCACTGTTTAGTGCTATTCTGCATGTCTGCATGTAGCAACAGATGGTTGTGGTCAGTACTGATGGCTCAGCCTGGCTGTTTTGTTGTTTTGTGTTGCTTGCATTGATATATAAATGATGCTTGACGTTGCTGTATTACTGTCCTCATGTGTTCCTGCTTCCTGTTGTTCTGTATGGCTTTTTTCAGTCTAGCCTGCGAACAGGCCCTCTGCTGGATTGGAGCGAGAGAGGCAAAAGAGGGCCTGCACTGATCCTTTGAAGATTTGAGCCCTGCCCCCCATTCCGCTTGAGTTGTTGTCAAAATGGAATCAGCCAATCAGGACTTAGCGGAAGTGAGCTACTGCTCACTCAATCAAGACCCTGTCAAAACACTGCGACTTTTGACTACATGCGTTTGTTATGTTCGAAGTAGCTGAAAATACCCCAACAAAATCTTACAAACGCAAAGGAAGAAAACCTGTAAGCATCGAGAGCTCAGTGGATGAATTTTGTAGAATTTGCGAATGTTCTTAATGAGAACAAAATACAGCAAAGACTTGGAAAACGAGGCTTTTCCCAAAACCAGTAGGCCGCACGGCCAGAACATCTCTGCCATTCATTAAACTGTTAATAGAAAGCCCTTGCTCTGCCTTCAATTGCAGGGCTCTTGCGCACCTTGATGATATAAGTCCCGCAGCTTTTTTCAAACAATCCGTGTGATCAATAAATTCAGACGATGCCATGTTTAATGGGCTCTATGCACGCATCAGTTGCGTGTTTGAGTTAAAGTCGCGCACCTACTTTCGGTCCACGAGATTGAAAGCAGAAGAAACCGGCATAATGGCTGTTGTCGCTGTTCAAGGACATCCTCATGTTCTTTGATACGTTTCTGTCTACGAGATGAATCTGAGTTACCAATTACTCTCTGTGTTAAGTGTGATTAATGCGCCGTGATATTTCGTCTTGACCGCGCTACGTAGTAAACAGATGTTCAGACTCTCCCGTCACACTCATTTGTATGAGCTAGAGGGACTGTCAAAATATGTGATATTCGTCTCCGCTCGCTCCCCAACATAAGTTGGTCATTAGGGAGAATCGGACGGGCGTCCTCGCATCCCTGTTCTGCTGTCTTTGGGACCAGTTACAATGCATAACTTTTATCCCGCTCAATCGCAGCGGCAGGTTCTTAATGTGAATGTAAAGACTATTGATCTAATCTGTTCATTACAACGCAGTTGGCTGACCGTCTCTCGGATGCGAGAACTCCAGTTTGCGTTCAAGCTGAAAACATTGCGTCATATTCTTTTGCTAAATGGGTTTAGCAAGTGCAGTCATGTTGAACATTTATTTGATTCCTGTGCTCCTGGTATAAGTCGGGCCTGTGTGAATGCTTTTACGCTGGGGGCCTCCAAGATTTTGTGCCCAGGGGCTTCTGAATTCTTAATCCATGCCTGGATATAGTATCAATATCTTGTTGAATTTTGCTTCAGAAAACTGTTTTTTTTTCACTACTTAATTGCGATACCTTTGGCCTATTATAACTAAAGTGGTTGCAACAAAGCACAACGATTTTTTCCGTGGCAAGAGATCATATTTATTAACTGCTGGGTAGATACTATGGGCAAGTATATTAGACAGTTTGCACATCAGACTTGGCTGAATAATTTAACTCTTACAACTGGGAAACAGGGATTGGACTTAACTTGTCCACATTTTAAATCTATTATAGGCACCGCTTCTTCATCAATATTTGGTGACTGTTTCAGGTGTGTCACCTCTTGACAGAATAGTGTAACTGCGCGCATAAATAGAGCCGCTCCATGTCCGCGAGCATCTACATCTGCTGGAGGGGGTTAACTCAAACAAGCTTCCAAGCCTACTCCAGGATTGGAACCATGTTCAAGTTAACTCACCTTAAGTCAGTACCTTTGTCCAGTAGAATAGGAAAAACTCCCAATCCTAATCAGGGTCCAGGATTGAGGTTGCATTCTTGTTAATCATTCTAAGTCTGTTCCTCTGTCCAGTTTGTTAGGAACAAGCTCACAATCCTTCTACGGTCATCAGGTTTGGAATCGAATTTCCCTCAAGCTACTCCATCCTCCTGTAGGACAGTTTGGTTCTGGCGAAGTGCACACTCGACCTGGCTGTTATCCCAGAACCACTGGTTGGTGATTGACAGGTTAACTTTCCGTGCTATATCTGTTGAACTGTGCTCTCCTCCTTTGGGGTTCCGCACCCAATCATACTGTACTGCTGTCAATAAATCAACCTATTGGGTTGTACTCTGCCTCTGAACTTGATTCCTGGTCTGGGACATAATAGTTTGTAAATGTGTCTGTACATGTGTTTTATCAAGTGTACGTGAGCCAAGAATCGGGTGAGTGTGTTAAGTTTAGTCAAAGCAGCTGTTTTCCGAGGACTAAACTCCCTTCTATGCCTAGAAGAAAACATCATATGGAGCAAATTAACCATTATCAGAGCAATTAACAATTTTTCATTAAAAGTCTTTACTAAAAATGAATCACGAAAGGAGTTGAGAGACATAATTATCATGAAGATTCATTTTCAGATCAGTATCTCACAATGGATACAGTATATGCAAGAAGGGCTAGAACTAGTTATACATGCAAACCAATGTTATCTATCATTTGAGACAAGTTAGGATCATTTTTTGGAAATAACAACATCCCACAGGATAGCCAACATGGTTTCTATAAGGGAAGGTTATGAGACAAGCCGTTGAATTCCTTGGAGTGGCCACCAAGACTTTTGGTCAGAGCAGGGCTTATGATACAATACACTTTGACTTTCAAAAAGCATTTGATTTGGTACTGCATGAGAAACTCAATGTTAGCATTAGCATTTTGGAGTGATCTGGGGTGCGTTTCCCGAAATCACTGATGCTAACTTACATAGTTGGACCCATTGACCGTGAATGGACAAACAATGTAAGTTGCTAACCTAGTTCACAACTACGCTTTTGGGAAATGCACCCCAGTTCGAGGCCTTCAAATATGTTCAACTAATTAAAAAAGTGAACAACACAAGATTTATTTAGGTTAAATTCTTAATGGGTAATTAATTTAGAAAAGTTAGCTATGAATAAATTTTGCAGATATTTGGAGGTATTTTCAGTTCTGAATAGCTTGCTGGGTCAGGTTTTAGAAGAAAAACTCTGGGGGTTTTCAAGAACAAGCTCAATACGGAGCCAGATACTACCTATTTCTTCTGTATCCTAATTGCTTAGTGCACTTTAGTGGTTGGAAAATTGAAAGCTTTGTTGGGCTAAATGGCCTGTTTTCCCCACTCTGTTATGTTAGGTTATGATACATGACAGCAGAGACAGTATTCTTGTTTCTCACAAAAACAAACTGAAGTGCAATGAAAGCCCAAAGATAATGAAGTACCAGAGAGCACAGAAATCAAAAATAAACTGCTTTGATTTGCGATGTCACTGTACTGAGAGGAACCTTTCCCAGAGCTACAGCACTGAACAGATACAAATAAGACACTGTAACAGTGTCTGGATGCCTTATACTGAAGGATCCTTACTTCCCAGCAACAAAAACTATTAAGGCAACAGAGGCAAACCATCAGGAGCAGAAGCACGTGGCATTGAATAAAAAATGTCCCGGTTGAGCCTCGGGAAAAAAATCTAATCACCAGCGTGATTAACTGTAGCTAACGGTGTTCAGAGCATAATGAGACTGTTTCACACACCGGATCCACACAATGAAATGACCCGTTAGCCGCTTGGTGGATAAACACGCATGTGCTAAATTATGTATAACGCTCGTAGGCCTATAAATATTTATGCACAGATAACATTTCTAATAGACCCAGTGATGTAGATACTGACCCACGGCAGCGTATGAGCTCCATAAATGCTCTAATTACCCAGCTCGCACATTCATCCTTAAACTGCAAGCCACAAACACAATCTGCACTGTGTTCCCTCAAAGTGCTGAGGCTGATTTGGACACACCTATATAAATTAATGTGAGTTAATTCTGCCTTTTCCTTAATTACTGCATTTGAAAACTTTCATTTTGCCACAAAAGCCTTTCAACAAGCACAAACAAGATAATCCATTAAAGGGCTTTGGTGTGAAAGATAGGAGAATGCACCAATTTATCTTTCAGCTGCTCCGCCAAGGTGCAGGACTCTGTCCGTAATAATGAGTGGAGGTTAACGCATCTGAGCTAATAGGAAAGTCGACCTGCATACATCCAAATGACACCAGATAAAAACAACCACATGCTGAGTTTGCCAAACACATGTAATCAAACTCAAATTTGAGGTCTTTCAGAAGTTTAAGGGCATAAAAGTAATGAGTTGCAATTGGGATTGGGTCTTTTGTGTTTGATTCAATTCTTAATTAGTGCTGGATGTTGCTGGAAAATTTCTGGGACATCCTCCACTCCAGGACTATTTCCACGGATCCGTTAGTCCCGTGATAACCTCTCCGCTCACCGACTTGTGCTGTCCCTAGTTTGGAATGGATTAATTCATTAATTAACTTGCTCTCCAGGTCCTTAGCAACACTTTGGGCACGGGCCATTCCTGATTTACAAACACAGCTTAGAACTGGCATAGGGAGCCAAACTGGGAGCTGGGGGTACACAATGTTAACAGTTCTCTACTAATCAGGGGCAAAATAAAGCCTTAGCAACAAGATGTGTGGACTCTTAAGCCAATGAAAGCCTGAAATTAATAACTGTGCTGAAACGCAGCAAATAAAAACTGATATACAGCAACTCTTTAGGACAGAGTACGCATTATAGTGCACACAACAAAGTGAATATAGCACAGTGCACACAGCTAAGTGGACACAGTACAGCCTACATAGGACAGTGTACATAACACAGTGTACATAAAAATGAACATAACATAGTGTATACAGCACAGTATAAATATCACAGTGTACATAGCACAGTTTACAAAACACTGTGAACATTGCACAGTATACACGACACAGTGAACATAGCATAATGTGTACATAGCACAAAACACTGTACACATAGCACAGGGTAAGTAGCACAGCGAATATACCGCTGTGAACATAGGACAGTGTAAATAGCACAGTAAATGTAGCACAATAAACTTAGTGCAGTGTACACAGCACAATTGACATAGCACGGTGTACATAACAGATTTTATATTGCTGAATGTTTATTGCACCATGTTCTCAGCACAAATTACATTGACCAGTGTACACAGCACAGTCTGCAAGACTCTTTTTTGCAATTATTATTTAATGTGGTTTTATTTTAAATTAGTTCATTAATTATTAGCACACTCTTTGCATGTCCACCCACTTTGAAATAATCCAGCATCTTTTATTTCACACCAGAGACAGTTTCTGTCCATATACAGTCCAGTATTATGCAGCCTTTTAATGATGCATCTATGCATAGTAACATATGCAATTGACTTTTACAATGTAGCGAGCAGTAGCAGCAATGTAGCAGAAGCAGATTATTCCCATGCAAGTAATTCAACCAATGAGATCATAGCTGCTGTGTCCTCCACTAATAGCAGATGACCACAGAGCCCTACCCCCCACCATGGGCTGGCGTATGTCTAGCCAATATAATACTTCACGCACTTCCCAGCACATGACAGGCGAATTCCCTGGTTTAATCTACAGACTGCAAAGCCAGAGACAAACCAAACTGCCTCTGTTAGTTTAGGAAAATTGCATTATATTTATTCATCATCTTAAATATTGATATTTTTCTTCACAATGAATAAGTGAATACAGAACCCATGTATAAACAAGGAAAATGTGTTTAACTGTAAAATGCAATCAATAATTATGAATATAGGAAATGGATTCAAGAGATCTTTTTGATTATTTACATCTTCTTGAGGTAAAAGATACTGTAAAATGGTAACACGACAGATGTTTCTATCCTGAGAAACATTATGGAATCACACACTCCCATCAGGATTATAATATATTCACTATAATATCGAGGGCTGACTGCAATAAACAGTTATGTCCCATGTAAAACATCTGGACATAACTGTTAATTGCAGTCAGCCCTCGATATATTCATACAAAGCATGTTCAAATCAACAGAAATTGTGTATTTTCGTAAAGAATGTTGCAAAATAATTTCCTGAAAAGGGTTTGATAAGATGTTACAATTTAAGGAAACTTTTTTTCAACTGTTAATTAAAAAAAAAATTCTCCCTCAAAAACTCAGTGCACTGTGACAGTGCAAAACTTGAAATCAGATTTAGTGTGACGACCCATACTTAAAAAAAAAAAAAAAATGCAACTACCACCTAGCACTGAGTACCATCAGTGTTAAACACTTTCGGTCCCTCTGGTCAAACTAAGGTAGATTATTCTTGTTTCATTCATTTAGTCAGATTTTGTCATTTTGAGAGGCCTGTTGAATGTGGAACAGATTTTTTTAAACACTTCTGATGGCGATGAGCATACAGCATTATCTACTTTTGATTTGTCCTCAAGTGAATTCAAAAATAATTTACATTATGTACCTAAGGATTTTACATACTGATTTAAGAAAAGCAATAATCTGAAATTAATAAATATCTGAAGTGCACTAGAAATATATATACCATTCAGCACTCACAGCCAAAACTTACTGTGAAATGCCAGAAACATTCCAAATTAAGTAATAAAATAACCAAATTTATTTTAGATCATCACTCATGATCATGAGCGCTTGGTTATGTTCGTAAATGGGGGGGACTGATGGATATACATGATTGGCAGGGGTCTGGGGTCCTCACCTAGACAAAATATTGTAATTCAAAGCTAATTTCCTGCATTTCTATACCACCAAACATCTTGGATTAAGTAAAGAAGCAGCCCCTGTACAATTCTAGATTAATTACATTGAGGGTGCTATGAAAATCAAGAATGCATCAAGAACAGTACGGCGGGGAAAATTAATATTGAATGCGTCAACATTTTTCTCAGTAAATATATTTCTAATAGGGCTATTGACATAAAATTTTCACCAGATGTCGGTAACAACCCAAGTAAACCACATATACAAAGAAATCAAAACAAATAAGTCCATATATTAAGTTCTGTGTAATAAAGTGGAATGAAGATTTTGAACACATGAAGAAAAGGAGGTGCAAAAAGGCATGGAAAGCCAAGAAACCAGCTGAAATCTGTCAGTATTTAGAGAGCAATCCTGCCCCGTATCAGTACAAATTAATATCAACTGCTTTAGTCCTAATTGATGGCCTATAAAAATTTTTCTCATTACCGTGGTGTCAGACAAGAAGCATCTCATGATGGGTAAAAGAAAAGAGCTATCTCGAGACCTTCGCAACCTTATTGTTGCAAAACATATGGATGGCATTGGGTACAGATGCATTTCTAAACTTCTGAATGTACCAGTGAGCACGGTTGGGGCCATAATCCGGAAGTGGAAAGAACATCATTTCACTATAAACCGGCAACGACCAGATGCTCTTTGCAAGATTTCTGACAGAGGAGTCAAAAGAATAATCAGAGGAGTTGTCCGAAAGCCAAGGACCACTCGCGGAGAGCTTCAGAAAGACCTGGAATTAGCAGGTACAGTTGTTTCAAAGAAAACAATAAGTAATGCACTCAACCGCCATGGCCTCTGTGAACGCTCACAGCGTGTGATTTTCTTCCATTGCTGAAGAAAAAGCATGTTGAAACTCAAAAGAATGGGCCAAAATCACACCTAAGCAATGCATGCGACTTGTATCTCCATGCAGGAGACCTCTTGAAGCCATCATTACCAACAAAGGCTTTTTTACTAAGTATTAAATAAATTTCAGTAAGTATGTTCAAGACTTTTTCCCTGTGTCATTCCGCTTTATTACAGATAACTCAATTTATATACTTATTTGTTTTGATTTCTTTGTCAGTGTGGATTACTTGGGTTGTTAACGACATCTGGTGAAAATTTCATATCAATAGCTCCATTAGAAATATATTTACTCAGAAAAATGTTGACGCGTTCAATACTTATTTTCCCCATTGAATATGATAGGGTGGATCAGGACAGGAAATGATCATTAGATGAATGGCTATTTCATATATGAATTTACAGTATATTCTTAAAAACATTATGTAGCCGAAAATGGTAGTTGGTTGCAGGCTCTGACGAGCGCAGAGATGCCGTGAATATGAACTGTTGTGTTATAACGCAATATGAGGCTACTATGCAATTTCAAGACATTATTTCTACTTTTTCCAGAACAATACTGTGTGTATTGAAATACAGCAGTGAGAGAGAGTGGGAGAGAGGGATCATGCTTTAAACTTGGTGTAAGAATGAGCCTAAAGTCTCAACTATTTCAATTATTCCTCATTTAATACCTGCTTCTCTCTAGGTTCTCTCCAACCAGACTCTCTCTGCTGTGCTGTCCTCCAGAATGTAGTGAGACCAGCAATGTTGATGAGCAAAGAGAGCAGTGGCACAGTACATCCGTGCTTAGCTAGTGCTAATGCTTCTTAAGTTTTCTAATGCATATTTTATTTGTCTCCTAGATAAGTTCATCTTGATAACGGTCCAGTCCTTCAAGATCCTTCTTTTGGGGATGGCTTTGTCACTGCCTGCAACGTTGGTGGATCTGCACCCCACCTTGCTGAAGGGTCCCCAAGGATGGAGTCATTGCCAAAGATCATGCTGAATTTATTTCATTGTGCATAAATCTTTTCAACATTAATTCTGGAGTCTTTGTGATTGAATGACCAGTTAAATAAGAGATAAATACCACTGCATGATGATGATTTGATTTTCACATTTTTAATGGCGGTTCTGGCATCCCATTATTGGTAAGTCTAATCTAACATAACCTGTCTTAATCTCATAAAAAGTTCATTTTAAAGTAAAAAAAATAATAATGTAAATTTTTTTAAACATTTCTATTTGTCAAAGATGTGAAATTGATCAGCAAGGTGAGGCAAAATTCTGAATGCATTAATGTTTTTTTTAATTTTTTTTTATTTTGGAGTGGTATGTGTGTGCTGCTCTGTCAACTAAAGCCATACAAACAGTGTGCTGTGGACTCTGGAAAAAAGCATGAAGTTTAAACTTTGTCCTGTGTGCAGAGAAAGTCTATTTGACATACAGTATATAATTATACAACCCCAATGCTGAAATAGTTGGGACAAAGTGAAAATTGTGAATAAAATCAAAATGCAATCTTTCAAATCACACCAGCCAGTATTTTATTCACAATAGAACAGAGATAACATAGCAAGTGTTGAAATTGAAAAAGCTTACAATTTTATCCACAAAATGAGCTCATTTCAAATTTGATGGCTGCTACAGGTCTCAAAAAAGTTGGGACAGGGGCCTGTTTACCATGCGGTAGCATCCCTTCTTCTTTTTAACACAGAGTGGAGGCGTCTGGGCATTGAGGAGACAAGTTTCTTGAGTTTAGCCATTGGAATTTGATCCCACTCTTGTTTATACAGGCTTCCAGCTGCTGGAGAGTTTTGGGTCTCCTTTGACGGACTTTTTGTTTAATTATGTGCTGAATGTTCTCAATTGGTGAAAGATCAGGAGTGCAGGCAGGCCAGTTCAGCACACGAAATCTTCTACTACGAAGCCATGCTGTTGTAATTGCTGCAGTATGTGGTTTTGCATTGTCCTGCTGAAATACACAAGGCCTTCCCTGGAATAGATGTCGTCTGGAGGGGAGCATACGTCACTCTAAAACCTTTATATACCATTCAGCATTCATGGTGCTTTTTAAAACATGCAAGTGTCCCACACCATATGCGCTAATGCATCCCCATATCCTCAGAGATGCTGGCTTTTTAACTGAACGCTGATAACAGGAGGGATGGTCTCTCTCCTCTTTAGCCCGGAGGACACGACGCCCATGATTTCCAACAAGAATGTCAAATTTGGACTCGTCTGACCACAGGACACTTTACCACTTTGCTACAGTCAATTTTAAATGAGCCTTGGCCCACAGATCACAGCGGCGCTTCTGGATCATGCTCAACAATGGCTTTCTTTTTGCATGATTGAGTTTTAGGTGGGATCTGTGGATGGAACGGCCGACTGACAGTGGTTTCTTGAAGTATTCCTGGACCCATTTAGTAATGTCAATGACAGAATCATGCCGGTGAGTGATGCAGTGGCATCTGAGGGCCCGAAGACCACGGGCATCCAGTAAAGTCTTCGGCCTTGTCCCTTACGCACAGAGATTTTTCCAGTTTGTCGGAATCTTTTGATGATATTATGCACTGTCGATGATGAGACCTTCAAAGCCTTTGCAATTTGACGTTGAGGAACATTGTTTTTAAAGTATTCCACAATTTTTTTACGCAAGCCTTCACAGGTTGGAGAGCCTCTGGCCATCTTTACTTCTGAGAGACTCAGCCTCTCTGAGACATCCTTCTTATAGCCAATCATGTTACACACCTGATGCCAGTTAATTACTAGCTAAATGTTCTTTCAGCTGATTCTCTTATGTATTAATGGCTTTTTCAGTCCTCTTTTGCCTGTGTCCCAACTTTTTTGAGACCTGGTGCAGCCAGAAAATTTGAAATTTTGTGGATAAAAATGTAAAATGTCTCAGTTTCAACATTTGAAATGTTATCTATGTTCTGTTGTAAATAACATTGGCTCATGTGATCTGACAACTATTTCAGAATTGGGGTTGTATTTCTTCACAAAGAAGTGGCTGTGAGGCCTCCTCTTATTACTTCACCCCACGGAGTGAGCGTGAAGTACTGTTTTTAGCGGCTCTGTGTGTTTGTTTGTTTGTTTGTTTGTCTGTCTTTTTGTGTTTCCGCACTTGCCAATATTTGCGTGAATGGGTGAAGTCTGCCATCTAGTGGCTCTGCGTGTTTGTTTGTGTTTCCGCACTCGCCAATATTTGCGTGAATGGGGTGAAGGCTGCCATCTCTGATTGCCTTTTTTTAGCAGGAGATTTGAGAGATATCAATTTGAGAGAGATTAGAGCTTGTTGTAGGCTGTCCAATATTTACCAAAAATGTAAAAATATGTTTTAGTACTAGATTTTGGCATTTCAGTACAATTATATCATGATTTTGATGGTGTTTAACCAGAAAACCTGTTATTGAGAATCATGAGAAACTTTCAGAAGGACATAGAGCGTCCCCGAAACCATCAGAACTCATTTGCACACCTGCCTGGAAGCAAACAGTGCAAGTGGGGAGGGAGAGATGCTGCTGCCAGAAGAGCGTGATAAACAGCTTGCATGGAAATAACTTACAATATAAGAGATTTGTGGATATTTCTCACTTTACCCCCGATAGCATGAGACAGAGCCATATATTGAGAGAGTTGCGACAACAGGGGTGCAGAAAATATGCATCACATGACACGGGGGTGCCAATTTGGGGCCGAATCAAAATTTGCAAAACAATCTAAGGCAAGCTCTCTACAGCATACAGAAACATTTACATATGGAAAGTAAGTCTACTTCACATCGATGCGTAGATCTCACTCGGATGAATATTCAAGTCACCTAAAATGCCAGGTTGCTGTGATTGGGGACCGAGCAATCATCCTGATAAATGCGCAAAGTTGTTCAGATTTCCCGCTGATCCCACTAGACCAGTGGTCTTCCTGGGGACCCACTGTGTATGCTGGTTTTTGTTCTGACCACAATTGTAATTGCAGGATTTTAACAAGTTGTTAATGTCTTAATTAGGTGTTTTTCATGTTGAGCGTTGTTAATTACTCTCTTTAGCCAAATGTTACATAGAAACATGCATACATGCTATGAAGAATAAAATACTCCAGAAGATAGTGTGTTTATTTCTATACTGCAAGAAATTTCAAGAAGTATAACATTTCAAACAGATCAAATTATACATTGAGGAAATCAGTAAACCCCAAATTAGGTTCCTGGACTCAACTGTTTCAAGTTCTTTCAAAAAACTTCAAGTGGACTTAATTAGATTAAGAAAACACAACCCTGGTTTGACTCTTTACCATTTGCTTGTCGAATAAATTTGCCATGATGCGCCAATTAGTTGTCACCAATTAGGAGCCAACTACATCTTTAATTTGATTGGTTACATTGTTTTCTCTCATTTTATGCTGTTAATTCCAATACATCGCAATGTGGGCATAGTATTTTTTTACTCTTGATGGCAAACATAGATGTTAACTTTTGAGTTAAGAGGGCAAATTACTGCTCTAAACATTAAATGCAGTTAAGACAAATTAACAGCTTGTTAAAATCCTACGATTACTATTGTGGTTGGAACAAAAACCAGCATGCACAGAGGGTCCCCGGGAACGATGTTGAAGACCACTGCTCTGGAAAGGGAGTGCAAATTGACTGAATTGGACTGCATCACCACCATCCAAACTTTGCGAGGTAAGTTAATCGTCAGCTTTCAGTACTGTTATAACAAAGATACACTGCAGAATATCCATTGACAGTGCTTCATGTTATATGTTGTCTAAAATGTTAACACCAGTATGCTCTCTATCCCCCTTACATTATATGCCCGGGGGATAATAATAATAAATATCAATAACACATTAAAGTATACAAGTGTGCGGTGTGAAATACATGCAATTAACCATCAATGGCTATTGATTTCAATCATCTCTCATATAGTTGTGAAAGCCAATTGGCTCTTCATGCGACCCAGTTAAGTCTGTATTTCAGGGATATCTTGAGCATGTAGGTTTAGCAGCTGGATCAAAATGGACCACTGATCGGTTTTTCTTTAAATAGCTAATCCAAGTCCACCAATATAAAGGATTGAATGCCCAGGTAGCTAGCTAGTATAGCAGTTTGTTGACTCCATCATCCATTGTATTTGCTTTCCTATGAAAAAGGTAGTTACCACATTAACCCCAGAGTTGCAATCAATATCATTCCAATCTTTTAGCCTATGGAATCAGATTTGTGTCAAAATTATCAAACAAGACTTTTTGGATTTCCAACTAAAATTTTTAAATTGAGAGAGAATAAAACTCACTGAAGAAAAAAAAAAAAGTTACCTCAAAGGTAAAACTTAAAACTTGTAAACAAATTATTAGTGTGATTGAGTAAACCATTGGTCATTTAGTTGTTTGATAATTTGTCCTTTCGTTCACAGTTCCCTCCGCTGCTGTTGCAATGAGCAGATTTGCAGTTATGCTCCCAGCTTTCTCGTTTACGCTTCTTGATTTTTTTGTTTGCAATTCTGTCTCAAACTCTCTCTCTGGCCGTACTCAATTTATCCAATTACAAAAATACACATCCCTCCATCCACGCTATCTACTGTTGTCCCCCAAAGGCTCTGTCCTTGGCCCCCTTTTGTTTATCATTCACCTTCTCCCTCTCGGCCACATTTTCCGCAGATTTGGTGTTCAGTTCCATTGCTACGCAGATGACACCCAGCTCTATCTGTCCACCAAACCCACCTCCACCCTACCACCTTCTTCCCTCACTGATTGTCTTCAAGAAATTAGATCCTGGTTCTCCAATAACCTCCTAAAACTTAACAGTGATAAAACTGAGATTCTTCTCGTCGGTACCAAAAACAACCTCACAAAAGTTGACAGCTTCACCATTCCTATTGACAATTCGTCAGTCTCCCCCTCCACCCAATAGAAGTCTGGGTGTCATCCTTGACAGTACGCTTTCATTCCAGGCTCATATTCATCACATCACTCGCTCAGCATATTTTCACCTACGCAATATCTCTCGCCTTCGCTCATCCCTCTCACCCAACAGTTCCACCATCCTTGTTCACTCCCTGGTCACATCCCGCCTTGATTATTGCAATTCCATTCTTTTTGGCTTACCGGTAAAGTTAATCCATAAACTTCAAATGGTCCAAAACTCTGCCGCCCGCATTCTTACCCGTACCTCATCCATTAGTCACATAACACCTGTCCTACAGCAACTTCACTGGCTTCCTGTCAAATTCCGCATCATCTACAAGATTCTGCTCCTCACTTTCAAGGTAATCAACAACCTCGCTCCCACATACCTCACTGAACTCATCCACCTCAGCACACCTTCCCACACTCTCAGGTCTTCTTCATCCATCCAACTCATTCTTCCACCTGCCCGTTTAGTCACCATGGGGTCAAGAGCCTTCAGGCGCTCGGCCCCCTGCCTCTGGAACTGTCTCCCACATGAAATCAAGACCTCAATCTCTCTCACTAGTTTTCAGATCCCGGCTAAAAACTCACCTCTTCAGACAGGCTTATTCACTTTAGGCCTGTAGTTCTCTGTTTTAAATGATTTGCACTGTTTTTATTCTTAATGTATTCCATTATTGTCTTCTCTTGTGTATGTGTGTGTATTTTATAATGTATTTTAATTGTTTGACTTCTGTACGGTGACCTTGAGTGTCTTGAAAAGGGCCTATAAATAAAATGTATTATTATAATTCAAACCTCTCGTGTGGGTGGGATTTTTTTATGGGGTGTGACCTCATTGGCTAATGGGTTTTTGAGCTCAGAGCCTGGAGTTATGCATCCGACCATAGAATGTAGCCACGAGTCTGACTTCGGACTTCAGTCACAAGTGAATCAAACCAGTGAAGACTGAAATATTATAATGGCTGATGACGGAAATCAATGTGTGTCCTTGATTCTATGCCGTGACCTACACTAAAAAAAAAAAGGATAGTAAATAACACATTGTCTTTCGCTGTTGTAGTAGCCAAGCAACACTGGAAGAATGTAACAGAATGAAGGCTACCATCCTGCAATTTACTGAGCAAGGATAATGTTTCCCAAATGCCTTGCTAGTTGCTGACTCTTTTAACTACTTCCACAGTCTGGTTCAAATGAAGCTTTCAGGAAACATACCCCTGAAAGGTTACTGTAAATGTACATAGGTTTGTTTTAATGCTTTCTCGTATGTGAATACGCAAATAATCGCCAAAGTAAAAGTGTTCCTCACGTCCATATATATTTACAATGAAGGACCGCGCTCTATCGTATGCATTACACTATAAAAAAATTCTCACTAAAACTAGGACACTGCCCTCTACTGCATTTTATGAAGCACCTGTATTAATCTGAACTTAAAACATTATTCAGCCACAGGCTGTGAGGACATGCAGGTTCCCAGCAATATCGTGACAGGGTATTACAAAAAATACTTACGGTTGATATCCTTGGCCTTTTTATTTCGCATTATACCATTTTGCGGTATATCCTTACATCCCTAGAATCGATATTGGAATTAATATTCAAGTCCAGAAAATTTCACGGAAGTTGGCAATAGGCCCATCCATTAAATCTGCAATTGCTTCTTTAACATACGACTGACAGGGTAACAAAAGTTGTTAATGTGAATTGACTTTTTTCAATGAACAAGTATAAGAAATATAATTGCATTATATAGCCTGCATGTCACTCTACGGAATTACAAAATTATGTTAATCAGCTACCATACTTTATATTTTACTAAATTTAATCTCAGCGGAGGAAATTCTGATGCCTAAGTCACAATTCATTTCCAATATGTATCCAGCTGGACGATGAAAACAAGGTCCAGATATAAGCAATTTAATCTTCTGTGCAGCAGGGCGCTGTCCTTTGATGGAAACGTATGAAGTGGGGAACACATTTTATTAAGGCGATTGCATATTATTTGCGTATTCACGTACGCAAAAGCATTAAAACGAACCAAGGTACATTTGCAGTAACCGTCCAGGGGTACATTTCCCAAAAACGTAATTTGAACCGGACTATGGAAGTTGTTAAGCGTTCACAACTAGCCACGCTTTTGGGAAACATAACCACAGCTGAGTAAATTGCAGTACGGTTGCCCACATTCTATTACAATCCTCTTGTGTTGCTTGACTACTAAAGCAGCAAAAGATGATGTATTGTTTACTGTCAGATTTTTTAGAGTAGGCCAAGGCTATGAATCAAGGACACACATTGATTTCCTTCATCAGTCATCGTAATATTTCGGTCTTTGCCAACTGGTGTCTGAAGTCAGACTCGTGGCTACATTCTATGGTCAGATTCATAACTCTAGGCTCTGAGCTCAAAAACCCATTAGCCAATGAAGTCACACCCCATAAAAAAATCCCGCCCACACGAGAGGTTTGAGACAGAATTGCAAACAAAAAAATCTACTTTACTCGGCCCCAAAATGGCCTCCAATTTTATGTTGTCGCAACTCTCTCAATATATGCCTCTGGTATAAATAACCCGCTGCAGCACGGTCAGCAAGCTAAGTGGGCAGCTGGCAAAGTTAGCTAACGTTGATTGACTTGCAAATCAGATCGCCATTTTGGAGACAGTACTATAATGCTACTTTTTGCTAATTTAAAGTTTGACTGCAACCAGTGGACCAACTTGGTTCGTTCAACATACAGGCGCATATCTTTTCCTGTGTTCAATTTTCAGGCAATGATTGCAGACAAGCTAAATGGCCTGTTTGTCACCTTTGAGGATACACTCCTGTATCGATTGATAGACTGTGACAGCCAAGCCATGCAGTGGCAAACGATCAGTGAAAGGCTTGACCGAACCAAATCAAAGGGTGGTCCAAAAATGGAGAGGGGGCTGTAACATCTTGTGTACTGTACTGTCCTGTGGCATGAGCCACTGCAGTAACTGTTCTGCTCCACTAGGGGACTGGCCCGGGCCATTGTCCTGTGTACTGTACTGTACTATACTGTACTGTAAGGATTGAATGGCAAGACCATTAAGTCATTTTCTTGTGTGTTCTGTGAAGCCAAAATACTTTTCAGAAAGGGCCACCGCATTTTCAAATGAATTACACGGAGCTGTAATCAAAACTCCATTTCAAGTATAAAATCATTAGGCTGTATCACACCCCTCTGCCTGAGTATAGCTATAACCTTCTATTTAAAGTTATGTTTCTATGGCGCAGAAAAAAAGCACAATAATCAACCGAAATTAACAGCCAACAGCAACGTGTGAACAGGCTACAATTTATTAACATAACTTTCCAAACCTGCCGATAATGTTAATGTTTTCCAGCTAGGCTACATAAAATAATCTGTTCAGAGCATTCATATTTTCGAGCATAAGGTCATGCAATCTCAGTTATTTTTACTTTGTATTCATCGGGTTTTGTTAGGTGTCACTAGCTAGTTTGTTAAGTTGCCAGATTAGTGCAGCAAAAAAAAGCGGCAAGCTGTGTGTTACTAGACTACATTGATTTTAACTAGCTTGTTCTACCAGCTTCAAATATTTTATACAAATATATTTATAGCAATTTATTTATCAAAATGGCAGGCTAGATAAATGATTAGGCCAAAAGTCATGCTGAGGGTAATGCAGGCTTTACAATGTAATTGCAGTATTCCTAGCATGAACTGTACAGTCAGTGGTTCCGAGACCGTACCTCGGTGCAAGGCCAGTAAAGACAGCAAAATTTCATTGTCTCGAGACACTCGTTCAGTGGCCCGGGCCAGTCTCTAGTGGAGCAGAACAGTTACTGCAGTGGCTTGTGCCACAGGACAGAGTACACAGGACAGTGGCCCGGGCCAGTCCCCTAGTGGAGCCGAACAGTTACTGCAGTGGCTCGTGCCACAGGGCAGTACAGTGCACAAAATGTTACGGCCCTAGCTGCAAAAATGTTCGATTTTTTGATCACTTGTTTCTGTCAGTTGCTGAAAATTGTAAAATGATCATTGATATAGTCTTTGAAAATATAATCCCCTGAATGTGAGGACTGTATGATGATGAGTTTTTTTTTATAAAGAAAAAGTGGGGTGGCAAACCCACAACTTTGCACTCCCTACTTGAATAATGTGGATGGATTCTCTCCACTTTCTCCATTACTCAGGCGCCTAGGCGCAAGATCATCAAAATGCTCCAATGCTATGTCTAGAGCATGAAACTTGCTGCACCAATCTTACGAGTGCTGTAACTCAGCCTGGTATGATAGGTGCTATCAAAGCTACTCACAGAAAATATCAGAAGCTATACACAGATGTTATCAGGGCTTCATATAGAAGCAATCAAAAGCTTTACACAGAAGCTATCAAAGGCAACACACAAAAACAGTCAGAAGCTACATACAACAGAAGCTACACACAGAAGTTATGAATGCTTCACACAGAAGCTATTAGAAACTAAACACTGACGTTATCAAAAGTTACATACAGAAAATATCAGAAGCTACATGCAGAAGCTATCAAAACCTCACACAGAACCATTCAGAAGCTTCACTAAGAAACTACTTGAGGCAACACACAGATTCTATCAGAAGCTACATGCAGAAGTAATCAATGCTTCACACAGAAGCTATTAGAAACTAAACACAGACGTTATCAAAAGTTACATACAAAAATATCAGAAGCTACATGCAGAAGCTATCGAATCTTCACACAGAACCATTCAGACACTTCACTAAGAAACTATTAGATACTTCACACAGATGATATCAGAAGCTTCACACAAAAATGATCAGGAGTTATGCACAGAAGCATTCAGAAGCTACACACAGAGGACACACACAGAGCCCTGTTAAAACTTCAGAAAATAAAATGTTTTGACATTATACACGACCGTGGGCTCCTATAAAGGGGGAGCGCCACCCATCAAACCCACACACACAAAGAAATGTTGGCACATGTAACTTAAACTAAAAAAAAAAGGGGAGACAGTGACTGTTGAGCAGTGTCAGCGTAAGGGCCACATGACCTGAAGGCTAGACTCTTCTCTAACACAGCATTTACATACATTTTTACACATCATCAAGGACCAGTTTGCATTTTTGGCTGCCATAAGGTTTTGTGTATGTTTTGCATATGGACCCCAATGACTTTGAAATGGAAAAAAAAAGACAAATTATGGAGAAAAAAATTGGGAGATTAAAAGGGACAAGAATATAATAACCACTTTGACAACTGATGACTGACACCAGGATTATTAATGGAATCAAATCTGTCTTTCCAAAGTGTGTTTTAATGTGTAATTCAAAAGGTGAATTGCACCCTACTGGAGGCTTACATTCAAGCGAAATATAGAAAATTATAACTTTCTCTCAAAGGACAAAAATAGAAGTGGCAGAGCAATCTTGAAAGACAGTAAGATTAACATATTAGCAAAAAAATTAAGTAATTATCAGCACCGACTCCTACCCACACTGTTATAATTTACTGAATTTAACAGTTAAATTAACACATTGGTTCCTGGTTATTTCAACTGTAAGTGGAGTCCTGTGCACATTTAATTGTGGTTTACACTTAACATACATGGAACTCTGTTGTAAACTTATTGTAAAATTACAGTTAAAGTAACTGGCAAAAAAGGCGCAAGTTTATAACAGTGCAGAACTGCTTTATTTTGTAATTTGTAATTACTAAACACTACTTTATTAATGCAGAGTGACCTGGCAGAGACCTCACACAGCTTCTCTCACACATATTCTTATTATCTCATGAACTCACTCATATACATGCCATAGCACAGACACAGACACAGACACGCATATGGAAAGACCAGTTCATAGCTTGGACGACATAAAGGATGAAAATGACATTATAGTGTTATACACACACTGAGATATTATACACTGACCCTGATCTGTCTCAGCCTCCATTGGAAGCACTTTGCAAAACCGCAAAGCATGTTCATGTTAACGAAATTGGACAATGCTAACCCCTTAGCTACTGACAGCTAAGACTTTTCTACATCTGTAAGTATACAAAATACAAGAAACTATCATTAATAATAAAACTAATTTCACAATAGAATGAACACTGACTGTTACCCTTAATCAGTATAACTATTTTTTATTTCATTTTTATCACTCCTCGTTTGTAATTCAGGTCATTATAAAAAATGGCTCAATTCTTTTAGTTGGTTTTTCAATGGTAGCTGAATTCCTCATGAAATATTCTTCAGTCTTCTGCTACTGTTTAACAATGTCTGTTTGTTCATGCTTGAGTGTTTTATGCACATTAAATAGACAAAGAAATTTACATCTTTGCTTATAAAGATTCACAGACAACTTGCACTTGTCCAGGATTTGTACCAGATATCTATGGGGTCAGATCAGTCTCATAATTAGTGCACACACAAGGATTCACAAATGTATCTTGGGATTTATCTATGGAAGATATCTGCTGGATATTGCAGCATTAGATTTTCTGTTTAATGCATGTGCAGTGAAAGTCAGCCTGGGTCTGCTGAGCGTGCATTATCTGTGTTTGTCTGTTTGTTACTATCCCTATTAGCTCTACCTAATCTGCACTCAGTACTTTTCAGCACACTGAATTGCTGCTGCTAGGTTTCATGTACTGTATTTGTCCTCTGTGATATGTTTTAATAGTTTTGAGTTGGGCATCACGTTGTGGCAAAACCTTAGCTTGGCAGCAAATGACCAATTCTTGGTCAAATGACTTGGTCAAATGACCAAAGCCAGTAGATGGATGTTAGAGATTCTTTAGTCTTTTGTATTAGAGATTCTTTAGTCTTTCCTGGCAGCTTTTGTTTAATATAAAGGATAAAGAAAGATTGAAGAATCTTAATCACTTCAGCCTCAGTAAAAGGACACTTTGTGCTTGTTTGACTGAGGTCTTTGAAAAACATAAAAAAGGATAAACAAAGTACACAATATGAGGTAGTTTGGGTTAAGTTTTGTTTACATAACTAGGGCTCATAAAATGAAGTTAGCCAAGGTAAATTTAGCACAGATACGAAGAAGCTTTTTTTATTTAGAAAGTGGCCACAATGCAGAATAACTTACCAGGTCTTATTATAGAGGCTGAGTTTTCAAGATCAAACTTGATACGGCACAATACAGATACTGTCTTGTTCTTAAGCATCAGAAGGTATGCTTTAGTGGCAGGAAAAATCTCAAGCTTTATTGGGCTGAATGGCCCATTCACACTGCCACATAATGTTGTTATATTATGTTATGTTGAGTTATACTGCGTTATGTAACTTTGAATGATGTTATTAGTATGTTATGTGATGTAAAAGATGTTCGTAAACAATGCTACAGGCCTCTTTCTTCCACTATTTCCCTTACGGTTTTATTTCTATATCATGTTAAAGCATAGGGTTAATGTAATTAAAGAGGGATGTGCTCATCTTACAAATTCATGAAATTAAAAAATTTATCAAAAACAATCATTATGAAAACAATAAAAATTATAATTCATAATTTTCCATCATGATTACTTTTGTTTTTCAGATATTAGATTGGGACAGATATTTCTGCCAGTGTTACTAAGCATTTTTCTCTAATTAAAATGAGATGCATGCTGTTCTTCAAATTAGATTCAGATCTCATTACAAACTGTTTTTGTTGAGTACATGCTGAGGACATTCAAACCAGTCTTCTGTTTAATGGGTTTATGCAAACTAGCTGTTGAGTAACCAATCCATCATTGCACCTTTCAAGTAAAATACTGCCACCATCTGAGACAGCATATCACACATGGTTTATTCTAAGTAAAACTGACATGAAAAATTATGCAATTTATGTTTTTTTTTTCTAAAGTCTGTTAATCCTTATTGACTTACGCATGGCTGGATAAAAATGAGTCGGCCATTTTTTCCATTGCAGTAAAGTTACTCGTGGATGAGGACTGCAGGTGGTATCACATGACATTTGTTTCCAGTGAGTGAGAGTGCATTACAAGACCTCCACCAGCAAGACTTCAGAACCGAGCAAGACATGACCCACCATCATAAAACCCCAGCAAGCAACATTTAAAAAAACATCAGGGTAGAAGATTGAGGTTAAATTAGCCTTGTAATCCATACAAAAGTATTTTAACATAGAATTTTGCAGTGTGCTTCACAGACAGAAAATGGAAATGTCAACTCTTGTGCCTAAGACCTCCATAGGTCTTATGTTTCGCTCCTTCTTCTGAGGTAGAAAAATAGTTTGGCCCTCCTCAATTGAAATCAGGCTCATGTTATACTCTTCAGCGGTAAAAATGGCTGTACTTCAGGTCCACCGCAACATTTTCCTGAAAAAAATAGATGAGAGCTCTTCTAACTCCTACCCTGACGTCATCTTTTCAGGAAGCATCATGGGCGGTGACTTGTGAGGGCCCCCAGCTTTTCACATGACTTGTGTGGTTTAACGATCCCGCTGTACCTAATAGAGTTTAGAAAAGCGCTGTGCTGTTCAGGACTTGCATTGTCTGCAAACACGCCACAAGGGCAGGAAATGGCCCAGCATAAGGAAATGCCCCAGCAGAAAGCCACTGACCACAATCCTGCTTGTGGGCTGAGCTGGAGTAGCCCTCGCTAATGCTTCCAATGTTAGCACAGGTATACCTAACTCATTTGTCATTAGTACAGATAGAGGCCGTGAATTTAAATGCAGGGGTCTAAGAATACTCCTTTTGAGCGCAAATTTCAGGGACAGAAATAAAAATACAATGCCATATCCATAGAGTTCACAGTCCGCGTATTATTTATCTCTGACAGTTTCTGTTTTCTCTGACCAAGATGAATGACTACAGAACAAAGACTGCCTCCAAACATGAAAACCTTGGGGAGAAATCATAGAACAAAAGCCAAACATAAAAATCACTTCTGCAGTGCAGGAGTGGAGAAGACTTCAGACTGGTAGGGGAACTCTTGTAGGTTAAGGGTTGGTTCTGTGGTGCTGGAGTGGAGAAGACTCCAGTGTAACTAGATGGAGAACTCTTTCAGGTTAAGTGTCGGTTCTATGTGTGATGCTGCTGTTGCTAAGAAACTGGACAAGAAGCACACAGTCTTTTGTTTCTTTATGTGTCATTCATACACTGGCAACGGGAGAGGGTCATTTTGTAAAAAAGTGGTCATTAATGTATCCCAAAATCATAGGGGCTGCACACAATACCGCTGAATGGAGCTGCTGCCAGTTTTGGTCAATTCACAGCGCCAAGTGCTGCAAAGCTAGGCAGTTCATCCCTGTTCTGAGAGATCTAATATTCTCAAGTTTTTCACCCTGACTCTACCCAAGCATCCTTCCTTCAACAGCCAGCACAAGGCTGCCGCACTGTAAGACTAAAGATCTCAAGTGTTGGCTTAGGACCAAAGTGTACTCGCTGCGGAGAACGCGTTTGTGTACGTATCATGGCTGCCATGCGTATTTAGCGGTCATTTGGCGTGGAGTCCGCTCACCTCGACGCGAGGTAACGCGACGCGTGCGCGAGGTGCAATAATGACATGACCGCTAGAGGCGCTCGTGCGAAGTAGGTTTCCTAGCTATATCAGGAAACACCAGCGTCACCGCCTTCTTTGCTTTTGTAACATCTGTGTCCGAGTGCTGCGTTCTGCCCCTAGTGGAGACCACCAGTATCAGCGTTTTGACTGCGTTGGTGAACGACCGTTGCTGCAGCTAGTATACACACAGGCACAGCACACCGTGTACACGTATGTTTGACCATGCAGCGAGTATACCGGCGCCCTTACACTCCATTTTTAACAGTGATCTCTCCATGCAACTGCCATAGATCCCATTGATGGAGTTCATTTCATGTTTTTACTGTGCAAACAAATTACCAGAAAAATATCACGTTGTGGCCTCCCAGCCCGATCTCACGTGGGCAGCGTGGACAGAAGTAGGGAAACGTTACCAGACACAGAATTTAGAACAAAACAGCCTTTTATTAGGCACTCCTTTCAATTACAGGGGCCCGTTGGGCTCTGCAAGGAACCCCTTGACTGAGACTGGGGGGTTCGGGAAGTCAGGGGTCCCCAAGACGGCTGGTCCACTGGCGCTTAGGACAGGGTCCCCCCTCAGCATCTGCTCTGTATCCCCAAGGTGCTGGCGGCTGGGTAAAAAAAGCACAGGATTAATGGTTGCAACTCCGTCAGAGGGCAGGCAAGCACCCAAACACTTCCTCTGTCTGGTCCAGACTGCCCCTTCTCCACTACAGCAACCCCATTTTATGCCCCACACTGATTGCACCTGGATGTCCTCCAGGTGTGTGCACTCTTCCACCCCCTCTGGAATGTGGCGCTGTCTGTGGTGCTGCGCCTGGGCTGCAGTTTCTGTCCAGGGTGCTGAATCCCTGGACCTTATCCTGCTGGTGCCACGCCTTTTCCTGCGTGTTCCCGCTCACGTGGGACACCAGCTGAAAGGCGGGGCTGCCACATACCCTCCTCCTTAGCTCCTTGCCCCTGGTAGGAGCGTAACCCAGGAGGGTCTCCTCTCCGGGAGAGGGCCGCCCGATTGGCATGGAGGCGCCCAGCTCGGTGCTCCACCCGAAGCGTGTAGTTTTGGAGCTCCAGGAACCATCGTGTCACCCTGGCATTACTGTCCTTCGCCTGGCACATCCACTTCAGGGGGGCATGATCTGTGTATAGGACAAACTCCCTCCCCAGCAGGTAATAGCGGAACTTACCCACTGCCCACTTAATGGCCAGACACTCCTTCTCTACCGTCGAATAGTTTCGTTCGTGCTTGAGGAGCCGACGGCTGATGTAGGCGATCGGGTGTTCCGCTCCATCCTGTACTTGGGAGAGCACTGCCCCTAAAGCATCGGGTATGCACAGTGAATGGCAGCCTGAAGTTGGGAGTGGCGAGAACAGGTTCCTGGCACAGGGCTCCTCGGAGATCCTGGAAGGCGGCTTTGCTTCCGGGGTCCATTTGACTTTGTCGGGCTGGGCCTTCTTGGTCAGGTCGCAGGGCTGCTGCTCGGGTAGCAAAAGAAGGTATGAATTGCCTATAGTACCCCACCAACCCCAAGAACGTCCTCACCTGTTTCTTGGTGGCTGGGCGGGCCAAGTGGTTAGGCTGTTCATAGGGGGGCGGATGCACCCACGGCCCAGACGTGTCCCAAGTACTGAGCCTCTTCGAGCCCCAGTTGGCACTTGGCAGGGTTGGCAGTGAGCCCGCATCCCGGAGGGCCCCAGTACCGCCTCCAGCCGGGTCAGGTGTTCTTCCCAGGTGGTGCTATGGACCACGATGTCATCAATGTCATGCAGCCGATACTCGGTGGGGTCTCAGGACTTGGTCCATTAGCCGCTGAACGTGGGGGGGGCCCCATGTACTCCAAAAGGGAGAACTGTGTAATGGTACAGGCCGGGGCCGGGGTGGCTAAGGCGGTCTTCTCTTTGGCCTGGGGGAGAGGGGCACCTGCCAGTAACCCCGGTGAGGTCCAGAGTGCTGATGAAGCGGCAGGCCCCAACCGCTCTATCAGCTCGTCCACCCTGGGCATCGGGTAGGCGCCACAGAGGGAGATGTCATTTAGTTGGCGGAAGTCATTGCAGAATCTCCAGCTCCCATCGGGCTTCTTCACCAGCACGATGGGGCTGGACCACGCACTGTGGGACTCCTCTATGACACCTAGCCCGAGCATCCTCTGACCTCTTCCCGGATCACCTGGCTGCCGTGCTTCTGGAATCCCTATACGGACGGAGCTTTACCCGTTCCCAGGCTCCGTCCACAATTGCGGCGCCACCAGGTCGGTCCGCCCTGGGGTGGGGTTGAACACATCTTGGTTTGTCCCACCAGCTCCCGCAGCTCCTGGCGCTGGCGGGGGTCAGTTTCTGCTCCCCCAGGGTACCTCCGGCGTTCCTGTGGTGTAAAGGTGGCAACAAACACAGGGTCCGGCCTTTGGCCAGGACTAACAGGTTTATGTGATAAATTTGGGTCGGCGGCGCCCGCCCTGGCTGTCTTACCCGATAATTTACGGCCCCGCCGCTCCACCAAGGGCCCTTTTTGCCACCGTGCCAGGAACTTGCATTCACTGGTGGGCACCATCACCATTACCTGGTCCCCTGGACTGAACTCCCGAACCTGGGCACTTCGATTATAGAGCCGGGCTTGCTCTGCCTGGCGCACGGCCCATGTTCCCTCACCATGGGCCAGATTCGCCCATTCGCTGGTCCATCACCTCTACATGCTCAATCAGGGACCGGTGGCGTGATGGTTGCTGCTCCCAGGCCTCCTTGGCGAGGTCCAGGAGGCCGGGGCCGCCTTCCATACAGGAGCTCGAAGGGGAGAAGCCTGTAGAGCCCTGGGGGACCTCCAGTATGGCAAATAGGAGGTAGGGCAGCAGCTGGTCCCAGTCCTTCCCATCCGTGTCAATGAGCTTGCGTAGCATATTTTGAGCGTCTTGTTGAAGCGCCCACAAGCCCATCAGTCTGCTGGGTGGTACACAGAAGTGCGTAGCTGGGTGATGTGGAGCAAGCGGCACATTTCCCGCAGTACCTGGGACATGAAGCATGTTCCTGGTCAGTCAGAATCTCATCAACCACGCCAACCCGACTGAAGAGGACGAACAGCTCCTTGGCGATGGTCTTGCCGGTGGCTGTCCGTGGGGGGCAATCGGGTGGCGTGAGTCGACAATAACAAGGACATAGCGATGGCCCGTGCAGACTTCGGCAGGGGCCCCAGGATGTCCATGCCAATCCTCCTGAATGGCACATCTATAATGGGGAGAGGGATTAGGGGTTCCTGCACGCTACCTTGGGGCTATGCAGCTGGCACTCTGCACATCGCCGACAGTAGTCCTCCACCGCCCGCTTCACTCCAGGCCAATAGAAACGGGTTAGAATCTGTCAGAGGTCTTCTCGGCCCCTAGGTGGGCGCCAAACAGGTGCGTGTGGGCCAGGTAGAGGACCTTTGAGATGGGGGGCGGGGAACCAGCAGTTGGGCGATCTCTTTACTTGGCAGATCCTGTATTAACAGTAAAGCACGGTAGGATCGACTTACTCACCCCTCTGGGTGGGCGGGCTCCGTCTAGGGAGCGGTCGGGTGGTTGGGGGGTCTTGGTTACTTGGGGTGGGCCGAGGGGGCCCGGAGCCCCGGGCGGGTGACGGCCGGCCCGTGACGCAGCATCTCCTGGGTCACCTGGTGATTCTCCAGGAGGGCGATGAGGGCCTCCACACCGGGGCCTTGCTCCGCCAAGTGCTTTTCGCCCGGGGTAGGGCGCGACACATCGGTCCAGCACAATCCGCTCCATCAGGGGCGGGCCCTCCCCCCTCGGCCAGCCATCGGCGTGTCCGGGCGGACCAGGTCGCTCACCTGTGCTCGCACTGGGGCTGTGGGGTCATACTGCCACTCGTGGTACTGTTGGGCCCCAGGCTGCAGACTAAACCCGCACCGCCCAAGATGGCTGCCTTCAGTCGGGGGGTACTGGAGCGCGTCTATGCTGGGAAGATCCCTATAGGCCTGGGCTGGGCCTCTCCTGTCAGGAACGGAGCCAGTATTCTTCCCCATTCCTCCTGGGGCCACCCCCTCACCTTGGGCTGCTGCTCGAAAAACCTCCAGGTAGGCTTCGATGTCATCCTCCCGGTCAGCCGTGGAGCACGCCCCGGTTGACGCGTCTGGCTGGTTCCCGTCTCGTGCTGGCGCACAGCTCAGCCACCGCTGACTGGAGTGCCTCCTGAGACCAGAGGATTGCGGTCAGGGCCTCGTCCATGGCCCTTTCGGGAGAACAGGTCCGTGCGAGGAAGACAGGACCGCAGTCAGTGTACCCCCCTTTCTTTCCCCTTCTCTTGAGGCGCTGCTCCTACTTGTCCCACTTTGGCAGCTACAAGACTGATGCCCGCATTCTCCACCACTTGTGGCCTCCCAGCCCGATCTCACGTGGGCAGCGTGGACAGAAGTAGGGAAACGTTACCAGACACAGAATTTAGAACAAAAACAGCCTTTTATTAGGCACTCCTTTCAATTACAGGGGCCCGTTGGGCTCTGCAAGGAACCCCTGACTGAGACTTGGGGGTTCCGGGAAGTCAGGGGTCCCAAGACGGCTGGTCCACTGGCGCTAGGACAGGGGTCCCCTCAGCACCTGCTCTGTATCCCCAAGGTGCTGGCGGCTGGGTAAAAAAGCACAGGATTAATGGTTGCAACTCCGTCCAGAGGGCAGGCAAGCACCCAAACACTTCCTCTGTCTGGTCCAGACTGCCCCTTCTCCACTACAGCAACCCCATTTTATGCCCCACACTGATTGCACCTGGATGTCCTCCAGGTGTGTGCACTCTTCCACCCCCCTCTGGAATGTGGCGCTGTCTGTGGTGCTGCGCCTGGGCTGCAGTTTCTGTCCAGGGTGCTGAATCCCTGGACCTTATCCTGCTGGTGCCACGCCTTTTCCTGCGTGTTCCGCCACGTGGGACACCAGCTGAAAAACGATGCAATTAAAGACATATATACAGACGTGTGCAGCGATGATTATACACTTAACGAAATGATGATAAATCAGAAACCAAGTACAACGTATTTATTTCATGTATTATTGGACCATGCAGATGAAAATAAGTAAACATAATACAATGTATTGTAAAAACAAAAATAATAATGTCTTTTTGAGAGAAAAAGTCAATATCTAGCATGGCCACCCTTTGCTTTGATTGCAGCATTTAACCTTTCAGGCATAGTTCTCTCATATTTTTTATTTCCTCACTCGCTAAACCGTTCCATATGGTTTGAAGTTCATTCCAAAATGATTTTTCATTGTTTCAACAGATTTGCTCAATCAGATTAAGGTCTGGACTTTGAGCAGCATAAAAGTCATAACTTTTATGTCACCAGATATTTCTTTCTGACTGAGACAATTCTTAGACAAATAATAAGTGTGTTTAGGGTCATTACCTTGTTGAAAATAAAATCCCGGACCAATCAGACTCTTTCCAGATGGCAATGTGTGCCTCACAAAGGATGCTGTTATACTTCTTTTGACCTATGATTTCGTTGATTTTTATGAGGTTACCTGCTCCTTTCCAGCAGATTGAACCCAAAACCTACTATAACCACCTACATTTTTTTACTTAAGGGGTTAAACTGTTATTTTTGAAACATTCTCCAACTACGGTGCACATAAGTTCTGAATTTGGGTGAAAACTTTTCTCATTTTGATTCATCAGTCAAAAGAACTTGCCCCAAGTCCATTGGTTTCCAGTCCTTGAATTTCTACCAGCTCTTGGCAGCAACAAAACCAATCAGATCATTTTCAAACAGTTGCCTAGAAATAGGAGATCTTGATGCTTTCATCTCTTCACTAATGGCACCATTAATATCATCATGGAGTTGTCTTGCTGTCAACTGCCAATTTTTTTCTACTTGTCATACGCAAATAACTAACATCAGAGGCACTTAACTTCTGTTTTGCACCGCTATTGCCACTAGTTTTCAGCGTACCAGTCTTTTTGAAACGCTTGATGGTGTTTCTTACACTGCCATGGCAGCATTTAATGTTTTCAGCATCTTGTAAGGCCAAAATGCGGCTATGAACATTCTCAGAGAGCTCCTTCTGTCATGCCATTGTGTTAAACACTATGACACTGCTCAAAGCTCATGTCACATTATATACTGGAACAACTGACAATCAGAGGTAATTTTGCAGAATAAGGTGGCCTAAAACCAGGTAAACCCAGTTTAAACAAATTTTCTTAGCATTAATAATCATGGAATGAGCCTTCAAACATGCATTCAGGCTACGCAAGAGCCAAAAAAGAAAAATGTGGCACTTTTAATTGTTCTAAAAAAATGATGTTTTCAGTATTTCTGTTTATTACCCATATTTTAGCTCAATATACTTGTGGGAATGTTTTTTGTTCTCATTGCCTACAATAGAATTTTTCAATACATTTTCACCAAAAAAAAATAATATATTAGGATTCCTTTTAGACAAAAGTGGTGGTGTAAAATCATCATTGCGCACTACTGCATTTGAGAGGAAAGATTAGTTTTGAGAACATATATTAATTAGTTAAATGCAAAACTTTATGCTCTGAAAAATAAATTAATTATGCATGTTTTTTTTTTTCTTTTGCTCAATGAGCTCTTTGTTAGCAAATCTAGTTTTTGCTTGCGAGTCAAAAAATTTTGCAGATCTAGTTAAGAAGCAGATACATGGGAGGTGGCATGAAGGGATGCATCTTTTTTGGCCAGTCTGCTTTTGAGCGACAGTCACAGTATTTACATCTCCGGTCGCTCTCTTGACAGTAGCAGCCTTTTGATTGCTCCATTGCCACTGTGGCAGTGAGCTTTGCGATCTAATAAATGGAGTTGCAGACTACCTTACGTTCAAGGAATCAATTTTATCGCGGTTAAAACGAGCTAGCATCAAATTCCAGCTTTATGCTGAGTAACATTTACAAACCCCAATTCCAATGAAGTTGCGACATTGTGCAAAACGTGAATAAAAACAGAATACAAAGATTTACAAATCCTTTTCGACATACTGTATATTCAATTGAGTACACTACAAAGACAAGATATTTAATGTTAAAACAGATAAACTTTATTGTTTTTTCTGAATTATTCACTTATTTTGACTTTGATGCCTGCAACACCTTCCAAAAAAGCTGGGACAGGGGCATGTTTACCACTGTGTGACATCACCTTTCCTTTTAACAACACTCAATAAGCATTTGAGAACTGAGGACACTAATTGGAGAAGCTTTGTCGGTGGAATTCTTTCTCATTCTTGCTTGCATTTCGACTTCAGTTGCTCAACAGTCCAGGGTCTCCGTTGTCATATTTTGCGCTTCATAATGCGCCACACATTTTCAATGGGAGACAGGTCTAGACAGCAGGCAGGCCAGTCTATTACCCACACTCTTTTACTATGAAGCCACGCTGTTGTAACACGTGCAGAAGGTGGCTTGGCATTGTCTTGCTGAAATAAGCAGGGACGTCCATGAAAAAGACATCACTTGGATGGCAGCATATGTTGCTCCAGAACCTGTATGTACCTTTCAGCATTAATGGTGCCTTCACAGATGTGCAAGTTACCAATGCCATGGGCACTAACACATCCCCATACCATCACTGATGCTGGCTTTTGAACTTTGTGCTGATAACAATCTGGATGGTCCTTTTCCTCTTTAGTTTGGAGGACACAACGTCCATGATTTCCAAATACAATCTGAAATGTGGACTCATCAGACCACAGCACACTTTTCCACTTTGCGTCCGTCCATCTCAGATGAGCTCGGGCCCAGAGAAGCCGGCGGCATTTCTGGGTGTTGTTGATATATGGCTTTTGCTTTGCATAGTAGAGTTTTAACTTGCACTTGTAGATGTAGCAATGACCTGTGTTAACTGACAATGGTTTTCTGAAGTGTTCCTGAGCCCACATGGTAATATCCTTTACAGAATGATGGTTTTTAATGCAGTGCCGCCTGAGGGACCGACAGTCAGGGGAATTCAATGTTGGTTTTCTGCCTTGCCGCTTACGTGTTGAGATCTCTCCGGATTCTCTGAATCTTTTGATGATATGATGTACTATGGATGATGAAATCCCTAAACTCCTCGTCATTACACGTTGAGAAACATTGTTCTTAAACGGTTGGACTATTTGCTCACGCAGTTGTTCACAAAGTGGTGAACCTCGCCCCATTGTTGCTTGTGGACGACTGAGCCTTTTGGGATGCTCCTTTTATACCTAATCATGACACTCACCTGTTTCCAATTAACCTGTTCACCTGTGGAATGTTCCAAACAGGTGTTTTTTTGAGCATTCCTCTACTTTCTTTTGTTGCCTCTGTCCCAGCTTTTTTGGAACGTGTTGCAGGCATCAAATTCAAAATGAGTAAATATTTCCAAAAAAAACAATAAAGTTTATCAGTTTGAACATTAAATATCTTGTCTTTGTAGTGTACTCAATTGAATATAGGTTGAAAAGGATTTGCATATTATTGTATTCTGTTTTTATTCATGATTTACATAATGTCCCAACTTCATTGGAATGGGGGTTTGTAGATTCACGGTGTTATTAAAGCAAAATTTGTTGAAAATGTTTGGCAGAACAGCACCTTTCTTTCGGTATATTTTCTGAATTTCTCATCAACGTAGCTGGCTAGCTAGTCTTTGTCTTTGCTTTAGTTTTTCATTGAATTACAACCCCATTTCCAAAAAAAAGTTGGAACACAGTGTAAAATGTTAATAAAAACAGAATGCAATGATTTCCAAATCACCGAAGCCCCATATTTCATTGAAAAATGTTGTAAAATGTTGAAACTGAGAAATGTTATTGTTTTTTAAAAAATATTTGCTCATGATGAATTTTATATCAGCAAAACATTTCAGAAAAGTTGGACAGGAGCAACAAAAGACATATGTATAGTGCAAAAAAAAAAAAAAAAACACTTGGTGGAACATCTCACAGCTAAGTAGGTAATTTAGCAACAGGTCAGTATCATACAACAATTTAAATGTATTTTAGTGATTGGCTATTAAGATTTAAAGTAACATGACACTCTAACCTTATCTGGCCCATTTTAGCTGATGGCCCAATTTACCTGACTTCACCATAGTACTGTGCTCATGTTTTAGGCACATTGGAAACAATTCCATTTGGCAAAGAGTCCTCCAAAAATCAGCGAGTGAAAGCTTCATAAATGTAGAAAAATGTAATCTAAAGAGCCATGAAGAGTTAAAAACAAAATCTAATCAACACTTGATGTGACTACCCTTTGCCTAAAAATTAGGTACACTGCCTTGTCGTTCTATATTGTACAAAATGATCGGCTTTTTGTATGCTCTAGGTATATTAGAGAACTTTGCCACTGTTTCTCTGCAGACTGCCTTACTTGTTTCTGTTGCTCCAGGTAACCCTGTTCAGATCAGGGGTCTGTCAAAGCAATATCATCTGTGTCAAATGTATTTAATGAAATGCAACCATTTATTTGTAAAAAATATATTTTTTTAATGAAGCTTTGGTATCTCAGATGTGCTTTTCATGTTTTTCATCCATAGCAACACTGCTGTAGAGAAAAAAATTTAACGATCTAAGACCAAATTTCAATTAAAAAAAAAAAATCTAGGATGCCAAAGAATCGTGCGCAGTTCTGTCAATCTACACAAACATGGTTGGGCAACCCTGCTCTAGTTGCTGAATGAGATGTGCTTTGTTAGGGTTGAAGTGAAAACCTTCAGGATGGTAGATCTCCAGGAACAGGATTAGCTAGCCCTAAAAATTTGGACAAACAGAAGGGAGTGTGTCTGTTCCTAATCCAGATTAAGTCTAATTACGGCCGCAATCTTCTGTCTGCAATGAATAAATATCTAAAATATAACGTTTGCTTGGCAGCCATGTGCATTTTGTGGCCAAATACAGAATCCCTGGTAATTATTTGTGAAAATCCATAGAAAACAGTAACAACAACAACAACAGCAACAACAAAAAAGAGCACACATTTATTTATCTTATACTGCAGTTCATTTAATCATTCAGAGCACCAACACATGAAGTTAAAACCACTGTGACAGTTTTTCAAAAATGGTGGTTACCCTGGAAGAACTTCAAAAAGAGTGGAGGCTGGTTCAAGACTTTTAAAATTCTCACATTTTCCATTCATTGGTAAATAGCACTAACTCCATAATAATTATCAGACAATAACTAATTTACTCTGGAAGTAAACTATAGAATATCCATATACTATTGACAGAGAGGACACTGAACTCAAATGCAGGGAAATGTTTTTGGCTCTAAGCTGTTTATCATTTGACCAACTCAGTGAAAGATTATTCAGAGAAATCTGAAATATTATTCACAAGTTCCTACAGTGTGGCACAATCTGTTCCAATCCTGACACAATTTTTCCCTGTGTGCCTGCCACACGGTCACCTTCTGTTATGTGCCTGCTCTGCCGACCATGTCAAGCAGCTTATTTTTCTCATTATTAATGAAGAATATACAAGCAGACTCATACAGGAGAGACAGTCCCTGCACTGCCCTTTTCTTTCATTTTCTGCATGATATCTATAGGACGGGGAGAGCGCCCTTTTCCCCCAATCACTAGACTGTACTGTGTTTATCATAATGTGGGGTCAAGAAGATTGACTCTTTAAGGCATAATTTCACGTACATATGATTAGGATGATTTACCTGAGCTTAACCCAGCATTCTAATGCTGATGTTAAAAGACTACTCGTGACTGAAAGTGATGGAGTTCTAGGACAGTAGCCTGAGGCCAAGCCTCCATCAATACGCTTTCATTTTTAAATGGCGCCTTAAAATGAAACCAATTTCCGTCTAAGATAAAACGCAATCTTGGAGTTTTCAAACTAAAACGGGGTCAGCAGCATTTTTAAAAGTCTCCGTTTTAGGGGTATGAATACACGCCAATGTAGTGTGCACGCTAGGGGGAAAGCACAGCAAAAGTTCAAATCAAAACGTACCCATATGGATGTTGCCTAAGAATTTAAAAAAGAATTCTATATAATTTGGTCATCAAAGGGTGAAGCCAGGAACACTGGGGCCACACTGGGGATTATCAGTAGAAAGTACACAAAGTATAAAAAAAGCCACACACTCTAACATTTATTTGGACTGCTTTTGGCTTTGATTACAACCCATGTTTGTCGTGGCAACGCCGGTATTTATCTTAGTCCAGAGTAGTATTCATTTCTGGCTGAGATCTTGTATTGATGACAGGATAGTCAAACTACTCAGCAAAGTCTACACTAGCACATGCTGAAGACTTTTCAGAGGGTTCATAATGCACTGAACAGTTCTTAACCAAATTGCAGTGATTTTAGCAATCCCCTTAGTTGCCTCTTCTGAAACACAGTAATACCTTTTTCATGACCGTGGGATACGTCTCTCGAAATTGATGTTGAAATGAAAATCAACACACCGCATTAGTCTGAGCAAACAGAACTGTTGCCTCACTTAATCACTTATGCCTCACAATAATGATCAAATCAGTGTTTGCTTATTTAAGTTCAAATAGTGACTTTTTTTGGCCTGGCGGTGTATTTTCTTTCATCTTTCTACACCGTGCCAGCTCTCTTACAGCACTCAGCAATAATTAAGTTTGTAAATGCTCTGGATCAGATATAAAGCGTATAACAGTAAAAATGTGGTGGCTTAAACCACAAATGCATGAAAGCTCGATTCACAATCAAGGGCCTGTCAAATTTATGAATGCAATTTATGTATTTTCTTTGTGGTAAACACAGAATTCAGGGATACTTGTAAACAAGACTTTAATTAGAAAACTGTAAACCCTGTGGTACAATCACAGATGATTTGCAGTGTATGAGAGATGATGCGTTAAATCTGCTCTCTGTTTCTGACATTAATAAAAGGGCCATTCACACAAACTGTCTCAGAATACCATTCCCCATGATAAATGGGCTTCAATCATTCCTTATGCAAAAATGACAACAAATTATTCAACGTTAGCCGATGAATATTAAAAATATATTAATTCTGTCTCATATAATAGCGGACAGAAAATAGCTCTAATCATTGTAATTACTTCAGATAAAGATTTTAATTATTGTAGATGTACTGTTGGAATTAATCTTGTAAAATTGCACACAAATGGCAGCAAGAGCTGACACATATGGTAGAGATGCACTTTCACATTTCCAGGCAAATACGGATCTCCTGTTAGCAGCTGAAAGCTCAATGAATTATGAATATTCAGCAGTCGAGGGGGGGCATGGGAGAGGGGTTTCTCATTCACTGCTCTGTTCACTGCTATTTTGGCTGACATTTGCAGCATGTCATTGCCTTAACTTTATGCAAGGGTCCATAGGGGCAGAAAGAGCATTTCATATGGTTTGCTATTGCAAAGCATGGTTTATGACAAAATATGTTGGGCTGAGGCAATATCCAGATTCAGGAGCCCAATTTAAGCATGCGACTTTTATAAGCAGAACTCCTTTCTGAAAGTGCAATAATGAAGTGTAAATACTCTCATACCACATGAAACATAGGATTGAATGCAGCTGTGTAGCACCCTCACATGCAACAGTCACCACATTTTGCCTGTGAAGTTCTAAAAATTGTAGTGATTTTTTCTGGTTGCCAATGTATTGCATTGTGAAATAAACAGATGTATCTATCCATAATGACAGTATTTGTGAAATCTGCTCCTCTCAGCAGTACAGAAAGTTAATGAGAACCAACAGATAGTGGCAAATTTTTTTATGCATGAGACAAAATCTTATTGTTGAAGAATTCCAACACAGAGGCTCTCCAACAAAGAGGACCTGTGTAGCGCTGCCTTGAGGACGGACAGCATAATCCCCTGTGAAACAGAAACTGCGAGCATATGCTCATCTAAAACAATGGCTAATGCATATTCATATGCCGAAAAGAATATACATAATAATGTTATTCATCGGTAGATACTTCTAGCTGTCAGTGAGTGATGGCGCATATGGAATTGTTCATGGGTTGGCTTGTTTTGTTACAGGAGATGAGGGTTTTTGATGGACTGAGGAATTTGCACAGACTGAGAGAAAGAGACATTACATTGCACGTCACATAACATAAAGCAGTTCTCCATTTGCAAACCCAATAACCTAAAACAAGAAGAAGCAATGACTGGTGTCGGGCAAATTTTCTATGAGCGCTCCAGCATTTTGGCTCTGTCTGCATGTTTTACATGGGCTACATGTCCTACATTCACAATATCTCCGAAAGGGCTGCAGCAATGCTACATGGGCGTTAGCCGAGGCTACATCTCACGGACACAGGAGTCATCATTAGACACGGGGACCTGCGTCCAGTTTAATGACACACTCCTCATATGCAAGACTTCCCAGCCCATTCTACTGTCGGCCGGATGATCGAGGCCTCGGGTTGGGAAAGCACAGCGCGCTGTAGAAGTAATTTGATAACCTTCCTTATAGCCCCACTGGGAAGGAAAAGAGAAAAGAGGAGAAAGAAGAAAAAACAAACAATTGCTGCGCGTAGCTCTCTGGGGGACATTCTTGTCTATGATTTATTCACTTGGTTTTTTTTTTATTCTGCAGGCAGACAGAGTAAATGTTCCCACAATGTTACAGCGTAGGTGACTGCGCCAGGCAGTAGAAGCTTGAAAAGCGTCCTGACCTGTTCACTGCTGTAAATTTGGAAATGACGGCTGGCGTCATTGCCATCACTCAGGGACGAGGTGAGAGCCGACCAGCGGGCGTAATGGCGCGGGATCGAAAGGACTTTTCCGCAGCTCATCATGTTTATGACGCAGCCCCCGTCAGGATGACTTATGCTGAGAGCTGGGGGTCGGAGTGAGGGGCGGTGATGGCTCTTCCCGGAATTAAATCTATGAAGGTAAAAGGACTTAGCCGTGGCCTCCTGAAAGCCTGAAGGAGCCCCGTTCGACCCATCAGATCCACGGCCTAGACTGCTGCTAAAACACCTGCATAATAATGACTAGTTGAAGACACAAAATCCAGCCATAGAGTGATAGGGGAAAATGGTTCTAGCTGTACCTCTCTCCTGTAATATCATGAGCAATGTTTACTTTACGTTCAGACACTATAGGTCAGCTTACTTCTTTCCATGATGCTCTTAGTTAAGCTCCTCCGAGAAACAAGTGAGACACACTTAAATCTCTGTCTGAGCCTCAGCATGCATCATTGTTGCATGTTAAGTTGCAAGCCAATGATCCTGATCCTGAAGGTCAAAGTGAGTAGTTAGCTATCCAGTTTCTTATCTCAATCGTGTGACACAGTACTTTTTGTTCTAAGAGTTTCTTGGGTTTTAATGTAGAATGTGCCAAGCGCCCTACAAATGAATATTTCACCATGTATGACATGTAAGTTACTCTGACTGCACCAGAATCGAATATGATCCCAGAGTGTAATTATCTACCTAGCTAACGCTAACTACATGACTTGCTGGTGCCCTGCCCTCTCATTTCTTAAGATTGGCTTGCAAGTGACTCTTGATTGGTAAAGTGCAGGCAAATTTGCTGTTTCAGCATACCCTGTGCTCATGTGAAGGTTCATATGATTTATCATCATTTATGTACTGTAGACATTATGGTAAACAAGCAAGATGTTATAAAAATTGTGAGACTTTGGTTCCCATGAAGAGAACAGATTATGGAATACTCACTTTTTCAGAGCTTGTGCACATACATTTCAGTATCAGGAGTGCCTACCAGCCCACAAACACAGAACAACCCGTGAGTTTTTTGTTGGCTGCCTTCTTCATAAGACATGCCATTCAGATTTAGCTCCCCTACCTACATCACATGCAGGCTTTTAAAATTGTTCTGCCCCTCATCTGAATATCTTCACCCAAAGGCTTATATTTTATATGGCAACATCCCTGCTTCAATAGGCAAAAACCTAAATGTGTGCGCTATCCATTTTTTTTTTTTTTTTTTTTTGGTGACTGCTTTATACTGGTCAGTGCAATGCAGGACGGGCAACAAAATTTATAAGGGGATCTATCATGCTTTTCGGAAGATACAAAAAAGTGGTGGCCTCGATTTATTTTTAAGGGAAATCTGTAGCCAGCGAGCTAACTAGCAAGGAAAGAGTTTCCAATTTCTGTTAATATTTGAACTGAATTCCACGTGTTACTAGCTAGCTGGCTACTAAATTGACTGTGAATTTCAAAAACATTACTAGTTTAGCCAGAGGCAATGAAGGAGACATGTCGATTGGAACCGAAAGAATGGGTGAATGTTTTAAATGAAATTCAGTCTGTTTCGAATGGAGTAGCGCTGCTCTTCAAATAATGGTTGCTACGACACAGATGCTAACCATGGATTATTCGGCGCTCTTTAATCATCTTTTATTTTGTGGTCTTTTCCCATCAATTCATTTTACGCTCTTGAGCCATCAGTTTTTTTTGTTTTTTTTTTTTGCATTTTACCCATTAGTTAATTTTGTGCTCTTTATCGGGTTTATTTTCTGTTCTTTAGCCATAGGTTTATTTTCTGGCTTTGAAACATGTTTTTTTTTCTTCTCTTCAACCATTGGTTTATTTCATGCTCTTAAGCCATCATTTAATTTTTGCTCTTTAGCCATCAGTCTGTTTTGAGCAGTTCAGCCATCAGTTTATTCAGTGCTATTTATCCATTGGTGTATTTCCTACTTTTTTCCATCATTTATTTTTATTTATTTATTTTTGAGGACAACTTTATTAATTCAGTCAGTTATATAATTGTGTACGAGTCCTCCTACATCATCCAACAAAACAAAACGCACACACAAAAAAATTAAATAAATAAATGAAAAAGAAATAGAAATACAATACAATAACAATTACATTCACAATTTTTTTTACTACTTTTTGCATTAGTCGTTATTAGCTCGCCTATTCCATCTCTCATTATTCCCAACCTTATATATTAGCTTATATTGAAAATATCTAATCTTCTGATCAAGTGATGTACTGTAAAGGATTTTGAAAGGATTTTGATTTTGTTCCTTGGTGTATCTAATATATTTTCCCAACTGTCTAGAATCCTGTATGGTACAGCGACTAAGTTCTTTATTCTTAAATAAAATGTGTATATATGTTTGTTGATCTTTATTCTATTTAACCAATTTGCCATTCTCATATGAGGCCTACAGACTAAATGCCCTTCCATCATTTATTTTTGCGCTATTTACCCATCATTTATTTTATGCTCATTAGCCATCAATTTATTTTCTGCTCTTTCACTGTTGGTCTATATTGTACTCTTCAGCCATTATTTTATCCTGTGTTCTTTAGTCACTGGCTTGTTTTCTGCTCCTTTGCTATTGGTTTATTTTTATCTGAAAAGCACAAATACTGTAACGGTCCAGACCAGGAATCAAGTATGAAGGCTGAGTACAATCCAAATGGGTAGTTTATTGACAGCTCATACAATAATTAAGGGATGAACTCCTGAGGGAGAGGTAGGGACAGAACCCCAGACTAAAATAGCACATTTCAGTACAGATGTTGTGGTCGAAGCTGAGCTGCAAAAGTTGCCGCGAGTTTCCACCAAAAATGCTGACCGGTGATTAGCACAAAAGGCAAATAACAATCCAGCAACCTGCAACAGAAAGTAGATGCAACAGCTTAAATACCCGTTGGATGACCATTAAAAAATAACCATGTTCTCTCTTGATGTGCATATAAGAGCATGCACCTATATACAAATGTATATTTTCCTATAACTGGAAAAATTAAGTTGTCCCATACATAGGTGCATGCTCCTATGTTCGAATATAGGCACACCTAAATATTCACTTATTAGCACACCTCAATATTTTCTTATAGGCACACACAAATATTAAAATGTGCATGTATGGACAGCATCCTCATAGAAAAATGCACTCCCCTTTCAGTGCTATGGAGCACAGCAACTGATAGCTGATGTAAATTGCAATCAATGTTGATCTACCGTAAGTCAAAATTGTCTGGGATGCACCCACATGTGAAAAAAATGGCTTTGAGCAGGAAAACTGTAGCAGTGGTTGGTCTGAATTATAGACATGTGCGCCTGTGCTCGAATTTAAGCGCATATTCACTTATAGGCGTATGTGCTTATGTGCACATCAATACAGTAGTGACATGCAGCCGAGGGCGGGGAAAAACGCAAGACGAAACCCAATCAAAGGAGACAAACTTGTGACAGACATGCAATTTGCTCAACAGGAAGTGGCATGAAAGGCATTCACATGAGGGGTGTGACAAAAAACGCTGATCGAAGCACAGAAAAAAAACCGATGGTTAAAGACCAGAAATTAACGTGATGACTAAAGAGCACAAAATAAACTGAAGGCCAAAGAGTAGAAAATATACAAATGATTGAAAAGCAGTGAATAAACAAATGTCGAAAGAGCAGAAATTAAACCAATGGCTAAAGAGCAGAAAATGAACCGATGGTTAAAGAGCGCAAATGAAACCGATGGTACTACTGATCAAGTTACTCTGGCTGTAAGTGGGTTCATTCCATCAACTGAGTGGTTTGCTTGCCTGTGTGTGCCTCCATTATGTTATCATGAACACTCCAGCTTAGAGCACGGCAAATTGTGAGGATTTGCTGATTGCAGTCTGAGGCTCCTGTTGGCGGTATCAGGAAACAATGCATGTTCCGTTTGTGAGAAGTTTTACCTCATAACCCCAAAAAGAGCTTTCCAAGAAAACCAGTGCCAGCTATTGTTAAACTTAGTATTTTTCTATATCTATATGAGTCTGCATGTGTTCCGGTGACTTCATGTTTTTGTCTGTTTGTCAGCATGTGTGAGTGTGCATACATGCATGCTTGAGCATACCTGCATCTCATGTGTGTATGTGTCTGCACTTGTTGGTGTGTGTGTGTGTGTGTGTGTGCATGAATGTATTTGTTGGCGAGTGTTTGTGTGTGCGTGTATTTGTTTGTGCTTTTATGTTGTCCAAATTGCAGACTCTGTACATTCATATTACTGAAACCGTTGAATTAGGAACATATCCCATTAGAGTCGATCAGTAACCTTTCATTCCCCCCATTCTGTGTGCTCTGAGTGCCACTTCAGTGAAAGGGACATACACCCGGGGGAAGAATGTTTATGACACTAATGAGCAGTCATGTGATCTGAAAAGAGTGCTGGGGATTTAAGGACCAAAGCATTTAGGTTTTATAGGAACAGCACATCCTCTCTCTTTCTGTTCTCCCACCATTCCTCAGATTATTCATCGCTCTCTCATTCTTATGTGATGTGTATGTGTGCGTGTACGTGTCATAGGAAAATCTGAGATATTTTCTCATCATGTGTTTCATTAAAATAAATAAATACAAAAAGTATAGGGGACATTTAATATGATTACAAAGAGGGAAGACAGTCATTCGGTCTGTCGATCAGATCCTGGAAGTGAAAGAGGAAGTATGATATAGAAAGAATTTTCTCAAAAATTTGTAGAATTAAAACATTCCAACTAGAAAAAACTGAGTTTTTATTTGAGCATGTGCTGTGGTCCTGTATTCAGGGTCATAGACCGAATCTCTTGAGACCCCGCCCCTTCCCCCCCAAACCCACCCACTCCTCCACCCCACAGTGGCCACAACAAAATGAGGTCAAGCAGTGTGCCACTTGTCAAAGACAGTTTTGACAGTCTAATTAACCGTGTTCATTTAAACTCAGATTTTTTTTAGAAGCTGTGGGGCTGCTGATAAGGCAGGGGGAGCTGACTCCCTAACAGTAAATATTCATTTTTCATTTCTTCAGTTTGCTCTTTTGAGATGCAGTGTTTAACACAGAGGAGTCAGAGAGAATTTATGCTGCCAACTGTGGCCTGCCTTTACTTTCTTAAGGAAAAGAAAATGTTGTTAATTGTCTGCCCATGTTTGACTTATTTTCTGGACAGGTGTGCATATGCAGGCATGCAGACAGTGGAGAAATATTTCCATTTAAATAAAAAAAAAACCAACAAAACTGCGGTATTTAGAGGCCATAAATAGAATTATCATGGACAGGAGGGGGGAGAGAGGGCAGTAAGTTGATAGATGTGAAAGGCGTGGCTGGGTGGATTACGAAAAGTGATGAAATGTTATTCAAATGTGGCATGGAACATGGGTGTCTATTCCAAACAGTACCATCGGCATTATTTACCCCGATTTTAAGGAAGATTAATTCATTGATTGATTCCAAATAAAAAATTAGCTACTTGTTCTAGAAAAGGGCGCATAACACCATTTCCATTCGTACGGTTGGGTTACGCTGACCTCAGCCATGCAAGCTCACTGGGTTTTTCACGGAAAAAAATTTGCCTGCTGGAGTGGCTAAAGGTGATGCTGTGATTTCATCTCAGACCTTATTCAGTTGATATGGGAATGTCACAGCCAATGCACAGAGACCCGGGAGCGCAGAATGATTCCCAGTGTGCACTGAATTTTTAAATATCAGTAATATTTGCGTGAAGTGGAGACAGTGTTTCACTTTAGATGGTAAGAGACTACAAAAACTTTCTGGACCAGTTTTCTGCTGCGACTACTACAACTGCTTCTACTCACTGGGGTATATGACACTCCCTCAGTCTCTGTATTGCAGGAGGGCCCGCACTCTTGAGGGGGGCCTGGTGACATTTACCGTTTATGCTTACACGTATTATAAGCATTGCGCCATTGTCACAACCCATGTGTCTGCCTAATAAATTCTTCCTGTTGTTCCTGTCAATTGATTGATTGGCTTGTTATCCCCTTAGTGCAATAAGCTGTAGACACTGATTGTCCTGTGTATATAGGTTGCGGGTTTTGTCTCAGTCGGGGCTGGTTCATCTTATTAGTAGAGGTGACTTTAACCTCTTACTCTTTTTCCTCCCTAGTGTCTCTCCCAATGAGCTTTATTATTAGTGAGAAAATTATTAGGTACAGCAGGTTCTCTTAGCCTTCTTCCATTTCTTCTTTTCCTTCTCTTTATTAAAGCACCATAGTGGCTAATCGTCAATCCTGCAATTGACTCCCCCTCTGCCCAGTTCGTAACAAGCTATATTTCGGATATAACCCACTTAATTATGAGCCAGGCCATTTTTATGTAGCAACTCATTGTAGCAACTATTTTATGGCTGGTTGGGACAATTAAACCACCAACTCCCGCTCGAGAGAACAGGGTTCAATACTCTTAGCCACTTGCAATTTAAACATTTTCAACTGAATGTTACCACTGTCTTTTAAAAACCACAATTTCCCTCCTCAAGCCCTGGCTGACCATTGATTCATGGATTTTACATAGTAAGTTTCTGAAATATGTGGCTTTTCTGATCAATAACTATAGTCTATGTTGTAGTAATTTTACATGACAAGTTTAGCTAGCTAGCTAGCAAGTGATATAAAAATCCATGTCCCAAAATCCTCTGGTATGACTGATGTGGATGAGCTTTTTCCATCCAGCCATGTAGCCTCATAACAACTGTGGTTAATCACCATGGTGTCATTGAGTGACATACTTAAGAGCCATATTCTGACGGATTAATTTTGGCACTATGATTGTTAGTTGACATCTCACCAAATTGCATGTTTCCCATAACTGATGTTTTTAATGGTGCCCAGAATATATGTTTGATAGTCACTCCGCTCTCTGGAAATCCCAGAGTCATTTGCAAAAGCTCATCCAATTTTTTTTATCGTTAGAATGGCTATTTACAGAACCACCCGGGAAGTACGTATTTGGAAAAGTCAGGTACTAAAAAAATTGAGACGGTAATTTTTGCAATCGGGAATTTAAAGGAAAAATAAACCCATTTTTGAAGGAATATTGTTGGATATGGTGCCCTTAACCAAATCCCAATGTCGTTAAACAAGTTGGAAAAGTCAGGTACCAAATTGAGAATTTTTGTGTCTGATACTGGGATATCCAAATTATTAAAATGTGAAAGTGCAACCTGGTGATCATGTTGGTTATATGTGCAATGACAAGAAATCTGTGTACAACGGGAAAAAATATTTTTACAAATTCAGGCTTATTTTAATTTTTAAACCAAACCGGTGCCAAATTCATCTTAACTGTTTCATTTTCAGACATTATGGTGAGAAAAATTTTGAGGAATTTAGTCTGGCACTTTTTTGGTTTTTCGAGATATTTGCTCCCAAAGTTGGGTGTGGGCTAATTTTTTCCTGTTTGTACAGTGGATTAACATTAATAACAACACACCTGTGGGGATGGGTAGACCATTAATTTGAACCTCCTTTGGGCTAAACAAGGGACACCAGAAACATATTTGGCACTATGCTCCATCTTAGAGCAGCGGCTACAGACATTTTGACAAAATCTCCAATTCGCCTATATGCAGTGATGTTCAGAGCCCCACAAAAATGTTAACCAAGAAGATACAGCCTTGAAATCAGCTGAGTCTCCAGCCCTTTCAGGATATTTCAACATGCCAAAGGAAGTTTTATGGCACTCTTTCCCAATGTCTGGATATAAGGGGATGAATGTTCAAAAATATATCAGTATGGGGGAGCACTGTTTCCAATATGTCAGATCTGACAAAAGCAGACATGTGCCATGGAAAGGGTTCTTTAAATGGAATATGTGCCTTACGTACATTGTGAAAACACTGATTTTGTTTTGGCATTATGTTGGTTTAACTAGTAACGCCAATAGGTGGCGCCCCACCATACCACCTTATTCAGATCTTGCAAAACCAGACGTGCCACAGAGAAATCACTTGAAATGAAATATGTGCAATGTATACATAGCGAAAACACAGATTTTGCTTTTGCAGCTGGCTGGTTTAAGTATTTCCAGAGATAGGTGGTGCCCATAGAGGTACTGGTACCTGATGAACTCCAAAACCTAATTAGTTCACCTACCCTTAGTGGGGAGTTTCCATATAAGATTTGATCAAAATGTGTCAACTCCTACAGAAGATATCTCGCACACAAGATACCGAGGGTTTAGAGCCAGAATGGTTTATCTCCAAAATTTGGACATTTTGGGTTAACTGCAGCTACAAGTTACAAATCATGTCTAGTTTGTCTGGAAAAAAGGTTTATCTCCATATGCAAATTTGGAGATAAATCATTCTGGCTCCGAACCCTTGATATGTGATGGATGGACGGATGGATGGACATGGGGACGGACAAACAGAGGACCGGGGAACAATGTGCACTCTGTAGGGAGGAGGCATAATATTCATAATAATAATAATTTGTAGTCCTTGAATGAGAATGAAGGGGCCTCATGAAAGTACTGCATCTTTATTTAACAGAAAGAATAGCAAAACCTTGACACATGGAGGGAAAACAATTTTATACTGTGGTTATCCTCACAAACTGACCCCTGCAACACAGAGAGAACTGTACACATCACTGAAGTATTCAGCAAGAGTCACTGGACTCTGACAGTTTATCACCTCGTAACAATACAGTTGTACATAGTTATAGAAAGTGATTATTACAAAAAACAATACCCCAGGGATTAAAACATCATAAAAACACAACAATCAAATAATTGCAGATATGCCAGCAATAGATCCATTTCCACACTCAAAACTGTGACTCTTGATTCAAACATTAAGGATGCAGGAGAAAATGTGAATGTAGACTGTAGGCAGTTATGCTGTTGGGTTAAATGAGATTCTGCAGAAGGGGGATTGCTGCGGTGCAATGACGAATTTCACCGTACTATTTGTGGATCATTTACATTACAGCAAGTGTAGAACCAGTAACCCAACTTACACAGTGTGACTTCCTTTGAAAAAGGATAAATGAAATGCCCGTACAACTCCTCAAACCAAGTTATTTTAGAGCACTTTGTACATACATATATGCTTCTGCCTTTGAGTGTGAGGGGAATGGGGAAACACAATAAAAACACTCGGAGGTAATTTTATTCCAAATACACACATAGTTATTTAAGTGCGAAGTCCAGAGTGGACATAGGGAGTACTGCACAGAAGCTCAAATAAAATCCACTTTTCTTTTTCATTCATGAGGTACTCAAGCATTGGGCATGCCAGTGGTGGATAGTGATTCATCAGAAGTACACCAGGTGCATTGTTAATTAGACTTTGATCGGATATGTCTTTTCCTGAGCATTTCTCTGATACCTTCTTGGTTATGATCAAGTGAATGCTGAGGGAATGAGTTGATTCTCTCAGACATATTCATTATGCTTTAGATAGTCATGGAAATCTGCCTGAAGCATTTAGAAGTAAGAAAATATTTTGACATGATAATTTATTTTCTATATGATCACGTTTTAGTTTTAGAGAAAACATGAAAATTTAAATAACATAATTTGTACAAGAGAGGAAGTGTGTACTTTAGAGCAAGAGCAGACCAACAGTACACCACGGTGTCCCACTTTTGCCTTCTTTAGGGCTTATTAGTATATTTTTTTCTCGCTAGTGATCATACATGTACAGAAAATATTTTATCATCACTTTTGCTTGCAGATGATACCAACCCATGAAACTTTTAGAAATATTGTTATTTCTTCTTTGAAACATGTCTGGCTTCTGTCAAGTTATAATTTGGTAAAAAATGGAAATTCATAGTCAAATACAAGTATAAACTTAAATGCTTTAATCATCAATAACACAGTCTGCCCGTTTTATTATTGGAATATTTATATTCTGCCATGCCAAAGCAGTATAAATCAGGTGAATATCCATGTAAATTCGCTCGAATATCCATACACGAAATAGGTGTGCTCCAAATTTTATTTGGCAGTTTAAGGGTTACAAAAAATAATATTAAATAAATAAATAAATAAATTACGCACATGTAACCTGCCTGCAATTTTGATCAGGTGCTGTTTGACCTGTCCTCAGTACAGTTTTTTAGTACTCCATCCACCTCTGGGAATGGAGAAATGCGTGTCTAATGGTGTATCCCTGTATCAGGCCACACCAGACTGCACAATCTAACTTCTCAGCACTCTGGGGGGAACATGATATTAACCAATACAAATAATCTGGTTTGATTTCAGTGCATTTTGGCAGTTAAGGTATATGCGAATACACTGTCTTATGTTCAGTACAAAATAGCTCCTTGATACATGCCCTTGAGATGTTTAACGATAAACACAGTGGCTATAAAACTACACATGATCACATGATCACATGAGCATGCAGCGCCCCCAAGGAATGAAGACTCTGCACTTATCTGAAAGGTCATGTGACACAACAAATCATCTAGCATTCATCAAAATGCATGGTAGTGGAAACACTAATGCACTTATATGGAATGCGTATCTATTTGATTTAATTCAGTTTTATTTGTATAGCGCTTTTCACCACTGATATAAACTCAAAGCACTGTACACAGGGCAGGACCTGAGACCCCAAGGAGCAAGCCAAAGGCCAAATCTACTGCTTCTGTTCTTTTGTCGCATGAGCAACTTTGTGACTGCCGCTCAGCTCACGGCTGTGTTTTTTTAACATGTCAGTACAGCCTGGGTTGTGCATTAGTGTGAGAGGCGCTCAGCCAGTAAGTCTGCAATTCGTGACCAGAACAATTCACTGTCACCAGGACCGCCTTCTAATTTCTGCATAGTGTGAAAGCACATTTGGCAATGTTGTTCTTGTCCATGCAGGCTTTCTTTAAACTGTCACTTTTGCATTGCACTTGCACACACCAATGCACAGCGCAAAAGACAAGGTAACCAAGGCAACCAGGAGGCACAAAATTTGTTGCACAGAGCCAGCTGTCAAAATCTCCAACAAATCTGTTTTTTTTTTCTTTTGCAACAGTGCTGCCATTGAGCTATTTCAATGTCACTTTAAAAGACACAATGTCTTTGGAATCCCAACTGCCACTATTAGTTCAGCTAAAAGCAGAACTGGACAGCACTGCTGCTCTCATGGCGCTCATTTAGGCAAAGAGGAAACACATCTGAGATGGGGAAATTAGCTAATACACAGACAGAAAGATACATGCTTGGGGAATTAATGGTACATTTCATGTTTAAATGTGACAATAAATCGATGACAACAAACTGAGCAATGGTTAATTTGAATTTGGGCCTTTGCAATCTGTTCATTTGCAGTAGAAATCCTGACAGATTCTTGTCTTTAAAAAAAAGGATTCAATGTGGATCAAAAATATGCAGCATCACAGCACACACAAAGAACAATGCTATGACCTCCGCCATTTCTCGGCAAGAGAATATTACTGCTTAATTTTTGATCCTTTTATTCTTAAATTTGATTAAAGAAAACCTCCAAATATGCAGCACAAGTGTCAGTACTCCACACCAGGGTTAGTCACCTCAGAGAACACCACTAAAACACCACCCATCAATGCGCTGATGAAACAGCTGACACCACATTTCCCATTTATTTTCCAAATGCACTGGATTCACAATATCTAGGAAGTGCACGACATACATGTATGTAAAATCACATGTAAATACAGTGTTTGCCATAAACTCTCATATAATATTCACATATTGCTGCCTACTACTTACTAGCTATCTACCTCTACCCATTTCATCTTTATCATAAAGATTATATTATGTTTAGCATGTATATTCTCTACAGACGTGTATACTCTTTGTATGACTATCATGAAAATATATAGTTTACATTTGTGAATATATATTTTTGCTTCGGTACATGAAGTGTCCCTCATGAAAAGTGCCTCTCTGAACGGGAGCAGTGATCAGAGTTAAATCAGACACGAGGTCAAGCTGCGTATGGGCTGAGGTCTGATTCGACCTCTCCTGGCGTTCACAGATCTGAACGGCAGGATTATCAGGTGTTTTCCTCCTGTTTACACATCAACACCACTCACACATCCTCAATCTACTCTTCTGAAAATGAAAGGGAAACATTCAGCAAACATTTTTTCAACGTCTCTGAAACATTTCTACTCTCAAAGACCGACGGTAGGAAAAAAAAAAAAACAATCTATTGGAGGGCATGGCTACAGGCGTTCTGTTAGAGCAACCTTAAAAAAGAAACGCTCAGAGAACGTCAGCTGAATGAGAGCTGAAATGCTCCAATCCATATGACCTTAGGAAAAAAACGCTCTGGGAGCGTTAGCGGAATCGAAGCTGATATGCGGCTACCCCAACATGCTCATATCCAGTGACCTAATTTCAAGCTGAAACCTTCCTATGGCTTTTCTTAAAACTCATCAGTGCAAACACTAAGCTAAAGCGTGTCGGCTGACTACATATGTTTACTATAGCACTCACAGAAGCCATTACAACTGTGAGCATAAGGCCTGCCAATGCATCTGCTCTGAGATGGATATATCAGCCAGCACAAGCAGTGCTGAGCCAAATATTTACAAAAACAATGTAATACACAAAATATAGGCACCGGAATTATATTTGTCCATAATAGTTGCTACAGTAGTAAGGTAGGCTCATGGCAATGTGGTGTATATGGCTAATCATTTATGAAATAAATAACATCAGCCTTTGCTTCATTAAGTACTAACCGCATCATATAAACTTTAAATACCAACTACACTCAGATGAATGGACATCCACCCTTTGCAGTGTATGAGGGTTAGCGTATGATAATAGCGTATCATAATTTAGCTGCTGACATTTCAGCATGCTGTTCCAGGCTAAAGAGGGGTGTACCAGGCTAAAGGAGGGGGTATACCTTGCTAAAGGTGGGAGTATACCAGGCTTAATGGGGGGCAGGGTATACCAGGCTAAAGGGGAGGGGGGGCAGTTGTCCCAGGCTAAAGAAGGGGTAATACCAGGCTAAGGAGGGGAGATGTACTAGACCGAAGGAGGGGGGTATACTGCGTTAAAGGGCGAGAGGTGTATACCAGGATAAATAAGAGGTGCACTGGGTTAACAAGGGAGAGGGGGTGTACCGGGTTAAGGTGGGGGGGGGGGGCTTCAGCATGTGCCAGACACCAGTTTTGATAGGGGACTCAGGAAGGCACAGGAAATCCCAGCTCCTGCCCAGGAAAACTCAGTCTGCTAATAGCAGAAGCTTAGCTGGACAGGATATCACAGGGGCACACACCCCCTGCAACCCCCAGTATTCATCACGGAACTGCGCTATTCTTCAAGGGCAGATTCAATGCTAATAAAGGCAGCTAACGAGGCTTTCCTATTCTGTGGGCTGGAAAGGCTTAGTATAATGGCAGGCAGCCAATGGCTGATCTGCGTACCTCTGCAGCAAATCACAAAGCAGACAGACAGAAAAACAAAGGGCATTGCTTATGTGCAGGAGGAAGGAATTAAAAGCGCCTGTCTGCAGTCATCCTACTGCCTGCGCAATGATTCCACCACCTGTAAAGTCGATGATTCTGCTGCCTCTACAGTCAGCGATTGCACTGCCTCTTAAGTCAGTCATTCCACTGCCGCTACAGTCAAATTCCACGATCTCTAAAGTCAATGATTCCGCTGCCTCTACAGTTCACACTCTCACCACCTGTAAAGTTAATGATTCCACCATCTACAGAGTCAATAATTCAATCCCTTCTGTTGTCACCAATCCCACCGCCACTAGTCAATGGTTCTACCACATCTAGTCATAATCCCACTGCTTAAGTCAATCTGACTGCCTCTACAGTCGCTGAACCCATGGCGTCAACGGACAATGATCCCACTGCCACCACAGTCACTGATCCTACCACCTCAACTGTCAATGATTCCACCGTCTCCAAAGTCACTGCAATCAGAGCAAGAATCCCTCAAAACATCCGATGACAACTAGACAAAGAAACAAAAACAACAAATGACCATCTAAATCTATATAGATATATCTACAGTTTCTGTAGCTAAACCTATTGAGACTTGTAAATATCTTAAAATGAAGTTAAACAAATACAACATAGCAACTCATCAACAACATCTAGCATCAAACATGGAACCGGACAGAGTTAGAGAGTTCACTTCTGTGGGTCTGAGGTCATGATGGTTGGTTTCCTGTTGACGTACGTAGCCCAATAGACCAGGTTGAAGATGAAAAAGAGCACAGGGAAGATGATGCGGGAAATCTGATCCACTCGGCTCACACGGTTGTATGATTTCTTTCCCTCCATGAAATGCTGTTCCTCCATACGCGAGAACTTGACCGGAGCTGGTGACGTAGCACTCTTAGCGATGGTGGTCAGACCCTGGTCTTTGGCAACATTGATAGCGTAGGTTGTTCCAACAATGTTAAATGTGTTGTTGGCCTTTTTTGGAAAGTGAAGTTGATTCTCTTCTCTGCAAAATAAATAAAATAAAAATGAAAATTAATCATCTAAAAAAATGCGTATTGTTACACGTATACTCTGACAGCAAAATTGATTTTAGTCTATCCAAGGAGATACAAAAATGAACATGCCCAAATAAAATGAAGGTGGAATACAACATAGCACAATACAATACAGCAGAAAAGAAATAGCACATACTAGCATTGCTTAATTTTATGGCTGCCCTTCTGGATTCAAAACAGAAAATTCACCAACATAAGAAGTGCCTGCTACAGACTCTAATTAAGCTACAGTAGTGTGCAGTGATGATTATACACTTTACAAAATTAAGATAAATCAGAAACCAAGTACTTTTTCCTCGCTCACCAAACCATTCCATATGGTTTGAAGTTCATTCTAAAGAGATTCTTTTAATGTTACAACAGATTTGCTCAGTTGAATTAAGGTCTGGACTTTGAGTAGGCCAAGTCATAACTCTTTATGTCATCAGATGTTTCTTTCCAACTGAGATAATTCTTGCACAACTTAGAAGTGTGTTTCGAGTCATTATCTTGATGAAAATAAAATCCCTGACCAATCAGTCTCTTTCTAGATGGCAATGTGTGCCTCACAAGGATGCTGTGATACTTCTTTTGATCCATGATTCCATGGATTTTTATGAGATCAGCAGCTCCTTTCCAGAAGACTGAACCCCAAACCATAATATAACCACCTCCATAATTTACTGAAGGGGTTAAACAGTCATTTCTGAAAAGTTCCCCAACTCTACGGCGCACATAAGTTTTGCGTTTGGGTGAGAAAATTTCAAATTTTGATTCATTGATCCAAAGGACTTGTTCCCAGTCCATTGGTGTCCAATCCTTGAATTTCTTGGCAAACTGAAGTCTTTTTTTCATGTTGCTCTTGGCTGTAACACCACCAATCAGACCATTTTCACACAGGCGTCTGAAAATAGTAAATCTGGATAATTTCATCTCTTTACTTCTGGCGCTATTAATATCATCACAAAATTGTCATGCTGTCAACCACACATTTTTTTTTAACTTGTTATACACAGATAACGAAAATCAGAGGCACTTAACTTCCATTTTGCACCTCTATTGCCACTAGTTTTCAGCAAACCGGTCTCTGATATGCTTGATCATGTTTCTTACAGTGCAATGGCAGCATTTAACCTCTTCAGTATCATTTAAGGCCAAAATGCAGCTACGAAGAATCTAAGAGAGCTTCTTCTATTGTGCAATCGTGTTTAACACTGTGGCACAGATCAAAGTTCATACACCTTATATACTGCAACAACTGGCCATCAGAGGTAATTCTGCAGAATAATGTTGCCTCAAACCAGTTAAAACAATTTTTTTTTTAGCATCAATAATCATGGAATGAGCCTTAAAACATGCATTACGGCTATGCAAGAGTCAAAAAAAAAAAAAAAAAAAAAATTCCGCCACCTTTCAATCATTATAAAAAATGATATTTTCAGTCTTTTTGTTTATTACCCATATTTTTACCTCAATATACTTGCGGAAATAATTTTATTTTTTGTTCTCATTGCCTACAATAGTATTTTTTAAAATATTTCATAAAAAATTTTGAGAGGTAATCGTCTTTTAGACAAAAGAGGTGGTGTATAATCATCACTGCACACAACTGTATGTCAATCATGTTTCCAAGAAATGGGAAAAACAAAAGTGTCAAGTGTATCGCGAGCAGTAATTAATAGGATACAACCGGATACAACTAACATGGGGCAGGCAACTATCCATTTTGTATCCATAAAGACGTATGAATTTTTGAAAGAATTTCCAGTTCACGTCTCATAATTATTCATAGTATTCCTAGCCCAACAAGTTTCATGTTAAATGGTCATTGTAAAGTCTGTCAAATAGCTGGTGTTACCAGATTGTCTAGTAGCAGCCATGTTTTATAAAGATTTATCTTACTCAATTAAAGGACCACTGCAAATTAAAGCTATTTCGGTCACATGGTTGAAGAGTTTTAGGCAATAAAATCAGTGTGACGTAAATTTGCATGTGCCTTCATTAGCATCATTTTAGTTCTGCTTCATCATCCAGTGCACATGGAAAAATTGAATGAGGTTTTCGAAAATCAGTGAAAATTAAGTTTTAATTATTAAATTTACATGTGGAAAGCGTTATTGTTTCATTTTTTGTGATATTGAGGTTGATACTCCAAAACCTTCAAAAATGAAAGACTTAGAGACACTAAATGGTAAAACTTGCTATCGACATGCAAAGGTTGAAGTAATATGAAACTACATCAACCACTGGTCTTAGATCATCTCTGCTCATTCAAACATTGTCCATGATTGTATTTCAATTATTGTTCATGATAGCATATCATTAGCAACATGCACATTTTAATGGACATGTAGTGCTTCATTTTCGCGTGGTTGTAAGGTAAATGCTTTCTCACTAATCAAAACCTACACCATCTTGGGCAACAAATTTACTCATGAGTCTTATTTTTCCAGATTTTCCAAAATCCCATCTACTTTTGCCAGAGACACTGGACCGTTGGAACCGGAAGTAGAAAAATGCTGAATACAAAATGGCGACAGGGTTGTGACTCTCTGTTGTGCATTGTTGCATCTTACAGTGCCACTTATTGGGTAATTGCCACCGAATTACGTGGGCTTCAGCATCTTGTCTGATGGACGTTTTGTGATGATTGGACATTTCATTCAGGAGTTACACCCCATCATATCAATTAAGGCCACAGTTACAAAATGCATTGGTTTACCGTGGCCATGATTTTTAATATAGCAACTTCATAGACTAAATAATGGTCCGAAGATGCCGTGTGCTAAATTTTGCTCAAATCAAACAAATCCTCTCGGCGGAGATCCACTGTAAAAATTCAAAATTGATAATTAAAAATTCAAAATAAAGGATAATCCAATATGACAAATCATTTTGGTTCAGCTGGAGCCAGGGAATGAATCATTGGGGAAAAAGAATTTTGAACCTAGCCCAAATGGTTCAAGAGTTATAGCCCAAAAATGCATTATGGCTTTCTATAGCATGACCATGTGGCCAATCAGAGCAGTTTTATTATAAATCGCTCTTTCACACATCCCAAACAATCTTCAAAAGCTTCACTATGATGCCTGGAAGGTCTATGAGAAGAGGGGCCGCTGAAACACGATTGACTGATGGTGGCAAACTTGTTTGAGCAAACACTTTGCACTTACAGATATCCATAGGACCCTTAACCAATATGAAGCATTTAAAATTTTAAGTTGATAATTGAGTTATGACTATTTGTTTTCTACCTATTGAGCACCACCTATTAATGAGTCTAAACAAAATTTGATAGGCTTGAGTCTCCTGACCTGCAGCTGAAGGAGCTCAAGTTTAGTGATAATTGAACATAGTTTCAGGAGTTAGAGCTTATTATATAAATAAAGGCCACACCCTAAAAATTCATTGACTTACAGTGGTTTCATCTTTAAACTCAGCAATTTAATTTATATTACATTGAAAGATCTTGATCTGAAAATGCCTTGTGCCAAATTTTCTGCGAATCGGTGGCACTGTCTATGAAGAGATAGATTTTAAAAGTAAAAAAAAATTCACAGCACAACCTTGTAGTCAGTTGAAGCAAAAATTCAAAAATAGCAAGGCAGGACTCCCGCATATGGCTGACCTGTGGCAAGTTTTATTGAAAATTAGATGATTTTGCAGTTATCCTCTGGACCAAAATGTTTACACACAGACAAACAGATGGAAGAATGAACGGACGAAAAGAGCTGTAGCTATGGCCCCCTGCCTTATATGCCGGGGATGAAAAGGTACAATTTCCATCTAATGTGCAGTACAAAAATAAGGGATACAAGAGAAAAAATATATAATCTTTAATGTTCACTTCAATGAAAGAATTTATACACAAATGCTCACATTAGAATATATACTGTGATTGGATGTTCATCTCAGTATTCTATCTGTGGCAGTAATGTAGTAAGCACTACTTACACCCCCCTTATGCTTAAAATCAATAAATAAGCGAGAACCACGAATGCCAATATTGATAAAAATGTATTTGTTAAATAGCTGCAAGGATTATTCAGACCATAGTGGAGAGTTTGTATGAAAAGGATTAATGAAATAGTTAATCAACACCCAACAGGAAAAACAGTTCTTGCATCCAACTATTTATCACTAAAACAAGGGGCTTAAACTTAGAAGCTGTTAGTTTCACTTTTCTTATTATTCAAGATCATTCCTCTAAATCAGTTTCAATGTATTATGAGTCAATATTTTGCTCCGCCCACCCTTTAAAATCTAAACTGATTTATTAAGCTAATTTCTTTGTGAAATGGATGGAAGCTCCTGTCCATTTCCGCCTGAATGATGCACAGACTGTAGAAGGGAGAGTAAATTCCTGTAGAAACCCAAGTCTAAACAGAACACCCAGGGGCTATAGTATTTCAGCATGCATATATAACAGTACCAGCCCAATCTACTCTAAAGTTTCTACTCTAAGAGCTTTGCTTTGAGATTTACAAACCGGTACATTCTATCCAATCCAAATTAGTTCAGTCTAACCATACTTAACACACATATCATTTAATAATGATCATCAGAGATACCCACACGGAAAGAACCTATATAAACATATAAGTTTTAATATAGGGCCACATATAGGTTTCGCATATATGCAACATACATAAAATTGGCCATTTTCATATATTATAGGTACATATATGTACCTATTATATATGTACCTATATGTACCTATAATATATGAAAACGGCCAATTTTATGTATGTCACATATGAAAACCTTTATTTTTTTTTTTTTGGTTTTTTTTTAAATTCGGCATCTCCAATCCCACTCGAATCTGGGATATCCAATTAGGGAGCTATGTACAAGTACTTAGGCTTTTTCGCATATGCAGCCCCCTGTTGCTAACTCAGGAGAGTGTACACAGCGCGCGGCTCTCCTCCGAAGCCCGCGCCCGTGAGCCACTGCCTTTTATTCATTCACTGAGTGAGACGTCACTAGCTCAGAACAAGGACGGAAGAAATGTAGACTTTGTCTTCAAATTCATTAACCACAGTGAAATGCTCAAATAGATGTGGGGATGAAAATGACTTTTGAAAGGCATGTTTACTTGAATGTATGTTCTTCTATGTACTTTCATTTTGTTTTTTTTGTTTTATTTTGCTACATTTAGACTAAGGACCTCTGAGCCATATTCATCTAGAAACTGCATTACAGACAAGATAGAAAACATTGCATTTGGTGGATGTAACAGTGTAGTGTATAACCTTTCAGTGGATGTGTATGAGCTGTAATGATGTGAATCCAATTTTATCTAATGTGGTGAATCTGGCAGTGACTTTAACTTGAAAATATGCTTAATTGATGAAATAAACATAATCAAACCATTTTGTTTTTATACATTTCCTTCTCTTCCACAATACACAACTCAATCTTCATATGGAAATAAGTATGGTCAAGAAAGAATTGATGACCTTGTTATTGTTAATGTTTCAGGAAAAAAATGTAAGAAATAGTATTAGATATCTGTGTTGATATCATAGCTTTTTGTCTCCTCTCACTTGCCACAGTTAATAATGACTGGTTTACACAGAACATGCCGTTGTCACATGCCAACATGTATTTATGATCAAATGTGATGCCAATTTCACGTGTTCACATGCGATTAATAAGCTACTGCATGAACTTCTTGTTATTTCTGTAAGGGACTTTGGACTAATATGCAGATATTACCTTGAGAATAAAATATGAGCTAGGCATCATGTATGACAGCTGCAAAAGTGAGATATGAGCTATACAATAGGTATGACAAGCAGAACCTGCCACTGGGTATATGAGCTATATAGGAGACCTATACCTTGTATGTACATAGGGCCTATATGTGGATATAAAGAAGCGTATGCGGCATATAGGTTGCATATATGTGCATATATGTTCATATAGATTCTTTCCATGTGGGTATGATAAGATACAAAGTGAAAAATCAGTTAAGATTAGCACCAGTAATGCAACATTGTGGAAAATCCTTGACAGATCTTACAGGAAGATGAGTGTTTCTTCAATACTGCCCCTGGTATGTAACAAACACACACACACACACATACAAACAGGAACCCACACACTTGTACAATAAAACAGTCACTAGACAAGGCAGTCTATGGTTAGACATGCAGCACTGAAGGAACAGGCCATGAAGATGTGGCCCTCTGTAGTACCATGCGTTGAATTACGTGACTGTACGTAAGTACAACACAATTCAGCTCTGTATTGGGTAACGAAGCATGAAAAATTTCTCAACAAGCACTGTTGCAAGTGAAATTTGCCAGTACACTTAAACACAAAGAACCACCACATGAAGTACAACATCAAAAAAGTCAAAAAAGCAATACTTAACCAAGTAAATTTGACTGCAAGGCTGAATGGACACCGTGAACACAACAGCAGGCCATGTATTTTGAAGGCCACCAGGCAGAAAGCCTAAATATCCAGTTTTAAGACATGAAAATGAATAACAGTCCCACATGGTGTAAAATTTAACTTAATAATCCCAAATCTGCACGTTTCAGGATGAGGAAATAAGGGAGGCATAAGCAAGCAGACGCTAAATACAGCATCATTAAAAGGCCCATTTTTTATTTTTCTTGTTAGATATTTACACCGGCAAAACTCCAACCCAATAAGGACACTATTGCTTCATGGCTATAAGACATTGTAAAATGGGCTGATAGCACCTCTTAGATCCCCACATGGTGGCAGGAGTTCCAACAGCCTGTGCCCCAAACTCAGGGCCTTTTTCTGTTTTTTTTTCCTCTTCGTTCGCAAGAATATAAAGGGGCACCAAATAAATCTACTCCACTTGTGATTTCTGATTCATTTTCAGAGGTTTGGACAGAAGTTCTGACATCATGATGAAAAATTAAATTTAGACAGTGAGACAAGCTAGGTCAAATGCAGGTTTCAGCCTGTCAGTCTGATTTAGAGCACTGAAATCCAGGAGCACATCTCGATGTGAGGACAGTGTTAACAGATAATCCACTGCAATCAAAGCAGTTAACATATCCATGCTGGGGAGAGAAACCAGACCAGAGTGCATCTTAGTGACCCAAATATGAACTCTGCCTCTCCAGCTAAGTGGTGCCAATGGGCAGATTTTTGGTTTATTTTGGCACACTTAAGTGATGCAATGAAACAAGGACAGTGACACAGTCTTTGCTTTCTGGCTCTCAAGTGAAAACAGAGACCATGAGTTTAGACACAGTAAGCGGGTATTTCCATCCATGTCAAAAACCAATTTCAGCCGTTCGTATGCTACTAACAGACTACTCTGCCCCTGCTTAAAGATGAGAGGAGTGATCAATCAGTCTTTCACTTCTCTCTCTCTCTTCCTACACTTTCACAATCATTACCCAACACTAGAAACACGCATTATTCCGCTCATCATCACCCCCCCCATAGTTCCATATGGGAGAAGAAGATGAGTAGAGATGCATTTCAGCAAGCGTTAGGAAGCGCAATACATTTTTGGCAGGAGAATTCCTGAATTTTTTCTGAACTTTTTACTTCACTAGTCATATCAGGTTCTGTCACATGGCACATCCTTGCTGCCTAGTCATTTGTCGCAAAAATCATGAGCAATCACATTAACACAGTAAGTCCCGTTACCATGGTTCGAATTACGGGGGAGCTAAGGGGAGCTCGGCTCCCCCGAAGAGGACACGAGCTCCCCTGAAAGCCTCCTTCAGATGTTTAGGGGAGCTCTGAAAATTACTCATGTTTGTGTGAGGGTTTACATTTCTTCAGCACATATGGCTCCCTGAATGTTTGCGTAAGTAAAGACAGCTCAACCAATACAATTGCACTGAGATCGGAGGGAGAAGGACTCTGAATTACACCCAGGTTCTCGGTGATTTCCCCGCTTAACAAACAGGCCCTGCACTTTATGCCAACTGTCTTGAAGCTAATGTTACTTCCCTAAAATTTTTAAGAGCTGTGAAATTTTTTATATAGACCCTCATGTCAATCATGGGTTTTTCCTAACAATAATTCATAGCATTTTATGACAAAGTTACATGCTTAATCTACACGTTTTAAGGAATATTAATGAAATTAACAGTTTTCTTACTTTATTTGATATTTTTCTTTCATACTGATTTGCAAATTTGTCAAGGTGATTGCTGGGTAATGTGTTGTCCAATATCAAGTCTGTATTTGATTTGATCAGGTGACCAGTTGAAGTCTGACAGTTCGAGCGCAAAATCTGTAGATCAGACTTACTAGCAAATTTGCAAACTCAGGAGCAGTCATTCCATTCAAGCATAAAGCAGTGGTCAATAAAGAAAAGAAAAGAAAGAACAGGAGAGAGTAGCAAAGCTTGCAAAACTAAGTTCATTTGGCTTACAAGCAGTTGCCGGACCACGAACGACCCTCCCTCAAGCAGCAATGCAGCCTGCAGGTAACAGATCAAGCTAAGCTAGCGTTTGACCTAAATAATGATAACATCCGCGGCTATTGTATAAATTTCAGTCAAGGATTTTACTCAACACAAAGCTTGCCGAATGCCATTCAAATAAATGAGTAGGCCTACAAGTGACTTTTGTTTTAGTCCAGAGTCGATTCTTATATATAGGATATATGGCAGAAATAAGGCTGTCTGTGCGCCATTAGCTGGGCCATTTAGGGGACATGGTAGCATTGATTTAAATATATTTAAATATCGTCAAATATTGCAGCTTTCGTCCGTCTCGTCGTGTGCTTTTTCAAGTCACTATCATGTGCTACCTTTATGTAAAGTAATGCACTAGTGAGGTAGTTGCACAAAGATGCAAGTTTTTGGACGGTTTAAGTGACGAAATTATCGTGGTAGAGGAGAAAGAACGGGCAATAAATGAGGATGGTTAGTGCGTCATGTGCAAATTATGATTACATTGATATTTGCGTCTTTGGGTATATTTAGGCCATATTTATAAAGCTAATGGAAAGAATTTCGTATCCAACTAACACTTTTTTCAGCTTTTTATTTGCTAGAACAATTTTTAAAAGGGGTGCCAATATATTTTGGGGGGTTTTATTAGTGAGAAAGGGTTTAGAATTTAATATTAATATTTAATATCACGAAAACATATGCGGCACATGCCCTAGCAACCCGATATGTCATCAGTAACATGGCTGCCGCTGTTAAATGCAATTACTGCGTACAGCAGCACTAGAAATTAAACTCAAAATTTTCTTGACTGGATGTAGTCAACACACCCAGGGGCTGACAGGGTCAAAAAAAAATGGCCCGGGAATTCGTACCTGACCGGCCCACTCTCCAGGGGGCAGGGATGGGGAGGTAGTGACCGCCTGAAAAAATTTCACGTTATTTGACAAAAAAGTATGCATTTTAACATCATATTGGACCATATATCCCATAAAACATTGATATTATTAGGTTTTGAGTTTATATACCATTAGCCTACAACAAAATAATTGTTGTGTATATCTAACATACAAACCCAGTGGCTATATACATTTGTGATTTTAGCAGATGTTAACAGATCACCAAGTTACCCCTCCCCCCCAAGTCCCTAAACCAGGTTTAGTAAAAGATACTACCCTTAACAGCTTGTAAAAAGTTAGTACAATGCTGTATTGGTCTTTTTTTTGAAATGTTTCTAAAGATGAGGCTTTAATGCTTCCAAAACACTCCAAGTGTTGTGAAAGTAGAAAGAGTTGTCAAGTGAAACACCAACATACACATAATCCGAGTTACCATTAAATTGAATTTATGTACATGTGAGTGAATTTACTATTCTGTAGGCAGGGGTAGGGTGGGTAATGTCCAAAAACAAACAATCCTACTTATATTAAAGATCCTATTTATCCTAAAGATGTCCTCAAAGAAATTTAATACAATGATGCAGTCCTATATTAAAAACATAACATTGTCAACATATAAACTGATGTATTTATATGGAAATATTATTATAATTATTATTATATTTAAGTGAATGAATGTGAAAAAGAAATGTGACTTTGGAGCCATTTAGAATTTTTCAATAAGACCATTGCACAATTTGGATTGATTCATACATAACCTTTTTTTAAATAACGTTACATATTCTACTTTCAGTCTCTAAGGGGCATAGAATAGCTCACTAGCTTCAGAACCGCAGTACTCGCTGGTTGCAAGTTTAATGACAGGTGATTCTGAACGTCAAGACTGGGTTTTGGAATGGAAATTTTGAAAGTCTTCCTGTATTCCAGAACAAATTTTATTTGGCACCGTAAAACAATGAATTAATATGCATCAAATAGTAGACTATAAACAAATGGTCCATCAGTGGGGCCCTTTTGTAAGCTCAAGCAAATTTTAACCGAACACATACTTGGGACAGCCAATTAATTTAACGTCAGTCTTACCGCTCCAAATGAAAGCTGCTTGCCATGAGGATCGTCATGGCCAAACAGCTGGTCAATTTTTTTTACATTTGAAAGCCTGAGCTTCCAATTTCTGTTTACTTTATTCCCTAAGCTTTTCCGCATCTCCATTGCTTTCTGACATTTTCGTCTGATCTTGTGGTCGTTGAAACGCATTTTTAGACTGTTAACGCAACAGTAGACAAGCAAGGCCACTAGTTAAACAAATATCCTTGCAAGCCTGCCTTCTTAAACTTTTAGGACGAAAACAGCAACATTAAATAAATTATACATAGCATCGTTTTTTATTTGCAAGAATACAGTTTTTTGGTAATTCCTACATCATAAAGCAAATGTATATAAATTGATACAAAAAAATGGCCACGACACAAGATAACCGGAATCGTGAAGCAGAACCATCAAAAGTGGTATATAAAGCAGGAGTCACACTGAACGATGTAGTAGGCTGATAGCCGTAGGAGTAATACCGCATCATGTAAACAGTTGATGCAAAATAATATCAGCGACATTACGTATATGCAGGCTCTCATTCATCTGGCCGTCTCGACTGCGTACTTGCTCACCGAATTGTGGGCCACTGGCCACCAGTGGGCCGTATATGCAAATGCAGTTTTCTTTTTTCCTGCCGACCGGACCGGCGCACTGACCCAGCTGCCCACCGGGAAAACTCCCGGTATTCCTAATGGGCAGTCCGCCCCTGAACACACCCTAATGTTTCTCTGGCTACCAAAACATCACGGTAAGCCGAAAAAGTACTGATTTCATTTGATCTTGGTGGAGGTTGAATATGGAATTCTTTCCAAATTAATGACCAATTTCGTCCTCATTGTCTTCCCAGAAATTTGACGCTCGCTGTTGCCTCTATGAAATATTACCTGCGGTATTAACTGCTAACAATGGCATTCATACAATATTGTTTACAGTAACTCTGTTATTGACCGCACTGCTACAAACTTGTATTTATGCACGTGCATGTGACATGTTTTAGTAGTGGTGCCTACCGGAAAATGGGGCTCCCCCGAATGCCAGTGTGTAATTCAAACCCTGACTGCCACCTTCAAGTGTTGAAAACAGACGAACCTATCCAGAACACCTTAGTCGTAGCTGGATTCTCAGCAGCTCTTACTGCACTATCAAGGTTAGTGCTGTTGCAAACCAGCCATTTCCAACAGTATGTTCCTTTCGAGGTCTCAGTTAGTCTCACTAGACCAATTTAGGTCTTTTCCACGAGTGCGCAGACGTTTCCCCCCCCTTTTGTTTAAAGAAAAAATTCTGTCCTCATAACCTTGTTTCACACAATATCTACGTCCAAACAAGAACACAAAACTACCACAAACGCTCAACTCAAGTATTCCCAGCCAATAGGCGGCGATAACTTCTACATTGACAACAGTCTAATTCCATGGAAGACCAGCACACAATGCAACACTGAGCTTGCAAGAAACGACCTGTGACATCATCATTTTCCTAGTGTTCCATTTTACATGTCCACACCAATACACAGAAAACTTAAAAATCTTAACTTCAGAGGGCGTTTGAAAAAAAAAATCAGTTTTTTTTTTTTTTTTTACCCAAAATGCCGTTTGCGTGTGGACGAGAGGCCAAAATGCATAGAGAAATATACATTTTCAAAAATATCCATGTATGTATGGACAGGGTCTCAGATACTGCCGTAGGCCAAAGTAGAGACAGTGTTCAGTCCAAAGCCATGGAGACCATTCATCACATCACAAATATAATGAGCCAGCCTGACATCCACACACCACACAACACAGCACAAGTCACCACACAATATACAACACAGTACAACACCAGATACTGCACAATTTACAACAACAATGCAACACAAAAGTACATGATCTGGGTCCATTAGCACAACAGTAACACATAGAGGAGACAGACCTGTGTCCAATATGGGCTGCTCACTTCTGCAGAGCCACTCTGCTGCATTCCAAAGGAAGCCGGCTGACAACGACAAACAAAATGCTGAAAGCAAGCCGAGCATCGCAGAGGTTCCTCAGAGTCCCTCAGCACTGGGCACCATCACTGAGCTGAGGCTTTTATCTAAAACAACTTGGTCGGTTAGACTTAGCACTGGCTAATCCCTGGGTCCACAGTGGGGGAAAGGGCATTGATCAAGGGCTGAACATCTGCACTATTCTTATTATGGTTACAAGACTTAAACCAGCAAACCTTCAGGCCCCATTCAAGCACCTTGGCCATCAAGCCACTAGTTGCGGCAACATAAGCCTCTTAGCAGCTCGGCAAAAGCAGCGCAGTGACATCTGATTCCAGCTACAGAACATTAAGGAATCTGTGATAACTGACAAAATTTAGAGCTTAAATATGCAGAAAACCTTGGTACAGATCTTTACATGCAAACTCAAGATCCTTTTTTAAAAGCTTCTAGTGTTTTTGTCTCCTGGATACTCAGCTATTCTCTCTCCATGTTGATTATTTTTTTCCTCGGCCTTTTTGGAGACTCGTATCTCTTGTTTGATGTTATTCCTACTCAATCTGAAATTGAAAATCAGCTGAACTGATCGTAAATGAAGTGTTTCTTTAACAGATTATAGAGTATCACCCGCGGGAAACTGGTGAGGGAATTCCTCCCAGGTGTGAGGTCTGTAGAGAGAAAACAGAACCGTCCTGCACTCCTGCTCCCCTCTCCTGTACTCCAACAGTTTGGAGCGCTCCGTTTTTCACAGATCATCGGAAAGAGATCAAGTCATCAAGAGCAGCCCAATTCATCTGACATAAAAAGCAGACTGGAGTGCAATGATGCTGCAGGCTCAGCGTGAGAAGCACAAGCTTTCTGGGGGAGAAAGCCATGCCTTAACCCTTTCTCTCACCACAGACTAATCTAATACATATTAGCAAATGCACATTTTATGTCATGGTTACTGCAGTAAGAGGGTCTCTGCTACTTCTACAGCAAGAGCAAGGAGGAACTGAAAGACTGAATTGTGGTGGTTTGGCACTTATTCCAAAGGATAGTCCATTAAGCCAAAGCCGCACAAGGAAGTCCACAAGTGTGTGGACATCGTCAGAATGGTTAGCTATTTGGCTCTGTATTCGGGTTAGGGTTATGAGATCAGAGTAGTTGGGTTAGAGTTAGGGTAATGGCAGTAGTTGAGTTAGAGTTAGGGTAATGAGGTCAGTGCAGTTGGGTTACGGTTAGGGGGTGAGAGCAGTTGAGTTAGAGTTAGGGTAATGAGGTCAGTGTAGTTGGGTTACGGTTACGGTCATGAGTGCAGAGTAGATGGATAAGGGTTTGGGTAATGAGGTCAGTGTAGTTGGGTTACAGTTAGGGGGTGAGAGCAGTTGAGTTAGGGTTAGGATTATGAGGTCAGAGTAGTTGGGTTAGGGTTCAGGTTAAGAGGTCTGTATATTCGGGTTAAGGTTAGGACTGATCCATGTTGGAATTGCAACCTTATAGATGCAGCCTTTTTATTCAAATACCTTCACTGCACTGTCTGTATAAGACCTGGAGGGGTCAGGCAAACGGGGCTGGAATGGGCCACAGCATGCATTAAACCTGAGCGCATCCCGATTATTCCTGAATTAACATGGAACCTGTGAAAGATTCAAATGTTTTTCTGTATTGGATTGAGCCTGCCTGATGTATCGGTGTGAGTGAAATCATTCCTGAAGTGTAAACCCCTTCCGTCTGCTCCTCTGAGCAGGCTCAAATACGCTAGGCAAGATCTATAGAGCACAGAAAATCCTAATCATCCTAATCAGGTACAGTAAGACTCCAGATCTGGTGTCAGTGCTCAGCGGTGCTCACCCTGATGACTTGCCCCTCTCTCTTGCCATCCCAGGCCCAGCTGCGCTTGGTGAAGTAGTTGACAGTGGCGAACTCAATGAGCGCAGAAAAGACAAACGCATAGCAGACAGCCATAAACCAGTCCATGGCGGTGGCGTATGCTACTTTTGGCAAAGAGTTGCGGGCGCTGATGCTTAGGGTGGTCATGGTCAGAACAGTAGTGACCCCTGCAGGATAGAGAGGGAATGACACAAGGAGAGAGGGTTAGCACAAGAATGCACATATACAAAATCACTAGCACTGAAGTCAGCAAGCAAATACACAAAAACACACATACACCAATACCCTAAAATGTACAAATACGGCAATATACAAATGCAGAAGCACACAAATGCACGCAAAGACACACATAAACATATGGACGTACCAAAACCTATGAACACACTACTGCAGGAATACAAAAACACACAAATATACGCAAGCACAAATACACCAAAACATAGAAAGTCAAATGCACACTATGCAAAAATACACAAATAAACAAATAAACAAAGGCAAACACATATATTGAGGAAATGACACTAAAAAAACAAGTTAGAAAGAAAACACACACATATACAAATACACACACTCAAACACACATACAAATTCACAAATATATGCTTATACAATACAAATACATTAGAGCCTGACCAATTTTACTTGCTGGTTTTGGCCAATCACAGATACAGTGCATCACTCTCAGTGTCTACATCGTCCAATATGCCCCGATATGAAAACATTGTTTACATAACATAATGGAGAAAAAAGATGCTTGGGGTAAATTTGAATTGTTGTTTATTGAATTTATAATTGCTTGTAACTATTTAATTCCACGTGAAGTTTGCTGTTTCAGTGCACTAATGTAATTTTGCACAATAAGGGTAATAGTCAGACTGTAAATATATCCTGCCTCTATTAGATGTCTTTGTTATAAGTGTTTGATAACCACATTTGAGGGATCATCATATAATGTGTGTGTGTGAGTGTGTGCGCGCGCGTGTGTGTGCTCGCGTATATATCGTCCCATTTGGCCGATATATACGTAGATATCAGAATTTTCCTCCCTAATATCCGTATCAGGATCCAGAATCCAGCATCAGTATGGTTCTACAGTACACACACAAACACATACACAAGTACACAGACACATGTACAAATACACTAGCACACAAACACACACATATACATATGTAAAAGTATACAAGCACATACAAATGCACAAGCATACAACCACACATATGAATACACTCACACAAACACACACGCGAAACATACAAACACACAAGCACACAGATATGCATTTATAAGCATGCAAACACACACACAAACACATATACTAGCACACAAGTAGACACATACACAAATACACATGCACAAGCACAACAATTCACAAACACACACACATACAAGCTAGCACACAAATATACACACATACACAAAAACACCCACATGCCTATGGGCCAATGACGTGACATTGTCCGAGTGCACTACTTTGGTTTAAAATAATTTTAAATGATTCATAATAAACATCATTTTATTCCATAAAACCTGTTTAATTTGAACATATTTCCAGGTTATAATAAAAATGATATATATTTAATGTTTTGCCATCTCAAACCCTCAAAATGTCAGGTGGTGCAACCGTCCGAGCAAGTTAACACTATGTGAAATGTATTAAATATGTAATTTAAAATATGAATTAATGTAATATTAATATGGGGGCATAATTTTATATTGAAAACCTTTCAAATAAACAAAGTTTAATAGTTTAATTGTTCCTAAATTGTTTGGAAAACCAAAATACTCGCCCCCTACAATAAAGAATCCAAAAGTTACTTTTAATACCCAGCTCAATTACAAAATAGTAATGTTTTAAGCAGAGTAGACACTCTCAGGTATACTTACTAAAAAAATCACTTAGACAAAAAAGAGGGAAGTGTGTTTTTTTTCAAGAAACTTTTGGTTGCGCCACCTGACATTTTTTGGCTGGTGAAATTGCAAATACCGTCTAAAACTGTACTAAAACCCTGTAAATGTTGTGCAACCATTAAGACTTGTTTAAACACACTCTTCCAACTACAAATAAATGTATTCTGTACATTTTTAAAGATTTAAAAAAAAAAAAAAATTTTTAAAAGGCTTATTTGTCATGGACTCCTATACACACATCTACATATACAGACACTGAAATACACAAACACACACTTATAAAAATACACACACTGATACACGAGCATACAAATACATACGTTTACAATTACATAAGCACACAAATGCATGCATAAGCATGTTAAAGCATCCAAATACATACACATCATCAAGCACATGAATACACACACATATGCATACCCAAGCACATAAATACACATTCAAATTCGCAAAAACACTTGTACAAATTTTCACACAAACACAAAATAACAATATACAAGCACACATATAGACTAATACATAAACACACAAGTACACACAAGACACAGAAACTCATGAACAGGATAAAATTAGGAATACACCAACACACAAATACGCACATGCACAAATACACCAACAAACAGAAATTCACATGCACACTATGCAGATATAAACAAACACATAAATGAACGAGAAATACAGGTCGAAGACGAGAAGGCAATCCAGGCACTCACAGGTGAAAAACAGAAGGAAAGATAGTTAAAAAGCCTTTATTATAGTGGCTAGAACATCAAAAAAGTCAACATGTTTCATCCATAATGGGTCTTCATCAGGGCGTAAAACGTAATTACTCTTTGGAGTTTTGTAAGTACAAACAAGCTCTCAAGCCTTTCCACCAATCTCCAGGATTTGGACAGAGTTCCTGTTAACCATCAGTGCCATCTGTTCCTGCGCTCGCTTTATAAGGAACACCTTCCAAGCCCTCAGTGGTCTCCAGTTTATAGACAACGATTCTGTTAAACTTCCTAGTTCATCTGTCAAGCAGTCCAGATTCAGCAAGGGTGAGACCACTGGGCTACTGCCCCAGGAAGCCATTGGCCCTGAGCAGCTTCGCCCCTGATCCCAAGCTGTACTCCAACATCCAAGCTAAACTGTTGCTCTGTGATTCTAGGCTGCCGCCCATTCTTCAGTTACAACTGTGTTCCTGCTAAGAAATACTCCTGATTGGATTGTACTCAGCCTCTGCATCTGGGACAAGTTTCACAAAGACCTTGCGAATTTTGCGAACAGGCAACGTCCTCTCATCACTAATTTTGTAATTCATGAAGACCACACATCGTTCACAGGTCACAACGAGCTCGCTGAAATCGGTAAATCACAATCGCATTGCCAAGCCCCCACTAGATTTTGGCGTGATTTCACAAAGCCCTTGTTAAATTGGAGCAATTGAAGGGTTGATTTCCAGAAGAACACAAGCCCATTTTCGTCTTTTTAGAGAAACGAGATTTTAAGAATTTGATAACTTGTGGCGATCATGTTACATGTGTTAAGCTGATGTAAACGTAATTAAATATCAGAAAAGATGTCTTAAAGCATATTAGGAGACCTTCTAGCCTCTCCCTTGATTCTTGGGCTGGGTATTTCAAGCACCGGTCTGCGGACTTGAGTACTTATAGAAGTAAATGCCTTGTTCGTTTACAATGGCGTCAAATAAGGACCCCAAAAGCATCCTTTTGGATCATATATCAACACTTGGTCAGGTCGCGTCAATATATGACACGTTGGGATGAGACTGTGCTCAAAAATTGTAGGAAGACGAGGCCTCGCATGAATTGCAACGCTCTTGCAAATAGTTAGCAAAGGTTTTTGTGAATCCCTCGCTTCGCTGAAGTTGCTTGGTCGCAATAGCTATGCTAAACCCTCGCATCACTAATTTTTTGTGAGGTCTTTGTGATACTGGTCCCTGGCTCCTTGTATGGATCATAAGAGAGGTTTATTAATACTAAAAAATGAGCCATAAACAGGCATGAATTGCTAAAACCTAAATCAAATCAATATTTGATGTGACTACCGGTTACCAAAAGATCAGGAATACAGTCCGTTTGTTCCATAGTTTTTTTTTTTTTTTTGCTTTAAAAAAAATTTGGCATTTCCAATCCCACCCTAATCTGGAATGCCCAATCCGAGAATTACGTACAAGTCTTGCTCCTATGCAACCCCTTGTTACCAGCTCAGGAGGGAGAGACAGTTCATGGCTCTCCTCCGAAGCACGCGCCTGTCAGCCCCAGCATCTTTACACTCATTGGCCGAAACTATCGCAAGTTCAGAACGAGGGTGGAGGATACCCGAACACGAGCAATCGTAGAATCTCACTGATGAGCGCCCGGCTGGCCAACAGGAGGCGCTTGAGCAATGAACAAGGCAACCATTTTTAATGTCCCTTCCCAGCAGTCCATTCCCAATTTGCATCCCAACAGCGCTTCAGTCAATCATGTGCTGTTCTGAAAAAGCTGCCGGTTGGTACGACCGTGGATCGAACACGCGCCGTGGTAGTCACTACTGCTCCGCAAATGTGGCTCCTTAACCGAGTGAGCTAACCCGGCAGCTTCTCTTTCCATAGTTTTTGAAGTTGATTAGCTTTTTCCTTGTACCAAGCATATTTGAGAACTTGCAACAGTCCTTCTGCAGACTACCTGTCTTACTTGCATCTGTCTCTTCATGCAATCCCAGACAGTCATGATGATGTTGAGATCAGGGCTCTGTCAAGGCTACATAATCTATATCAGCCGTCCTCAATGAAACGCAAACATTATTAGTCAAACAATTTTTTAAAATGTATATTTAGTATCTGAGATATGCATTTTATCTTCAGCAATGCTAATGTGGAAAGCAAAAAATAAACATCCAAGACCAAATCCAAATAAGGAAATCTAGGGTGCCTAAAACTTTTGCACAAAACTGTATACAAATACGTAAGCACACAAATACACATATACAAGGAAGAGGCTATTGCCCCGACCATGGAGAATAGGGCGAACAATAACTGTTACAACCGCTTGTGTTGAAGAAGTGTGAAAAACTAATCCTCATGTTGCCATTTTCCATAGTTCTGGAATTACCTATCACATGTAGGACATCGTACATTTCACTAAATTGTGAAAGCGCCAAAATGCCAATTGCCGCTTGGAATGCTGAAAAGTTGTCAAATTCTGCGTCCTTTTGAAGCACCAGCATTTTCCCGCGCTGTCACTGATCGGAAGTTCACCAAAGGAGGTCACTCACAAAATATTGCCCACAGTTTCTTGAGTGGTTTGGAGGATAACATCAGAGACACTTTCTATTTACCCAATGGTTTGGGGAATAGCCATTCTGCATATTTAAAAATACTCTTCCACACAAATACACACATATGCAAACACAAAATCACAGAAATGCACACATATGTAAATTCAAACAAATTTAAAAAGGCTCAAATACGCAATGTATGTGCACACAAACAGACAAACACCATAATACACACAAACACAAGTACTCAAACACACACATGCACACTCTGATATTCAGACAGTGGTGCCTTATGAGCTTAAAAATGGCTGAAGCATAGAACATCTTTTGAAAATAATGATTGGGCCTGACCTGTTTTCAATTATTCATATAAATTGACATTACATAAACTCTGAAAACACTTAACATTATCAAGTGTGGATAGTTTTCCTCATTAAGCTACCATGAGAAAGAAAACGCATCATTTTGGCCTGACATTGCATTTCAACCAAAATTATTCATTTGTGGAAATTTGTGGCTAATTTTTGCTTCCGTAATAATGATTAAAATCATGAAGCTAAGACTAGATAGTCCAGGATGTTCTAAAAGCAAACACAGTTAACATAGAAGTTTATATTACTTCAAATGTAAATAAAACATTTTCTATTTAATCGTTGCAACATTGCATTTACAAGGACGCAGATGGGTTTAACAGCCGCTGGCTTATTCTTATCATTGGAAAACTTGTTAATCAAAGGAAATAATTGAAAACAGATCAAAACTTATTTGTTTTCATCTTACCTTTTTCGGAGTTCAGGTAATGTCAATTTAAATGAATGATTGAAAACAGGCCAAGACCAATTATAATTTTTGACGGATGTTCAGTGCTGCCCCAATTTTCAGTTCAACAGCTACAACTGTATAGTAATTAGTAATTAGGACTTTTCAGAAGACTGGTTCAAATTAATGGCCGAAGGTTAATGCCAGTCTGTGAATTTATAATGTTACATTAGTCCTACAAGAATTCATGTGATCATTCTCTTCTTCTCACCTTGAATTTGCAAATCTATAAATAATTACATTGTACATCAATCATGCCAAATCAGAGTAGAAATTGGCAATGAATGATCTATGAATACAGTATGTTGGACTCTGAGATAGTTCAATAGCTCCTAAAAAGATAGAATAATTGTTGGCATCCATTCTAGTCCAATCCTCATCCATAATGGAACCCGTCAGGGCTGCCCCATATAACCAAGTCTTTTCATACTTTCTCTTGGACCATTAGCATTACACCTTAAACAAATTGCTGTAATTTCTCCTATACACATCAAGTCGACATCGCACACCATTTCTTTATATGCGATTGATGTTATTTTATTTATGACTGACATCCAACAATCCCTCTCTAATGCCTTGCTTGCCTTTGATTCATTTAAATTACTCTCAGGGTTTAAAATTAACTGGGGGAAATCGGCACTGATGTTGCTGAACGACAAAGCAAAAACTGCTTCTTTTCCAACCAACATAACTATTAAAACGGAGATAACTTACTTGGGTATCACTATTCGGTCGTCTTTACATAAGATAGTTATTTACAACTACCAAAAGGTTTTTGAAGAAATTGAGAGGGACTTTAGCAAGTGGAGTAAGTTGCCTGGATCATTGCAAACAAGAATTTCCACGGTCAAAATGAATGTGCTGCCATGCTTAAATTTCCTGAGCATGATGATTCCACTACCTTCACCTATAGGCTATTGGGCAAAGGTTGATAAGCTTATTAGAAACTACATATGGAATGGGAAACATCCTAAAATTCAATACAATACATTACAGAGATTAAAAAAGGATGTAGGCCTTTCCTTGGCCAATTTTCAAATTTACCATCAGTCCTTCCAGCCTCGTCCACTTAAAACTTGGTTAGATAGTTCATGTCACATAGCTTGGAGGGCAGTTGAAGAAGCTATAGTATATCCGATCAGATTACAGGACATGGTCTTTTCTCTGGTCTCTAACAGGTCCATACAAATGCATGCTTATGTATGGACCTGTTATGGCAAATACGGTCGCCAATTTCAGATCAGCTAAAAAGCGTGTACAAGGCTTTCCAAAATGGCACCACCTTACACCCTTATGGCAAAATAACACAATTTTGTCTGGTAATAAACCCTTTGAATTCAAACCATGGTCGTCGAAAGGCATCTACACACTTGGTGATACAAAGTATATATAATAAAGAAGGCATCTTAAGTTTTTCTGAACGTTGTATAGTATTCAATATACAAAAAACATGATTCTTTAACTATCTTAAATTACGTAGTGCTCTACGAGCATGTGGGGTTCCATGGGGTACAGAATTAACTCCACAACCTCTTACTGGTTGGTTAATTAATTTTTCCATAAAGGGTTTTGTCTCAGGAATGTATTCCAAGTTGTTACTTACAAATTACAAAGATTTGCTTGATGAAAAAGCATGGGAAAAGGACCTTGTGACAAATGAGGAGGACCCAATTAATTGGGAAATAGTATGGGAAAATATATTTGGTTCATCCAAGAACCCAAATCATCAATTAATCCACTTCAAAGTCTACCATATAACATATTGGACACCGCTACTAAGATACCAAGCAAAACAAGTTAACAATCCCAATTGTAAGTAATGTCGTCTTGGAGTTACGGGCTCTTTAAAACACGTTATGGGACTGTCCTGAGGTTTTATTATTTTGGCGAAAGGTAGCCCATGAGTTATTGGAAATGGTGGAGAAAGTTATTCCTCTAGATGCAAAAATTTTGTTACTCACTGATGACTCTAAGATGGAGATTAACGAAAAACAAAGAAAGATTTGGCTTGCAGGTACAACGGCTGCAAAAAAACTGTTCAACGATGGATCCCTCCTCATAAGCTTCATATAAAAAAATGGTTAAATTACTTTCAAGAGATAGTTACAATGGAGTTACCCACGGCTCGAATCAATAAAGCCAAAGCCAGCACATTAGGTATGTGGCAAAACACTGCCTTAGTCATCAGGCATTTACAAGGAACTCAAAACAGTAATTTAGTTTGACAAGAGATAATGTGCTTATGTTATATCTCAGATGAGATGTATTTGAGAATTATGTATTTATGGGATATGTGTGTATCGTACAGGGATTTATTTATTTATTTATTTTGACTGCATTCTTAGTTTTTAAAATATGTAAATTCTTTTGGATCATTTGAATATGCTGAGGGAGGGGATGGGGGTCGCCAAAGGGGGAGGGAGGGAGGGAGGGGGTTCTATATTAGTTCTGACTGTAAAAGAGATATCGTGTAATGATCCTTGGAATATAAATAAACATTTTGTTGAAAAAAAAAGATGGAATAATTGCATTTTTTTTGTCAGAGACATTGTCACAGTGAATCAATCAAGTCACTTTCTTCATAAAATGGAACAAATTTTAAAAGATTACGCAGCTTACAGGTGAATTAATGAGTTTATTAGTCAGCAGGGGAGGTTATTTACTTACAACGTTTTACTCAAGTAAATTATTTTAAGGAAACAGCTCTTGAAAGTCAGCATGCTGACTTGGCGCTTCAGCTCCAAGAGACCATCTGTGGACTTCAAAAACTAATACTGGGAATTTTCTTCAGCGAAACAAGACAATGTAGCCAACAAAGGCAAGGAAAGTGGAGACATGATATGAATATAAAAACTAGGTAATGTGTCTCCTTCTTAAAATTTTTATTAAGAATTAATAGTGATGCCTAAGGATATTTTTTTGGTGGTAGGTGGCTTCCTCTAGTAAAATATAATATCCGTTCTCTTCCCTTCATGTTAATCAGCCATGAATATTGAAAAGCAAATATCCTGCTCACAGTTCAGTTCCTCGAGCCTGTTTGCACGCTCCTGGCCAACACTTTTAATGGATATTAATTAGCACATTACACAGTTATGCAAAACTGGTCTGAAGTTGAAACACAGGACTGTGGAGAAAGAAAATATGTGCACCAACAGAAGTGAAAGAGAATTACTGGAAAATCAGTTTTGGCCATTGAAAAAGGTAATCTAACAATTTGCGCATCAAGAGCTGGGTTGATTGGCTCACTGGAAAGCAGGAAATGTCCTTCATTCTCCTAAAATGCAGGAGTGATTTAGCAGAGTTCCATGAGAATAGAGAACAGAAAAGACGAACTGGAGGAGTGTGAAATCAGGATTTTCCACAGGCCAGCACACACTGACCCTCATTCTCTGCTTTTCTTAGGAGTAACTCAATAGAAAGATTAGGTGCTCATCAAAGCACATATAAGCAGCCATTCCACATGGTCAGTTTGCACCTGCTTCACTAGTAAAGACAAAAAAAGGCTATTTTGCAACTAGAGGTGTCCGATTTTCTGCCAGAAATGACTCCTACACGCAGAAAGGAATTGCCTTTTCATAAATTTCTTCTCAGGAAAAGTAATACTGATCACACTAGTCCAAATAAAAACAAAACAAAATAAAAAATCTTTGAATAAATATTGTAAATAATACCTTTATCTGATCGCTTGTAGAAGACCTGTATTTGGGATCGGCTGATATATAACGTACAGTGCTGCATCTAAGTATTAGGCACATTCAAAACAATTCCTTGAGGCGAAGAAGATTCCAATATCATAGAAAAAAGAGATTTCTGAGTTTTGAAAAATGTACTATAAAAGACGTGAAATCTTAAAAACTAAATCAATTTTGGTGTGACCACTCTTTGCCTGAAAATTATGAAGTGTCCTGCAGTTATATGGTTTTATAAGATGATTGACTGTTAGCCTATTGGAGAACTTGCCTCAGCTCCTCTACAGGCTCACAGCCTCAGTTGTGTCTGTCTCTTCAGGTAATCCCGGACAGCCTTGATGATGAGATCAGGGCTCTGTCAAGGCCAAATTATCTGTATCCACTGTCTTTCGTGAAATGCAAACATTTAGATTTTCTTTTTAATTGACATTTGGGCCTCTATATTTCATCCCACGCAGAGGGGCGCCAGGTGTGACACAAGTGTCTTTGCTACTGTGAAGCTGAGGCAGAGACCATCTTCCCATCCAGCATCCATGCTGCGTAAATAGCAAATTTATTTGGACCAAACTGAGCTCTCATGGGGATGCTGATCTTAAAAGGAGGTGTGGTAAAGCACATTGCTGGTGTGTTGCTGTCTTGAGGTAGCATAAAGCTCTTGCGCGATTGACTGACAAAAACCTGGTCTTAAGTCAGTAGTAAGTTTTTAAGTGCTATTTTAAGGGCACATTATTAAAGCAGTATAACGCATACTTGTGGGTGAGTGCATAATGCGCTTACCCTCTGCTTTTTACACACACAGGGCCATGCAGCAGTGACATGTAAAGGATTAAAAATAAAAAGACAATAATGTGAAGATTTACTTGATTATCTAAGATATTTTTTTTTAAAAAGACGTCATAATAGCAAGTGTGATCGTTTGCACGCCCGTGCAACTGCGTGCCCCATCATTGAATGCTCTATTTTTCTTAAATCATGAGGGAATGTAGTCCATTGTAATACCCCTCCCCACTGGCATTTCTTTGCTTGGCTACCTGCCCTTATCCAATTATTCTATTATCCTCAGTTCTCTTCAGTTAATGGTTATCACCAGTTTCCTTTTAGTTAATTAGATCCCCTTTTCTATTTAAAGCTTAGTTTCCCCCTTCACAGGCAGGTAGTCTGCTCCCCTTTATGTTTAGCGCGCTCCCTTTCAGTTATCCTGGAAGTTTTGTATTTACTTTTGCTATATTGCATTCTTTATTTAACACTAAATCCACATTTCTGCACTTCAGTCCTCAGCTGCACTCCTTGCCCTGGCGCCCTTTTAACATCTCTGGGTGACAGGGCGTGACATTGGGGTACCTCACCCCGAGGACCCAGCAGGGACTTCCACCACCACCCTACCTTGGATCATCCCCCATCCCCCCTCCCCCCTTCAACCCGTAGTAACCGGGCATTTAGCATGCAGCAGGATCAATTCCTCCTTGTCCTGGCGCCCTTTTAACATCTCTGGGTGCCAGGGTGTGACATCCATCAACATCCAGGTGATTCTGGATTCAACGCGCAAGATTACGCATTAAGGTATTTGCAAATTATTCAGGATAAAGCCATGGCTCCTTTATAGTGGTGAACTCTGCCATTCCTGCATTCTTCTAAGTGATCCTCCTGGAGAGATAGCTGTTAGGAGACCATTAAAAACATGGTATATCATGTTTGGAGTGCTTCAGACAGTTGGACAAGTCAAGTCCGGCACGGACCGACCCGCTCCCCGCGATAATCTCGAAATCAATTTTGAACTCGATCTGACTGACAAAAACAAAACCTGCAACCTGTCTGTCCCGGTTTTGTTATCAAACACACAACTCCGCATTTCTTTGAAATGTGCTTATTAAAATTTTGTTTGGCTGACAGACAAAGCAACTTTAAAAGGTGGAACTTTATAAGCATTAAAGCCATGAATAAAATTGTGGTCAGATGTGTGAGTTACAGATATGTGTACGTGTGAGTATTACTGCTGTGTGAGGTTACTGAAGGACACAGGTGTATGTGATGCGTGTGTGTGTGTGTGTGTATTACCGGAGTGTGAGGTAACTGTAGGATACAGGTGTATGTGATACATGAGTGTGCGTGTGTGTGTGTTTGTGTGTGTGTATTACACATGCGTGAGGTTACTGTAGGACACAGGTGTGTGAGTTACAGGTGTTTGTATGCGAGTATTACTGCTGTGAGGTTACTATTAGATACAGGTGCATGAGTTACAGGTGTGTGTATATGTATGTATTATTGGTGCGTGAAGTTACTGAATTATACAGGTGTGTGAGTTACAGGTGTGTGAGGTTACTATCTGACACAGGTTTGTACGCTACAAGTGTGATTATGTGCGCGTATTACTGTTGAGTGAAGTTACTGTTGGATACAGATGTGTAAGTTGCAGGAGTCTAATGTGTGTGTATTACAGGTTTGTGTACTTAACGTGTTAAACAGATGCATGAGATACCGGTGTGTGTATGTGTGTCTTACAGGTGAATAAGGTTACTGTATGACACAGGTGTGTGAGTTATAGGGGTGTGTACCTGTGTATTACAGGTTTGTGGTCCTACCATGTTAAACAGGTGTGTGAGCCATAGTTGTGTGTATGTACCGTACAGGCCATCAGACAGTGCCATCTTTATGCGAGATTATCGGGAGAAATACACGAGAATATCGCGACGCAGCGTAAATGTACGAGTCACATATATCGTGCGTAGGAAAAGTAATAGGCCTAGTGCCGGTGACAAGTATAGCCTACATGTGTATCGCGATAAGTCTCGCATGAAACTGGTGTACAGCATTGTTAGTGAATGAGATTCCGGATGTCTAACATCCAGTTTTTCACGCACGTTTAAAATATGGCTCCTGGACAGTGTCATTTATGTTTTTAATTTTCTTATGTATTGATAATACACTCAAAATATTATTTTGTTAAAATTTAAGAAAAAAAAAATTTGTTACGCCTTTGTAACAAATTAATTTGTTGATGCAACAGAATCCGATTTGTTATTCTAACAAAAATCTTAACAAAATAGATTTTGTCCAGTCGTCTTAACAAAATAGATTTGTTACTTTTCCGCACGGCCCCAGCGAATTTCCTATTGTCACTTTTATTGGCAAGAATCGATCACGTGCACCAATTGCAGTATCGTCTGACTGTGAAGGATTTTGAAATGAGCAGGAACCATTGGGCAGGAACGCAACGGGAAGGCGAGTTTTAACCTATGCCACCTTTTATCTGTATAGCTACTATATGTCGTTGTTCTTTAAGTTTTAATATTTAGCGACATACACCGACAACGTCATTCTATCTTTATTTTTTTGTCACAATCTAGATATTTGTGTGTGCAGATAATATTCCTATCCCACCATATTTTATCTTCCGCAAACCAGGTCATTAAGCATGAGGAGACTGCCTCTGATGCCTGTTTTTGTTCCTTTAACAGCTGATTGATTTGTCAACAACTTATTGGCATTGGTTAAAAACTCGCCTTACTGTCCACTTCTTGCATTACCACTTCACTGTGAAGTATTAAAAGTACGCACTTAAATTATTTCATGTACATGTACATCGGCTGCATAATCGGTTTGTGCAGATTTATGTTAACAAAAATCCTAACAAAATAATGTATGGTCTAATCGTGTTAGCAAAACACATTTGTTACTTAATTGTTAGTCTAACACAATATTTTGTTAATACAGCAACACTTTTACTTTGTTAATAAAACAAACTAATTTGTTACTTCCTGAACAAATTCATTTTGTTGGATTGATTTTAACAAATTAATTTGTCATCTCTCATGGAACAAATTAATTTGTTAAACATTTTGTTAAAAGTAACAAATTCATATTTTGAGTGTAACGGTCATCGGATTATTATTAAACTGGTCAAAAAAAGATTTATGAGTCTGTGATTATTGTATTTATCCGATTGAGAGGTTTACTGGCTCTGTTAAGTTTAGAGTTTTGGACCGATCGATTGGGACGTGGGTTGTGTTTAAGGATAGCTACATTATCACAAATACAGAAAGGAAAAACCAAATTCTTCTGTTAACAAAGCAACCCTGCATGACATTATTTTTATAATCCTATACTTGATTAATGAGTAGATGTCCCTTTGCACTCAAGTGTTGCATGCCACCTGTGAAAGAAGCCACGGCTTCGATAATACAAAGGCCGCGAGTTCCAGATGTCAAAATGGAAAAGGAGTCGTTTTTTTAATCCGCAGCTTGAGGCCCGTTCATCAGTCCTTTAAATTCATACGTAATGAGCAAAATTATCATTAAGTAAGCAAGATGTCAGTACAGAAGATACATCGTATTTCCCCTTATTTAGGAGCACGTATAATGTCTGTATAAAAATCAAGAAACGCCGTCGCACAGAACTGACTGTCTGATCGCAGAAGAAGGGATATCCATTCAAACTAAATCCATCACTGTACATACAGAGGCGAAATCTATACGCCAAACAAATATCAAACTATTGATTACTGTACACTTAACCAATTCCAATTGAAGGAAAAAAGACATGGAATGTGAGCTCTGTCGTTTTCAGGATACTGCAACAAGGCGTCGCTTTAAATATAATTTGACATGTGAATCGATAGATTTGTTGCTTTATTTATGCCACAATGAGACGTGCACAGAAAACATTCTACGGTGCATTTACAGTATAAATGTATAAGAATAAACCAACATCGTCAAACAAAAGGCTATTAAACAGCAAAATTAATATGAGTTATCTCCCTCTACCACATGACCTGATGAAATGATGAAACAGTAAACAGGCTGAAATAAATGCAAAATTACAATATACATGTATGAAGCACATAATGTTTTATTCAGACCAGCGGTACATGTATACTGAGATTTTCAAAGTGATTCTTCATTCGCTGCTGGATATCGTATACTCTTCTTAAACCCACCCTCGATTTTCACGGACTGGCGATTAGCGATTACCAACAACAACGCTGCAACGCAACAACGTAATATATCTATTAAATCCGCATATAAAAAGTAATTCTCAGGAACAACTGTGCATAGGCCTAATTCGGACTACATTACGTCGCATTTGGCAGAATCTAGGCATACGTGTGTAGGTTCGGCGGCCCGCCTACTGCGAAGCTTGTCTCGCAACATAAAGGGGAGATTATCGCGAGAAATCCACGAGAGATACACAAGACGTCTCGTGGGAATTAGGTAGTATCTGCTGGCCTGTATGGTATGTGTATTACAGGTGTGTGAGTTTACTTTATGTTACGTACAGTTTTGTGTATTACAGGTGCGTGAGGCTTTGGTTTCTCTTGCCTAGCAACTAAACATTAACAGTGTTTAGGAAGAGCTACCCTGTCCGCCACACCCTGAATCATATTTCACCGCTCTCTCACACAGTGGCTGAGACACAAAGACACAATCTGCTTTCCAATGCCCTCTAGCTCTACAGATGAGAAAAAAAAAACACACAAACATTATCTACACTTCAGGCTTTCTTCAGCGCTATCTGGAGTATAATTAGGAAAGGGAAGAATAGAACACAACAGTAATACAGCATCTGCCCCCGCTTGCATAGTCCAGAAGCAAACTAACAGCAGAAAACATTTAGGTTACCATCTGAATGAAAGCGAGAGATTCAGGTTATACAGCTCCTGCCAATAATGACAGAAATGTTCTTGAAACCAGCAGAACTCAAAACACTTAGTCTTCCCAAGCAGTACAAGAGAAGGGTTATGGACTGCATACAGGAATGAGAAAGAAGCATTTGTTGTTACATCGCATCAGATTTGTACTCTAATCCTGGGGCTACACCAAGGTTTGCATGCGTGGTGCGCGCGCAGCCCGTGAAAATATTCTCGCACTTAAATTTAACCAGCTACACCAGGAACAATGATTGTGTGCACGATTGCAGCAGAATCACTGACAGCGTTCATCTCGTCTATGCAAATATGGGTAGGCATATTCCAGGATATAGGCAACACATCATGGTCGACTCACATCATAGGTGACTCTGGTTAATAATCAGTGTTGACTGTACTGATAACTGAAACTCTGGTGGGACATTACAAGTGGCATCTGTTGTTGACATCTTCTACATGTTTTTGCTAAACTTGTTGCTTTTTTTCTTTAATCAGTTCATTTGAATTCAGTAAACTCATAAGTTACTTGATCCTAAATATAGATTTGATATAATATATTGTTATTCATGTTTTGGATTAAAATACAATGAAAATAAGTGGATATGACACACTATTTAATAATTTGGACACCATACACGCATGCGTACCGGGGAACATAGACTCCATTGCTATTTTACAGCAAGTGTGTGCAACCGCAAACCGCGCCTGGTGTAGCTGGTAAAATTGACAACAATTGGAGCTTTCCAGTCATGCACTATGCAAGCAGTGAAATCTGCGCGCGTAGTGAATTTTATGTGCGTGGCGTAGTTTGGCCATAAAAAGCTCAGATACTACTTCACTTTAACTTATAAATTATTGTAAGAGTCACTTATCAACTAACAGAAATATAACTGACACTCTGCGACTGTCTTGCCAGGTCTTTTAAAGATACAAAATAAATTTCCCCATTATTCTGAAACTCATAATCCTGTATAGAAACTCTGAAACCAACCAACAACTGTACACACTTCTCTCAGTTAAGAGCTTGTCATTTCTCTGTAATGGGCACTGATAAGGTCTATCTTCAAGACACTTCAACCTCTGAGACAGAGCGATTTCATTCCCGGGAGACAAGATAGTACTCAGTCTCATTTCTCCAAAAGGATTACTTTGATATCCTGTGTGAGTGTGTTTACAACACTGAGCTCAGCCATCAGTACCAAAAATCACAGCAAATCTCGGTCCGACTCCACTAGCGGGGCATAACCAAATCTGTGATATCAGAGTACAAGGCCAGCTTGCACAGGAGAGATGGGTAATCAGATAGACTGGGGGGGAGAGGATTGTCTCAGCATGACTGCTGCTCGAAGACCAGAAATGTTTCATATGAAGAGAAGACAGAACAAAATCAAACTGTCAGCATAACGGACAAAGACCGAGGGCAGGGAAACAGAGATCCCAAGAAAAGCTGAAACTGAAGAAATAAAAATGTAATGAAATCTGACTTAATCTGTTTCACTGTCATATATCATTTGCACTGTCTCTTCATCCTCTTAGCAATCTCCTGATGTGCTTGTACCTCCATCCTGGTGCACATTTTTTTTAAACAAAAATCACGTATGAAAGCCTCACTTCCAGTTGCTAAATCTGACCCTGTCCTTACCGTGACCCTGTGCTTACTGTGAGAGACTGGGTTTGATGTCCACAGCTACAGATGATTGATACTTTATGACAACGGCCACCAGTACTGTTTCTGGAGATATACTATACTGAAGGTTTTCACTCCAAACCTAATTTGGTGCACTGGACTTGAGTAATGACTAGCTCAAAGCAGATATCTGTTCTATGAGTTGACGTCTGTCAGGGTTGGATTTAAAACCCACAGGGCGCTAGATATCCAGGAGTAGGGTTTCTGACCACTGTTTTATGAGCCTCATACCTTACCTGACCTGGATTCTGTAGCTTCTCCAGTGACCTTCGCTATGCACTTATTAAACTTTACTTAGGATAAAAGTGTCTGCCAAGTAAATGTGATGAAATGTAATGTAATGTTCGTCCCTCCGGGCAGATATATTTGCCCTGCACAGAGGTGTACACCCAACGGAGGGGAGATATAGCTAGTGCTTGGCAGAGCAGTCAGACCACAATCCAATAAAGACAACACACCTCCCTCTAATATCCCAAAGATCCCTAAACCCACTCTTCCAATGCGCCCTGGTTTAGCAGCTCATGCCAACAGCAGAACGAGACAATCTTTGTTAGGGCGAGTTCACACCTCCCAGCTCAGGTTTAAATAGTCTCAGCACGCTAACATTTCTGTACACACCCACGGCGAGGCATGGGTCAAATAACGCATGAGAAATGAAATTAATAACCATAAATCAGGCATGTAAATTGCCTCTGTGCATTCAGATCCATAAATATGCATGTGAATCTGTGAGCTACCACTGCGCACATGCTGTTACTTTACCTAAAAGCCCTCAGAGGAACACGATATACACATGGTTCGGATGTAAGTGGTATAATCTAGGTATAATGTGTAATTCAAATGCAGTTCAGGTGGAAGAACCTTGGCAGTTGAAGACAGCAAAGACCTAAACCAGGGGTCCCCAATCTTTCCCAGAGAGGGCCAGTGTGGGTGCAGGCTTTCATTGCAACCAAAAAGCTACACACCTGATGCTACTAATCAAGCTTATTAGCAAGGAGTCCAGGGGTTGATTAGTAGGTTCAAGTGTGTAATGGCTTGGTTGCAATGAAAGCCTGCACCCACACTGGCCCTTTCTGGGAAAGATTGGGGACCCCTGACCTAAACTGATGAAAGTCTTTCGGGACTTGATATAGTACTTTGAAAATTGAGTGGACACTCTTGAGCAACAATATTTGCATGAAAAGTGCGGTCAGGTACTTTAAATTAATCAAAAGGCCATCAGTCTGGTCATAGCAATAGAAGGGCATTTTCAAACACGCAGTTCTGTGTGAACTACAACTGACACTGGATTCTTAAAAGATTATTGTTTTTGTCACTGATGAACAACTGCACCAAAAGGCCACAAAAAGGAGCTCTTTCCATCCTGCGTAATGCTTTGGCTACACTCCTTACCGTGGCCGCAATCCCTAATGATACAGGCAGAGCTATGCTCATGTTGATGGTCAGACGGTTTCTGTGTGAATCAGTAGGAAAAGTAAAGAGAGTGTATTAGGATCAGATGGACCAGAGATAGCAGGGCTGAGAGGTGTGTCGCTTTGTTTTGCCAGACAAGTGACAATCAGCACAACCTTCCACAGCAATACTCTGCAGAGAGCAAAGAAACACAGCCTACAATGTTAAGAGCCATTCCGTGAGAAAATGGCACTTTTTGAAGACGTTGAGGAGTTGACCCCACTGGAATCGAATGAAACTTGGCAGATAAGTAGATATGGTAGTCTCACAGAAAAAGCTGAATTTTTAGGTCCGTATCTCAAGAAGTCTGCTGGTGGCGCCACCTGGAAGCCACTTAAGTGGCTCAGTTTTGCTTTTGACACCACATTTTACATCAATTATTGTGACTTAAGGGTACACAGTACCAGATGTGTTATACTTTTATCATGACCTGCGACACTTTAAGTCTGGATAGACTTCAGCACCACATCAGCGCCAAGCTGGGTAACAACATTATTGGGCTGGAATTATTGGAGAAATCACAGTAAAAATTGAAAATGGGAATGGGAATAAAATAACATCCCAGACATGTACAAATAAAGAATGCTTTATTATGTTTTTACTCACAGCAAAACTACCATTTTCAGTTAATATTCCCTTGGTGTCTTGCTGTGTTTGTGCAATGGATGGCCGTAAAGAAGGTGGAAATTGATGTTTGCTGTATATTTTCTCAGTAACCCAGATATGTTCCATGGTGATAAATGCTGTTTGTTGTGCTTTTGGAACTCTGTTTTCAAGAATATAAAGCATTTCTTTGGTAGTATCTACACTTTCAAGCTAGACGGCTCCAAAGTTGGAGGAAAAGTCAAAACGGACCACTTCATAGCAGATTGTGCCAATGTTTAGGCGGCATTATTTTGTTTACCCAGAATGATAGAGATCTGAAATTCTCTGGATATATAGTTCCTTTGGGGTCCATTACAGCATTAGTAAAATCTCAATGGTAATATTTTTAGTGTAGATGATTTTAAACATCAAAAGTTGGAAAAATTCGCCTCCAGGGGGCACTGTAGGCTGGATGCAAGTATTGCCCATCCCCAGCAATGTACCAAATAATTTTTTTTTACTGTCATACACACAGTTAGTTTTCTCAGAAAGTGAAGAGCTTGGTTTGGTACTATGCTGGGTAGATAGCTTTCTGACTAAAGGTGGCGCTCTAAAGAGCTAATGTTCTACCGACCTAACATTCCATATTCCCAGACAAATTTTTTCCAACTTTTGATGTTTAAGGGGTGATCTGGGGTTAAATGGGCAACATTTGATTATTTTTCCAAAAAATTTTTTTTGAATAAAAATATTTTATAATAACCCACCTTTAATAATCACTAATTGTTACAAGGATTAAAAACTGAACTCAACTTTTCAATGCAGTCTAATGCATTTTCCATTGATTTCCTAAGGTATTAGTTTTTCCACGTTTCTCATGTTTGTGGCAGCCTTAACTTTTTTATTTATCATTGAAAATCAATGAAATTCGGGCTGCAGGTACTTTACTTCATTAGAAATGCAATGACAAAGGGAAATTTTGCCTATCTGTTACATACTTTGAATATTTTGAGTATTCGTCAGATTCTGCGCAAAATAATTTCAAAATTTGAGTAAAATGCCCCAAAATCACAAAACTGATAAACTGGGCAAAGAGTGGCTATGTCATTGCATTTGGATAAGCAATGGCTTTTAAATGATGAAAGAAAAACTGAATTCTATCATAGAGTTAAAGAGGATTTGGTGCCAGAAGTTTTCTGCATATTTAATGAGCTTGTTTGGTTACCATGGCAACCGCATAAACAGAAAAATGCCAACTTGTATCTTTTTTTGGTGGTTATTACATATGCCTCTTTAGATTAATTCTGATTTGTTTCCTGGTGTCATTTTTCATTTAACCCAAGATCACCCCTTAAAATCATCTGCACTGAAAATACTACCATTGAAATTTTACTAATGCTATAATGTACCCCAAAGGGACTATGTATCCAGAGAATTTCAGATCTCGATCTTGCTGGGTAAACAAAATAATGCCACCTAAACATAGGCACAATCTGCTATGAAGTGGTCCATTTTGAGTTTTCCTCCAACTTTGGCTCCGTCTAACTTGACAGCATAGATGCTACCAAAGAAATGCTTGGTATTCCTGAAAATAAAGTTCCAAAAGCACAACAAACAGCATTTACCCTCACAGTACAAATCTGAGTTACAGAGAAAATATACCACAAACATGCACCAAAAATTAATTTTGACCATATTTCTGGCCGTCCATTGCACAAACACAGCAAGATACCCAGGTAATATTCACTGAAAATGATAGTCTTGTTGTGTGTAAACACATAATGAAGCATTCTAGTTTGGTATATGTCTGGGATATTATTTTATTCCCATTCCCATTTTCAATTTTTATTGTTATTTCTCAAATAATTCTGGCTAATTCTGGCGATAACGTAGTTACCCAGCTTGGCGCTGATGTGGTGCTGAAGTCTAACCAGACTTGAAGTGTCACAGGTCATGATAAAAGTATAACATATTTGAGACTGTGTACCCTTAAGTCATGATAGTTGATGTAAAATGTGGTGTCAATAGCAAAACTGAGCCACTTAAGTGGCTTCCAGGTGGCGCTATCGGCAGCAACAGAGAAATACAGACCTAAAAATTCAGCTTTTTCTGTGAGACACCCATATCTATCTATGGGCCAAGTTTCATTCAATTCCAGGGGGGTCAACTGCGCACCAAATGTCAATCTCTCGTGGAATGGCTCTTAATTTATGACTTAGACTTTGGATGAGGGCAGCCTCAATTCTCCAACTTCATTTTGCTCCAGCTTTACTCCCTCTAATCTGAAATTAATTATACACTTTTCACCAAGCGAGATAATTACAGGTGAACCCAAATTCATCACTGTCCCGAGACAGACTGCCACAAACAGTCTGCCGAGCTGCTCTTCCGTGGGATAGCACAGAAATCCCAGGCTAACCAGCCCCTCTCTGACTCTGAGGGAAACACTTTGTCTTACGGCCCAGCTCCAAAGGCAAATATTTCCCATTACAGCCCAAATCCCAGAGCCAGCATCTTTACAGCCCAGAGCCCAGTACAAACCTTTCAATTTACAGCCTAGATCCCAGTAAAAACATTTCCCTTTAGAGCCCAGATCCCAGTGCAAATACTTCCATTTGCAGCCCAGATCCTAGTGAAAACAATTCCCTTTACAGCCCAGATCCCTGGGCAAACACTTCCCTTTATGGCCTTGATCGCAGGGCAAATACTCCCCTTTATGGCCCAAATCCCAGTGCAAACACTGCCCTTTATGGCCCAGATCCCAGTGTAAACACTTTGCTTTACAGCCCAGATCCCAGTGTAAACACTTCCCTTTGTGGCCCAGATCTTAGTGCAAACACTTCCCTTTATGGCCCAGATCCCAGTTCAAACACTTCATTTTACAGCCCAGATCCCAGTGCAAATGCCTCCATTTACAGGAAAGCTCCCAGTGCAAACACTTCCCTTTACAGCCCAGATCCCAATACAAACACTTCCCTTTACAACTCAAATCCCAGTGCAAATACTTCCCTTCACCACCCAGATCCCAGGGCAAACACCTCCCTTTATGACCTACATCCCAGGACAAATGCTCTCTTTTATGGCCCAAATCCCAGTGCAAACACTTCCCAGTATGGCCCAGATCCCAGTGTAAACACTTCCCTTTATGCCCCAGATCCCAGGGAAAACACCTCTATTTGTGGCCCAGATCCCAGGGCAAACACTTCCCTTTGCAGCCCAAAGCCAAATGCAAACACTTCCCTTTACGACCCAGATCCAAGTACAGACACTTGCCTTTACGGCCCAGATCCCAGGGTAAACAGCTCCCTTAACAGCCCAGATCCTAGTGCAAACATTTTCCTTTACAGCCTAAATCCCACTGCGAACACTTCTCTTTATGGCCCAGATCCCAGTGCAAACACTTCTCTTAGCTGCCCAGATCCCAGTGCAAACACTTCCCTTTACAGTCTAAATCCCATGGAAAACACTTCCCTTTACAGCCCAGATCACAGTGCAGACACTTCTCTTTACAGCCCAGATCCCAGGGCAAACACTTCCCATTACAGCCCAAATTCCAAGGCAAACACCCCCCTTTACAGCCCAGATCCCAGTGCAAACACTTCCTTTTCCAGCCCAGATCCCAGTGCAAACACTTCCTTTTCCAGCCCAGATCCCAGTGCAAACACTTCTCTTCACAGCCCAGATCCCAGTACAAGCACTTCCCTTTACAGCCCAGATCCCAGTACAAGCACTTCCCTTTACAGCCCAGATCACAGTGCAGACACTTCTCTTTACAGCCCAGATCCCAGGGCGAACACTTCCCATTACAGCCCAAATTCCAAGGCAAAAACTTCTCTTTCCAGCCCAGATCCCAGGGCAAACACTTCCAATTATAGCCCAAATCCAAGGGCAAACATCTCCATTTACAGGCAAGATCCCAGTGCAAACATTCCCCTTTACAGTCCAGATCCCAGTGTAAACACTTCCCTTTAGAGCCCAGATCCCAGTGAAAACACTTCCTTTTCCAGCCCAGATCCCAGTGCAAACACTTCTCTTTACAGTCCAGATCCCAGTACAAACACATCCCTTTCCAGCCCAGATCCCAGTGTAAACACTTCCCATTATAGTCCAAATCCCAGGGCAAACTTTTCCATTTACAGGCAAGATCCCAGTGCAAACACTCTCCTTTACAGTCCAGATCCCAGGGCAAACACTTCCCTTTAGAGCCCAGATCCCAGTGTAAACACTTCCTTTTATGGCCCAGATCCCTGCAAACACTTTCCTTGTCAGCCTAAATCCCTGGGCAAACACTTCCCTTTACAGCCCAGATCCCACTGCAAACACTTCTCTTTATAGCCTAAATCCCAGGGCATACACTTACCTTTATAGCCCAGATTCCAGTGCAAAGACTTTCCTTTATGGCCCAGATCCAAGGCAAACACTTCCCATTACAGCCAAAATCCCAAGGCAAATGCTTCCCCTCATAGCCCAGATCCTAGGGCAAACACCCCCCTTAACAGCCTAAATCCCACGTGAAACACCTCCTTTTACAGCCCAGATCCCAGGGCAAATACTGTACTTCCCTTTCCAGCCTAAATATTAGGGCAAACACCACCCTTTTCGCCCGGATCCCTGGGTGAACACTTCCGTTTATGGGTCAGATCCCTGTCAACAAGGACTAATCAATGTTAAATAAGGCATTTTCAATAGTAAAGTCCGTAACGCTAAAGATGGCTGTTGTATGACATATCCTGCCCCTTCCCCACAAAAGCCAATTGTCTGCTTTACACAGCGGTGCTGGGACACATATCTAACCAACTGTGTTGTTGCATTGACGCATGCACACAGTCCAGATTCAATATAGTTTCAACCCTCATGGTTTTAAGTTTGATTTTCCGGTTTTTCGTTCAAGTGCTTGGGCGGGATAAGCCCTTTGAATGAATACCGCTCAGTTCTATGGGATCAGCTGATGGCATCACATAACAGCATGCCGTAAAGGAAGCTGGTGTTATGAAACCTTGCGCATGCATAGAAGAAGTATACCCTGTAGGGGAAAATACATTTTAAAGGTTATTTTTGGCCAGTCTCAAACTTTTTTTTTTTTTTTTTTATATAAAGTTGGCATCCCCAATCCCACCCAAATCTGGAATGCCCAATCCGAGAACTATGTACAAGGCTTGCTCGTATGCAACCCCTTGTTGTCAGCTCAGGAGAGAGAGACAGTTTGTGGCTCTCCTCCGAAGCACGCGCCTGTCAGCCCCTGCATCTTTACAGTCATTGGTCGAAACTATTGCAAGTTCAGAACGAGGGTGGAGGATACCCGGACATGAACAAGCTTAGAATCTCACTGACGAGCGCCCGGCTGGCCAACAGGAGGCGCTTGAGCAACGAACAAGGCAACCATTTTTGATATCCCTTCCTGGCAGTCCCTTCCCAATTTGCATTCCCACAGCGCTTTAGCCAATCGTGCGCTGTTCTGAAAAAGCTGCCGACCACTGCCGGTTGGTATGACCGGGGATCCAACCCGTGTCGTGGTAGTCACTACTGCTCTGCAAATGCAGCGCCTTAACCGAGTGAGCTAACCCAGCAGCTCATCAAACTTTTTTAATGTTTCTTTTTTTTAAATCAGACTTGACTGATGACTCTAAACATGCAGTTTCTATGACCAATTGGCGATTAAATGTGAAGCTGTTCACCTGTTCATTGAGATAGGATCCTGGTCTTGTTAGCATGGAATAACTGCCCAAGGGGGCATTGCCAAGATGGCCGCTGAGTGATGTAATGCTCTTTTGTTTCCATTTTTCAAAACTGCTCGACTGAAGGCAATTTAAAGCAGAAGATCAAAAAAGGGGAAAATATTTTGGCATGAGAAGAAAAAATGGAAAAGCTTACTGGTTAGCAGGAGATATGTAAATGTTCGCTTTCTTCTCTAAAAGCATTTCTCTTTATGTGAAACTACGATCCCCTTTATGCACTTTCCTCAGCCATCATTTACAATTATTAGTTTGTTTTATGATGGGTTTTTTTCTCTTACACAAATCATTTGACAAACAACTCTCTCCCCATTCATTTAGATAGGAGCCTGGTCTTGTTAACCTGAAATAACTGCCCAGGGGCAGTGCTAAGATGGCTGCTGAGCGGCATGACTTGCCTGTAAAGACTTTGTCAGTAGTCAGCTTATGGAGTAATCACCAGTAACCAGGGGCAACAACATTACTCTGAGCAGAGGGGGCACCTCACTGAAGCGTGTTCTCGAAAGAAACAGCAGCAAGGTCTGCTAGTTTTTCTGCACCTCACAAGCAAAATAACCAACGTTGCTAACCCCACTGAACTAGTGTTCCTGCACCTCGCAAGCAAACAAGCTAAACTCGCTAACCCTGCTAAACTAGCATTCCAGCATCTTGCAAACTAATTTACATGGCCCCATATGTCGCATGACGTGATTTTTTTGGGACCCTCGTTTCGCATCTCTCTGTACTCAGGGACTCTATGCTAAATTACCGTTCCTGCACCTCATTATTAACAAAATAGCCAACCTTGCTAACCGTGCTAAACTAGCATTCCTGCACTTCACAAGCAAACCATCCAACATCAATAACACAACAAAACTGGCATTAAAGCATTATATGAAAATAGCCAACCTTGCCAACTCAGCTAAAATTGCATTTCTGCCGCATCACATTTTAACTTCGCAAATAAACACGCACAATGCGAATAAAAGGATACCTGACTGACTGCTGCCAATCAATTGGCTTTGCCACATGTTTGGGTCCATAAAGGTTGGGTCAAATTAAGTTTAAAAGGGATTCTGACACTCACCGAAAACAGTGCGGGCAGGAACAGACTCCCTGTTTAGCCAGAAGGACACCTGTGACAGTATGACAGTCATGATGCAGGGCAGGTAGGTTTGAATCACAAAATATCCAATTTTCCTTTTCAGATGAAAATATGTTGTCATCACTATGTATTCTCCTGGGGAAGGCAATGGGAAAGAGTGGGAGGGAGAGAGAAACAGAGGGGAAAAGGTAATGAGAGAGGATATGAATTATTTATAGAGCTCATCTTCCATCCAGACACACAGTTAAAGCATATTCAATAGGGAATATTATTTATGTGTTAATATACCAATATTGCATAACACAGAAACAATTGACAGGAAAATGAGAGTGATCCTTCAGACAGGCGAATCTGTTGGAGAGGAGGTCGATAGATCGCTTGGCGCCCTTTAGAGATTGCAGCTCTAGAAAATAGGCTGGGTTTACCATTTAAAAGGTATGAGTGGGCAAACAGGCCTCTCCCTGGGTGAAGCGCTTCTTGCCTCTCACAGCCCTTTTAAAATTGCTTTATGATCTTATGAAATAAACCTGCCATGCCAGCATTTTATATCCCACCTTTACCTGTTTCATTTATCGCCTAAAAACTGCTGAACTGTGACTGTCTGAATGCCTAATGCTCACGACAGCAGGAGAAATGACAAATACAAGCACAGCTTTCAAAAACAGCCTTTTTATTTAATGGAAAGTCAAACAGGTGACAGGACAATTAAACAAGACAAAAGGGAAGATGTGCTAAGTCTTCAATACCTGACAAAGAAGAGCACTAACACATTTCTGTTCAGAGGTGTTGGAGGCAGTGATGGGTAAAAGATGGATCTCTTCCATTGTAAGTCGATATAAAGCGTCCTTATCGTGTTGGACCGAATTCGCATCAGGTTGTTTTGTAATGCAAGTTGCGGTTCAGCTCTGAAACAGGCAGCAGTTCAAGGCAATTATGCAGCCACTGTTTCTCTTGTCAATTTGTTTCTGTTGTGTTTATGTAGTTACGCAGCCAGCCTGAACTATGTATATCTATAGAGATGTAATGCTGGGTGATTTTATGCCTATGAGGCAGGGGGCGAGACAGCACATCTGCTGCTGCCCAACAGCAAAACAATCAAACAATAAACAAGAACACCTCTAGCAAAACCATTCTGATCGCAGCAGCCATTTTCCATTAATGTTATTTGTAGGAGATATGCAGACAGAATAAAACATCAAATTAAAACACCTGGTGCAAGACTATTTCTCGATTACACTGTCTGTAATTTCAGCTCCAAATTATCCCTACTATCTTTTAAAACACAATCAATACACCCTATATTAAGTGCAAGACTATCTCTTCAATTCTGCCTATATTAAGCGCAAGATTATCTGAACAATACTACCTATATTAAGCACAAATACAGTACAGTGCTGCCAGTATAAAGCACGAAGCTATCTTTACAATACTGCTTATCGTCACGCTCATAACAAAAGTGCCTAAGTCATTTTTTTGTCGTTTTGAGGAAAACACAAAAAACTGTCGCATTTTTATATCAATGAGAGTTAGGCATAAAATCTCAAAATGGGAAAAAAATGACTTAGGCACTTTTGTTATGAGGTTGTCGTTATATTACGCACGAGATTATCTTTACAACACTGCCTATATTTAGAGCAAAATGATCCTTAAAATACTGCCAATGTTAAGCCAAGGGTTATCTTAGGAATAAGGCAAATATTAAACACAAAACTATCTTTACAATACTGCCTATATCATGCACAAAAAATTCCTAACAATACTGCTCAGATTAAGCACAAGATTATCTTGACAACACTGACTCTAGTAAGCACAAGACAGTTGTTACCACACTGCATATTTTCAGAGGAAGATTATACATACTATCTAATCTAAGCACAAGGTTATCTTGTCTTTACTCTTTATGTTAAGAAAAATATTATATTTACTGTTTAGTCTAAACACAAGACTACCAACACGACAGGGTCAATTTTAGGCACCAGATGATCCCAAATATATTCTTGACTTTACGTACAGCAGGGCACATTTTCACACATGGTGAGGTGAGGATGGGAAAATGCCTTTTATAGTTACCTAAGGCTGCTTTCACACCGGACGCGGAACAAATTTTTCGCACAACAGATTACATTCAAAGTCAATGCAAAGACGCGAATACACGCAAACGCGCGCATTCGCGTCTTTGCATTTACTTTGAATGTAATCTGTCGTTTGAAAAATTAGTTTCGCGTCCGTTGTGAAAGCAGCTTAAGTCAGTTTTCTCAAAATGGACATTTTGTGACTGAAGTACTTTTGTCACTGGGTTCTTCAATTTTAGCATAGTATCTACTTCCTGTAATTTTAATACAAGATTATGATCCACTATCCTGTCAATTCTGCTGAAGCCAAATCTACTGTATGTACCCTGAGCAAAAGATCTGTATCACACTAAGTGTCATTTGTTGGCAGCTGCGATAAACTCCAGGACTGGGCTGAGTCAGACCTTCATCTTATATTCTGTTCTGCCTCGTCAGGCCCGACCAATTGCTGAGCTCATAGTATCCTCAGAGATCCAACTAAACCACCGCAGCTACACTGCTCGGACAGTCAGAATGTGCGTTTTGTGAGAGAAGTGCCATTTTAATGTAAAATGCTGCATGAGTTGGACTTTTTCCTCCTGCTTTGCTTTTTCACATTCCCTGTGGGCTCAGACACAGAGAGGCTTTAATGAACACGAGCTCCACTGCAGTGTGCTGGGGCAGGAGGAGCTGCCCCGAGGCTTCCGGCTGGGTCTCACACATGCACACATGCACACACACACACACACACACACACACATATGCATACACACGCGCACACACACACACACACGCATACACACTCACGCATACGCACACATGCATACACACACACACACACTCACACATGTATACACACACACATGCATAGCCACACATGCATACACATACGCATACACACACACACACGCATACACACACACATGCATACACATACGCACACACACACACATACACACACATATTCACATACATGCACACATTCACACACACACACGCATACACACATAAACACATACAAGCACATACACAAAAACACACACACTCACACAAATGCACACACATGCACACATGAAGTAGTCTATACTAAAGCTGGTAGCCAGTTTGCAAATTTTGTGACTGACCTAGATCACACCTCTCTGGCATCAAACAGGACTGTAACAGATCTTAGTGTAATCATTCATCAGGACCTCTCTTTTGAACAACGCATTAAAAAAACATTGCGCCCACAGCCTTCATTTACGTAATATTGCCAAAATCTGAAAAATTTTATCTTTGTAAGATGCAGAAAAGTTAGCGAATGCTTTTGTGACATTTAGCCTTGATTACTGCAATACCCTTTTCTCTGAATGTACAAGTAATTCACTGTATTGATTGGCACAAAATACAACAGCTCAAGTATGAACTGGAACAAGACATTTTGAACATCTTCCCTGCGTTGGCATCCCTACACTGGCTACCTGTAAAATGTAGAACTGACTTTTAAATTCCCCTGCTTATCAACAAAGCGCTAAACGGATTAGCTCCTATCGGCATTACACATTTATTGGTTTCTTACAGCCCATCTAGATCTCTTCATTCACAAAGTGTTGGCTTGCTTGCTACAACTTGATGGGAGGCATAGCCTTATGTTATTGAGCACCTTTCCTTTGAAATAATTTACCTTCTTCTATTCAAGAAATAGATACTGCCTTTTAATTTAAATGTAACCTTAAGTCCCAAGTCTTTAGCAGATCCTATGATTGAGGAATGGCGTGCAGAGATCCAGCACTTGCAGCACACTTGGTGGACTAACTTTGCTGTTGTTCGCTATGACATGATTCACCTCCCTTAAAAAGGTATGGTTAGCCCAGGGCCACCCTCACAGTGATGCTGGGCTGATGTACACCATCTCCTAGTTATGCCGCAATAGTAGTCCGCCAAAGGCCTTCTGTATCTTGCCCCAATCTCTTTGTTTCCCATATCACGTATATCATGGTATCTGTTGCTTAACACTTTTTCTTTTCTCCCCACCCCGACTCCTGGCCTTTCACCACCATTGACTGGTGTCCTGACCCTTAAGCCCCAGACCCATGGTCCCCGACTGCACCTAACATCCAGTCCTTGAAACCTTTATCCTGAACCAAGGACCCTGAACCTCTCCACCGCCGTTCCTCAAAATTCCAGATCACTGGCCTGTCCTCCTCTCCTGAATGGCTGCCTCCCAGGCCCTCAACTTCCCTTGGCATCATGTGTTGCACTATTCTGGCCCCAAACTAGACCCTGGCAGCTCCTACTTCACTTCAGTCAGAACACTCATGTCAGATTTAACCATTGATTGCAGGACGACTGCATTAGAGTTTGGCAGTAACTTTACTTGAGTGATGCTCTGGAACAATCTGAGCAAGCATGACACAGACAGTCCCTGAGATCACAAACACACCCCCCCCCCCGTTAGAGCCTGAGATTCTCTTAAAAGTCGTAAAAGTTTAAGTTATTGAACATGATATGAACAAGTGCTGCTTGAGATGAACAATGAAATTATAAAGGAGGACGCTGGGGAGGTGGAGGGAGTTGAGAAACATTTTTTTTTGTAACCCAAGTACGAGTGGTGTAGAGGGCACGGCACCACAGAAATGAAGGAACACTGCCTTGGTCATAAAAGCTCACCAATTAGGTGGGAGGAGCTAAAGTTAAGAATGATTGGACAGAGACAGGCTTGTGTTCAGCCTGACTCCCGTGCCTGACGGAACTAACGCCGAAAGCTTCATTTAATTTGCTGTTGTATTGTTCCACCCAGTATTATGCTTCTTGCTGTATGTATGACTGCAGCGTATTTTCCCTATCCCTTTCCCCTATGCCCCCTACCCCCAGACTACCTTTAGGCAAAAAGGCCCCAATCTCACTGAGCCAGGATCAGCCCCAGGTTTCTTCTTAGAAGCAAGTTTTTTTTCTCTACAGGGGAGTCTTTTTCTCTCCTCCAATAAGGGAATTTTTTCTTGCCACTGTTGCCTCTGGCACGCTCTTGGGGATCTTTTGTCATTGGTCTGACATCAGTAAAGCACTGTGTGACGAAGTCTTTTTGTTATGATACACAAACGTACAAATAAGAATTGAATTGAATTGTAATGAATTAAATCACATAAACACACGCAGACACAAAAACAAAATAACACGCAAATACACGCACACGCACACACACGCATGCACGCACAACCCACACACAGTTACCTGTACTAGAGCTGATTGTCTCTTTCCCAGTGACATGCCCCAGCAGGTCATACTGGTTGAGGCGGGAGCCATCTTCTGCCACAGCAACAGACGTGTTTTGCCCTTTGGTCCACAGGTACACCACCTCATTATTAGTGTAGGCATCTACACAGGAAGAAGTCTGCCATTAACCAGTAGCCAAGCTAAGGGAGTGCTACAGAGGGAGATGGGGACCATTAACCGTGCTAATGAAAGCTACACAAGGAGATATGGACCATTAGCTAATATCCGTGCCAATGGAGAGCTATATAGAAAGATGGTGGAACTGTTAGCTAGTAGCCATGCTAGCAGAAAGCTACTGAACTGTGGGAGTGAATGGTCCGCTAATTATCCTCATAATCGAGTAGAGCGTTTTTTGCTCGCATACCAGCTAAAATTACTCATAAGGCTGCATTTGATATGACCTTCAGCACATTAAAAATCAGTAACAGGTGATTAGACATGGTATTTGCTCTTAATCAGCCATTTGATGTGTTATTAGTTCTGGATGTGCTAACAAACTTTGCCCCAGATAAGGTCTGGGTGAATTAAGACCATAGTGTATTTTGAAGAAATTCATAAATTATAGAACGCAATATTAAATATATAAAAGGAATAAAAGTATTTCATGCAACCATGAGCACAGAGAGAGTTGCAGAAAAAACAGAAATATAATTCAGATACCACCAGTTTTAATGGCCAAAGCCAAAGTGTGTTGAATTACCATCAATGTTATCTAATATTTAATTAATCACAATCAGTGACAGAGAATTATTTTACTATAAAAAGGAAATGTGAATATTATGACCGCAGTTCATCATATGCTGTATTCTACAGTACTTCTCTTTCTCTAGTAACTAAACAAGGCAGAAGTCAGTAATATATGCGAGCCCCCGACCCCTGACGTCTTTGTTCACTTCCTGAACAAGCTAAGCTTATGGCCCAGCAGTTCTCTGCTTCAGGACTGTGCTTTCTCAGCGGGCCAATACACAATTTCATATGCAAGTATTTGGGTGGTGCCATCCTGCTTCATCAATATGCATAAATATGTCAACTGAATTCTGACTCCCTGACACCTTAATTCCTGAGTATCTAAATTCATGTGAAGTCAAGAGAGAAGGAATTACAGCCATCTAACATTTTCTCATGATCAAAGTACTTCCTGATTCGACTGCACATGACTTCATCACCTGAGTTGATGATCAGGTGTGAGTAATCTACAGCTGTACAGATCCTGACTCCCCGCCTTCCACTATATTCAGAATGATCCTTCCTTACTGATCTCACCGCAGACAGCTGTACTCATACCATGCACTCACACAGACATACGCTTGCGCACGCACACACACACACACACACACACACACACACAGACTGCAGACAGCTGTGCACGACAAAACTCACACACAAGCACCAACACACTCCTGAGAGCTATACATGCTCACACACACACACACACTGGAAATGGCTGCACATACACATACAAACATACTCACATATGCACACACACAGACACATGCAAATGCACTGCAGGCAGTTGTACACATTTGCACACAAACAGTGAAGACAGTGGTATGTGCACACACACACACACACACATACACGCAAACATAGGCACACATATACACTGCACACAGCTGTACTTGCACACGCATACACACACGCACACGCACACACACACACACACACACACTGGAAACGGCTGCACATATACATACAAACATACTCACATATGCACACACTCAGACACATGCAAATGCACTGCAGACAGTTGTACACATTTGCACACAAACAGTGAAGACAGTGGTATGTGCACACACACACACACACACACACGCAAACACAGGCACACATATACACTGCACACAGCTGTACTTGCACACGCACACACACACACACACACACACACACAGCAGACAGTTATACGAGCACACACGAACACACACACACGCGCGCGCACACAGAGCAGACAATTGTACGAGCACACACGCACAAACACACACACGCACTGCAGCTGAACACAGTCCGTACTCACAGCTCCCAAACTTCAGGGGACATGCATGTGCATCCATGGGAAAGTCCTCCAGATGCATGGGGCATTCCGCGTGAATCGTCAACCTGCCGAAAGAAAAGGCAGAGCAAGAAGATGGGATTAATACAAAACTCACTTTATTCAAGTGGACGACAGCAGGGAGAATAATTACTTTTCCACTGAGTCTGTGCTTTTGGGCTTGAGTCAAACACTATACTGCCAACCCTGTACAATCAGTGACCTGGTGCTCCCTTGATTCATAAACACTACGCCTACACGTCCCATAAGTCTGTGCAGCATGGCTGAAATCCATAATGCTGCTTCCACCAAACAGATTCACAATACCCAAGGACTGAGATTTAATGTGCTCAGAGGGTCCTTGGCTGAAAGCCAGAACTAACACTTGAGATCGAATATAAATATGAACACATCGAGTAAAGCAGAGAAGCGAAGTTGGCCCAGCAGTGAGTGAGCCTGGGCTCCGAATCTGCTGACTGTGATTGGTTTGTGTCCTAAATCCGCTGCTTGTGATTAGTTGGGGTCCGGAATTCGCCGCCTGTGATTGGTTCCGGCTCTGCAGTGCTCAACTTTGTTGTTTAGTAGCTCATTTCCCTATATCCCCCTCTCTGATGCACCTCTGAACTGATTTACAGAAAAAAAAATCTCCACACTAATCCCCCTGCAGTTTATTCCTCAACAACTTGGCAAAACTCCCAAATGGCGTTCCCAGAGTTCCCAGAGAATCCCCCCAGTCAGCGGCAGCAGGTCTCCTGTCGCCCGAAAATAAGGTAAAATCCATGCCTAGCCGTATCACTCCCTAATGAAATGTTAGGATATGCCATGTTATGTAATGTTATGTTACCCAATGCCATTCCACAGAATGTTTTGTTGTGATATTATAGAATGCTGCACTATGATATGCTAAGTTATGTCAGACCATTGCAATCCTATATTCTGAAATACTATGCTATATTCTGCAATATCATGTTGTGCAATGCTTTGTTGTGTTACTCCAGTAAGATAGCAGATTTAGCTGCTGTAGTGGAGGACTGTTAGATGGGCCATCAGAGAGTGTGTGCGTACACAGTCACTCTCATAAGTGTGTAATGAGATAAAGCGTTTCCCTCCTGGGTGATCCTCACACAGAACGGCTATGATGCTCTGGGCCTCCCAAATTAACTGCACTCCCAGAACCAGAGGTGTTTTTGTGGCTGACATTAATTAATGGGGTACCCTGTGGATTCCGGGGGGCCTGCTGGCGGGGGAACGGTTACCAGGCCTCCCCAGGGGCCCCCTCCACCCCAACTGCCCCCCCGCATCAGTGTCCCATAAACCTGGCAGATCGATCGCTCTGTCGCTGTCTGCTTCTGAGAATCTCCTCTCTTCCTGAACATCGGCAGTGCAGGCCTGTCTCAGGTAAGTACGGACCTGTTATCCTCCCAACCTAAAGTAAACAGCGCCCCCAAAAAAAAAAAAAAAGAATAAAGGGCAGAATAAGAATTCCTTGGTTTTCAGTGCTGCTGCAAAGACAGGAGAATAGGCTGAACTGCACTGCATATGGCCATCAGCCAGGGAACAATCCGATAATTATTCACTTCAAGTATTTATTAAATGTATTGCTTGTAGACACTCTGCAGATTGGGATGTATGGGAGAACAGCAATTAGCAAGCCGCAGTTAGCAATTAAAACCTAAACTCAAGCCATTCCCACAAGAAGGAGAAAGGTCTACATGAAGATGCAAACTGACTGGAGTCTCCTGATTATAGTGGAGGAGCTGAGCTGAGGATGGGTGTGTGGACTGGTGTATTTAACTAATCTACGTCAGGGTCTCGTTGCTTAGGAACCGCAATAAGGGCCTTATTTTATGAGCACTTGAGAACCTGCCTGAATGCCTGTTTCCCCCCTGGTCCACTCAAGGGCATGAACATACTCTGCCTGGAAACAGCAAAATAATACCTCAGTATCAGATGCGATCACGCCATTGGCTTCTCCACCTTAGCTGCAGCTAAAATGTGTAACTAAAATAAAGAAGGATTTGAAGAAAATGTTTCTGTTCAGTAAAGCTCCAGGGCTAGCGAGCATCTCCCTTAGTGACAATCCAAAGCAGAGACAGGTTCACTCATACATCTCATTAATGCTTAACTTGTGCTTCTCTCAGTATAGGGAAAAAAATCCATGAGCTATTACACCAGAAAGGGTGATGTCTCAAACAGACTGAAATATATCACGTATTTCATTTTTGGAGCTGAAATATTATATTTCTCAGAGATGAACTCAGCATTCATAATGCTGACAGAAAATATATATCACATATTTCAAATTATGGAGCTAAGACACAATATGTTTCAAGGATTAACTCAGCATTCATTATGCTGACAGATAACACATTTTTGAATGCTCATTTTGTCTAGCTCAGGAACAGCAAGCAGAGGTATACTTAAGCCTTTTCAGAAACAAACACAACATTTAAGTATAAATAACATTCACTTTATTCAGTATGATTCACTGCAAATTTTTACATTTAATTTGTGAGCCCTTTTCACTGGCACTTGGGGGGTCATGCGTTCACATCTTAGATATTCATTTAGGAGCAGCGAAGAAATGCAGCGTTGAACAAGGTTGCTTGAGATTAAATGCCAAACAGAAGCAGGCAGCAATAATGGAAACTTCAATCATCTCTCAGGCTGTCCAACATGTCCCCACCAGTAATGTGCTCGCTTTGTTTTCAAGGGGTCTGAAATCAGCCTTTAATGGATGTGGTTGAGGTGTTTTTGTGTCTTGTGGGAATAAATTGGGCTGAGCTGAAAATAAACCACTCTCCTAATTTAGAGAAACCTGCATGGGGAACTGATCTTGTGCCACTCATCTCCCCCCAAATGAGACAAGCCTCATTTCGTGAACAAATGAGGGGAGATTGTGCCATTTTTTAACAAGCTGTGCACTCCGCCCTTCCTTTAAACGTATAATTCACTGACCTCTCTGGATGCAAATGGGCCTTCAAAGCCTCTGTGAGAGGCCCAACCAGTGGTGCCGGAAGCACTGAATCCAAGGGGCCATTGACCCCCTACTTATGAAATTCAAATCTGGAATTTAAGTGGAATTATTCCGCCAAAATTGCAAACGTGCCTATTTCGATACACTTGGGTACAAGGACGTTTCAAATATTTACATTTTAATCCAATAATAGACGATGTTGCAACACCAATCAGATGCACACAGTGCACCAAGGAACTAATAAAGTTGTTTAATGCCGTGCACTACATTGTTCCATTTGAGCCGTTAACTTTGCCAGCTGGACTAACTTTAGCTATCAATTATTGCAAGAGACTGCATGCTTCTGCAAGTATATCCAAAGAACCAGCGCTTACTTAAACGTTTAATAATGTTGCTTCCCCTGAAATCCACTATGCCTTTGGAGCTAACCCCTTCAACCCTAAAATCAGCACGGCTGGAAGAACCCTAAAGTACCAGCTGTGTTATGCAATGGCTGGTAGAAGATAGGAAAAATAACTAAGTTTAAATAACAGAAAAAAACCTGTGGTAGCCTACTCCCATAACTGGTTTTTGGTCGGTAGGTAGCTTGATATCCAAAGTAAATGGGGAGTAAAACCAATAGCATGGGTGTGTTGTCCTTTCAATATATGTTTAGCTCGACCTACCTATAACATCTCATGTGTACTCCGGAGCCTCTCAATTGCGTCCACGATACAAAAGTATTGGGGGCTACTGCTGATCAGACTTCCAAGTCCATGTTTGATTCTCGTAATTACTCCTCAAGCCATACATTGAATCAGACCGTTCTCATATTTGGTAAGATTATTACTGGCGGGAAGGTCCTACCACTCAGTGATTTTGGTTTGGATAAGCTGATGCAAACCAGGAATTTTGTTCCAGTACGGGATAAACCTGCAATCATGGGTGATCGAATAGTCTAGCTAGTTCATTAAGTACACTAACTCAATGTAACTAGCAGTATGCAATCAATATGTATTCCGCTCCAATCACTGTAGGTTTGACTTTATGACTAGTCTCCCAGTTGCATTTTCAAAATCAGCCTATTTGGTGAGTAGTTTGATGATGACAAAGAAGGTCACTACTTATGGCTTTCAGATGGACAATGTGCATGGCTGACTGCTCGCATAAGTTCGCAAACTTAGCTATGTTACGGTTGTCATGGCTTACTACAACTTGGCAGTCGCAAGCTTATCTACTGTAGACCCATAATCATAGACTGTATAAAAAGATGGACGATGCAACCGTGACGTCACCCATTGGTTTCAGCATACCATTAAAGAAGCCTCGATTTTGGCAATTTGAACAGCGTCATTTTGTCATTTTGAAACCCGATGTGATTCTTATTGGATGAGAGAGTGAATTGAAGATCCAGGGAGGAGCAAAGGGTGGATCTACGGGTGGATCTGACCGTATCTGATGAGGACCAGAGGATAGCCACGCCCCCAAAGCATACTCTGGCTTTATCCTTTATTCTAGTCTATTTGGGACCATAATTTACAAAAATAGGACCAAGGGTCCTGTAGCTTACCGGCAAGTAGTCTTATAATGATGATACAAGTTATGAAAATTTCATGTGAAGTTTGACATTTGAATCAATGAAAATCAATGTCAAGGCCACTAAATAAAAGTTCACATACATTTATAGGACCTCCTGTAATACAAACACAATCTTAAGCTCTGAAGCAGATTTGGTGATACAAGTCATTGAAAATTCAATATGACAAATGTGAAATTAAAGGTCACAGAATTTCAAGTTGTGGTCAGCAAATGGACTTTATATATGACTTTCTAAATGTCTCTATACAAACCTTGGCTCAATCGGTGACCATTTTGGTGATACAAGTCATTGTAATTTCACTGTCAAGTTTGACCCTCACTGACAGTCAAGTTGAATGTCACCAAATGAAAGTTTATACATGACTTCCTAGATATCAGTAACACAAACCTAGGCTCCATCAGTGACCATTTTAGTGATACAAGTCATTGAATTTTCACAAGGTCACATTTGACCTTTGAAGGTCAATACGAAGGTTGCCAAATGAAAGTTCATATATGACTTCCTATATGTCTGTAATACAAACCTAGACCCCATCTGTGACCGTTTTGGCAATACAAGTCATTGTAATTGTATTATGTCAAGTTTGACCTTCAAAGGTCACCAACAGTAAAGTTGAATGTCACCTAATGAAAGTTCATATGTGACTTCCTACATCAGTAACACAAACCTAGGCTCCATCTGTGACCTTTTCAGTGACAGAAGTCATTGAATTTTCACTTGGCCGAGTTTGACCTTAAAAGGTCAATATGAATGTCACCAAATGAAAGTTCATATATGACTTGCTATACGTCTCCAGTACAAACCTACACTCAATCTGTAACGATTTTGCTGATACAAGTCATTGAAATTTCACTGTATAGTTTGGCCATTCAAGGTCACTGAAGGTCAAGTTCAAGGTCACCCAATCAAACTTCATACATGACTTCCTATATGGCCACAATACAAACCTAACCTCTATCTCTAATAGTTTTGGTGATAGAAGTCATTGAAATTTCACTATGTGAAGTTTGACCTTCGAAGGTCACCGAAGGTCAAGTTCAAGGCCACCAAATGAAAGTTCATGTATGACTTCCTAAATATCTCCAATACAAACCGAAACTATCTGTAACCATTTTGCTGATATAAGTCATTGAAATTTCACTGTGAAGTTTGGGCATTCAAGGTCACTGAGGGTCAAGTTCAATGTCACCAAATGAAACTTCATACATGACTTCCTATGTGCCCGCAATACAAACCTAAGCTCTATCTGTAATAGTTTTGGTGATAGAAGTCATTGAAATTTCACTATGTGAAGTTCGACCTTCGAAGGTCCCCGAAGGTCAAGGTCAAGGCCACCAAATGAAAGTTCATACATGACTTCCTATAGGTGTTCAATGCACATATTTTCCCAATCCAATATTTTCAAGCCTAAAAACCTTTGAAAATTGTAACATTTTGCTTGACCTCAAGTTTGACCTTTCAAGGACATCTGAGGTCAACTTTAACACAGCCAAAATATAGGTCATATAATACTTCCTACATGTCAGTAATACAAACATAATCTCTATCTGCAACCATTTACCTTCCACAGCGATTTGGCCCATTCTCCATAAGACCCAATGTTAAAGTACAGCGCCCCCACTAGACCCACTTGCGTCAATTCAATCAAAATGGCACTCGCGCTGTACATAAAGTGTATCAAGGTGATTTGATTGCCAGATTTAGAAAAAAAGTTATCTGACAGTTTTTGAGAAATAATTTATGAAATATCAAGTCATATCTTTTAAACATTGTAAATATATTCCCTGACCTCGAGTTCGACCTTTCAAAGTCATGTGGGGTCACATTTTATATTGCCAAAACATAGGTCACATATGACTTCCTATATGTTGATAATACAAACCTAATCTCTGTCTGCAGCCATTTGGCCTCCACAGGCCATCTTACATATTCATAAAGTATAGCGCCCCCAATAGACCCACTTCCGTTGATTCAATGAAAATGGCACTCGCACTGTATATTGATGGTACCAAGGTTAGTTGATTCCCTGATTTAGAATAAAATTTATCACGCAGTTTTTGAGAAATAATTTTGTTAAATTTCTCATTCCTATCTTTAACATTGGAGCCAAAATTTCAAGGGCCCATACAATGGACAGAAATGATTAAATCAAAAATCAAAAAAAAAAAAAAGTCTGGAGATATGGTCTAGTAGTATGTTATTGCAAATTTACGCGAAAATTCATCAAGCCAAAAAAAAGATAAAAAATGTTCCGGACGACGGACGATGGATGCCACACCACGACAATCGCTTATCGGCCCATAGGGCCAGTAAGCTAAAAATGAACATCATGATATGAGGAAAATCAATATTGAAATAATAAATCAGGTGGGACAGTAGGGTCATTTTCTCATAGACTTCTATAGCATTGAACTTCTATCTGCAACTACCAACGTCGCTGTCTGCTGGCCATTAAATACAACACAATTTTTGGAAATTTCCACATTGGCCTCACTTTTCAGACCCGGGTGCTGCGTCCATCTTTTCATACTGTCTATGCCCATAATGTTGGTTTAGGCTAAGGCTGATTTCCCTCTTGCACTAGCTAACTGAGAATATTTGGAGTTACACTGCCACCAAGTGGTCCGAGTGATCTACTGAGAAGGATTAGCCAAGCGGCAAGATTTTGAGGTATCATGAACTTGACTTCTGACATCAGCTTTTGGAATGAATTTGGTGCCCTTAGCCCCACCATGTGAACCCCTAGCCTCTGTTCCAGACGTCCTATGTGGTTCGCTTCCCTCCCACAACAACGTCTGCACACTCGAACTGGGTTTTGAGTTCCGTGACATAATGGCTTTGTGCGAAATAAGCTAATCAGAATGCTTATTAATGCTAGTCCTTTTGGGTTTCCTCTGTCAAATATTAATGAACAAAAATGGAGGGTACAGAAACTTCTCACAAACTTGTTGATAATGACAGTTGCTTTGTAACATAAGAATTGGATCGAAGAAAGAGAAAATTCATGTACAACCCCAATTCCAAAAAAGTTGGGATGCTGTGTAAAATGTAAATAAAAACTGAATGCAATGTCTTACAAATCTCATAAACCCACATTCTACTCACAATAGAACATAGACAACACATCAGATGTTGAAAGTGAAACATTTTACCATTTCACGAAAAATATTGGCTCATTTTGAATTTGATGGCAGCAACACATCTCAAGAAAGTTCGGACAGGGCCATGTTTTCCATTGTGTAGCATCCCCTCTTCTTTTAACAACAGTCTTTAAACGCCTGGGAAGTGAGGAGACCAATTGCTGGAGTTTTGGAAGAGGAATTTTGTCCCACTCTTATCTGATGTAAAATTCTAGCCGCTCAACGGTCTTGGGTCTTCTTTGCCGGATTTTTCGTTTTATGATGCATCAAATGTTTTCTATTGGTGAAAGGTCTGGACTATAGGCAGACTAGTTCAGCACCTGGTCTCTTCTACTGCAAAGTCATGTGGTTGTGATGGATGAAGCATGTGGTTTAGCATTGTCTTGCTGAAATAAGCAAGACCTTCCCTGAAAGAGACATTGTCTGGATGGGAGCATATGTTGTTGTAAAACCTCCATATACTTTTCAGCATTGATAATGCCTATCCAGATGTTTAAGCGGCCCACGCCATAGGCACTAATGCAACCCCATACCATCAGAGATGCAGGCTTGTGAACTGAGCGCTGATAACAAGTTGGATGGTCCCTCTCCTCTTTAGACTGCACAACACGACATCCGTGGTTTCTAAGAAGAATGTCACATTTTGGTTCATCTGACCACAGAACAGTTTTACATTTTGCCTCAGTCCATTTTAAATGAGCTTTGGCCCAGAGAAGATGGTGGCATTTCTGGATCGTGTTCACATATGGCTTCTTCTTTTCATGATACAGCTTTAACTTGCATTTGTGGATTGCTCTGCAAACTGTGTTCACAGACAATGTAAGTGTTCTTACGCCCATGCAGTGAATAACAGTGCAGAATCATGCCTGCTTTTAATGCAGTGCCGCCTGAGGGCCCGAAGATCATGAGCATCCAATATGTGGTGTCAAACCACCGGACTGTGATGATATTGCTCATAATTTATTCTGTAATTCAAGCTAGCCTATGCCCGGCATGGTTCTGTTTGAGGGTTAGTTGCAGCTCCCTGCCTTCAGTTCCATGTTTGGACAGGAAGGGATCTCTCTGAACAGAGTCATGTCAACAAACCCAATGTTTGCCTGTATGCCTTCAATAAAACTTTTCTTTTTGACAAAGTGGTCCGATCAGAAATGGAGTTTTGACATAAATTCTGCTTGTCCGTGGAGTAAATCTTTCTTATCAATGGAGAGCAGCTGCTTCAACCAGCTGGAGAGTCACCTGAGTGCACATGACTGTCATCTGATTTTGCTGTCAGATGATTGCTTGACCGGTAATAAACAGGTTTATTTAACCTTGTATCCTGAGAAGCAGCTCCTTGGCCCTCTTGCTTGACAACACTCCTGCACCCCAGCCCCATCTGTCAAGTACAGCATTCATTTTCCTGTTTTCTTATGACTAAGTTGCCGATCTATATCAATGTCTCCTCCTTTTGATGTCATTGTTTCTGTAGGCTCTCTTCTATGGAGGGAGGGGGGTTAGTTGCAGCTCCCGGCCTTAAGTTCCATGAGGATGGGCAGGGATCTCTCAGAACAGAGCCATGTTGCCAAACCCAATGTATGCCCATATGTCTATATGCCTTCAATAATTCTTTTCTTTATTGTCAAAGTGGTCTTATCAGAACTGTTTATACATGTGCACAAAGCTAGAATAAAAAACACAACATGTACAAAGTTAAACAGTGATGTTAAAGGACACAATGTCCTTCTGCCTTTACACCAGCTCATCTGTCACACATAGACTGCTCCGCAATAATCAGGGCAGAATGGCCGGAGGCTGCAAAAGCTGCGGTCAGAGCGTCTGAGTCATCAGGGGGACACCTGTCTGTCTCCCAGCTGCCCAGGCAGGGAGAGGCAGTGAGGGGAAGGCTCAGTGCTACAGACCCCACAAGTGGCAGCAGGAACCAGATGAGGACCTGGAACATGGACACACATACACACTCACACCCACATGCATGCACACAGACACACACACAAAAACTCACAGAAACACACACACACACACACACACACACACACACATATATGAACGCATTCACACACACACACACACACACACACACACACACACACATAAGCATGCACAGACGTACACACACATAGGCGCACACACGCATTTATGAACTCATGCATACATACACACATATATGCATGCACACGCAAACTTACACACACACACACACACACACACACACACAGCACATGTGCACACACCCAGGCATGCACGCATACACACACAGGTACACCCGCAGAAATATACAAAAACAGACGCACATACAAACGTACACATACACACACGTGCATGCACGCACCCAAGCACACATACAAACACAAAAACACACATACACACACTCAGGTGTACACGCATGCACCTGCACACACTCACACAACACACATGAATGCAGGCACACACGAACACACACATAGACATAAATAAACCAAGGGGCCCTTACTTGGTGCACTGGTCTTAGCATAATAACCCTGACGTCTGCAGTCCACCAAGGGCCATTCATAGATGAGCAAAGAGCCGATATAAGCAGCTAAGCCAATCAGAGGCAGACAAATATTGACTCAAGCATCCAAGATTGCCACACAAGTTTCTCAAAATTCGTGCCTACAGTGAATTCGTTATTCATTCTGTGTAAAAACATGTATCAGAACACTTTTTGTAATCCAAAGCATAAGACATGCATGTGACCATAGTTCTTCTGGGAGTCTTCATGTTCTTGAAACAGCCCTTAAATAAGATAGGGAGGGTAATATGACCAAGCCTTGGCTTGTAAACAGAATTGTACATGCTTCTTTCCCAGGAGAGCGGCAGCATGTGAGTCCCTAAGTCGATTCGCTCCAGTAAACTCAGTTTAATGGGGAACATGCAGGCTGTGCACACTGCCTCAGCCTACTGAACAAAGAAAAGATTAAAAACCTAACTCACCGCATCCCACCTGAGACCTAACTCTTGTTTTATTCTTTCAATTTCATTTTCAAAATACAGGAAGCATAGTACACAGTTGAATTCATTTTCTGAATGTGTTATTGTACATTCCTAGGCATCTATGAAGTGCCAAAAATAATAATAATCAAAATGGACTGCATATATTTTCCCAAAGCACTTCCTGGAGAAGACGGCTGACTGAACAGCTGTGAATCCCCCCTTCTGTGTAGTTCTTTCTCGGTTTTACGCAGAGCCATGTTAGCTACCCTTCTTTCATCTAAATCTCTTATTCTGGGACAGGGTCTTATCCATTTCAGGGCACCAACACCATTCACTCACACACTAGTGGCAGGGAAATTCAGTCTCCATATTAGCCTAATCGCATTCTGATGCATGTATTTATTAACACACTGCACCACCACACTGCCCCCTGTTGGCTATGTCCCATCATTCTTAGATCACCGGGATGCAAGGCGCTTGATGCGACGGAAGGACACTCTCAAAAAAAGAAGTCCCACTTATCAGCTCCTATGCAAATGACTGAACGTGAATAGAATGCTAAAGTAGCATCCAGACAATGTCTCAGAGAGTACGCTGCTCTCCCCTCCAACTACTCAAAAGGGCCTCAATTAATCATCGGCCATCCAGCCGGGAACTGTGCCGCTCTGATCAGCACTGAGCGTCAGCACCCAAATGGAGGCTCGGAGCCTGGAACATACAGACCTACCTTCTCCCTCAGAGTCATCAGCCACTGCCATTGAGGAGAGAGGGAGAGACAGAGAGAGAGAGAGAGAGAGAGAGAGAGGAGGGACTACAACAGATTTTTATGCTGTCACAGGCAACAAAACCAAGAAGAAGAGCAACAGCAGAAACAACTATCACTGCATTGTTGTGCCATTATGTGCTACCAACTGTTATGAATGCTTCCTTAAATGAATGCTGTTTAAATAATGATTCAGTTCACTAGTACAGCACCACAAAATGGCCAATCAGCACCAAATATAGCTCTACGCTAATCCACTTAACCCTCTATCACTCTGCCAAGTGTATCTTGGACCAGCCAGTTGGATCCATATAATTGTTTATGCAATCAAATAAACGGCCCATAAACAGCAACACTTCCATGAGTAATGGTGATAATTCTAATTCTGTACGCCATTTAAAAAACACTGAATAATTAAAAAACCATTCTACCATATATACAAAACAGGCCAAAATAACACCAAGCGAGAATTCTACTTCGAATCAATTAAGACCACATTAATCCTTGACTACGACTTAGAAAGAACTGCCTGCAGTGCCTTTTTCCCCCCAAAAAAAAAGTGCTGCTAATTTTTGTGATGCTGGAGTAAGTAAATTGTTTTGCTGAAAAAAGCCATGTTTGCATTTATTTGCAGAATTTATATTAAAATGTGGAATGGAGTTGCATCATGAGAAACGGTGCCGCAACTGCAAGGGAAGTGAGGAATGTGCGTGTGTGTGTGTGTGTGTGTGTGTGTGTGTGTGTATGCAGTGGCGCCCCCAGAAAATTTTCATAGGGGTGGCCAGATGGGGCCAGCGTAAATCTTAGGGTGGCACACCAAATCAGTCCTCCTTGTGTAACCCCGATTCAGTTCCAGCCCCTGGTCATGTACTGCATGCCCCCCCTTATATCATTCCCGTCTACCTACAGCCGAATCTAATAAACACTCACAAAAAATAAAGACATATGATGTTTCCTAGGCTATGTCCTTGACTCCTTTTCATTAAAAAGACAATATGCATCCGACCGACACACATGCCTCATGATTCAGAAAAACACACAAACATTTCCAATAGTTTTCAATACAGCTTTTTTTTTTAGGAACAACTATGATGATAATAATAATAATAATAATAATTTGAATAGTATGAGTAGTAAGGGTTCTCCATTGTAATTAAATTTGTAATATTGGCCAATGAACATTTCTATTCATACTATTCTTAGTCTCAACTACTGACAAAGGTAAATCAAAGGTTTAATATAATTACCATGAAAATGCCTCACTCACTGTAGACCATAACCACAGATTTATCCAAATGATTTTACCCTGTAGCCATCCATTTCATTATCAAGGACACACTGATAAATTCACCTGTTGGTCCAGAGACAGGTTAGTAGGGGCTGGCCTAAATCTAGCTGAGTCTTCACCAGTCTCTGTGGCTGTGACTGAGGTTGCTGCCTGTTCCACACGTTCGTGCAAAGTTTATGTCTCCTGTTGTTCCTCCCTTGTAGGGATGTATTCATGTTCTGGCTCGGAGTCTCTTCTCCTTTCATGTTATCTTGCTGCAAATGCAACAATTACCGCTGCTTCGCCGCAAATGGATTCGTTCCATTTTCAGTGCGATTACTGATGCGGTATCAGTATCATTCTAGCTAGCTTTATAGCTAATTAAACCTATCCCACGTCATCTAGCAAGCTAGCTAGCTGTCGTTAAATGCATTTCTTCATTAAGTCCACCATCCACAAGCTCACTAGCTACATTAACCTAATTAATAAGCCAAATGGCAAAGGAAACAGTGTCACAAGCTGGCGACGTTCGGTTATATTCGGTGTCCAGTAACGCAACATTTACACAAGAAAAAAAAAACCTAAGTGAAAAGTGAAGCTAAGAGCAAAGTCTCCCTGTTGAGTTCCAGAAGTACCTTAATTTAGACGACGCGAAAGAAATGTTGCGAGTCACATTGCTATCGTTAGCTAATATAAAGGTCATAAATTAGCTGGGTAGCTGCTGAAATAACCATGGTTTAGCCTTGGAGCCAGATGCCCAGCTGTGCTAGCATTGATAACTCGTGTGTATGTTCGCCACAGAAGCCAATTAATTCGGCATTCACCGAATTCAAAATATAGGGTGATAGATCAAAAATATGCCTGTGTGAAAAATAAAAATAAAGGTCCACCACCAGGCTTGCTAGTAAGCTTACGTTATGCAATGTTAACGTTTGACTGGCTATACCACCATTTTTGTGGCGGGGCTAAGGTGCATGAAAAATCTGAGCTGAGCACTGCTCGTACTCATAGGGGTGAGCCGTCCGCCGCACCTTCCCAGCGGTGTACAGCGTTCGTCTCGCAACTGCTTCACGGATACAAACAGCGTTCGACCCGCCACCTCAAGCAACTTGGCGGCTCCTTTCCTTTACGAGGACAGATATGACCCAGCATTTCGGCCATAGCGAACAATGTAGCATCGAACTGAGTTGGTTTCTAGCCTAGTTCGTAAGCAGTAGCTAGCTTGGTAACTTCGAGCTCGGGGGGCGTGTTTCAGCAACCAGGCTCCATTCGGCTCGCCTCAGCTCCAGCAACGGTCCACCTTTTTGACCATTTTTGGATTAGCCGGAGGTAGGCGGAGTAAGGTAAAATGCCAAATTGGCGACCAAATGAGCTTCGCAGTGGATATTCAGAAACCTATGAGTAACGTCACAGAGGCTATGTCCATGTTTTATACATTCAGTGCTCTGGGGGGGCCAGTGGGGTGGCCAGCAGTTTTCCAGGGGTGGCCGTGGCCCCCCCTGGCCCCCACTTGGGGGCGCCATTGTATGTGTGTGCGCTCAAATGTGCGCTCAAGTGTGCGTGCGTATGTGTGTGTGTGCGCGCATGCATGTGAGGTAACATGTATACAAGTGGTTGTATTTTAATGTGAGGCGTGCATGTGTGAGGTGTGTGTGCATGAGTGCGTGTGTTTGCATGTGAGAGGTGTGTGTGTATTTACATATGTGTGTGCGTTTGTCTACATGTTTGAGTTTGTATGTCTCTGTGAATGTGTGAGTCTAATAATGACAGGAATTGGACCTCAGCTGTGGGCAGACAGTGATGAGCTAAAAGGAGCAAAAAATAAGAACAGAAAGCTCACTTCACTCTTCAGACCATTCTGATGATTCATGTATTTTATTTTTATCAGCCGCAGCCCAGCTGTGGTCCTGCGCGTGTGCGCGCGCACACACACACACACACACACACACACACACACACACACACACACACGAACACACACACGCACACACACACACACACACACACACAGGCGCGCACGTCACACTGATTCTCTCATGTCCTGCCATATTGATTTCCCCGCCCTGTGGGCTCCAGGGCCAGTAGGAAAGCTGACGGCAGCAGATTCAATCTCAGCAAAGTGTTAACGCTACTGACATGGACAGAAACGCATTAGGAGCCCTGTTCGACGGCGAAGGCTGAAATTCAAAAAACGGGGGATTGAAGGGGCCAGAATTCCACATGAGCAAAAAGCAGTGAGATATTTCTGCAAAGCAGTGTGTGGTATATCACAGTATATCCTCCAGACATACAGTATATGGGCTCTCGCAGTATATTCCCCAGATATGCAGTATATGGGATATTGTAGTATATCTCACAGATATACAGTATATGGGATATCATAGTATATCCCACAGATACACAGTATATGGGCTCTCGCAGTATATCCCCCAGATATGCAGTATATAATTTTTTTAAGTATTGTGAAACCTACTACTTGCAGTGTAAAGGTACAGCTATGGGTAGCGCGTTTGCTCCTTCATATGCATGCCTTGTTATGGGCCTTTGGGAAGCTAAATTTGTAAATGTTGTTACTAATCCTTTTTATTCGAATATCTATTTATGGAAAAGGTATATTGACGATATTTTATGCATTTGGAAAGGTACGGTGACTGAATTAAAAAACTTTCTGGAATATTTAAATGCAACCACGTCATATCTTTCGTTCACTATGGATTACAACAGTACCAGTATTAATTTTCTGGATCTCAGAGTGTATAAAGGTGTTAATAACCGGCTTGAAAGTACGATTTTTCGTAAACCCTTAAGCAGAAACACCTTGCTAAGAGCTGATAGTAATCATCCCAAACATTTAATCAGTAATATTCCAATTGGGCAATTTTTGCGAATGCGTAGGAATTGTAGTACTGATGAAGAATTCGAGTCAAAAAGTAGTGAATTAATTGAACGTTTCAAAATGCGGGGATACCCTATGACGCAAATCTCTTCGGCCTATCAGAGAGCAGCACGGTCAAATCGAAGAACACTCTTAATTAGAAAGCCAAAGGCTCCAAGTCAGTCGCGCATTTGTTTTTCTACTGAGTTTTCACCATTGGCTGGTAAAATCAAGAACATTATTTTAAAACATTGGAGTATACTTAAAAGTGACCCTGCTTTACAGCAAATGAGTTCTAATCTCCCCCTTTTTTCATTTAGGCGTTCGCCAAATCTAAGAGATCGCCTTGTTCACTCTGAGATTCAAAGACCTTTAAGTTCCTCATGGTTACCTAGTCAACCTCATGGTTTTTATCCATGTGGTCATTGTGTTCAATGCTCAAATTCTTCTAAACTAAAAGAGTTTACTCATCCACGTTCGGGCAAAAAATACAAAATAAAATCTTTTATCAATTGTGATACAACCCATGTGGTTAATATACTTAAGTGTCCGTGTGGTTTAGTCTATGTGGGTCAAACTAAACGCTCGTTGAAAATTCGTATTTGGAACATAAAACAGCGATTCGAACTAAAAAACCTTGATTACGCTATTGCACGTCATTATGTGCAAGCTAATCACGGTTCTGTTGCTTCTATGCGGTTTTGGGGAATTGAGAAAATCTACCCATCTTCGAGTGGAGGTGACATTGTCAATCGTTTGCTCCGCAGAGAGGCATTTTGGATTTATACGCTTCATACAGTTGAACCGTTCGGTCTCAATGAGGAACTTAATTTTTCATGTTTTTTGTAAATTATGTTTTCAGAGTATAATTTTGTTAAGTGTTCTTGTGAACGGCTAACTTGTGTGTGACGTCATAATTGGTTGTTTCATATTAATGTTTTGTTTGGTAATTGTTAATTGACTAATTATGAGGTACATCTGTTGGAAACTTTTTAAATGAGACATTCATTGTGAATCGTCTGACTCTGATGAAGACGTGATAACGTCGAAACGCGTCAGTTTTTTCTCCGATTCGTACTATTAAAGGCTTTTTGGTATCCGAGTGCTCCAGTTTTTTCTCCTTTTCCATACAGTATATGGGCTCTCGCAGTATATCCCCCAGATATGCAGTATATGGGATATTGTAGTATATCCCACAGATATACAGTATATGGGATATCATAGTATATCCCACAGATATACAGTATATGGAATATCATAGTATATCCCCCAGATATGCAGTGTATGGGATATTGTAGTATATCCCATAGATATAAAGTATATGGGATATCATAGTATATCCCACAGATATACAGTATATGGGATATCATAGTATATCCCACAGATATACAGTATATGGCCTCTTGCAGTATATCCCCCAGATATGCAGTAAATGGGATACTGTAGTATATCCAACAAATATACAGCATATGGGATATCATATCCTAGCACACAGCTATACAAAATATGGGATGTCATAGTATATTCCACAGATATACACTATGTGGGTTATCATAGAAAATCCCATAAATGATAAAAAAAAAAAATGATGGGATACAACCCATGAGATACAGGTTTGGTATTACACACATGTAAAACAGCTTTCTCACATTGTGATTTGTAAGATTCTGTTCATTGGTCAACATGGTGATGATACCAATCCTCCGGCTGGTAACCAATAACCATCGCTAGCTTTAGTTTCTAGTTTGCAGTTCATGCAAATCAATGGGATGAATAATTCGTTTTTTTAGCATGCTAGCGCTTTTTAAAGTTTAAGTAAAGTTAAAGTCATTAAAGTAATAAGTTATAAGAGTTACTGTTACCGTAGAAACTTGAATTTATTAATTTAATGGCGAAAACGATTAGCATGCTAGCAAGCTAATTATTAATCCCATTGACTTGAATAGACCACAAAATAGAAGCTAACGCTTTTCTTCAATTGTCCAAATAATACGATAGATCCATTTATGGGATAAATGGAACTCAAATTTCTGAGCCCGAGATATCAAATTTTGAAACGAGAGTAGTTATTTTTGCTTATTCCGAGCCTTTGGCATGAAAAATTACTAGCTCATTAGAGACCCTCTATGTATGCCACAAATATGTATTATGTGGGATATCACAGGATATTCCACAGATATACAGATTACAGGATATCATAGTATATCCCACATATATACAGTATATGGCAATTCACAGTATATCCCACATCCCACAGATAAGCAGTATATGGGCTATCACAGCATATTCCAAAGATATACTGGCTATCATAGTTTATCCTACAGATTCACAATATACACACCGTATCACACTGTATTCCACGCATCCAGAAATATTTAGACGGTGACACGATTTTAATTGTTTTAGGTTTGTCCACCGCCACGAAGGATTTGAAACAAAGCAATCAAAATGTGCATGCACTGCAGGCTTGCAGCTTCAATTAAGGGATTTTCAAAAATATTGTCTGAACTTGTCATGGTTTAGGCGTACGTTTGTTTGTTGGACCTTTCTTTGTTCTATCGTCTGGGACAATATCGGATTTCTTTTGCATCGAATTCCTGGCCCAGCTGGCTGATTGAGCTGGGGCGGAGTTTTCCAGACTCTATATATATGGCCGGGGGTTCACCGCGCCTATTGCTAGAGTGTCTGTTTGTTTCTAGCACTTCAGCCGAAGATATCTCCAGTCAGTTTTCCTAGTGACTTGTTATCTTCCATTTATTGTTAGGAATTGCTTTCTCTTCTCTCTGTTTATTCTCTCTCGCATTGCTGTTGGACTTTTATTCGTCCTTGGAAGCGCAAGCTTTTACCGGAGGTGTGTACCTCCTTTTGTGTTTGTCTCTTATCTAGGCTGCTCTTTGTTCTTTCTCTCACTGGTCGCTGCACCTGGCGTCCTATCACCGCCCATTACAGCACACTCTAGCCAACATGGAGTCGTCAGCCGCGGCTACGTTAGAGAAAGTTTTGGCTGATCAGCAAGCCACATTCTCGAGCTATGGCAAGAGCTTGTCTACCCTGAACAGTCGACAGGATGAGTTGGCGGACCGAGTCCGCCATCAGGACGAGGCTTTACAAAAACAGGAGAGCGTCCTGTTAAGTCTCACTGAGAGTATTCGAGCCCTGTCCACTCAAATTACAAAGTATGTTGCACAAGCACAATCTCTATACTCTACCCGCGAGCCTGAACTCTAGCTATCCCCAAGATATGGAGGCGAGGCAGGGAAATGTAAAGACTTCATTGCTCAGTGTGAAATATTTTTCAAAGCTCAGCCTTTGCGTTTTGTAAATGAAGGGTCTCGAGTTTCATTTATTTTATCTCTGTTGACTGATACAGCCCTTACTTGGTAGGGCCACTTATTCGATCTAATTCACCGGTCGTGAGTTCAGTGGAGACTCTCGTTAGGGAGATGGTGTCGGTGTTTGATCAAGATGTGTGTGGGCAAGATGCGTCTACGCGTCTAATGCATCTTAGGCAGGGTTCCGAGAGCGTTGCTGAGTTTTCTATATCCTTTCATTCTCTAGCTACAGAGACGGGCTGGCCAGAGGCGCCTCTAATGACTGTTTTTATTCATGCCTTGGCAGAAGACGTTAAGGACGCTCTGGCTACATTAGAACCCTGTACTTCTCTGGATTCGTTGGTTCGCACTGCTGTGCGAATTGATAATCAAATTCGTGAGCGCAACAAAGAAAAACGTACTGCTTTAGCTCTTGCTGACAACGGGGCTAATCTTCCTCGTAGTATGCAAATAGCTCCTATTCCGCCCACTGAAATTTCCACTCCTGGGGAACCTATGCGGGTCGATGGCTCATAGGTGAGCCGGGCTCGTAAGCCCGTTCGTAAACCAATTATTTGCTATAACAGCTACAAATCAGGACATATTCGCCCACACTGCCCTGAACTTAAGGTAAACGGGAAGTCCGTCTAGCTGTATGGGGGGGGGCTAGAGGAACAGACCCAAATTCCCTTCCGAACCTTGATTCCCGTAGAATTAACTGTGGGTAGACAGATAATTCCTGTGGAGGTTTTTTTGGACTCGGGGGCCGTGGATTGTTTTATGGATGCGGAGTGGGCTGAGAGGCATTCTATTCCTATACGCCCTCTGCTACACTCACGCACTGTTAAATCTTTGGACAGTCGCCCGCTAGGTTCTGGAATTATACCTGAGGTCTCTGAAGCACTAACCATGTTCGCTCCCTTTGGTGGCCATTCTGAGGAGGTCCCATTTTTTATTATTTGTCCCCCTGTTTTTCCTGTTGTTTTAGGACCCTCGTGGCTACGGAAACATAAGCCTCACATCCGTTGGGGTAGTCAGACTAGCCCTATTGTCCAGTGGGGCGCTAATTGTAGGTCCCACTGTAGGGAGAGTTTGACGTGTAGTCCCGGGCATCAACCTAGGGGCGAGGCTGATGTCGCGAGTGATTCTGAGGAGTTTGTCTCATACAGCCCTCCTAGTCGGGAAGAGGAGGTGGAGGAAGGGTTGGAGTGGGATCCTCAATTTGACTGGCGGCAGCCAGAGGATGATTGTGATTTGGCGGATCTCTCTGACTGTGATTTGGTCATGGAGATGGCGGGTCCCGAACAGGTGGAGAGTTTGGGGGCCGCTTTGAATTTTTATCTGCCTCCTAACGTTTCTAGTGATTATGCTGATCTCGCAGAGGTTTTTAGCAAACAACGAGCCTTGACTTCACCTCCTCATCGCCCGTTCGATTGCAAGATCAATCTCCACCCTGGTACTACTCCTCCTAGGAGTTTGCTATACTCACTGTCAGGGCCTGAGCGTAAGGCCATGCGAGAGTATATTCAGGAGGCTCTTGCTAATGGTTTTATTCGGCCATCTACTTCTCCTGCCGGAGCGGGGTTTTTTTTGTGTGAAAAAAAGATGGCTGTCTGAGACCCTGTATTGATTATAGGGGTTTGTATAAGATCACCATTAAAAACCGATACCCCCTTCCGTTGATGAATTCCACGTTTGAACATCTGCAGGAGGCATCATTTTTTACCAAGCTAGATCTCCGGAATGCTTATAACTTATTTCACATTCGGGAGGGGGACGAATGGAAAACGGCATTTAATACGCATGACGAGCACTGGGAATATTTGGTCATGCCGTTCGGTTTGGTTAACGCCTCCTCTGTGTTTCAGGCACTCGTTAATGACGTTCTCCGAGAGATGTTGGAGAAATTCGCCTTTGTTTATCTTGACGACATTCTGATTTTTCTTCAACTCTCTCAGACCATAAACAACACGTCAGACAAGTGCTTGAGGCCCTCCTTAAAGCCAAGTTTTTTGTCAAGGCTGAGAAATGTGTTTTTCATGCCAAGACTGTCTTGTTTCTTGGTTTCATTGTGTCGGAGAGGTCGGTCTGCATGGACCCTGACAAGGTGGCAGCGGTCAGGAATTGGCCTGCCCCTCAAAATGTTAAGGAGGTGCAACGGTTTTTGGGGTTTGCCAATTTTTATAGGAGGTTTATCCGTAATTTTAGCGCAGTAGCTGCCTCCATTATTGCGCTCACCAAGAAGAATGCCTCCTCGCCGTTTGATTGGTCCCCAGCAGCTTTTCAGGAGTTAAAGAAACGTTTTAGCTCAGAGCCCATTCTCGTTTTGCCCAATCCCTCCCTCCCGTTCGTTGTGGAGGTAGATGCCTCTGAAGCCGGGGTGGGTGCCATTTTGTCCCAGCACCTCCTTTGGGACAATAAGTTGCACCCGTGCGCCTACTTCTCCCGGTCATTGTTGGCGGCCGAACGGAATTACAGTATTGGTGACCAAGAGTTGCTAGCCGTTAAGCTGGCATTAGAGGAACGGCGCCATTGGTTGGAAGGGGCTGAGCATCCGTTTGTGATTTGAACGGATCATAAAAATCTCCAATACATTCAACAGACTAAGCGACGTAATTCCCGGCAGGTGCGGTGGTCGTTGTTTTTTAATCACTTTAACTTTACGTTAACTTATTGCCCAGGGTCTAAAAACACCAAGCCCAACACCTTGTCACGGATTTACGACCGCTCTGGTCACGACCCCATTCCGGAGCCTGTTATCCCGACTGATCAGATTGTGGCTCCCATTCAGTGGGACGTTGAGTCTGATGTGCGGGGGGCCTTAAGGTCCGATCCCGGTCCTGGTGGGAAGCCACCTGGCTGTTTGTTTGTTCTGCCTTCTGTACGCGCCCAGGTTCTCCAGTGGGGGCACTCTTCCCATCTGGCGGGTCACCCGGGGGTTCATCGGACCAAACAGTTCTTAGCCCAACGTTTTTGGTGGCCCAGCATGATTGAAGACATCCGGGAGTTTGTAGCAGAGTGCGGCGTCTGCGCTAGGAATAAGACTTCCCACCTCCCTCCCTCTGGTTTGTTGCGGCCATTACCCGTCCCTAAACACCCGTGGAGCCATAGCGCTCTTGATTTTATTACGGGTCTGCCTACTTCTGAAAGCAACACTGTCATCTTGGTCGTGGTTGACCGTTTTTCTAAGGTCGCCCATTTTATCGCTCTGCCGAAGTTGCCTTTGGCGCGGTAGACGGCCCTTCTTGTTGTGGACCATGTTTTCCACCTGCATGGCCTCCCGCAAGATATGGATTCTGACAGGGGCCCTCAATTCACGGCTAAGTTCTGGCGGGCCTTTTGCAGTCTGTTGGGGGCCACTGTGGGCCTTTCTTCTGGCTTTCATCCAGAGACTAATGGGCAGACAGAGCGGACCAACCAGTCTTTGGAGAATACCCTTCGATGTTTGGCGGCTGATAATCCATCATCATGGAGTTGTTTTTTAGCTTGGGCTGAATATTCCCATAATTCTCCACAGGCCTTTCACCATTTGAGGCTCAGTTGGGCTATCAACCCCCCCTTTTTCCTGAGACTGAAAAGGATTCTGAAGTCCCCTCTGTCAATTATTTTATTCGACGCTGTTGCTCTGTCTGGGCCAGGGTCCGGTCCTCTTTGTTGCGATCTAGGCAGAGACAGAAGACCGCTGCCGATAGAAGGCGCCGGTTGGCCCCATCTTATCGGGATGGCCAAAGAGTTTGGCTTTCTACTCGGGATCTTCCCTTAAAGGTGGAGTCACGAAAGTTGGCTCCTTGCTTCATTGGCCCTTTTAAAATAGTGCGGAGGGTCAACCCTGTTACTGTCCAGTTAAAACTCCCAAGTCCTTGCGTATCCACCCCTCATTTCATGTCTCAAGGCTAAAACCGGTTAGCGCTAGCATCCTGGCTCCGGTTGACAAACCTCCGCCGCCGCCACGGATAATTGAGGGGGGCCCGGTTTATACTATGCGTCGCATTTTGCCCGAGAGGCGTGTAGGTCGTGAAGCCCAATTTTTAGTGGACTGGGAAGGATATGGGCCTGAGGAGCGGTGCTGGGTCCCTTCTCGGGATATCCTCGATCCCAGCCTCATCTCTGAGTTCCGTGCACGGGGTTCTCGGGGAACTTCAGGTGGTGTTCCTTAGAGGGGGGGGTCCTGTCATGGTTTAGGCCTGCGTTTGTTTGTTGGACCTCTCTTTGTTCTATCGTACAGGACGATATCGGATTTCTTTTGCATTGAATTCCTGGCCCAGCTGGCTGATTGAGCTGGGGCAGAGTTTTCCGGACTCTATATATGTGGCCGGGGGTTCGCCACGCCTATCGCTAGAGTGTCTGTTTGTTTCCAGCACTTCGGCCGAAGATGTCTCTAGTCAGTTTTCCTTGTGACTTGTTATCTTCCATTTATTGTTAGGAATTGCTTCTTTTAGAAGTTTTGTCTCTTCTCTCTTTGTTTATTCTCTCTCGCACTGCTTCCGTGTTGCGGACATTTATTCGTCCTTGGAAGCGCGAGCTTTTACCGGAGGTGAGTACCTCCTTTTGTGTTTGTCTCTTATCTGGGCTGCTCTTTGTTCTTTCTCTCACTGGTAACTGCAGCTGGCATCCTATCACCGCCCATTACAGAACTAAGTAGTTATTATGCACAATTTATGCCAGTATATCATTTTTAGGGGCTCAAAGGTTATTGGACAAACTGACATAGTCATCAATCGCATTGTCATTTTTAACACTTGGTGGAAAGCCCTTTGCAGTCAATGAATGCCTGAAGTCTGAGACCAGCAGACATACCCAGATGTTGTTTCTCCTCTGATGGTGCTCTGCCTGGCCTTCCCTGCAACTACCTTTAGTTCCTTCGTTATTATTGCGGTGTTTTGCTTTGAGCAAATAAAATGCAACCTCGATTGGATTCAAGACATATGATTGGCTTTTTTGTTATAGAGCATTCCGCTTCATTGCTTAAGAAAACTTGGGTTGCTTTTGCAGTATGTTTCCAAGTCATCATCCATCTGCACTGTGAAACATTGTATAAGGATTTCTGAAGCATCTGGAAGTATATGAGCAGATAATAGAGCACTATTCAATGCTAAATTCATCCTCCAGCTTTTGGCAACAGTCACGTCACCAGTAAATACAACAGAACCAGCTCAATCGGTATAGGCATACATAAAGACACATGACCACTCTTCACAAAAGAGGTGGTATGCTTCAGATCATGAGCAGTTCTCTCCTCTCTCCCTGCATATTGTTCTTTTTATTATTATTTTATTATTATTATTCTTGAGCCTTGAAAGTGGTTTACGACTTGAGGTAAAGCCTAATCTGGATTGGTGACTTTGGCACTGATATGCTTACCTCTTGGAGAGTGTTCTTGATCTGGCTAGCTATTGTGATGGGGTATTTCTGAACCTATAAAGAAATCTTCTGTCATCCACCACAGTTGTTATCACTGATCTTCCTGGCTGTTTCATATTCCTGAGCCCACTTCTGATGTCTTTCTTTTAAAAATAAACCAAACAGTTCAGCCAGCTACACCTAATGGTTTAATTTTTTCTCTGGTAGGACTGTTTTGATTTCGCAGTCAAATAATAGCTTTCCAGGTACCAACAGCTCTTTGGTATTCATATGGAGAGTTAACAGCAACAGATTCCAAATATACTATAAATGCAATGCTTGAAATCAACTGAAGATCTTTTATGTCTTCACATTTAGATGAAATAACTGGGGAATAAAACACATCTGGCAATGGGACAGCTAAGCAGGCAGTTGTCATAATACTTTTCATCGTTTAAAATGGAGGGGTGCGGACCTCTTAGTTGTAATTCCTATACCTTTCATCCAATTTAAAAGTGTATAACCTGAAATTGACACTGAAATATGCAGTTTGAGCTCATATTTATCATTTAATTTCAACTCCAAAGTTCTGTGGTCAACAACTAAAAAACAGCAACATAGTCAATGTCCAAATGTTTATGGACCTGACTAGATGTAATTTATCCCACAGGCTCAAAGAAAGGGCCATAGCATGGGGTGACATACACAGGAAACAGACATAGAATGTGCTCCAGCATATCCTGCAAATTGACGCCACAAAGTGTTTAAAAGAAATCCACCTCATTTTAGATTAAACACATGCATATGCAGTTCTGAGTCCCAAGGAGGGGCAGAGCTGCAATATTCTCAAGAGTATGAGAGCACAGGTAGGGTGGCCTAGTGGTATGTAGCTTGACTATTTGAGCCCCCAGTTCCATGTCACCTGGATAGAAGGGGTTGGGAAGAACTTTGCTGTTTGGCCCTTGAGCAAAGCCTTTAACCCAAAACTACTCCCGGGGCTTTACCACAGTTTCTCTCTATCCCTCCTCGCTTGAAATTTTTCTATCTACATGTTCTCAATGGAGAGCAATTCTAAATGAGCTCTATCTACAATTCTAAATGGGGAGCACATCTACATGAGCTCTATCTACATGTTCACAACGGAGAGCACATCCACATGAGATCTATCTACATGTTCTCAATGCAAAGTGCTTCTACATGAGCTCTATCTACATGTTTCAAATGGAGATCACATTTTGATGAGCTCTGTCCATATGTTCTCCACACAGAGCAATTCTACATGAGCTCTATCTACATGTTTGTAATGGAGAGCACATCTACATGAGCTCTGTCTACATATTCTCAATAGAGGGCACATCTACATGAGCTCTATTTACATGTTTGTAATGGAGAGCACATCTACATGAGCTCTACATACATGTTCCAAATGGAGAGCAGATCTACATAAGATCTCTCTAAATCAGAGCTCAAGAGCACGAGAATGGCATGGACCAGACCACTGGGCCTACTCCACCACAAGATATACTTAATCACATCCTTTAAATGATGTTTTTCCGGAAAATGCAACAGACTGTATGTAGTGAGCACAACAGAAATCTGAGAGCGCTGGAAAATGATGGAAAAGGACAATCTCTGGACATCACAAGGAGGACAAATAATGCTGACTGCTACATTATTCATGGATATTTTCCTTACTTTCACCTCTATGGCACACTGCTATAGATCACGCATGAGATCTTTCCTGTGAAAAAAGAGAAAAATTAAACAGCTGCTCCCCTGTCTCCAGCACACCTCCCCAAAGCCCCCCTGCCAAGTGGGGGGTGGGGGGTGGGAGGTGGTAACTTATGTCAGACGTTTCTTTGCTGCACCAAGGCCACATCTCACAGAGTGTGTGTGTGTGCGTGATAGTGTTCGTGTGGGTATATGCGTGCCTGTGCATGTGTGTGACGGTGTGTGTGCATGTGTGTGCGCATAAGTGTGTGTACGTGCGTGCGTGTGTGTGCGCATAAGTGTGTGTGCGCGTGCGTGTGTGTGTGTGTGTGTGTGTGTGTGTGTGTGTGTGTGCCTGTGTGCAGCACAGGCCATGACATGCTTGTCCAAACCCACCTTAATCCCCCTCATTAAAAACTCATTAAGACTGCAGCCACAACTCAGAAATATTTTCAGTCGCATAAATTGAGCCAGATCATCTTGGATTCCTGCCATACAAACATCATTATGGTCAGCATGGGCCAGAATAAGTAATACTATATTATTACAGCACCCTTAAAACTGTATTTGTACAACACTGCATAAAAAACATACTAAAAAACATAAGATGTCAGTGAGATGAAGAATGCAGCAAACACAACCGGAACAAATGAAAGCAGTAATAAAAACAATAAAATTCAAAAAGAATCTGCAGATGAAAAACAAGAGAATTGAAACAGCAACAATAATCAGGAAAAGTGCAGAAATAAAATGCATCTTTAAAGGATTTTAAAACTGCCAGACAATTTATTTTTTTTTTTTTTTTTTTAGTGATATATGATTCTGAAGTGTTAGGGCAAGAACAGAACACGCATAGCTACCTTTCAGTCCGAGGCTAGCCTGCCTGGTGACCTGTAGGTTTCTGGCAGGCAAGTAGGCTCAGTGCAGTGCATGATGGGATGGATGTGAGTGACTCACCTCATGGTGTACAGCAGTGTTCCGTTGTCCACCAGCCGCAGGAGCTTGTTGGGTGTGGTCATGTTGTGAGCGACTGACTTCTTTCCATTGTGGAAGAAGGTGTCAGGGGTCCAGATTTTGCTGGCCAGCAGGTTATTAAGCGGGAGGACGTGCATCGGGCCATCAAATTTCAGCCGCTCGTCCCTCCAGCTCTGGCGGAAGAACACATCGATGGTGTACTCCTGGAGAGCACAGCACAGCCATGAGGAGTCAGTGCACATGGCTGCAGGGTCAAGTCTCAGATTTATGTGAAACACTAAGAGAGCACAGAGCTGAGAGGAGTGCAAAGTGTAACACAGTAGGTTTCTGTTTGCTCTAACCCAACCTTGCAACCTAGTGTGTGCGAAGACGTGGAGGTCAGTATGTGCGGAGGTGTGGACATGTACCACCAGGCGAGCACCAGCTAGCTTACCTCGTAGGCCCGCGGTCATTCGATAGCCCAAGTGATGTCCTCGGAGACGGCGAGTGCAAGCTCCTAGTTACTCCTCAAAACTCTCTTCCAGTGTTCACAGCGGGGAAAGCCCCGAAAACATAAAACAAACGAAACCAAACAAAACAAACCAAAGTTCCAAATCCAGAGGGGAAACGCGCGTCCTATCGGTATCCAGACAAAAAAAACAATATGGTCGACTACTCAGTAGGCCTCCGGAGTCACTTGTCTGTTGGCGTCTGCCATCACAACCCATCTGTAGCACCCTTCTCTTATGCGCTCACCTGCTGGCTATTAAGGCCCCAGAAGTTCACCTAGCCCCCCCCCCAAAGCCAGCCGGTGCCCCCTGGTGGAATGGAGTTGTATGTGTGTCAGTGTGCTGTCGACCGTCGTGCGACTAACTGGGCACTACATCCTAACACAAAGGAAGCGGTGTAAATTCTTTAACAGAGGAGTTCATATTCTTCAGCAAAAGAGCAATGCTGCAAAGTCTTTAACTCAGAGAGAAATGCACAGTCTTTAACGGAAAGAGCAGAACGCTGTATTTAACTCAGAAAGAAGTGTACAGTCTTAAATGGAAAGAGCAGAATGCAGTCTTTAACACAGAGAGAAGAGTGCAAACTTTTGTGCAAAGTTTTTACCACCGAGACAGCAATGCAGTTTTTAATAGAGAGAGCAGTGCAGTCTTTACCACCGAGAGACAGCAATGTAGTCTTTAATAGAGCGAGTAGTGCACAGTCTTTAATAGTGAGACAGCAGTGCAGTCTTTAATAGAGAAAGCAATGCACAGTCTTTTGGAGAGAGAGAGAGAGAGAGAGAGAGAGTGCACAGTCTTTAATAGAGAGAGTAATGCACAGACTTTCAGAGAGAGAGAGAGAGAGAGAGAGAGAGCAGTGTGCAGTCTTTAATAGAGAGAGTAATGCACAGTCTTTCATAGAGAGAGAGAGAGCAGTGCACAGTCTTTAATAGGGAGAGCAATGCACAGTCTTGACCACAGAGAGAAGCACAGTCTTTAACCAAGAGCAGAATGCAGTCTTTTACAGAAAATGGAGTCAGGCCCGGCGCTAGAACAGGGAATTGGGGGGGCACAGACATGTCCCTTTATGACAATTAGGATAGTCCTGGCTAGTTCTCAATTAGTTTCCTTTATTGACGCGTTTTACAATTATTGTAATTGGCAACTGAAGACACTGTTTCTCTCCATATGCGATCTAACAGCGATGTAATAAATTCAGTATAACTGTGAATTGGGGTGGACAAAACATTCATTTTAAACAATTATTGGTCCTGACCTGTTCTCAGTCATTTTCATGATCAACAAAAGGTTCACTCCGAGAGCACTCCGCACTTAACAGGTGTTGCTTGTTCTCCCCGATTAGGTAAGATGACAATCATTCATCTGGACGTGTATTTGCTTAATTTAAATCAACATTATTCAAAATTACTCTAGGTATTGAGTGAAAAAAGTGGCACTTGGAAGTGAAATAGGCTATAAAAAGCATGCGGCTCAAGCTATTTGCGCCAGTATGCAATTTTGAATAACTTGATTTAAATTCAGCAAATACGCGTCCAGATGAATGATAGTCTTTTTACCTAATCGGAGAGAAGAAGCAACTCCTGTTAAGTGTGGAGCGCTCTCGAAGTGAATCTTTTGTTGATCATGAAAATGACTGAGAACAAGGTCAGGACTAATAACTGTTTAAAACGGATGTTTTGTCCACCCCAATTCAAAGTTATACTGAATTTATTACATCGCTGTTAGATCGCATATGGAGAGAAACCGTGTCTTCAGTTGCCAATTACGATAATTGGAAAACGCGTAAATAAAGGAAAATAATTGAGAATTAGCCAGGAATATCCTAATTGTCATAAAGGGGCGTGTCTGTGCCCCCCCAATTCCCTGTTCTAGCGCCGGGCCTGAATGGAGTGCACAAATGCATCACGTGAAATGTTTGGATACCCTCACCAGTCAGTAGAGATGGTTATTTTATTAAATCGCTGTAAGAGTTCAGGTCATGTGATACTCTTTACTATTCATTTCCCCGATCTACACCTTTATAAGACCTGGTGAGCATCTGCTCATTTACAAATCAAACTAAGTTTGCATTTCAATTCTAAATGAATTCACTGAACTCATCTCAAAATGCACACTAATGATGGAAAAAGTAAAATCATACTCTGCCCTATGTTTGTCCTTTCCTGGCCTCTGGTAAACAGACTCAATATTTCACTGAACATTCATCAATAATTTATAGTGTTTTCGAGTTCACTGGGAAAACCGTCTGCTACTTAACGCAGCTTCCTTCAGGCGCTCATCCATTACCACCCTCCTGCGACAGTGAGGATTTGTGATCAGCGAGTTTAGTTATGCCCTTTAGTGTAATCACTCATCACACCCTGCCAAACCCAAAACAGAGAGCAGAACAAGACCATTCCTCCTTATGAACAGAGATGCTCCTGTGCACCTGCGGAGATAAACAGCCTCTCAGTAACTCCTCAGCTGGAAGTGAAACAGCTGCAAGTATAACTTGTGATACTGTGGCACCACTTCTGTGATTCTTGTGAAATTTGTGGACATGAATTCACAACAGAATCCTCAGATCATTTCATGAGTTCCTCACAAAATAAAAAATAATCCTGATAATCTGTCAGTATTGTCATTCTGTTAAATGTGTTTAGTAATGTTTTGGTTATATCATGAATTTATTTGAGAATTTATAATTATTCTGTTTATTTCATTTAGTTCCCTTTATCTGTCCATGCTCCTTCTGTCTTGCCGTTTTCTCAATTGTTCCCCATTTGTAGCCACCCCCTCTTCTGCTCTGTTCCCCTATGTCTCACCCAGTGGCGGGTGGTGGACGGAAAACTGGGGGGGCGGAAAACATCCCTTGAAACGGATGAAATTAGTGACCCTATTTCAATCATTGTTCTTGGTCAACTTGTTAGTTTCCCTTATAATAAAAAATGTTTAGGCGAGTGAATAATAAATTCTATAAAATGTTTAATTCACATGCCTTAACAGGCAACTCTTCATGAAAAAACCACTGTGATTTTCCGCGTTAAATTTAGTCACATCCTAAGCAAGTCGTCAAACTTGTGCGTAATGATTGCTTGATTGAAAAAGATTGAAATGCGCTCTTTTTTGCGTTCAACTGGTGCGTTTGATTTCTCGTCTTAACGAAGACAATTAGCTACACCTGAGAGGGGAGAGTTCAAGTGTCTTTTACCATGGAAATAGACTGAAAACAGATCAAGACTAATAGGCAGTTTAAAGACATGTTTATCGCCCTCCTTGTTCTCTGTCTACCACACGCCACTGGTCTCACCTGTTTCAGTTTTCTGATTAGCTCCCTGCTTGTCTCCTCACCTGCCCTGTAACTCATGATGAGCGTCAGTGTTCAGTAAATCTGCGTTTTACTTTGGTGTTGAGTTTCTGTATTCATCATCCTTGTTATCGTTTCAGTTCTGTTTGGTTTTCAGGTGTCTTTGTTTCTCCTTGCTCTCCCCAATCAGCATTCCCTACTCTGTTAGCTATTAGGCTCTTCATTGTTTGATTGTATCTTATTTGTACCCACACCTCCCTGCACCTTTCCAGCACATCAAACCTGCTGCCCATTGTATTAGTCTCTTAACCTCCCTATGTAGACCCCTTCGTTCAACTATCCAGTTTTGTATTTATCAGCGAGTTTTCCTGTGTCTAAAATGCAAGCAATCTGATTCCTTTGATATGGTTTCTTCTGTTTTTTGATCTACGATTCTGTCTAGTCCCTTATGTTTGATTGATTACTCGTGTTTGATTTCCTGTTTGGCTTTTGTGGTCACTGACCTGTCTATTGTTTTGGCTATTGGACTGTGTACTGTTTACGAATCCGCATTTCCCCTCCTGTGCTGCACTTTCACGGCTTGTGTTGAACCTGGGCTAAGTGATTACGAATTTTAATAAAACCCCTGAACTGGAATACTGTCTGCACTTGAGTTCTGAGCCCGCCTAATGTCAATCTTTGGTTATCAATTTCAAAGGAAAGTTTTTGTTCGCCGCACATTTCACAGCGCACACTGTACCCATCTCTGCAGAACATGTTTTATAACATGTTCACATGTTGGCAAAAAAATTAATTTCTTTTTCATTATGATTCTGGATTAAAATATCTCCATCCTCCATGTCTTTTATTTGTTATAGATTTTGATCAATTATGTAAATTCAGAGAGCAAGATTTTCCTGATTTCCACGCTAGATTGAGGAGACCACGGTAAGAACAGCTGGAAAGCATGCTGTGGGGGCTATATAAAGCTGGCAGGGTTAAAGAGCTTTCCACAAAATTAAATCACCTCCTGGGTAGAAAAAATAATTTCCTTTCATGATAGATTAAATGAAATCCATTTATGGCAGATTAGCTCAAGTCAAGTATGTAAAGGCCAGTGGGTGGTATTTTGCTTATTTACATACAGGAAGTAAGCCAACCTACTTCTCCATTTGCTGTGATATGGGGGAGGGGGCATGTGCCCATAGCATATAAAACTAAATTCAATCTTCTTTTTTGCAATCTCTCACACTCTGGTGGAAAGTGTCTCTTGTCCACCCAAGTACTCAGGCAGCTGACTTCACTTATTAGTTCTCCCTGCAGGCTGAAGAACACATAGCGATTTAAAAAAAAAAAAAAAAAAAGCATAAATAATAGCGAGGACTTCAAAGATGTCAAAAAACAATTTCACAGCATTCCAAGTTAATGAAGTCCATTGCGTCAGCAGGACAAAACTATTCTCTGTAACAGACGGAGCCATAAACAAATATCTAGCCGAAAGGAGTGAGAGAACATCGTCCAGGAACAAACATGAAAGAGTCACTCAGCACAACAGGCCGATTAGCCGGTCGCATGCAGATCTCAAAATCACTCAAACTATGTTAACAGTAATGCACCAGAACTGAGTACGCTACTCAGGCATGCTACTCAGATCAGATTAACAGATGCTTGGTCGAAGAAATGCAACAGAGCCACAGAATACTGAGGTGTTCCACTGGTCCAGAGCAATCTGACATGCCACACTGAGCAAAGCAGCCTTGAAAAATGAATATAGAGATTTATTCATGGCCAACATGAGCCTCACGCATGTGCAGAGGTCCATAAATGATTTGGGCTCTGTTCTGCACATTGACTCAGGTCTCATGACCCCCCGCGTGGATGAGGATAGAAATTAGGCCCTGCAGTTCAGGGATCTTTGATCTGGGTCATGGAGGAGGCAGGGGGTATGCGAGATGACTCATGTCACCTCGAGCAACACAAAATGTTCATAAACGTGATCAGGAAACATAGCAAGGTAGAGTGAGGACAATCCCAAGACTTTTTTTTCACTCTTTAAATTATCAGAGTGAATGTTGATTGCAGATGAAACGTTTGCCTGGGTAAGGAATAATAATGAAGGTTCAGTTTCTCTATGCTCCGAATGCCGTTTCTTCATTATCGCACTGTAAACTCTTATACACTGGACCTACAAAGACTTGCCATCAGAAGAATAAAAACCCTACAGTAACCTTCCCCTATGACGCTTGATTACTCCAAACTGGCTCTCATTTACTTTTCCTAATTATCAACCAAACATTAATTTGCTCACTTGTGAAGACTGATAAGTAGAATTAACAGATTGGTTTTAGAGGCATTATTGTACAGTGCTTCACATGGGAGGCTACAAGGTATTTTCTATCCACATCAATGATGAAATAAAATGGAAATGTGCCTTTTGATGATTCTTAATTCCTTTAACGTCAATTTTTGATAGATCTACGGTTTAATAAGCCAGAGGTGTTTCCAATTTTAAATTTACTCTTTTTTACAATACAGAAAAGAGAAGGAATGCACATCAGAGTTGCAGCGTTGCTGACCATAGTAAAATTACGAAAGTGAAAAGGGGCAGTCGCACGCTCATAGCTACGATGCGATAAGAACCAATTTACTAAATTATTCAATTACGAATATTTTGGTGTAAGAAGCGTTGGTAATTCAATAAAATAATTATATCTGTTTAAGGGTCAGAGGCTGACGGCACGCCACTGAAAATCCCGTAGCACCAGCGTTAACGTTAGGGGGACGTTGGGGTTTAAGAGGTTTAAACTAAGAGTCCATACACTGGGATGATTACACAGCAAAAATGGAGGGTGTAATTACATTTTAATTTAAACACTGATGGAAATGCCCACTGGGACTCTGGAGCTACATATTCCTGATATCTTTGCGCTATTTCAATCTGTTATCCACACACAGCTTCCCCTCAAAATCTCCTCCCTCTAAACTTCTGTAGCTCTCATCTCAAAGAAAACCTCAAATATTACAATTTTTCTCTGGAAAAATAAAACAACCTAGAAAGAAAATCGTTTTTGAAAATTCCTGACATCTCAGGAACAAAGGAACATCCTTAACACAATTGGCCCAATTTTAACGATCAAAGCACATGGTCTGAAGCACGTGGCCCAAGTGCATTTATGGCGTCTAAATCCATTTTTGCTAGTTTAAAAGTGGGTCATCAGGGAGCGAAGTAAGGTGCAAGGTGCGAAGGGGTTGTACTTAATTTCTTAATTAATAATGCAGCTCTTTTGGTTTTTCATCATTTTAATGTTGTTGTGTGAATCATACAGTTTTATGTGAATGTAAATGGTATGTGTCTGGAAACAACTTCTACTTCAAGAAGGAGGGACAAAACACATTCTCCAGAGCTGCCTGAAACACCCCGATAGCTTCCGGCCATTTTTTTCATCAATTAGTGACATCACCAATTGAATTTTCACACCAAGCAAATAGTTTGGCTGGCCTTTGAATCAAGTGGGTTATGCCCACAAGCTCACTTACACTCTGGAGCGGAAATCAATTTATGGCAAGGACTGTGACATTTCCTACGCGTGCACAAACCATTTGACCAATCACAAGTGAATGATTAAGTTGCCCAATCCCCACACACTGGAGAGGGTTTCACACACAGGTACTGCAGAAATGGCCAGCATGAGAAAACCTAAGTGTTTTTTGAACAAAAATACATTTAAACTTTCTTTAGTGGACTTCAAGAATACAAGAATGACCAATGGAAAGTAACTTAATAGGTGCACTTTAATTAATCATAGGTGTGTTTTGGGCATAACATGAAATAAAGCAAACCAAAAATGTTTTGAAATAAACCAAAAAAAAAAAAAAACATTTAATTCAGGATCGCAGGTAAGGACATAATTAGGCGTGGACAAGGCAACGACCTTGAGAAATCAAAATGACAGAGGAAAATAAAAGCTTAGGAGAAAGAAGCGAAATAATTTATTTTGATTATGCTACTGTAACCCCTTGAATAATATCCAGCAGGAGTGAAATGAACTTGCTTCTGCTTTTTTGACAGTGCGTCTGGGATCAAGAAATGGATCAACCTGGGATGCTTTTCCCAAAAGCGTAGTTACTAACTAAGTTAGCAACTTATATAGTTTGTCCATTCACAGTCAATGGTTCCAACTATGTAAGTTAGTATCTGTGATTTTGGAAAACACACCCCTGGATGACATAAGAGCAAAAATAACTGTTGGTGAATACTAGATTGTTGACATCTCATCCTTGAAGGCCAAGTCAGATGTATGGAAGAAATTTGGACTAATTATAGACAGTGACTATGTCATCTGTCGCATTAATGCACATGAAGTTTCAGATTTTACGGTTGCTTTGTCCGACAGCCAAACTGTAAATTATAATAAGCACATTTCAAAGAAATGCGGAGCTGTGTGTTTGATTACAAAAGCGAGACAGACAGGTTGCGGGTTTTTTGTGGGTCAGTTTGGTTCAAACTTGTTATTGAGATAATTGCTGGTAACGGGTCAATCCATGCTGGAATTCCCCAAACATCCCAAGCGCTCCAAACATTCTTTCTATACGAGTAACAAAGGAAATAAAAATTAACGCAAATGTGACCAGAAACTAAGAACGTGTATAATTATTATAAAAATCTCGTTCATTATTATCACATGCTCATTTACACTCATTTCTTCAAACACTTCTTTGTTCTGCAGTCACTCCTACTTAGTTATCATGTGAGTACATTAACTCCCTTAAGCCCAAAGTCCCCCAGGCAGTAACGGCGGCGTTACGGGATTTTCAAATGACATGCTATGAGTCTCTGACCCTTAAACGCATAACTGCTTTCAAGCTGACCCTATTTAAGATCGCTTGATCAATAATCAAACAATTTATTTACTGAATAATAAAGACAAATATATAAGCCTGTGATAAGGAAGAAAGTATTAAGAAATGACAGATCACTGAAGGGAAACATTGACCACAGTCTTAATAGTGAGATTGTATGGATTAAAAAAAAAATGAAATAGTAATAAAAAATTATTAATTAACCCAGCGCTTTCCCTGAATTCTATCTCCCATTCTGGGATTTTTTTAACAGTGCAACCTGATTTATTATAAGATTGCACTTAATAGCTTTCAGCATTCAAAAGAAAAGGTTGCATTTGCAGGGAGGCCTCTGATATCACACACACACGCGCGCGCACACACGCACACACATGCACACTCACTAATAACACACTAACCCTCCAACATAAAATACTCACACTCACCAAAAACACATTAATCCCCTGACATGATAAACTCACACTAACAACATACAAATCCTGAAACATTACATACTCATAAATCTCTAACAACACACTAACCCTCTACTATAACACACACTAACAACACACTAACACAGTGACATAACACACTCACTCTCGCTAAAAATACACTGAGCTTCCGACATACCATACTCATACTCACAAAGAGCACTCTATCCCTCCAACTGAACGCACTCACACTCACTAATAATGCACTTACCCTGTGACTTAACACACTCGCACTCACTAACAACAAACTAAACCTCTGACATTAACACACTCACACTCACTAACAACACTCTATCTCTCCAACATAACACACTCACACTCACTAACAACACGCTTACACCCCGACAGAACACACACTCGGTAAAAGCACACAAGCCCTAAGGCAGAACACACTCACACTCACACTCACTAACAAAACACTAGCTTTCCGACAAAAAGTTCTGTGAAAGAGTATTTGCCCGCACCCTGATTTCTTCTGTCTTTGCATAGTTATCGCACTTAAATGTTTCAGATCATAAAACTAATTTAAATATTAAACAATGATAACCCGAGTACACACAAAATGCAGTTTTTAAATGATGATCTCATTTATTGAGGGAGAAAAAAAGCAATGTAATTCTACCTGGCCCTATGTGAAAAAGTAACTTAACCCTGAGTTACTGCAGCAACCATTTAAATACATTTCATTCATAATTGAGTTAAATTTTAGACCCATCTGGGCATGATTCCTGCCTACCCTGATGAATCTAAGCATCATTTAAAGAGAATCCACCTGGCAATATGAAGTAGACAAAAGTAGCACCCACTGTCACAATCTAAAGAAATTCAAGGACAGATCATTCTGGAATGGGTCACAAAGCCATTTCTAAGGCTTTGGGACTCTAGCAAATCACAGTGAGAGCCATTATCCACAAGTGGAGAGAACTTGTGACAATGGTGTTCCTTCTCAGGAGCGGCCAGCCTTCCCAAAATCTTCCAAGAGTGCACTGACAAGTCATCCAGGAGGTCAGAAAAGAAGCCAGACAAACATCTAAAGAACAGAATGCCTTGCCTCAGTTAAGGTCCGTGTTCAAGATTTGCAATAAGAAAGAGATTGTGCAAAAATGGCCTCCATAGGAGACCTGCAAAGCAAAAACCACTGCCGATCAGAAAGAACAAGAAGGCTTGCCTCACATTTGCCAAAAAAATATCTTGATGACCGCCAAGACTTTGGGGATAATATTCCATGGACTGATGATTCAAAAGTGGAACTTTTTGGGAAACATGGGTCCCTTTACATCTGGCGTATAGCTAATCCAGCATTCCACAATAAGAACATAATTTCATAATTTCAAAAGTCAAACAAGATGGTGGTGGTGTGATGGTCGGGGGTAACTTTGCTGCTTCAGCAGCTGGTCGATTTGCCATAACTGATGGAACCATGAGCCTTGCGCTCCACCAGAACATCCTAAAGGAGAATGTCCAGCCATCTCCTGGTCAAAGCCCTGGCATGAATCCAATTGAGAAGTTGTGGCATGACCTTGAAAAGGGAGTTCATGCTCAAAAATCCTCTAGTGTGGCTGAATTAAAACAATGCTGTAAAGAAGGGTGGGCCAAAATTCCTCCACAGCAATGTAAAAGACTCATTGCAAACTTTTGATTGCAGCTGTTGCTGTCAAGAGTGTCACAATCAGTTAATCAGTTATTAGGATAATGGGGCAATTATTTTTTCACATGGATGATATAGGTTTTGAATAACTCTTTACCAACAATACAGTTTTTCACTATTGCTAAAACACAAAACCCAACTCTCTAAACCAAATGACCAGTTCCCTAAACACATTTAATGAAACTAGCCCCAATTTGCCAAACTATAAACACATTTCACATGTTAAGACACAATTCACAAAACTCAACCCCCCTTTTCTCATAACTCTAGACACATTTTGTCTTGCTAAAACACATGTTGCTGAAACCTCTGCTCAAATTCTCAATCACTAAATACATTTTGCACATTGAAGCTCATGTGATGTAAAATGCTAGCCACAGTCAGCAAAACTTGAACACAATGAACACACCTGGTGTCATTGATTAAACACAACCACTCAAAATTGAAGACACTTGTTGCAAATGATGTCACCACATATATAGGCCAGTTCAGAATGCACCGTTTGCTGAAGGTTCCAAACCGCAACAATGGACAGAGGCAGAGGCAGAGGCAGAGGAAGAGGAGTTTGTGTCAGAGGAGGGGAGGAGGGGGGGGAGGGGGAGGGAGGGGGGCGAGGAGGGAGAGCAAAACGATCACGCACCTTCATTACGGATGAAAAGAGAGCTACAGTCATTGACCATGTCATTGCCCACGGCATATCAATGACCAAAGCAGGACAAAGAGTCCATCCGAACCTTACCTAACTGTATTTTCTTCATTTTCTTAATTTACATATTGTTTCTATGAAACACACAAATCTATGAATGCCCAATACTCTACAGTAATATATTTTGAGAACAGATAAGAAGGTTTCTAGAAATGTGTCTCGGCATTGTAAAAAAACTGTAAAAAGAACATTCTCACACCCTAGTGAAAGTTAGTGAAAAACTGTAAATGAAATGATCATGTAATAGCTGCATATCACGTTTGCTCACTTGGTTTTTGTCTTTTACAGTGTTTCACTATTGCTAAAACACATTCCATGAAACATTGCTCCGTTTTCCCAAAACTCTGAACACAAAACACTTTTCTCAAGCTACATACACAAAACCTCATATTCTCTTTCCAAAACCAAACTTTCACACCAAGACAGTTGCTCATATGCTCAAAACCACACTTTGACACCAAAATCACTCTCAAAGCCTACAAAAAAAGTAAACACTACAAAGCATCATTACATACTACAATAAAAAAAAACTGAAAACACAATGTTCAGGGTGTGAGAATGTTCTTTTTACAGTTTTTCACAACGCCGAGACACATTTTTAGAAACCTTCTTATCTGTTCTCAAAATATATTACTGTAGAGTATTGGGCATTCATAGATTTGTGTGTTTCATAGAAACAATATGTAAATTAAGAAAATGAAGAAAATACAGTTAGGTAAGGTTCGGATGGACTCCTTGTCCTGCTTCGGTCATTGATATGCTGTGGGCAATGACATGGTCAATGACTGTAGCTCTCATTTCATCCGTAATGAAGGTGCGTGATCGTCTTGCTCTCCCTCCTTGCCCCCCTCCTCGCCCCCCTCCTCTCCCTCCTCTGACACAAACTCCTCTTCCTCTGCCTCTGCCTCTGCCTCTGTCCATTGTTGCTGTTTGGAACCTTCAGCAAACGGTGCATTCTGAACTGGCCTATATGTGTGGTGACATCATTTGCAACAAGTATCTTCAATTTTGAGTGGTTGCGTTTAATCAATGACACCAGGTGTGTTCATTGTGTTCAAGTTTTGCTGACTGTGGCTAGCATTTTACATCACATGTGCAAAATGTGTTTAGTGATTGAGAATTTGAGCAGATGTTTCTGCAACGTGTTTTAGCAAGACAAAATGTGTTTAGAGTTATGAGAAAAGGGGGGTTGAGTTTTGTGAATTGTGTCTTAACATGTGAAATGTGTTTATAGGTTTTGCAAATTGGGGCTAGTTTTATTAAATGTGTTTAGGGAACTGGTCATTTGGTTTAGAGAGTTGGGTTTTGTGTTTTAGCAATAGTGAAAAACTGTATTATAATTTGTTGGATGACCTGAAACACTTAAAAGTGATAGATAAGCAAAAATAGAAGAAATCTGAAAGGGTGCAAATACATTTTCTCAGCACTGTAACACACTCACTGACACAGCACATGAACTCTCATTGACGCACAGTCAGTGCGAGAAAGATATTGAGGCCATATCCCAGAATACTTCATGATTTGTGGAAAGTTCCTCACTCAGAAGGGAATGAAAGGGTTAAAAGCTTGTTTGGAGAGGGAATCACCTCTTGTGTACAGACACAAGGAGCCAGCCAGTTTGAGCGGAATACCAATTAGGAGCTGAAGACGGTGAGCTTGTTCCCTCAAGTCTTTAAACACTCTGCTCATGTTTACATCAGTCTGTTTTTGATTTGCCTCATTTTGCCATCCAAATTTCAGCTTGCAACAAAAAAAGAGGATTTCTTGTATAGCCACTGCATCTGAAGTCATACGTGGAGCACAGAGAACGACTGTAGCTCATCTATTTAAGAGCTCATTTAGAGCGACAGAGAAAAATCAGCTGCACTTGTTCCTCACAGTCAGAGCCATTACACAGCAAGGGTCGTGTTTTTCAGACAGTAACAACGCACTGATGAGCAAAATCACATAGGAATGAGCCGCTTTACAGCCACAGGTCACCGTGGGCGACCATGGCTCCACCCGCTACAGGAAACCAGCGCTGTGTACACAGTGTCCACAGTCAGAGGGCCCTCTTTAATGGCAGTCACATGACCACGCTGAACCAAGTCTGCTATTAGAGGGCCCAGTTTCATGGCAGTCACATGACCAATGCTGAACCCTGTCGGCAGTCAATGGACCCTTTTTCATGACAGTCGATTGACCTGCTGCCTGAAAGTGTGCGTGACATGGAAGGGTCTGAACCCATTAGCAATCGCTCATGGGTTGAAGAGAAGTAAGCAGGGTCCCTCGTGCACACATCAAACACGCCTCGAACACGCATAGCACATGCCAGCCAAACACCTTGCAACCACGCTGATGTAATGAGCACTGTTTTTCATCACCTGCCTCTTTCTCGCAGATCTCCAGTCTCCAAACAAACCAGGCACCAGCTCTCAGAACCACAATCACTGGGATCCAGTGGGTTACTGATTTAAGCCCCAGAGTAGCTACAGAAAGGGCAGTGGAGCTGCAGGACCTTAAAGCAAAGCACTTCACCCCACACTGCTCCGTGTGACCAAAAAGTAAATAAATAAAAATACAAAAGTCCATGAACAAAGATTTTTTTTCTCTTTTCTCAAAGAATCCATGCTGAACTGTCATGGTGTCTTTTCTGCTTAATGTACTCTTGTGTTAATCCAGAAACCCTAATGTGTTGTTTTCGGACTTACTTACACTTCACTTTATGTACATAATTAGCTCGGCCTATTCCCCAGTTTTCAGAGCCATCCTTTAAGAATTTACTCTCTTCGTTTTAAGTCATTCATCTGTGTTAATTATTGCACATGAAGTACAAGAACTATGCACAGTAAAGCAGAGGAAGCACCAAAGTACACCAAAGTTACAGTTTCTCTTAGTTCTGGAGGAGTAATGGAACCCAGACATCAGGCAATTTTGCATTAGTGATATTAGTTGGAGATTCTTCAAAGTCAATCATTGGCTCCAAACTCACATTGCCAAAACTCAGCAGGCTTATTTTTAAAGAGAAGATTATCTATCAACCCAATCAACTTGACTTAATCATGTATGAAAATTCAATGAATATAGAGACTAGCTCACATTTTATAAAGCATGCTGAGCTGTTTAGCAGTGAGTAAGAGCTGGAAGAGAATAAAAGTGAGGCTCTCTTAATGAAAGTGAATAAATGAGCTTCACTGTTTCCCAGTTTCCCTGTCTCAATGTGGGAATTCATTTAATGATCAAGAGAACAGCAGCCAGCAGCACATAGAGACTTGGACTAGGAGTCCACCGTAATGCATGCTGGGTAATCTCCAGGGGGGAGAATGACTGATTCCTAATCAACTGCTTCAAAAAGAAAACAAACACAAACACACACACCATGTGCATACACTCACACACACACACACAAACACACCATGAACACCATACATATAGGTATATATAAACACACACACACACACACACACACACACACGCAAGCTCACGAAGTATGATACATATATACCATAAAGACCATAAACACAAACACGAACAAGTAAAGACTCACCATGCAGAAAACACAAACACACACACACACACACACACACACACACACACAAACTCACCAAGTGGCATACAAATGCATACACACACAAATGTACATATACAGCGCAGTGAGTGTCTGTAGCAGTGGCGGCTTGTGAACTGGCAACTGGGGAGGCTCAAAACAATCCCTTAAGATTAATGATTGGTTACGATCTGTTTTCAATCATTCATTTAAATTACTATTACAGCAACTCTGATAACTCTCAACATTATCAGGTGTGCCCAGTTTTCATTTATAACGCATAACTGTCAACTCTCATGCATTTGGTGTGAGTTTAAGATGCATATTTACGTTCCTCTGCTGTAGTCAGCAATTATTCAATCAATGCGTCTGTACGAGATTCTCGCGCGGAATTGAAGTCCTTATGCAAGGAGGGGTTGGAAGCAATGTAATTGCATAGAGACGTTTCAAATGATCTAATTTCATTTAAACGATCGTGACAGCAGAGTAAGAGTTTTTGTAGCATGACAATAGAGTGTGAGTCTCAGTAGAGTGAGAGTAGAGTAAGTATCCCTGTAGCATGACAGCGGAGTGTGAGCCTCTGAAGTGTGAGAATGGAGAATTAATCTCTGTACCATGATATGTCCCCGTAGTGTGACAGCAGAGTAAGCGTCACTGTAGCCTGACAATAGAGTACGAATTTTGGTAGCAATAGAGTATGTGTCACAGCAACATGACAGTGGAGTATGAATCTCTGTAACATGACAGTAGAGTTTGAGTCTCTGCAGTACAGTGGTCACCAACCCTGTTCCTGAAGATCTACCATCCTACTGGCTTTCATTCCAACCTTAATCTGGCACACCTGACTCTACTCATTAGTACTTCAAGGAGATTCGTAATTGTTGAATTGTTGAATGAGGTGAGCTTTGTAATGGGTGGAGTGAAAAACTACAGGGTGGTAGATCTCCAGGAACAGGGTTGGTGACAACTGCTGTAGTAGTGTGACAGTGGATGTGACAGTGGAGTATGACTCTCTATGGTATGACGAGAGTATGAGTCTTGGTAGCCTGATAATAAAGTACAGTATGTACTTCTGTAGCGTGACAGTAAAGTATGAGTTTCTGTGGCGTGACAGTGGAATATGCCTCCCTGTAGAGTGACAGTAAACCATATGTCTCTGCAGCATGACTGGAAAGTATGGGTCTCTGTAGAGTGATAGTTGAGCATATGTCTTTGTAGTGTGACAGTTGAATATGCGTCTCTGTTGGTGACGTGCCGTCAGAGGTTAGTTTGGTGAGGCAGAATCCTCACTGTTAAACAAATGATGACTCCCTATTACTTTCCTTGATTAGCAATCAGAGGATTGATTGACTAATTTACTAAGACTAATCGGCAGAATGACGGGCCGATTTCAGTTTCCACGGCGTTACTGCTCAGTGTATCGATTATGAAATGCTCATGAGACAGCAAATTTGCTCACAGGAAGCTAACGCAATGCTATTAACAAATATTAAAACCTTACGTCGCATTCAATGCTTGGTCAATATGTTTACAATAATGTTTTCCCCCTTACTTATGTACTTTTTAATGCAATTAAAAAAAATAGGGAGTTTATTTCCCGTCTTCTTTCATAATCCGATGAACTAAAGGTTAAAACGACACACGGAATTGCCGAGAGAGTTGAGATTTTTTTCCTAATTATTAATTTTTAAGATTTCCATTTTTGCAGTCCTGCATCAAAGCGTACATGTGAATGAATCTTTTGTCATTATCAATTCTTAATCATTACAGGCTACATAAAGGCTAGGTCTTAATTGTTCGGGAAAAAAGTAAAAATAGATTGATTGTCAATCAGGCATAGTACGTGGAAACAAGTTGACAAAATCCAGAGATGAAAGGTGAAGTCAGTGCTTCTCCTGACAGCACATCTCTGGTCTCTGTTGTGTGACAGTAGAGCATATGTCTCTGAAGCATGACAGTAGAGTATGAGTCTCAGTAGCTTGAAAAAGAGTATGAGTTCCTGTAGCATGACAGTAGAACAGGAGTCTCTGTAGAGTGACAGTACAGCATGTCTTTGCAGCATGAGAGTAGAATATGAGTCTCTGTAGCATGACAGTAGAGTATGAGTCTCTGTAGAGTGATAGTAGAGCATGTGTCTCTGAAGCATGACAGCAGAAGTCCATGTAGAAGGCTAGTAGAGTAAGTGTCTGTATGTGTGGCTGGAGAGGGATAGTAGTGAATATGTCTATGTAGCATGACAGTGGAGTATATGTAGTATGACAGGAGAGTAAATGTTTCTGTAGCGTGACGGTAGAGTACAAGTCTCTGCAGCGTGACAGTAGAGTATGAATCGATTTAGCACAACAGTACAGTTTCTGTCTCTGTAGTGGGACAGTAGAGTATGAGTCTGTAAGGTGCCAGTGGAGTATGAGTCCCTGTAAAGTAACAGTAGGCTAAAGTCGCGTTTCCATTGGGGTACTTTCGGTATTGTACCCTTAGAACCGTACTTTAGGCACCAAACCCCTAGATCTGGTTTGTGTTTCCACTGCAGACAGTACCCTTAAATATAGGCTGGATTTTGTTTTTACCGGATGGTAAAATACAATGCAAACACGCGAATGCACGCGAAACGTATTGACTTAGAATGTAATCTGTCGTGCGAAAAATTTGTTTCGCGTTCGGTGTGAAAGCGGCTTTAGCTGGTAACCTTTTTATTCGGCGCATTTTAATGCCAGCTAGCGAGCTAAATGCTCGCGGTGCAACTCCAGCCAAATTAGTTCGCATAATAATAGCTACACGCATTTTAAATTGACTAATTTTAAATACATCTGCACCTCCTCATTGCTCCATGGTGCGTTGTTGCGAACAGACATTTCAAAAAATGTTTTTCTCAAAACGGTAGGCAAGACAGGTGTTTTCCTGCTGTTTCCTTATGGAGGTTGCGCCAGACAGAGTGACGATTCAGTTAGCCAATCAACAGACAGCAGTGATGACGATTCCCGACCAATATAGAAGGCGTGTTTTACCTCCGCCTCATTAGTATCGGATGGTAACCCATGGTACCCCAACCGGAGGGGTGACGAAAACTGGGAACGGTTAGGAACAGTTCCAAAGGTACCATCCACAACTTTTGTAATGGAAACGCTCTGAAATGTGACACGACCCGTACCGAACCAAACCATTCCACTTGATGGAAACGCGGCATAAAAGTGTCTGCAGTATGACAGTAGAGTATGAATCTCTATATCATGATAGTAGAGCATGAGCCTCTGTAGCATGACAGTAGGTATATGAGTCTCTTTAATGTGACCGTAAAATGAGTCTCTGTAGTTTGACAGCAGAGTAGGAGTTTCTGTAGTGTAACAGAAGAGTATGAGTATCTGTCGCATGACAGTAGAGTATGAGACTTAGTGGCTTGACAATAAAGTATGCTTCTCTGTAGTGTGACAGTACAGTATGTGTCCCTGTATCATGAAAGTAGAGTATGATTCTCTGTAGTGTGACAGTTAGCAGTGTGTAGTGTGAGTTTCCATAGCATAGCAGTAGAGTATGAATTCCTGTAGAGTGATGGTAGAATATGTCTCTATGGCATGACAGGAGAGTGAAGCTCTACAGTGTGACAGTATAGTAAGTGTCTCTGTAACTTGACAATAGAGCATGAGTCTCTGTAGTGTGACAGCAGATGATAAATGCATTTATCATGACAGTGCAGGTTGAGCCTCTGTAGTTGGACAGTAGAGTATGAATGCATTTACAGTACTGTTCGCAAAAAGACGGAAATCTAACTAGTTACAAGGCCGTGAGGATAACGTGAGAAAGATGGTAGTAACTGGTTAGTGACTAGTTGTCACTGTTCGCTGAGCAGCTCATGTATACATATTATCGGATGTAGCCCTGTCATGGTTTGTGAGGCGTGCGTGTGTTTTGGACTTTTCTTTGGTGCTCTCGTCCCAGGATGAGATCAAATTCCTTTTCAATCGGGTTCTTTAACCAGCTGGCTGATTGAACTGGGGCGGCGCTTCCCCGGACTCTATATAAGCCGGAAGTCCGCCACGCCTCCTTTGCTAGAGTGTCTGTTTGTAGCTAAGCACTATAGACTGTGTGATTCTCTGTGTTTGTATTGTTTCTGTGCTGCGCGTTCTCGCCCTGGCCGCTGCACTTAGCCTCTCTATTTTACCAGCCTTTACAGAACACTCTAGCCAGCATGGAGTCGTCAGCAACGGCTGCGTTACAGAAAGTTGTGGCTAATCAACAAGCAGTTCTCTCAGGGTATGGCAAGGGTCTTTCTAGCCTGAACAATCAGCTGGCAGAGTTGGTGGAGAGAGTCTGCCTTCAGGCAAATGCCATGCAGAAACAGGAAAACGTTCTGTTATGTCTCACTGAGAGTATTAGGGCCCTATCTTACACCAGAGTCCCTAAACCTGTTATTTGGGGATTTAGCATTGCGTAAGAGGTGTTCCCCCGCAAAAGTTGCTATCTTGCACACCTGCCTATATCCCTAAAACACCAGCGGTACCCGTTATATTATGCATAGGCGTGGTTTGGGCGTTACGCCAGTTAAACCAATCAGTGTGCCAGGTGCCATTGCCTTTAGGTGCAGGCTGCGCCATCCCAAATCCTCAAACCGAAACCTGTGATGGAGAGAGGAAGGTCGCCACGTTTCTCCGTAGATGAAGTTAAATTGCTCATGCATGAGGTCAAATCCAGACAGGGGAGGATCTGTGTTTGTTAAGTTAATCATGAATTGTATTATTATATTAGGGGGCCAAGCCCACAGGGCTTGGGAAACGCGTATGCAAGCATATGCGTTTCCCAGGACCAGCGGTGCTGGGAACCCTATTGTTTTTGTTCGGATTTTTATTATTATTATTATTTTTATTTTTCCGTTGGTAAAAGTGGTGCTGCAGGCTAAACCGTGCAAGGCAGGGTGGTGCAATTTGGAGGGTTGGTTCAAACCCCTGCACTCACCTCAGACGCAAAAAATTACATATGTCCGCCAGCAGGGGGCACTATAACCAAGGGCAACGCGTTTTGGACTATAACTCCCACATCATATGTTGCACATTCAAAAACCTCATGTCCACAGATTCCCTGAATAGCCCTGAATCACATGGGGTAGGCCACGCCCATTTCCGCCTATCATTTTTTTCGCAAAATCGCGAAAACTGGAAAACCTACTTTTTTGAACTCCTCCTTGGGGTTTTGTCCAATCAGTGTGAAATTCGGCATGTACACTCGTCAGCTGGACATGATCTAAAGTTATCAAAAGAATTTTGTTCAGTCAAAATATGCTCAAATTATTAACGAATAAAATTTTCAAGCTAGCTATAGCAATGCTAACAGTTGCATATCTCGGTCAAAATAAATGCTAACTCCACCAAATCTGAGATCCTAAGTTGGTATGGGACTGTGGGGGTATGAGCCAAATTTGGCTAATTTTGGCCACTAGGGGGCGCTCCCAATATGGAAAATTTATATCTCATAAATGGCATCACCGATTTTCACCAAATTTGCTGGGTATGATGCTGGGTCACTCCCGAGGCCAAATCTAGAAGTTCATCACAACTGGTCAAAGTGGGCGTGGCTTATTACAAGAAAAACAAAAAACTTTTATTTCAGCTCAAGTATTATGCTGAGGGCTGTGAAATTTACAGGGTATATATAGAATAGCACACTGACCACCTATTCCAAAAATTGTTTGTCTACTCCACTAGATGGCGCTGTAATGGATGCAAACGCATTTTGGCCTGTAACTTCCACATTTTAAATCACATCTTCATAAACTTTATATCCACGTGGTCCCCAAATAGAGTTGCGTCTTCTGACATAGGCCACGCCCACTCCCACAGCATATTTCTCTTTCTAAGTCACTACACATCAAAAACCTACTTTTTCGAACTCCTCCTAGAGTTTAATGTCCATCTGCACGAAACTTTGCAAATACAATCTCCAGACCCGCCTGATCAAAAGCTATCAAAAGAATTTTGCTACTCCAAAAAATGCGGTACTTATAAATAAACAATTTGTTTCTGCTAGCTAAAAAACACATACTATTGCATATTTGTGTCAAAGTCAAAGCTATCAACATCAAACTCAATTCACTTGCTTCAGAGGTCAACTAGAGGTTCTGTGCCAAATTTGTCCCAAATTGGCCAATAGGGGGCGCTATGAACAGAGAAACATCAAGTGACATGAAAGTTGATCAGATTCGCATGAAATTTGGTGACCATGATATGGAGTCAATGTACCTTCTGGTAACGAAATAGAACTATTTGCATTCCGTGGGCTCCGCGAGACCTGGGTGCCAAGTCGCGCGGGGAGGCTTGGCCCCCTTTCATACTGCTTGCAGTTCTAGTTATTATTATTATTATTTTTCCGTTGGTAAAAGTGGTGCTGCAGGCTAAACCGTGCAAGGGAGGGTCGCGCAATTTGGAGGGTTGATCCAGACCCCTGCAGTCACCTCAGACGCAAAAATTTACGTATGTCCACCAGCAGGGGGCGCTATAACCAAGGGCAACGCGTTTTGGGCTATAACTCCCACATCATATGTTGCACATTCAAAAACCTCATATCCACAGATTCCCTGAATAGCCCTGAATCACACGGGCTAGGCCACGCCCATTTCCGCCTATCATTTTTTCGCAAAATCGCGAAAACTGGAAAACCTTTTTCGAACTCCTCCTTGGGGTTTTGTCCGATCAGTGTGAAATTTGGCAGGTACACTCTTTAGCTGGACCTCATCTAAAGTTATCAAAAGAATTTTGTTCGGTCAAAATGTGCGCAAATTATTAACGAATAAAATTTTCAAGCTAGCTATAGCAACACTAACAGTTGTGTATCTCGGTCAAAATAAATGGTAACTCCACCAAATCTGAGATCCTTAGTTGGTATGGGACTGTGGGGGTATGAGCCAAATTTGGCTAATTTTGGCCACTAGGGGGCACTCCAAATATGGGAAATTTATATCTCTTAAATGGCAGCACCGATTTTTACCAAATTTGCTGGGTATGATGCTGGGTCACTCGTGAGGCCAAATCTTGAAATCTATCACAACTGGTCAAAGTGGGCGTGGCTTATTACAAGATAAACAAAAAACTTTTATTTCAGCTCAAATATTATGCTGAGGGCTGTGAAATTTACAGGGTTTATATAGAATAGAACACTGACCATCTTTTTTAAACATTGTTTGTCTATTCCACTAGGTGGCACTGTAATGGATGCAAACGCATTTTGGCCTGTAACTTCCACATTTTAAATCACATCTTCATAAACTTTATATCCACGTGTTCCCCAAATAGAGTCGCATCTTCTGACATAGGCCACGCCCACTTCCACAGCATATTTCTCTTTCTAAGTCACTACACATCAAAAACCTACTTTTTCGAACTCCTCCTAGTGTTTAAGCTCCATCTGCACGAAACTTTGCACATACAATCTCCAGACTTGCCTGATCAAAGTTATCAAAAGAATTTTGCTACTCCAAAAAATGCAGTACTTATACATAAACAATTTTTTCTGCTAACAAAAAAAACACATACTGTTGCATATTTTTGTGAAACTAAAAGCTATAAACATCAAACTCAATTCACTTGTTTCAGAGGTCAAATAGAGGCTCTGTGACAAATTTGGCCCAAATTGGCCGATAGGCGGCGCTATAAACAGGGAAACATCAAGTGACATGAAAGTTGTTCGGATTTGCACGAAATTTGGTGAGCATGATGTGGATTCACTCCCAAGGCCAGCCATAAAGTTTAGTAATGTTTGGTCAAAGTGGGCATGACTTGTTACAACAAACACATTCAGCCTTTCACACTTCCAGTGCTCTTCCCATTACAATAAAGCAGCGATGAATGGTTTGATAGCAAATCTTGGTGATGTACCTCCTCGTAATGAAATACAGCTATTTGAATTCCGTGGGCACCGAGAGACCTGGGAGCTGAGGCGCGCGGGGAGGCTTGGCCCCCTTTCATAACTGCTTGCAGTTCTAGTTATTATTATTATTATTATTATTATTATTATTTGACATTGACATATTGTTTAATGTTTGGTATGTAATAAAAAAAAACATCAAGCCTGCCCCTTTTGTGATGGAAACTTCAAAAAAAAAGAAAAAGAAAAAAATGCATTTCGCCATGCACTCCCAACTCCCTCTCCCGTCTGAAATGAAGCATAGAAAAACATCCCATTTTAGAAAAATAAAATTAGGTCTATGGACTGGCACTCAGCGACGTAACTTTTTTTTCCAGCGAGAGCGGCATTTCAGAACTCTTCAGTGAATGAAGGTAATTCTGGTGACAAGTACGTGGTTTCATCCGTTGACATTTTCCAATCGGACAGCGGTCTATTTTTTACAGCAAGTTGCGTAACCATGCTGCAAAAACAGGTGTGCGTACTTGTCGCCGAAATTACCTTCATTCACAAAAGAGTTCTAAAATGCCGCTCTCGCTGGAAAAAAAATTACCGTTGCCGAGTGCCAGTGCATAGACCTATTTATAATTAAATTATTTTTCTGTACTGAATGTAGCCCATTATTTTGTCGCTGTTAGATCGCATGGGGGAGAGAAGCCGTGTCTTCAATTGCCATTTGATTATTCTTGAATTGGAAAACGTGTTAATAAAGGAAAACCATCTAGAATTAGCCAGAACTAATTGTAGTCAATAAAGGGATGGATATTTTCCCCCAAATTTTCAGGTCTAGCGCCAGCCCTGATATCATATATAATATATATCATTAATATATATTATATATAATAATTATATACTATTATAAAAGCGGAAAAAATGATTGATACAAAATACAAACAATATAGACTTACCTGAAAGGCCGAGGTAGCTGGTGCGCTGGCGGTACACGCGTTCTGGGCGTCTTCTATTATTTAACTGGCGATCAAGGGGATTAGTACTATCCCTGCCATTTTCTCAGGGGTTCAACTGAGGCTAAAGCAAGGTGGCTTTTTATAGGCGAGTTAATTCGGGAAGTGGAGCCGCATGTGCACGTCCACATGTTTCCAAGTGGACGTGCAATGAAGCCGCCTGGGAGCACTCTTGTAAAAGCCCGAATGGGTAGTGGGTGGTTTGAGGACCCGCTATACTCTTTCCCTAACGCGTGTGGTCAAGACAGCAATTGTAGGGAAAGCGCGTAAACACGCCCACGGGCACACCTCCAGGCGCAAATAAGGGAGTCGGCATAATGCATAGCGGGTAGTGTGGCTGCAAGATACCGTTTAGGGATAGTGGAAGCTGCTAAATGCGTAATTCACGGGTAGCGGGTAGTGGCAACGGGTAGGGCAGTGTGAAAGATAGAGCCCTTAGAGCCTTGTCCACTCAGATCACACATATTGCACAATGTTGCACAAGCACAATCCGTACACCTTCCCAGAACCAGAACTCCAGTTACCCCCAAGATACGGAGGCGAGGCAGGAAGATGTAAAGATTTCATTGCCCAATGTGAAATATTTTTTAAAGCGCAGCCTTCATGGTTCGTGAATGAAGAGTCTCGGGTTTCATTTATTTTATCCCTGTTGACTAACACAGCATTCACTTGGGTCGGGCCACTTATTCGATCTAATTCACCAGTCGTGAATACAGTGGAGACTCTCGTTAGAGAAATGGTATCGGTGTTTGATCAGGATGTTTGTGGTCAAGACGCGGCTACGCGTTTAATGCATCTGAGGCAGGGCTCTGAAAGTGTCGTGGAGTTTTCAATCTCATTTTGCTCCTTGGCGACAGAGACAGGCTGGCCAGAAGCGCCTCTTATGACAGTTTTTGTTCACGCTTTGGCTGAGGAGGTTAAGGACGCTCTGGCTACATTGGAGCCTTGTGTTTCTCTGGATTCGTTGGTTCGTACTGCGGTGCGAATTGATAATCGCATCCGCGAACATAACAGGGAGAAATGTACTGGCTCTTGCTGACAATGGGGTTAATGCTCCTCGCAGCGTGCATACAGCTCCTATTCCGCCCACTGAGATTTCCATTCCTGGCGAGCCTATGCAGGTTAATGGCTCATATGAGAGCCGGGCTCGTAAGCCCATTCGCAGACGTATAATCTGCTATGATTGTAACAAACCGGGACATATCCGTCCATGTTGCCCTGAGCTTCAGGGAAACGGGAAGTCCCTCTAGGGGTATGGGGGCCACTAGAGGGACAGACCCAATTTCCCTTCCGAACTTTAATTCCTGTAGAATTGACTGTGGGGAGACAGAAAATATTTATCGAAGCTTTTGTGGACTGTGGTGCCGTGGACTGTTTTATGGATGCACAGTGGGCTAGGAAACATTCCATTCCTATCCAACCCCTTTTATATTCACGTTCTGTTAGCTCCTTGGACGGTCGCCCGCTGGGAACTGGATTTATAACCAAAGTTTCTGAATCATTGACTATGTTCATCTCTTTTGGTGGCTATTCTGAGGAGGTCCGGTTTTTTATTATCAGTTCTCCTGTTTTCCCTGTCGTTTTAGGACACTCTTGGCTACGGGAACATAGGCCTCATATCATTTGGGGAAGACAGGATAACCCGGTCGTCCAGTGGTGGACTGATTGTAGGTCCCACTATAGGGAGAGTTTGTCTCACACAACCCTCCTAATCTAGAAAAAGGGGCGGAGGAGGGGTTGGAGTGGGATCCTCAATTTGACTGGCGGCAGCCAGAGGAGGATTGCTATTCGGAGGATTTCTCTGACTCGGAATCAGACATAGAGATGGCAGGTTGAGAACAGGGTGAGAATCTGGGGGCTGCTCTGAACTTTTGTCTGCCTCCTAATGTTCCTGACGATTATGTTGATCTCGCGGAGGTTTTTAGCAAGCAACGGGCCTCCACTTTAGCTCCTCATCGCATGTACAATTGCGAGATCAATTTCTACCCTGGTACCACTCCCCCCAGGGGTTCATTATACTCGCTGTCAGGGCCTGAGCGAAGGGCCATGCGAGAATATATTCAGGAGGCTCTGGCTAATGGATTTATTCGGCCCTCCATGTCTCCTGCCGGAGCGGGGTTCTTTTTTGTGGCCAAAAAAGATGGCGGCCTGAGACCCCGTATTGATTACAGGGGCTTGAATAATATCGCCATTAAAAACAGATACGCCCTTCCATTGATGAATTCCGCGTTTGAACGTCTGCAGGAGGCGTCGTTTTTTACCAAGCTAGACCTCCGGATTGCTTATAACTTGGTTTGGATCCGGGAGGGGGACGAGTGGAAAACAGCATTTAATACGCATGATGGGCACTATGAATGTTTGGTCATGCCGTTTGGATTGGTTAATGCCCCTTCTGTGTTCCAGGCACTCGCTAATGACGTCCTCCGAGAGATGTTGGAGAAATTCGTCTTTATCTACCTTGACAATATTCAGATTTTTTCTTCAACTCTCTCGAAGCATAAACAACACGTCAGACAAGTGCTTGAGGCCCTCTTTAAAGCCAAGCTTTTTGTCAAGGCAGAAAAATGCATTTTTCATGCCAAGAAAGTCTCGTTTCTTGGCTTCATTGTGTCTGAAGGGTCGGTCCGCATGGATCCTGACAAGGTGGCAGTGGTCAGGAATTAGCCTGCCCCTCAGATCAAGGAGGTTCACCGGTTTTTGGGCTTTGCTAATTTTTATAGGAGGTTTATCCGTAATTTTAGCGCGGTAGCTGCCCCCATTATCACGCTCACCAAGAAGAATATCTCCTCGTCGTTTGCTTGGTCTCCAGCAGCTGAGGCTGCTTTTCAGGAGTTGAAGAAACGATTTAGCTCGGAGCCCATTCTCGTTTTGCCTGACCCCTCCCTCCCATTTGTTATGGAGGTGGATGCCTCGGTGGTCGGGGTGGGTGCCATTTTGTCCCAGCGCCCCCTTCGGGACAATAAGTTGCACCCATGCGCCTACTTCTCCCGGTCGTTGTCGGCAGCCGAACGGAATTACAGCATGGATGACCGTGAGTTGTTAGCTGTCAAGTTGGCGTTAGAAGAGTGGCACTATTGGTTGGAAGGGGCTGAACATCCGTTTGTGGTTTGGACAGATCATGAAAATCTCCAATATATCCAACAGACTAAGCGAGGTAATCCCCGGCAGGCGCGGTGGTCATTCTTTTTCAATAACTTTAACTTTACATTAACTTACCACCCTGGCTCCAAAAACATCAAGCCTGACGCGTAAATCCTCACGGATTTACGCCCACTCTGGTCGCGATCTGATTCCTGAGCCGCTTGTTCCGGCAGCTCAGATTGTGGCTCCCATTCAGTGGGACATTGAGTCTGCTGTGCGGGATGCCTTGAGGTCCGATCCCGGTCCTAGTGGGGAGCCGCCTGGCTGTTTGTTTGTTCCAATAGTGGTATAGTCCCAAGTTCTCCAGTGGGGGCACTCTTCTCGCCTGGCGGTCACCTGGGGGTTCATCGGACCAAGCGGTTCTTGGCTCGACGTTTTTTGTGACCAAGCATGATTGAGGACATCTGGAAATTTGTGGCGGCGTGCTGTATCTGCGCTAGGAACAAGGTTTCCCATCTCTATCCCTCTGGTCTGTTGTGGCCGTTGCCTTTCCCCAAGCGTCCGTGGAGCCATATCGCTCTAGATTTTGTTACGGGGCTGCCTATTTCTAAAGGCAACACTGTCATCTTGGTCATGGTCGACCGCTTTTCTAAGGCCACCCACTTTATCGTGCTGCCCAAGTTGCCTTCGGCGCGGGAGACAGCCCTTCTTGTTGTGGACCATGTGTTCCGGCTGCATGATCTCCCTCAAGATGTGGTTTCTGACCGCGGCCCACAATTTATGGCTTAATTCTGGCGTGCTTTTTGCAACCAGTTAGAGGCCACCGTGAGCCTTTCATCTGCTTTCCACCCTGAGACTAACGGGCAGACACAGCGAACCGACCAGTCGCTGGAGAATACTCTTCGGTGTTTAGCGGCTGACAACCCATCTTTGTGGAGTTGTTTTTTGGCATGGGCCGAATATTCCCACAATTCACTATGTAACTCCTCTACAGGCCTTTCCACGTTTGAGGATCAGTTGGGTTATCAGCCTCCGCTGTTTCCTGAGACTGAGAGGAATTCAGAAGTTCCTTCAGTCAATCACCTTGTTCGGCGTTGTCGGTCGGTCTGGACCAGGGTCCGTTCCTCTTTGTTGCGCTCTGGGTGGAAACAGAAGACTGCGCGGATAGAAGGCACCATTTGGCCCCATCTTGTCGGGTCAGCCAAAGAGTTTGGCTTTCCACTCGGGACCTTCCCTTAAGAATGGAGTCACGGAAGCTGGCTCCCCGCTTCATTGGTCCTTTTATGATAGTGCGGAGGATCAACCCTGTCACTGTCCGGTTAAAGCTCCCCAGATCCTCGCGTATCCACCCCTCTTTTCATGTCTCCAGGCTTAAACTGGCTAGCAGTAGCGTCCTGGCACTGGTTGATAAACCCCCGCCGCCGCCGCGGATGATTGAGAGGGGGCCGGTTTACACTGTGCGTCGTATTCTGGCCGAGAGGCGTGTGGGTCGTGGGGCCCAGTTTTTAGTTGATTGGGAGGGGTATGGTCCTGTGTGTTTTGGACTTTTCTTTGGTGCTCTCATCCCGGGACGAGATCGAATTCCTTTTCAATCGGATTCTTTAACCAGCTGGCTGACTGAACTGGGGCAGCGCTTCCCCGGACTCTATATAAGCCGGAAGTCCGCCACGCATCCTTTACTAGAGTGTCTGTTTGTAGCTAAGCACTATAGCTGAAGATATCTCTAGTCAGGATTTGTGTGACTTTATATCTTCCAGTTATTTTTGGAGTTCCTTCCTCTTTAGGAATTTTCCCTTCCCTATTTTCCAATTTTTCTCTCTCTCGCATTGCTTCCATTTTTTTGAAATATTATACGTCCTTTGGAAGCGCGAGTATTTTCTGGTGGTGTTTGTGTAACTCTGTGTTTGTATTGTTTCTGTGCTGCATGTTCTCTCCCTGGCCGCTGCACTTAGTCTCTCTATTTTACCAGCCATTACAAGCCCCGTGCAAGGCTCGCCGTCTGTTGTCTCTATGAGTCTAACCTTGTGTTAGTACACCATACAGCTCAATAGCTACATCTATTGCAATGTTATGTGGCTTTAAAGGGTCAAATACTGGCCTTGGTAAACGCCGGGCACTGGCGACGAAAACAGCCAAACGGAAAAAAAGCCCAAATTATGAACCCCAGAAACGTGCAATTACGGCAAGAACAATCCTAAATATTAATATAAATGGGCATACAGCAAGCTTAAATTAACTATTTCACTTCGAGATGGCACTTTTACACTTGCATTTCTGACATAAACCAGTACCATCAAAAGTACAATGTTATGAAATGTCCGACCGATACTTTTCCAATAGGCTACTTGGGGATTCCGTGTTATGATATTTTGTGTCAAGAAAATTGGTATATATTTTGAATGTATATTCTGTAGTAAGTGTTATTCACTCATTTAGGATATATTAAGCAGAATCACTGACATGTAGTCACTTTGTCTTTCACTTCTCAAATCTTTACGTCAATTCACACATTCCATTTGCTATTTCAAACGCCAACCCAGTTTTCTAAGTGTTTGAAGCTTTGTTTGGTCTTGCAAGATGTCTCAACATAATGAACTTAGAGGTATGTTTAATTTTTTGATAATTTTTTCTCAATTAATTTCCGCTTGAATTCGTATATTTGGTAGTCCTAATATAAATGGTAATATTGTGCGGTAATATTGCCCATAGAGGAAGACAGGTTCCGTATAAAACCCCTCACTGTAAGCAGACCCCCCTTGGTGAAAAGCCAGTTAGCCATAGTTACTAACTCGACAGGATATCAAAACAATACCGTTAGCTATAACTGTTGGCTAAAAACTGAAAAGGAAATGTAGGATGGCCGAAAGGAAATGGAGGAAGAATAATTCAACCATAAACCATCAACTTTACCACGAACAGCTTAAAATATATAACAATGCAGTTAAACATGCAAGGAATTCATACTTTGCCAACATAATTTCTGCTCATAAAAATAACTCCCAAGTCCTTTTTTCCCCACCATAAATCACTTAATCAATCCTGATTTTAATAAACACAAAACTCCTATAACTGATTCTTTATGTGAGGAATTTGCAGACCACTTCAGGAGCAAGACTGACTCTCTTAGATCCAGTATTTTATCTAACCAGGAAACAGTTTTTAATAGAAAGGAAGGTTTGCTTCTACCTGAGGAAACACTGGACAGTTTTGGTAGAGTTTTCTCCCAAGCAAACCTGATCACCTGTCTTTCAGATCCCATCCCCACCTCATTTTTTAAAACATTTTATGGATCCTTTGAAGGCAAGCTTTTAAACATTGTGAATTGCTCTCTTCAGACAGGCGTCTTCCCCGCTGCCTTTAAAAAGGCAGTGGTGAGGCCCCATCTGAAAAAGAGCAACATGGATCCTGATATTCTTAATCATTTTAGACCTGTATCCACCTTGCCATTTTTAAGTAAAATTTTAGAGAACTTTGTTTTTATTCAGTTGAATGATTTTTTTAAATTAAAAATAAAATTTTTGAAAAGCATCAATCTGGTTTTAGGACAAACCACAGTACAGAGACGGCTTTGTTAAAGATTGTTAACGATCTTAGGCACAATTTAGACCTGCACAAGATTTCAGTCCTGGTACTACTGGATCTAAGCGCAGCCTCTGATACAGTAGACCACCAAATACTTTTGAATAGACTCAGACACCTGGTTGGCCTCTCTGGTACTGCCTATAAATGGTTCAACTCCTATCTCACAGATAGAAAATTTTTAGCAAGTATGGATACATGCTCCTCAGGGATCCATGAAATTAAATGTGGCGTCCCCCAAGGCTCAATCCTAGCCCTTGTACTTTTCAATTTATACATGCTTCCGCTTGGGAACGTTATCAGGAGACATGGTATCAATTTTCACAGCTATGCTGATGATACTGAGCTTTACATTGCCATGTCTCCTGACGATACACGGCCAATTGATGGCCTTTTTAACTGTATTTTAGATATTAAATCCTGGATGGCAGAAAACTTTTTGCAGCTCAACCAGGACAAGATTGGAGTTTTAGTTATCGATCCTGAGGCTAAGAGAGAGAAACATCTGTCAAAATTACAGGCATTGTCATTGAAGCCAAGAGAATAAGTTAAAAATTTGGGCATCGTTTTTGAGTCTGACCTTAGTTTTATCCCTCATATTAAGAATGCAGTTAAAACAGGCTTTTATCATCTCAAGAATATAGCCAGAGTCCGCCCATTTCTCTCTCGGGCCAACACAGAAATGCTCATGCATGCTTTTATTTCTGGCCCTATTGACTATTGACATGCCCTGCTTTCTGGTCTTCCAAAAAAAAGTATATCACACCTTCAACTGCTTCAGCTGCACGTGTGTTGACGAGGACCAGAAAGCGGGCGCACATAACACCGGTTTTAAAATCACTGCGTTGGCTCCCTGTGTGTTTCAGGATTGATTTTAAAGTCCTTTTAACAGTTTTTAAATGTCTTAATGGTCTTGCACCTTCTTATCTGTCAGATTTGCTTTTATCTTATGAACCCTCGCAGACCCTGAGGTCCTCTGGCACCGGCCTTTTAGTAAATCCCAGAACAAACACAAAAACATATGGTGAGGCAGCTTTCCAGCATTATGCCCCACGCTAATGGAACGGCCTGCCGGAGAACCTGAGGGCCGCGAAGAATACTGAGATTTTTAAAAGCAGGCTCAAGACCCACCTTTTTAATTTGGCTTTTAACTAAGACCCCTTTCTTCAATTTTATTGATTTTAATTTATTATTAGTTTATTAGCTAACCCTCTTTTTATTACCATTTTTAGCTGTACTCTGTGGTGTCTTTTACCTTTTTTTTGTTATCTATTTTGTTGTTGCATTCATTTTAATTCAATTATCTATTAATTTATTTTTTATTTGCATTTTTTAATTTATTTACTTCCTTTAAATTTGTATCTTACTATTTTATGTTATTTATTTTAACTTAGATTTTTAACTCCAGTGTTTCCTCAGTGAGAGCCCTCTGCATCGGGGGCGGCTGTTGGCCCTGGCTGCTGCGGCGCTGCTTTGGGGTCTGGTCCCCCCTGGTGGGACAGGAGGTCCATACTGCCCTACAAAGGCAAAAGACCTTAACTCGCCAGAGTGTGAAACTGAGAAAAATGACTTTAAAGTTTCTGTTTTGTCCAGACAAAAGTATTGTAGCTAGGATACTCAAAATCTGGTACGTAGTTGTTTTAATGAAGAAAAGTGTGTATACAAAAAATCTTGCGCTCAAGTCTGACCTTTCACCCTTATTTGTCAGTTACTGTACTCTGCCTTTGTATCAAGTTCTAAAATTAAGGAGCCGTGCAAAGGCAAAAGGCAGTAACTTGCATAAATTCAATATTTGGTTGCCATTTTCTGTACACAAGACCATTATAAGAGTGCTTACCTAAGGCCTAACCATCATGACATCTGTTTTGAATGATTAAGAACAAATTAGATACATTTAATTGTTGCTATACAGAGCTGTGGTGACATTACATCATATCTTCATGATAGAGAATAGCTCCAGTTTGGTGTGCGGCACCAGAAACAGAATGCCAGCAGATAAGTTACTTTGCATAATACAGTAAGAATAAATATAGGAAATTATTTTTAATTATTAGAATAACAATTTAATTGTTAAATACAAAGCTTAATAATTAAATACAAAGCTTTAATATGCATTAAAATTAATGGATGTACTTAAGACTCCTCTAAAAGAATTGGTGTCATTAAACACAAAGTGGACAAAGACTGCAAAGATTTTCCTGTTAGGCTGATATTAACTCAGACACAATCAACCAAAGAAAAGGTTTTACAGGTGGAATGTGTGTTTGATTTGCTTTGCAACAAACTATGGACGTTAGGTAGGACTAGCTTGCTGACTTGTTGATCCTACAAGGTAAGACGACAACCATTCATCTGGACGCATATTTGCTGTATTTAAATCAACCTTATTCAAAATTGCATACCTGTCGACTCTCACGTAAATAGCTTGAGCCGCACACGTTTTATAGCCTATTTAACTGCCAAGTGCCACTTTTTTTTTAAATCAACCCACACAATACCCAGAGTGAAGGGCGATATTTCATTGGAACGCGGACCAGTCCAATCAACGTGAAGCACTGGCCTATTAATAAGTAAATTATTTTTCTGTACTGAATTTAGCCCATGATTTCATTGCTGTTAGATGGCATATGGAAAGAAACAGTGTCTTCAGTTGCTAATTACGATAATTGGAAAACACGTCAATAAAGGAAAATGATTGACAACTAGCCAGGACTAAAGCTGCTTGTACACTGGATGCGAAACAAATTTTTCGCATGACAGATTACATTCAAAATCAATGCAAAGACACAAATACACGCATTTCGCTTTGTTTGGTCTGCGCGCCTGCAGTATCTGAGGAATATTAGCTTTAACACAGGTGGATTGTTGTGGAAACATCGCAGATGACGTGGCTGGCATGGATTTTATCGGTTTACAAGAAAAGGCAGGATGTGCATTTAATTGTTTATGGGCCTGATGACAGGGAGGCTAGCTGACAGGGAGGTGTGTGAGACGTAGACGAGCCTGCCCCACTCGACTAAGTCTTGTTCAGTGACAGTACACTTTTATTCAGGTGTAATGTGTGTATGTGTGTGGATTTTTGTGACAATACATAGACCGTAACTCAAGCGCGGCAAACTTTGGTGGGCGATAAAACAAAGGGAGAGTACCGTAACTTCAGAGCCGTACAGTAACATCGCTTTGATGCGCGGCTAAACAACAGCAGAATACCTTAAGGCAATGTCAGCGTCCCGAAACAAAGGCTAAGCACAGTAACTGCAGTTACGGCATTCTGTCAAGGTTTCTCATGGGATTTTCGGAGTTACTGTTGACACAGACCTTGTTTTTTTCATAAAAACAATCAAATTGACTCAAAATATTCATCCACATGATAAAGGAGGTCTTCAATACCCCCAAAATGACAATAACTCATTTTCGACCAAAAGTAATGTTACGGTGTTTTGCCTTTGCACGGCAGCATACCATCACCTTATGGGGGTGGTGTTTGGCCCTTCCCTCTGCCTGGGGTCGGGATGGGACTACGTGTCAGCGGCCGCGTTCCTGGGGGCGGCATCAGCCTCCCGACGCAGACGGCTCCCTGTGATAGTGTTTCCTCTGGTTCCCCCACGCTCAGTTTTAGTATTTGTCTTATTCTTTTTATATTCCAATTTAATCTAAAGCACACAATCACTTTTGTGGACAAGGAATAAGGGTGGGGGGTTTGGGGTGGAGGGGGGGTTGCGATGGGTGGGTTCTGTTTTTAACATGTTAAGCACTTTGTGCTACATTTTACTGTATGAAAAGTGCTTTATAAATAAAGATTGATTGATTGATTGGTTAATCTTCTGTCTTTTCGCCAACAGTACTGCAGCATGACAGTACAGTTTGAGTCTCTGAAGGGTGACAGTGGAGTATGAGTCCCAGTAGCATGACAGCAGAGTATGAGTCTCAATAGCTTGATGGGAAATTATGAATCTCTATAGCATGACAGTAGAGTATGAGTTTTTTAAGTGAAACAGTGCAATATTAATCTCTGCTGTGTGACCGCACAATATGAATCTCAGTAGCGTCACAGTAGACCATGAGTTTTGGTGGTGAGACAGTAAACTATCAGTCTCTGTAGCATGACTGCAAAGTATGAATCTATAGCATGAAAGTAGAGAAAGAGTTTGTGTAGAATGAAAGTAATGTATGTGTCTCAGTAGAGTGACAGTAGAGTGTCTCTGTAGTGTGACAGTAGAGTATGTGTCCCTCTATCATGAAAGTAGAGTATGAGTCTCTGAACGGTGACAGTGGAGTATGAGTCCCAGTAGCATGACAGCAGAGTATGAGTCTCAATAGCTTGATGGGAAATTATGAATCTCTACAGCATGACAGTAGAGCATGAGTTTTGGTGGTGAGACAGTAAACGATCAGTCTTCGTAACATGACAGTAAAGTATGAGTCTATACCATGAAAGTAGAGAAAGAGTTTGTGTAGAATGAAAGTAATGTATGTGTCTCAGTAGGGTGACAGTAGAGTAACTGTCTCTGTAGTGTGACAGCAGAGTATTAGTGTCTGTAGCATGTGGGTAGAGTATGAGCCTCTGTACAATGATAGTAGAGAAGCAGTTTCTGTAGTGTGACAGTACTATGAGTGTCTGTTGCATGACAGTAGAGTATGAGTCTCAGTAGCTTGATAGTAGAGTATGAATCTCTGTAGCGGGACAGTAGAGTACAAGTCTCTCTATTGCGACAGAAGAGAATGAGTCTCTGTAGTGTGACAGTGGAATATGAGTCTGAGCACAGTGCCACTAGAGTATGAATCCCTACACTGTGACAGTAGATGAGTCTCTGCAGTGTGACAGTAGAGTACGACTTTCTGTAGTGTGACAGAAGGGTATGGGTGTCTGTCAGATGACAGTAGAGTACGAGTCTCTGTAGTGTGACAGTAAAGTATAACTTTCTGTAGTCTGACAGTACAGTATTAATCTCTTCAGTGTGACCCTACAGACCCTAGACCACTATATTTTGACAGCAGATGTGTGTCACTGTAGCGTGACAGTACATTTTAAGCCTCTGTAGTGTGACAATGGAGTAAGTGTCTCTGTAGCCGAACAGTAGCATATGAGTGTGTGTCGTGTGACATTAGGGCTGAGGGCTCCATCGTGCAACCACAGGGTATGAGTCTCAGTAGTGCGATGGTAGAATATGAGTCTCTGTAGTGTGACAGCGCTGTATGAGTCTCCTCAGCGTGACCCCAAAGTGAGTTCGTATTTTGACGGTAGAGCAGCAGTTTTTGCAGGGTGACAGAAGAATATGCGTTTCTGTTGCATAACAGTAGAGTATGAGCGTCAGTTGTGTGATTGTAGAGTATGAGTCTCTGTGGCATGACAGTAGAGTTAGAGTCACTGTTGTGTGACAGTAGAGTTTGAGACTCAGTAATGTGATGGTTGAGTCAGTGTCCCCGTCATTTGTCAGAAAAGTATGAGTCTCTGTTCCGTGACAGAGTGGAGTATGAGTTTCTTACAGTGTGAGACTAGAGTATGTCTCTCTCGTGTGACAGTAAAGTATGAGTCACTGTTCAATGACAGAGTAGAGTATGAGTTTCTTACAGCGTGAGAGTAGAGTATGTCTCTCTCGTATGACAGTAAAGTATGAGTCTGTGGAATCATTTTTATATTGATTCATTTTATTATTATTAATTGTTTATCCTTGCTTGCTCTGGCTCAATTTTTCTTAGGCTATGGTAGTGTACTCTTGCCTGTTTCTGATTAGCCTAGGCCTTCATAGCTGTAGCTTCCACAAATTTGAACAATGCGTAATTGCTTATAGTTCATCTGGAGCCATGCAGTCCTGACAGGGCCAAGATGTTCTCTTTCTCTCTCAAGTTTATATGTTCTCAGGAAAAACAGTACAAGTTGAGCCTGGGATGCCGAACGATACGATGTATGCATACTGCGGGGCCGGCTTTACGTGGGCTGTGTGCGTCTGCAACATTCCTGTTGATCCCATGATGCGTAAATCAGCTCGAGGGGGAGGAGGATGTCAAGATGGACTCTTACTTAAACCGCAGCAAGATCCTTGTTGGTTATCCTTGCTTTTGCCTGTAACGAGAGTTCTCGCATGTGGCGGGGGTCCTTTTTCTGCAGAAAAAGTAAACTGACTTTGGCTTCAAAATGAACTCCTTTGTCTCTGTTTGAGTTCTTTTTGAGAAGGTAACACCAGGAATATAAAATCAAAATTCCTACAAGTCCCTACGGCATGACTGTAGAGTATGATTCTCCGGTGTGACAGTACAGTTTCAGGCTCATTTGTGTGACAGTGAGTTTCAAATGGTTGTCATAGCCGGAAGTGGTAGTGAGGATAAGCTGTAACTATTCACAAAATACTTCCAAGGTATGCATCTCAATACAGCCTCAGATGACTAAGTCCGAGTCCCAGCCTTCTCAAGGCGAAACCCATCTCTTACTGATGTGAGAGGGTGAAAGGCAGGTCTCTGGTGCCTAAACTAGATGCTTCAGGCAGGTGGGGCTCTTCAGTCTTGGTCGTAAACTCACCTAGGAGAAGGAAGACTCTGACTTAAAACCTCCGCTGCCTTGTGACCTCATACACTCATGGGAAAGGCTACGGGAGTCAATCCGGGGAGGGAATCCGGAGCCGGAGTCCCTAAGGCAAGTCTTCCCTGTTTACAGCATCTACTGGCAACTCCTACAGCATCCCTGATCTCAGACTGTATTAGCCTTGTTATTCTTCTGGATCTGTCAGTGACGTGGAGAGGAGGGATCTGCTGATTGGGCTTCAGCCTTTCCTCCATTGATTCAGCCCAAGCCTGCGTACAAACCCTCGAGAGGTCGCTCCAGCCTCACCTCACTGTGTCGAAAGAACACAGGAAGCAACAGACTACCAGTGATAAGCCAGGCTCAATTGGCACAGAGAAAGATGTTACGCGTAGCTTCCAATGGTAGGAAAAGTCATCATGCCTCACTGGACAGCTACCATCTGCCTTAGGTTTGGCAGCCCCCAGCCAGTAAGGTGCTGCCCCGCCACAGTTCATCTGCCTCACAGGGTGCACAGTGCTCAAGGTTTTAAACAGCCAGACAAGTGGATCCAGGCACCAGACAACAACAAGCACAAGAAAAATGCAAAGAAATGGGGAAAATTAATGAAAATGGGCAGCGACTTCTGGAGTTGTGCACACTGTATGACCTGTGCATCACCAACTCATTCTTTATGACAAAACCACAGCATATGGTATTTTGGAGGCACCCCAGATCTGAACAGTGGCACCAGCTTGACCTGATCACCAGGTGAGAAAACCTCAGGATCGTTCAAATCACCGCGTTCCTACCAGAGTGCTGACTGCGATACGGACCACTCCTTGGTATGCAGCAAGGTCAGAGTTCAGCTAAAGAAAATGCACTGGGTCAAACCTCCTGAAAAGCCATGTATCAATGTCAGCAGCACCTCACACTCAGAGCAAGTGGAGTCCTACAGAAAGACCCTGGATGAAGCCCTCCTTGCAGACCCCCCAAGGGGTGATGGCCAAAAGAGATAAGACCGGCTGAGAAAGGCCATTCACAACAGTGCCTACCAGGCCTTTGACAGGAAACAGAACAAGTCCCAGGACTGGTCTGAGGCCAACTCTCACAGCTTTGGCCCAGAATGGAAAACAGAGCAGCACTCCTTGAACACAAACACAACCCAATTCTGTCAACACTATGAGCCCTGAGGACAGCCCAGAGCAATGTCCAGAGGACAGCTAGGAGATGTGCTAATGACTTCTGGCTACAGCTCTGAGAGGACATCCAGAGAGCCGCTGACACAGGCAACATCTGTGGCATCTACGAGGGGATAAAGAAGGCCCTTGACCCCAAACAGCACCTCTCAAATCCTCAACAGGTGAGGTCATGAAGGACAAAGCTGAACTGGAAAGATGGGTCGAGTATTACTCCGAGCTATACATCAGAGATAACACCATCACCATCACCGCCTTTGAAGCCATTGAAGTCTGCCCTGCATGACGGAGCTTGATGAAGTACCCAACATGGACGAGCTGAACAAGGCAATAGAGAGCCTTCCCACTGGAAAGGCTCTGGGACTTGACAGCATCTCACCAGAGGGCATCAAGTGCGCTAAGGGAGCCCTGCTGACCCCTATGCATGATCTTCTTTGTCAATTTTGGAATGAAGGCCAGGTGCATCAGGACATGAGAGACTGCAACATTGTCACATTGTACAAAATTAATGAGGACAGGAGTGACTGCAACAATTAAAGAGAGATCCCTCTTCGGAGCATCATCGGCAAAGTCTTCACCGGAATCATCCGAAACAGGCTGCAGAAATTGGCGGACAGTGTCTACCCCAAGTCGCAGAGTACCTTCAGATCCTACTAATCCACAATAGACATAGTCTTCTCACCACGCCAGCTGCAAGAGAAGTGAAGAGAACAGAGGTAACCTTTGTATATTACCTTCATCGACGTCACCAAAGCCTTTGACCTTGTGAGCCGTGTTGGCCTGTTCCAGATACTAGGCAAGATTGGATGCCTCCTAAGCTTCTTAGTGTGATTGAGTCCCTCTACACTGACATGAAGGGAGTGGTACAGTTTGACGGTGCTGCCTCAGAGCCCTTCAGTATCTTCAGCGGCATGAAGCAAGGGTGCCTGTTTGCTCCATCTGTGTGGCATCTTCTTTGCTGTGATGCTGAAGCATGCTTTTGGCTCATCGTCAGAGAGAGAATACCTCTGCTCTCTCTCTGACGGGTAGCTCTTCAACTTCTCCCACCTGAGGCCAAGACCAAGCTGACCAAAAAGTTCATCAGAGACATGCTAATTGCGGACGGCTCTGCACTAGTCACACACACTAAGCAGCAGCTACAGAGCCTAATGAACATCTTCTCACATGCCACAGAAGACTTTAGAATGACATTTACCATCAAGAAGACCAACATGATGGGGCAGGGCACTGAACGCCAACTTGCAATCACCATTATCAACACCCAGCCAGAGGTCGTACACAAATTCACCTACTTAGGCTCAACAGTTTCAAACAACCTCTCCCTGGACTCTGAGATTAACAGATGGATTGGACGAGCTTCCTCCACCTCCTCGCATGGCTGATCAAGCGAGTCTGGGAGAACTACAAGCTCACCATCCACACCAATATGGCAGTCTATAGAGCCTGCATCCTTGGTAACCCTCCTATATGGCAGCGAGTGCTGGTCTCCGTATTCAAAGCAGGAAAAGAGACTCAACACCTACCACCTGCGCAACCTGAGGCACATCCTATGTGACAGACAACGAGGTCCTCCACAGAGCCAGCTCTCAAAGCATCTTCACCATCCTCCAGCAACACAGCCTCGACTGGCTAGGGGATGTCCACCGCATGCCTGATGGTAGGATCCTGAAGAATCTGTTGTACGATGAGCTGGCTTCGGCAAAGAGACCACACGGATGGCCACACCTACGCTTCACAGATATGTGCAAGAGAGACCTGAAGTCAGCTGACATCAACCCTGCAAGATGGGAGGAGCTTGCTGCAGACAGGAACCGTTGGCGAACAGAGCTATGTCAAGGACTTTCCAGCTCTGAGGCCAAGCAGAGACAAGCTGCTGAGGAGAAACACACCGAGCGGAAAAAATCCAGCAGTCTGTCATCCAGGATATTACCTACAATTGTGCCACCTGCGGCAGAGTTTGCTGCTTCCGCATCGGGCTGTACAGCCAGACCAGGTGATGCTCCAGCACAACATCATAATGAACCCAGGCACAGATCCATGATCTCCGGAGATCGACGGCTGCCGACAAAGAGTAACAATAAAGTATGAGTCTCTTTAGTGTGACGCTAGAGTGACTCTTTGTACTTTGACAGTAGATGTATGTCTCTGTAGCCACTGTCCCTGCAGTGTAACAGTAGAGTATGGGTCTTCTTAGTGTGACAGTGGAGAATGAGTCTCTGTTGCATGACAGTAGAATATGAGTCTCTGCAGAATTACACTTTTAATTATAGAGGGAGCATTATCATTCCACTGTCTAATTAAGCCTGGCAAGATATTCCACTCAATAAGTAAGTTCACCACGATAAAAACTCTGTTTAGCCTTCCAAGCTCAGAAACAATTTTAGTGCAGTATAAAAATTACACAAATTGGCATATTTGCCTATATATTTAGGAAAATTTTGCATGGGCTGCTAAATGGAGCAAGACACTTTAAAAATGAGAGGAAGCATTTACCAGAATAGATTTGAGGAAATTATTCTAGTAACGGCTCTGAAAACTTTTTATAATCAAGTTGAACTTCTCACTTTATGTTAACTAACCTTCTGAGTTACCCGCAACATAAAAATGATTAGCCAACAATGGCACTGCAGACCCATGACTGCGAGACAAAGACAGATATTTCTGCAAAGCAATGAGGAGACTGTGTGAAAGGTTCACATCAGCGCCGCAAAAAATGAGATGCCTTTTAAATTATATCGGGGACAATGAACTGCTCCAATTATGTGAACTTAATTATGTTGGTATTCTTACAGGGGGAAGAATACAAATGAGCTGTTTAAATGGAGTTTGTCCAAACATCTTTTATTTGTCTTCTGTTTCCAGCGGCAGAAAGACAAAGAATTCCCTGTTGGAAAGCTCTTGAAAATTTTAATAAAGGAGTAGAGAGCAGGAGGAGTAACAGACAAATTGCAATAGTAAACAGACCCTTAGATGGGGTACGCTCAATATAGCAGCTGCTATGTGGTCTTTAATGTTACAGCTCATCCATGCATTACTGCAGTTATTCATTCATCTACAGACAGGGAGGACCTATAGATACTGCACATGTATGACATATTTCTTATTTCATTTTTCACAAGAACGATTTTGGCGGGAATCCTGTGGCAGTATTAATGGAGTAACACATGACAAGAAAATATAAAGTTTCACTGATTATACAAAGTTAAAAAACAAACATAATAATTGAGTCAGAAAAGTGAAAAGATGTTGGAAAAATAATCAGAAACACCGCCAGGAGTACCTGCTTTGTAAAATTCACAACATACAGTTCTTGTTTAGGCTGCTTCAGATATGGATTGATGACCTTTTTTGATGAGTTTTACAGCTTTAGTTCTGTGATTATAAACTACTATCCTAGCAGGTGTCCATCTGCCCCAGTGAGAAACTCTAACTATCCTAGCAGCTGTCCATCTGCCCCAGTGAGAAACTCTAACTATCCTAGCAGCTGTCCATCTGCCCCAGTCAGAAACTCTAACTATCCTAGCAGGTGTCCATCTGCCCCAGTCAGAAACTCTAACTATCCTAGCAGGTGTCCATCTGCCCCAGTCAGAAACTCTAACTATCCTAGCAGGTGTCCATCTGCCCCAGTCAGAAACTCTAACTATCGTAGCAGGTGACCATCTGCCCCAGTCAGAAACTCTAACTATCCAAGCAGGTGACCATCTGCCCCAGTCAGAGAGCTCTGACTTCCAGCCGCAGTTGTTTTTGCTGCTGCCGCTTTCTCCTTTTTAGCATGTTGTTATAATTTTTGACTGAAGCTTACAATTTTTGCCATCTTAAAAATTTAGCCATTTTGTGACTGACACACCTGCGATTAAGGGACCAACTTTTTTAGCCCCTTTATTACCCTTTGAAAGCGTCCTCATTTGGTGTTGGAGCAAGGTTCTGCTGTCAACCTCCTATAGCAGAGACATGGCGCTAATTAGACGTCAAATCAAATGAATAGGAATCACTGGCGTAGGTGCAATAGTAACTGCAATTCCCAAACTTTCCCAGATATTTAAGTCAAAGTCATTTTCCAGGGATGCCTCCAATATATTGTCCACCCTCCGAAAACAACACATAAACAACACACTCAGAAATAACTGTTTTTCATTAATTGTTTTGCAATCAGAGTCAATCAAAATAAGGGGGAATACATGAAACTTATATTGTAAACCAACAATTCAAGATCTTAGATTAAATTGAATGGTCTGTGCAAGCCTATTTGACTTGAAATGTCAAAAGATTAACATTCTGAGAATGGAAGGCTCATCTTTCTCAAAACTAAATTAGGATGCATTAGACACCTTCCGTTTAATTAAAAAAAATAGAACACACTGCCTTATTCAAATGATGAAAGACATTATCTGAAATCTTTGCATATTTAATATTCACAAAATATCTTCAAAATTAGCCATGAGCCATCAGAATGAATGTATGGAACGGGTTCAGTTCATGTTCCCTAAAATCTCAAACAGGAAAACAGTGGGATAACAATCAGATATCATGGTCCTGCTTTGCTCTTTTCCTCATAAGTCAGTGATGAACAAGCATTTCACATTAAATACCCCGCAGCAAAATGAAAGGAATATGTCGAGAAATGAGGCTTGTTTGACACACATCCAATCCGTTATCATTTTGTACTGCCAGTGGACTCGTTACTGAAGCAGTCATTTAGGACGGTGCAATTTGCGGCTTAATTTCACCGCAAAGTGCTGGTATTTTAACATTGTAAATATGTACTTCCCTGAACATTGAACACTCAGAAACACAGCCGTAACCCTGACCAAGACAAACACCTGAGAGACCTGAAGTGTTAATTTTTTCCATAAATATCACAGGTAAATGTATTGAAATGAATCTTCAAGACGTATACACATATTACAAAAACAAACATTTTCCTCCTCAGAAGTCAAAGCCTTAAGCTTTTCGTTCCCTCTCACTCACTCTCACCCTTTCTAAAAAATGCAGTCTTTCTCACTTACCCTCTTCTACCCCTCTCTGTCTCTCACTCAACTTTCCCTCCATCCTCTCTCTCTCTCTCTCTGCCTCACTCCCTCACCCTTTCTCCATCTCTCCACTCCTCTCTGTCTCCATCTCCTCTCCTCCCACTTTCTCTCCTGTCCTATGGCCTGTGTGTATTCGATGAGCTGTCACTCACACATAATCTGATGAGTCTGGACAGCTTCGCCTCCAATCTCACGAGCAGGACACACATCAATCTCTTATATGAGTGAGCATTATCATAGTTTACTTATAATTCTGCAAGAGTCCAGCACTATTGGACAGATAACGGGTGATACTGTACTTAAACTTAGCGAGCACAGCTTTATTAAATTTCATTGATCACAGCTATTATAAAGCTGTAGACAGTGTGTCCCCCTCAACAATCAATATCCCCTTCTGAGACTTATACAAAAAAACACAAGAGTATGCACTAGGGCTTTATGGATACCCAATGCATTTTTCAAAATATTATTGTTTTTCATAAACACCACAGAAATATCTCATATTAAATCACATAAACTGCTGATTTGTTTGCCTAGTTTAAAAACACAGAAATGAGAAAGGTAAAATATGAAATCTGGCCAGCAGTGACTGAATTATATTATAACCATGGTTATGAGTGTTATTTTGTAGTTACAATAAGCTCATCCAGTTATGAGTTGCAGTTGGACCCCTGTAGATCTTAGCAGTCAGAACTATTGACAAGATCTCCAGTCTTTCAGTTTGATTGGCCCGTTTCGTGAGTTGAGCTTGGTATAGCGAATCGTTAGTCACACTGTAATTATGCTGCACATCAATAAAAACATGGCTTTCTGCATGCTTGTTCTCTTAGATAAGTGAAGAGTACCCATTTCAATATTGATTAAACATCCTCCTGGAGTCAATTGAGATGATTCACACCTGACGGTGACGTCTCCAATGGCTGCGGACTTTTCCTGAACCCCACGGTCGATCAGTGTGTCTGCCGGGCTTGATACGGGCATAACTTGACACACACAGAGTCAAACATAAGGTCAACCCCAATCTCTGCCCCTAACCCAACTGCCTGCTAAATAAAGATGCAGAAGGCAGTAGGACAGGATAGGCTGGAGGAGGCTGACTGGCTACGGTTGAGTTGCTGGTTTGAGTCTCTGGTGGGGTCTGGCATGTTGACCTGCTTCTGGGGAGATGAAGCTGGGGAGAACTCTGGCATTGTGCCCTTAAGCAAGGCCCTTTAACACAAACCACCCCAAGGCCTTTAACCCTGTTTCTCAGGCTCACTCTCCCCACTTCCAACTGTTCTTGCTGGCATTTCTCCAGGGTATCTAACTAAATAAATTTTTCTCCAGCGCTCTGCATATCACACCCTGACTGCACTCATGACATCATCTTGCTCCGCCCTAAGGATATGTGTCACTGCTTCACTTGACCTGAATCAGAATGCGAGCGTTTCCGCTTCGCTGGAGAGTCCCCAGGGATGCCCCAAACGTAGACTCACAGTGTGGGGCCAAGTCCCCTTAACTCTCTGCCGATAAATCATGGCTTTGTATGAACCACAGCACGTCTGGATCAATTACAGAACAATATGTTAATTCTCATAAACAGCTAACTAATCAATGGGGAGGTTAAAGGGTAAGGGTCTGGATCACTGTAGTATTAGAGCAATGATGACTGGCATCCAGGCGACAGCGCGCCGCTGTTTTGACCAGAAAACATTTTTACAGATGGCATGTTCAGCAGAAACCTATCCGGACAATCACAGCAGCAAACTGGCACCGTCCCCATCAAACTGACTAACCCCTTCCAGACTCTTGATTGATTGTCTCTGCTCTGCCAACACCACCTCCTGAGAGCAGTACAAATAGGGAATATCAGCCTCAGACACGCTGAGGCCCCGAGCATTCCAGTCACCCCAAACACAACACATTAAACAACTCAAATATATCAAATTTACTAATCACACCAAACACACCACACACACTACACTAAACAACCCAAATATATCAAACTTACTAATCACATCAAACACATCACACTCACTACATTAAACAACCTAAATATATAAAACATACTTATCACCCCAAACACATCATACACTACACTCTGAACACCCCAAATACACTAAACACACTAATCAGCCCACATACACTAAACACGCTACACTAATCACCCCAATTACACCAAACACTCTGATCACCCCAAACACAATAATCACCCCAAATACAATACACCAAACATGATAAGCCCAAATACACCAAGCACAATTATCATCCCAAATACATCAAACAACCTTATCCCACTAAACACAATAACCACCTCCAAACACACCAAACACAGTAATGATGTCAAATTCACCAAACAAACCAATCACCCCAAATGTTCATCATCCCCAATGCACCAAACACAGTAATGATGGCAAGTACACCAAAACACTACTCATCCTAAATGCTAATCACCACAAATACAACAAACACACAAACAATGGAAAATACACAAAAACAGTAATCACTGATCATCCCAAATACACCAAACTCATTAATGATGGCAAATACACCAAATGCAGTAACCACCCCAAATGCTAATCACCACAAATACACCAAACACTATAATCACCTCAAATAAACCAAACATACTAATCACCCCAAATACATCAAACATGCAAATCACCATAAATACGCCAAACACACAAATCACCATAAATACACCAAACACACTAATTATCCCAAACCCATTAGGCACGCTAGTGATATCAAATATTCTAAACATACCAAACACTCCAAATGCACCACACCCACTGTTGACATCAAATACACCTAAGACACTAATCACTCTAAATACACCAAACAAAAATCACATCAAATACATCAAACACTCTAATCACTGCAAATATCACCGCAAACACACCACACGCACCTAGCAGCACTACAGTACTAGTGTACTTTACAGATTTTTCAGCATACTTTACAACACATGGATATACTCAACTGGATACTCGTTATACATTAAATTTATGTAAAAACCAACTGAGCTGCTTAAATTCCGTGATCTACTCCAGACAGAGAAAAGCTATTTCATGCCCATTCTTCCACTGCTGGAACACCATCATACTGAGGTAAAGCGTAAAGTTAACAGCTGTGTGGCAGAAGAGAGCCGTAGAGCCTAGAAAGAGGAGATTACTTCAATAAGTTAATCCCCACCGCAGTGTCCCAGCATAGCTGAACAGCAGCTTCAGAATCAAAGGTTCAGATCTCTACTAACCTCTACTGCCCCATGCGATTTTCTGAGTTTAAGTTGGAGAGGTTAATGGGGCAGATGCGGCACCCCAGGGAAGAACAGTGTGATGGATGAAACATCACGCACAGAGTGACAGGCCCCGGGACCCCCATACTAATTTGTTCGTACAGAGTACCTTTGCACCATCTCTGTTTTGATTGTTTTCCTGTTACGATTTTTCTTCTTCCATCAGACACAAAATTGTGACAGTGAGACCATGAAAGGGCCCAATTACAGTGGAAAAAGATTGCTTGCCATAGGAAAAGACAAGCTCACTACCTTAACCAAATAAGCCACGGAGGGACCATGTTTCTTGCCTCAGATGATAAAGTAAAACTGCAGCTGCACTTGGAGTAGTTTGCTTTACAGGACTCCGGAGCAGAATCACATTTACTTCAGACTCTCAGTGGAGCTCTGAATGGCCCAATATCAATTAAAGACGAGCGCTTTAGAACAGATCCTATAACTCCGACTGAAGCCCTGGGGGGGTGAAGGGCGATAAGACTTAACCTGATGCAGATCTTTAAAAACTTGGAGCAGAGCTGGGATTATCCTAACAGACCTCAGTTTTCCTCTCCACAGCAGGGGTGTCAACTTCCAGTCTGGAGGAAGGAGCGCTGTGATTGCTGGTTTCAATATGTGCCAGCACATGTTTCGTTAATTTAAGCCATAGATTGACTTATGAGTCCGTTTTCATCCTGCCCTGATGTCAGTTTTCATGGCCCATGATAGTCCTGATACTAGGCTCTGCTGCCTCTATACAGCCCACACTTTTAGAAAGGGAACTAGACCACCCGAAGGTGCCCATGAAGAATAATAATATTAGAATAATATTAAGAATAATATTGTCACTAGGCTTTAATAAGTAAATATAGTAATGTAGTAAATTTTCCAAGCGAACAATGCACAAATGAATTACGGTATGTACTGCTGGCCAGTGGTACAGATTTATGTGCCAACAGAGCACTACCACAGAGGGCTAAACAGATCTGCCATTCTGGTCCATAGAACCCAGAGTAACAAGAAACACCTGGGACAAACCCTCAGCAACAGGACACACCCACAGTGACAGGATGTCAGAGGGACATGCCTTTCCTGTATTCCTCAGTGCAGTGCTGGGAGATGGAGCCCCAGGGGACTGTGACAGAAGTGCATGATGATGAGGTCAGAGAAGCGAACAAAGATGAGCTGAAGAGTCCAGCAAAAACAGGAACCTCCACAGGCAAACAAACCTGAAGTAGAACTCATCTCTGAAGACATTCATAAACCCTCCTGATAAAAATTATTCCCAAAACCTGATCTTAGAGGGTATACCCAAACCCTCTGCAGCTATTCTCAAACCCTTATTTCAGCAAGTATTCCCATATCATCATTTCAGCTGCATTTCCCAAACCCACATTTTTTCCACAGCTATTCCCAAACCATCATTTCAGCATCTATTCCCCACCTTTCATTTCAGTAGCCACTCCCAAACCCACATTTCAGCAGCTATCCCCACACTCAAACCCTAATTTCAGCAACTATTCTCAAACCCTTATTTCAGCAGTTATTCCCTAACCCACATTTCAGTTGCTATTTCCAAACTCTCATTTCAGCTTCAATACCCAAACCCAGATTCCAGCCATTCTATTCAAACCCAGATTTCAAGGGCTATTCTTAAGACTGCATTTCAGTGGCTATTCTCAAAGCAACATTTTAATAGTTATTCCCAAACCCTAATCCCAGCAACTATTCTCAAACCCTTATTCCCAAACCCACATTTCAGTTGCTATTACCAAACTTTCATTTCAGCTGCAATTCCCAAACTGTAACTTAAGTAACCTTTCCCAAATCCAGATTCCAGCCACTATACTCAAACCCACGTTTCAGCAGCAGCAATTCTCAAGGCCACATTTCAGCGGCTATTCTCAAACCAACATTTCAGCAGATATTCTCAAACCCTAATTTCAGCACCTATTCCCAAAATCTCATTTCAGCATCTATTCCCAAACCCACATTTCAGAAGCTATTCCCAAACCCAAATATTAGCAGTTATGCCCAAACCATAATTTCAGCAATTTTCCCTATACTCATATTTCAGCAGCAATTCTCAAACCTCAATTTCAGCAGCTATTTCCAAACCCGCATTTAAGCTCTTATTCCCAAATTTTTATCATTTCAGCAGCTAGTTCCAAACCTACATTTCAGCAGTTTTTTCCAAACTCATATTTCAGCAGACAATCTCAAACCCTCATTACAGCAGCTTGTCCCAAATCCACATTTCTGCAGTTATTCCCAAAGCCTCATTTCAGCAGCTATTCCCAAACCCACATTTCAGCAGTTATTCCTCAGCTCACATTTCAGCAGTGTTTCCTAACGCTCATTTCAGCAGCTATTCCAAAACCCACATTTCAGCAGTAATTCTGAAGCCCTTATTTCAGCAGCTTTTCTCAAATCCTCATTTAGGCAGCATTGTATTTTCAAACCCTCATCAGTTATTCTCCAACCCACATTTCAGCAGCTATTCTCATATCTTTATTTCAACAGCTATTTTCAAATCTTGATTTAAGCAGGTATTCCCATACCCTCATATTATCAGATGTTCGCAAAGCCTTATTTTCCAAACTCCCATTTCAGCAGCTATTCCCAAACCCACATTTCAGTTGCTGTCCGCAATCCTTCATTTCAGCAGCTATTCGCTAACACACATTTCACAGACTGAGGACTGAGAGGCATCTGAGGAAACATGGCCGCAGGGGCTGCGTCCGAATAGTCAAAAAATTACGTCCTATCCACTAAAATCTAACACTTCTCTTTAACCTTTGTGGAAAACCTAACACTTCTCTTTAACCTTTGTGGAAAACGTCATAAGATAAAGGAAAGGTGTAAAGGGGAATTCCTAACAACTTATTCCTAACGACTTAGGAACACAACCACGCTAATTACAGAAGCTAATTACAGGCAACGTAATCATCAGTCCCCGGCCCATCATATATGTTTCTTTACGCGATTGGCTATATGAATGATCGCCGCTTTAAATATTGCTGCTGTGCAGAATAGTGGGATATCGTTATCTCCTTTCTTTTCTAAAAGGATGGTTCTGTGTAACCTATGTTAAAGGTGGTAAATTAGAAAGCACTGAGACACCTTTCCTTAACATTTAAATAATTGTTATATAACAAATATATTATAAATAATCCCCTTGTCATGGCTGCCACGTAATTATTTCCAGATCATGTTTCAGGAGTTAGGAACTTTCCTAGACAAAAAAGACTATTCGGACGCAGCCAGGGTATCCTCACATGACCTCATTGCCTCTGTCTTTCTTTTTCTCATAGATGCAAAGCAGAAATATGTGAGGGTCTAGTAGATGGGATGGCTAAATGTAATACTATGATTATCTAGGCTATCGAAGCACTCACAAACATAAAACAATTTCTACCGCTCATAAATCATTTACAGATGCTAGATATAGAAGGATGATTATCACAATAATGTTAGCTTGGATAACTCAACTGATTTTAGGTATGATTTGTGTTTCATATTGACAATGCAGTACTGAATGTGGTTTATTCTCACCTCACTGTTTGTGTACAACACCCACTCCACCTGCAAATGGCTGAGGCTAAATCTCACAGCTAATGTCAGTGTAGGATTAAAGCACACACTACACAGCCAGTGCAATAATTCAATAAAATGTATAATTTGAAATGTAACAGCATCAAAATTAAGATTAAGCAAGTTCAAGAGGAGAGCATATTATGGGCACATCTGTGAGAAAAAATCTGAAACCAACAGAAAAAATGTTTGTTTAAATTTCCACCAGGAAGTGGAGAATGATTCCACCACAGTTCTTTCGGGCCATCCAGCCAATGCTACGCCACTGTTACTTAAAGTGTATATTGCATAGGGCTGGGTATTGCCACTGATTTCCTGAATCGATTCAATTTGATTCACAAGGTCCCGATTCGATTCGATTTCCGATTCGATTTGATTCGATTCGATTCAATATCTATTCATTTAAGGATATTTCAGCTACAGTACCTGTTTTGCTTGAATATGAAAGGGAGTCTTAGAGAACCAATGGCAGAAATTATACTTTCAGTTGAATTATTAATAAGAAACCTTCTAACTAGGCACAATATTTAAAATATTAAAGTTCGCACTAAAAAGTGACCCCAAACTTGTTTCCTGAAAATACTTTTTATTGACCAACACATTTGATCAATCAACATAATAAAGTGCAACATAGACTTAACAGTCAGTAGACTATTATTCTCTCAAACTGGGTCAATATTACATGCTTCACTTTGCAAGTTCATTTTCCAGTAAATTTTCCCAAAATACCCCACATGGACATGTTCGACTGTACAGAAATAAATATTACGCTACATTCAACAAAGAAAATAATATTGGATTTTTTATTCGAAAACTGGTTGAAATGGTGGACAAAAATTGGGACGTTTTATTACTAGACTTCCACCCGACGCTGTTATTGAAAATATATCTCCCAACACATGTAGTTGAGCTTAAAATAAAGATCTGATACCGAAATTTATATCCAACGTTGATTTTGTTCTCTCATCATTACTTGTAGCTTGAAAATCCGGCCTCAATTTACCATTCCGTGTGTAACCAGTCGTGTCCACTGCGGTTATGTACGGATCACAGTACATTTTTACCGTCAACAGATAGAAAGCATGCTGCAAATGCGAAACTATCAATGAAACAATGCTCGATGTACATTTACATGACACATAGTCAAAATACCTCTACATGCAATTAACTTATTCATTATTATCCGTTACGTCGGGAATTCATTACTTAAGTAGTTTTTTTTTACTTTTTTGAGGATTTGTACTTGAATTTTTTTTTTTTTTTTTGAACTGGGACTTTTACTTTTACTCTACTAAATTTAAAAGATAAAAAGTATACTTTTACTTCGTTACTTTTACACTGGCCACTTCGCTATTCGTTACAAATTAAAATATGAATGTAATTCATCATTTAAGGATCATCTGGATTTGGCATGTTCGAGAAGAACAACGGTGCTCGGCAGGGTACCTTAAGTGCCTTGTGCAGACGTGTCCGCCAGCAGACATGGAGCTGCAAATTTATGCTTGCAGAACAACATTGTATCACTAGATGACACTCCCGGATCAGTTATTGAATATTCACAAGCAAGATGGAAATGCACTAATAAAAGATCGATCTTTGAATAAAATGAATCGATATCCAAAATTTAAATAAAAAATCGATTTGAATCGAAAAATCGATTTTTTGAACCCAGCCCTAATATTGCAGGTTAAACACTACTCTCGACTAATGTGTACATAAAGCCTTCAAAATGTACATACTGTATTTCAGCATTTCTAAAACTATCTACAAATGCCGTTAAATGACACTTTTTGTCTGTTTCTGTAGTAGATGAATTTTTTTTTTTTTTTTAACGTAACCTGGTAACAACGTCACGTAAGGGAGTTGTGGAGGAAAGCAGCCTCTGCTTACTATGGCGAGTGATTGGGAGCATGAGGAGGTGGCAAGAAACACTGCAGAAATTTATGAGCCGCAACCATATAATTTCAAGCCGGTCAGGCTTGAGAGAGGGGAGGAAACTCCAACAAATACTGGCCCTCGGAGACTGATTAATGCTTGGTTAGAGGCGAACGAGTGGAGGGGTGGCGAGGTGTCCTGTTGAGTAGCTATATAGCAAAGAGTGCCAGAGCTAGTCAATGAACAGCAGTGAAAACCGTAACAACAACAACAACACATATTTTACGGTGTATGAATAGCACTGAGTGAAGAAGCTAATGTTTTCTGTACATCTAGCTGCTGTGATAATGTGATATGTTCAGACGAAGACGTTGACTACACATGTACTAGCCAAATGATAATGAAGGCATTATGCTAGCTAGCCTGGGTATAGCTTGCCAGTTCCCACCCCGCCTGTCAAACTGATGTTTATTTTATCGGGATTCCCCCTTCACCCTGACGTTGTAAACATATCCGTTTGACTGTCCCATGCTTCGATAGTATGGTACTAGCTCTACAACATCTAAGTCTAGTGGTGGCGGCAGTTTTTTTTCCTGCGGGTGCGAATGTTCATGTGCGCATACATAATCATTGTTGACATGCCGAATAAACTAAATCTCAAATGCCACGCTTAATCTGGTGTTGATCAAACTTCATAGCTGATTCATGGGAATGCTATGGTCTGTCTGGGGGGAGATATGCCGAGAGAGAGAGAGAGAGAGAGAGAGGCTGCGTCCGAATAGTCAAAAAATGATGGCCTATCCACTAATCCCTAACCACTTTTCTTCAACCTTTGTGGAAAACGTCATAAGGGAAAGGAAAGGTGTAAAAGGGAATTTCTAACGGCTTAAGAAGACAATGGCGCTAATTAGAGAATCCGAATGCACTTACACTAGGCGATGTGTTTATGAGTCCCCTGCCCATCATATACGTTTCTTCACGCGATTGGCCGTATGAATGGTCGCCGCTTTGTGGGATAGCATTATCGCCTTTCTTTTCGAAAAGGATGGTTCAATGTACCCTATGCTAAAGGTGATAAATTAGGAAGCATTGTAGCAACTTTCCTTTACATTTACAGAATCCGAACACACTTATCATGGCTGCCACGTAGATACTTCCGGATCGTTTTCTAGGAGCTAGGAACTTTCCTAAGAAGAAAAGACTATTTGGACGCAGCCAGATAGTAAGAGTAGTGTCCTTTGTCGCTATTTCTGACAGGTGCTTTTGTGGGCGGAGTCATGCCATGGAAACTGCGGCGTGACATTAGCGCACGAAAAATTTGCCCGTCTAACACGGACAAATTGAACCCACTGGCACAAAATTTTTTTATTTTTGACAGGGAACGAATGGACCCTGTGCCCGCTTTGGGATGAATTCTTACACCCCGCACAAACACAATAATTCACCACTGCAAGCTGCTGTATAGTGCAGGCTCATTGACTGTCGTACTCTGACAGGCTCTTCTCTACCTTTCGTGATGTAGGCATTGCATTATGGGACCGTCGTAAACCGCTGTTAAAAGTACCTACTTTTTCGTATTATATTTCGTTTTCTCATTACCAACAATATAAAATACGATGTATAATTGTTCAGATATTTATTTCCCACAAGGAAATTGTACAAAGTCTTTGGAAAATTAACCTGCACTATACACTTTATATGGTCAAACTGCAGTGGCACAAATACAGGACTAGAAAGCATGATCTATTTTTCAGAGAAAATAGTTTTTTAAAGACCTGAATATGTTTCCTCCCTATCCACACAAACTGCTAACTAGGCCTACGCTTTCGGCGGCCAACAGCAAGGGGTATATCCCTGAAATTCCCCAATCCTCGAAGCCCCCTTTATTAGATTCCCCTTTACTAGACCTACAATATGAAGCAAATTTGAGGTCTGTGTAAGTAATTGTTCCAGAGATATGGTTAAAAAACTGATTTTTTCAATACATAGCGCCACCTGGTGGCAAACCTAGGAGTGCATACTTGCCCAAAATCTAATCAACTCATCCTCTCTACCATATCTACCCATATGCTAGAAATGAGAAGCCAATGTAAAGTATTTTGTGAGTTATCGCGCTAACGGCTAAAATCTGCCGACGCGGCGGGTGGGGCGAAACCATGATATCCCCGAAACTCGTATTTCGGGGATATAATTACAACCCCATTTCCAAAAAAGTTGGGACACTGTGTTAAAAGTAAATAAAACAGAATGCAATGATTTGGAAATCAATTAAAACCCTACATTTAATTAAAAATAGGACAAAGACAATGTATTGGATGTTGAAACTGATATATTATTTAAGAATAAAAAATATCAGCTCATTTTGAATTTGATGTTAAAGCAACATGTTTTAAAAAGTTGGGACAGGACTATAAAAGACTGGAAACATTGCAGGATGCTAAAAAAGACAACTGGCAGAGCATCTCACAGCTAATTAGATTATTTAGCAACAGGTCAGTAACATGATTGGGGATAAAAAGTCTTTCATAAGTAAATAGAGTGAGGGCTTAATCACTCTCATGAAAGACTGCATGGGGAAATAGTTCAACAAATTAAGAATAATGTTTTCAACTTAAAATTGCAAAGAATTTGGAGATGTTATCCTCAATTGTGCATAATATCATTAAGAGATTCAGAGAATCCAGAAAATCTCAGTATGCATGGGACAAGGCCAAAATCCAATCTTGAATGGCTGTGATTTTCAGGTCCTCAGGCAGCACTCCATTAAAAACATACAGGATTCTGAAGTGGAAATCACTGCATGGACTCAGGAAGACTTCTTTAAACCACTGTCAGTAAACACAGTCTGTCACTGCATCCACAAATGCGGGTTAAACTATGCCATGAAGACATTAAACCATATATAAACAAGATTCAGAGACAATGCCTTCCTCTCTGAGCTCCAGCTCATTTAAAATGAACTGAGGCGAAGTTGAAAACGGTCCTGTGGTTCAACTAATCAAAATGTGAAATTCGTTTTGGAAATAATGGATGCCACGTTCTCTGGGCTTAAGAGGAGAGGGGCGATCCGGCTTGTTATCAGCAAACAATTCAAAAGCCAGCATCCATGATGGGATGGGGGGCATTAGTGCACATGGTATGGGTAACTTGCGTATCCGTGAAGACACCATGAATGGTAAACCATATATACAGGTTTTGATGCAACATTTACTGCCATCCAGATGCCTTTTTTAAGGGAAGGCCTTGTTCATTTCAGCAACACCATCCCAAACAACATACCCTGGTCATACTACAACGGCATGGCTCTGTGGTAAAAAGGTCTGGGTGCTAAAGTGGTCTGGCTGCAGTCCAGACCTGTCACCCACTGACAACATTTGACCATTATGAAACGAAAAATATGACAAAGGAGGCTGCACAGTATTGAGCAGTTGGAATCCTACATAAAGCGAGAATGGGAAAATATTTTGCTTCAAAACTACATCAATTGGTCTCCTTACTTCCCAAACGCTTACAAAGTGTTGATTGAAGAAGATGTGATGCAACACAGTGGTAAACATGCCCCTGTGCCAACTTTTTTTAAACGTGTTCCTGGCATAAATTGAAAATGAACACATATTTTCTAAAAAAAAAACAATAAAATATCTCAGTTTCAACATCTGATATATTGCCTTTGTCCTATTTTCAAATAAATATAAAGTTCAAATGATTTAAAAATTATTGCATTCGGTTTTTATCTACATTTTACGTACACACTGTCCCAACTTTTTTGGACATGGGGTTGTAAATGAAGGGGCAAGAAAGGAGTTAGCCAGCAAGGACAGGAGAAACAGTACCCCATAAGGGCACAAGGAGAGGAAAGGGTACCACATAACTTAGGGTAAGTACAGGGGAGAGGGTACCCCACAAGCATAAGAACAGAGGAAAGGGTACCTCATAAAAGTAATGACAGGGGAAAGGTGCAACAGTTGCCGAGAAAACTTGTCCCCATTGCAAATCCCATACACCAAGTCGACAAACAGAAACAAGGACCATAACTCTGTAAAAATAAATTTCTCAGAATCAACTGTCAAACTCATTCAATAGGATCATTAGTACTGGTCACCTATAGAATTGCATCCATGTAGGTGCAATAGTTGCCGAGAGAACTTGTCCCCATTGCAACACCCATACACTTAAGTCCACGAACAGAGTCAAGGGCCATAACTCTGTAAAAATGAATTTCTGGGCATCAATTGTCAAAATCATTCAGTAGGGTCATCAGTACTGGCCACATAAAAAATTTCATTAACGTAGGTGCAATAGTTTCCGAGAAAACTTGTCCCCATTGCAAATCCCATACACCAAGTCGACGAACAGAAACAAGGACCATAACCAGGGCTGGGTATCGATTCAAATTTTGAGAATCGATTCGATTCCGATTCACAAGATTCAGAATCAATTATCACGATTCGATTCAATCCGATATCGATTCGGTTAATTTTATTAAAACTGTCTTTTATTTTAATTTTGTCATGGCCATTTGGCCCACGAACAGCTGTGAACAACACTTGTAGGGTCAAAGTAAACTTTATGCTGCATGTTGTGCAGACTCTCCAGTCAGAATAGCAGCATCAGTGTGAAAACCAGCATGACTGACTAACCTCTATCACCATTTCTTCCAATCCAATGCAGTTACTTATCAATATGAAAAACAACAACAAAGATACAGCCAGTGTAAATGTAAGCAAAGTGCTGGTTACTGGCTTCAAAGTAACCAAATTATCATTACATGACTCAATGTTTCCCACAGACCGGGAGGCAATGTGTGGTGGAACACCGGGGGGGGGGAGGGATTGCTTTCCATTTTGTTGAGCGTGGGGTGCATGGCACTGTTATTGCGCAAGTTCCGCGTCTTCCAGTATTTCCTATGTTTTCCGATTTTTTTTTTGTACATGCGCATACATTATCAACAGCCGGCGATTGCGCAATGACTCCGAATTAACAGGAATCAATTTGTGGCAAGAAAAATATATAGGCTATATTAAAAGACCGATCTTTGGACATATGAATCGATCTTCAGGAATTAAAATGAGCATCGATCTAGAATCAGAGAATCGATTTTTTCAACACAGGCCTAATCATAACTCCGTAAAAATAAATTTCTCTGAATCGCCTGTCGAACTCATTCAATAGGATCATTAGTACTGGTCACCCAGAGAATTTCATCCACGTAGGTGCAATAGTTGCCAAGAGAACTTGTCCCCATTGCAACACCCATACACTTAAGTCCACAAACAGAGTCAAGGGCCATAACTCTGTAAAAATGAATTTCTGGGAATCAATTGTCAAAATCATTCAGTAGGGTCATCAGTACTGGCCACATACAAAATTTCATTCACGTAGGTGCAATAGTTTCTGAGAAAACTTGTCCCCATTTCAACCCAGACGGACGGACGGACGAGCGCCATTCCAATATCCCCCAATCCACTTTGTGGCGGGGGATAAAAAATAGGGGAAAGGGTACCTCATAAGGAAATAAATGGGGGAAAGGGTAACTCATAAGGAAATAAACAGGGTAAAGGGTAACTCATAAGGAAATAAACAGGGGAAAGGGTACCTCATAAGGAAATAAATGGGGGAAAGGGTACCTCATAAGGAAATAAACAGGGGAAAGGGTACCTCATAAGGAAATAAACAGGGGAAAGGGTACCTCATAAGGAAATAAACAGGGGAAAAGGGTACCTCATAAGGAAATAAAAGGAAATAAAAAGGGGAAAGGGTACCTCATAAGGAAATAAATGGGGAAAGGGTAAGGAAATAAGGAAATAATGGGGGAAAGGGTACCTCATAAGGAAATAAATGGGGGAAAGGGTAAATAAACAGGGAATGAGGAAATAAACAGGGGAGAGGGTAACTCATAAGGAAATAAACAGGGGAAAGGGTAACTCATAAGGAAATAAACAGGGGAAAGGGTACCTCATAAGGAAATAAACAGGGGAAAGGGTACCTCATAAGGAAATAAACAGGAACAAGGGTAACTCATAAGGAAATAAAAAGGGGAAAGGGTACCTCATAAGGAAAAAAACAGGGGAAAGGCTACCTCATAAAAGTAATGACAGTGGAAAGGAACTCATAAGGAAATAAACAGGGGAAAGGGTAACTCATAAGGATATAAACAGGGGAAAGGGTACCTCATAAGGAAATATACAGGGGAAAGGGTAACTCATAAGGATATAAACAGGGGAAAGGGTACCTCATAAGGAAATATACAGGGGAAAGGGTACCTCATAAGGAAATAAATGGGGGAAAGGGTCACTCATAAGGAAATAAACAAGGGAAAGGGTAACATAAGGAAATAAATGGGGGAAAGGGTAACTCAAAACTAAATAAACAGGGTAAAGGGCAACTCATAAGGAAATAAACAGGGGAAAGGGAAATAAATAGGGGAAAGGGTACCTCATAAGGAAATAAACAGGGGAAAGGGTAACGCATAAGGAAATAAACAGGGTAAAGGGTAACTCATGAGGAAATACACAGGGGAAAGAGGAACTCATAAGGAAATAAACAGGGGAAAGGGTAACTCATAAGGAAATAAAAGGAAAGGGTACCTCATAAGGAAATAAATGGGGGAAAGGGTACCTCATAAGGAAATAAACAGGGGAAAGGGTACCTCATAAAAGTAATGACAGGGGAAAGGGTAACTCATAAGGAAATAAACAGGGTAAAGGGTACCTCATAAGGAAATAAACAGGGGAAAGGGTACCTCATAAGGAAATAAACAGGGGAAAGGGTACCTCATAAGGAAATAAACAGGGGAAAGGGTAACTCATAAGGAAATAAACAGGGGGAAAGGGTAACTCATAAGGAAATAAACAGGGGAAAGGGTAACTCATAAGGAAATAAACAGGGGAAAGGGTAAGGAAATAAAAGGGGAAAGGGTACCTCATAAGGAAATAAATGGGGGAAAGGGTACCTCATAAGGAAATAAACAGGGGAAAGGGTACCTCATAAAAGTAATGACAGGGGAAAGGGTAACTCATAAGGATATAAACAGGGTAAAGGGTACCTCATAAGGAAATAAACAGGGGAAAGGGTACCTCATAAGGAAATAAACAGGGGGGGAAAAAAAAGGGGAAACTCATAAGGAAATAAATGGGGAAAGGGGAAAGGGTTACTCATAAAGGAAATAAACAGGGAAAGGGTAACTCATAAGGATATAAAAGGGTAACTCATAAGGAAATAAAAGGGGAAAAACAGGGAAATAAAAGGGTAACTCATAAGGAAATAAACAGGGAAAGGGTTACTCATAAGGAAATAAACAGGAAATAAACAGGGTAACTCATAACTCATATGAAATAAACAGGGAAAGGGTAACTCATAAGGAAATAAACAGGGGAAAGGGTAACTCATAAGGAAATAAACAGGGGAAAGGGTACCTCATAAGGAAATAAACAGGGGAAAGGGTACCTCATAAGGAAATAAATGGGGGGAAAGGTACCTCATAAGGAAATAAACAGGGGAAAGGGTAACTCATAAGGAAATAAATGGGGGAAAGGGTACCTCATGAGGAAATAAAAAGGGGAAAGAGTAACTCATGAGGAAATAAATGGGGGAAAGGGTACCTCATGAGGGTAAGAACAAGGGAAAGGGTATCACATAAGGATGAGAGCAGGAGAAAGAGCACCGCAACAGGCAGTAAGAGCAGGGGAAAGGGAACCAAATAAGTTTAAGGCCAGGGGAACGGGCTCTACATGATGATAATAACAGGAAAAGGTACTTTATAAGGGTAAGAGCAGGGAAAAGGGTACTTCATTAAGGCAAGAGCAAGAAATGGTGTATCTCATGGAGGTTAGAGCAGGGCAGAGGGTACCTCATGAGGGTAACTGCCGAAAATTACAACCAAAATAGAATAAGCCCTCTTAAAAGGAAGACACAGATGGAAAACGAAAACTTTTGACTGTGACATGGGGTAAGTCTTCCATTTTCAAAAAAAAAAAAAATCATTAAAAAACTAATTTTATAACGATAAAAAATATGCATGACATTTCTACGATAGTAAGTCAGCTTTGATCAATGTCTAATGTGCAGCAGTAACAGAGGAAATGGTGGGTGAATTTGAGACATCTGCTCTCTGATGTTTGCCATATTCTCTAGAGACCCCCTGGGTAAACAGCATTCCCACACAGCACACTGACCTGAGAGGGGGCAGGAAACAGCCAGGATCCAGCAAGACTGACGTGCTTAACTGGCAAATGGTTGGTGGATCATGCTCTGGTACATCAAGCTTCATGTAGCCACAATAAGTGCAGTGCAGAACCCTTGAACAAAGCCCCAAACCCCACATTGCTCCAAGGGGCATTAGACCCAGCTAAGTCTTATCACTTGTAAGTTGATAAAAAAAAATATGTGTCAAATAATTGACTATTAATTGAATTTTCTTACTCACCATGTCTGTGTCAGACACTGGCCCAAAACTGGTGACATAGATGTTAGTTCCCACCTCCGTCACACTCTCTGCATGTGAAGAAAAAAACAGACACAAGGGGATTGAAGTGGTGGTGACATTTTCCAAGTTCATAACGTTCTGACCCTGCTGACAGCCTTCACAGCCTAGCAGATTTAAAGCACTGAGCCATAAGAACAGAGACATCTTGAATCACAACACCTAACTGCTCAAATGCTTTTCTAAAGCACTTCTATTCCTCTGCTCTCCTCTCCTCAGTTTTTTGGAACTGCTGTTTTGCTACAGTTATTTAAACAAACTTGATGCAGGTCTCTCAATGGAAAATTGACTTTTCTCAGCTGGACCAAATGTGAAATGAACGATACATTTCAAAAAAAAATTCAAACTAAGTTTGGAAATAATTTGAACATCAGTCAATACATGTCGTTCATTGAAATCAGTAGTGGGACATGAGACCCAAATAGTTTTAGAAATGTTATGACCCAGACAAGAAAAAATATGCAGATGCAGATTCAGGGTACAATCCTAAAGGGACTACTTATTTATAGGAATACAGTAATATTAGTGGAAAAGTCCGCAGCCAAGGACTCCCAGAACAGAGAAGGGGGCAGTCCAGATAATTTGGTTGTGACTGGAGAGGGTAAGGGCATTTCCATGCCCAGGCCAGTGGCAGTCCCGGGGCAGAAGCCAGGTGGTGAATTTCCTTCGCAGAAGCAGGACTGCTTGACAGTAGAACCGAAGGGTTCAGCATGAATGCAGTTACAATCTTGGAGGCCGATGAAGGCTTGGAAAGTGTTCCAAATAAACTGATTCAGAGGAACAGACTGGAACAATGGATTATCAAGAATGCAGTCCCAGTTATGGAGACCAATATAAAGGCTTGGAAGCTTGTTCCAGCTAATGAGATTCTGATGAGTTATTACATTTTTCTTAATCATAAATTCACTAAAATCACACTGAAGGGCAGCTTAGCTCAAAACTGGCAGACGCAAATTGACTGGTACGCTTTGAAGAGAACAAAACATCCAGCAACCATCCTGAATCACACTGAACTTCTATAAACAAGACATTCACAAAAAGGGCCTGGCATATAAATGATAACACCTGGGAGCAAGGGAGGGAAACGCGACAATAAATCAATTAAAGGAGACAAAACCACAAAAACGCATGCAGGCAGCTGAAACAGGGGAGAAACCAATTAAGGATACAAGAGGGTTGCGACAAGATAATTGAACAAAAACAGTTTCAGCCTTTCAACTACCTTACCTGAGAACATGGATGATTCAGTACCAGAGCCGACCCTAAAGAATTTGGTGGTACTCCTTGTATTGCAGCTGATTCCACAATGTGTTCATACACTTTGACAGAAACTGCATATGGCTTTGGGCTCTAATTTCTTGGCGCAGCGCAGGGTGGCGCAGCGTGGCGTAGCGTGGCGCAGCCCACGCAGTGGTAATTTCTGTCCGTGCAGCCCGCGCGAGTGGTAATTTCGCGCGTGTAACACCGCGCGCAGCCACTTTGGCAATTTGGTAGACGGACGGCGCCGAGATGGGTGTGGCAGCGTAGTAGGGGAGGTGTCACATATTCATCAAGACGCAGTGACAATTTCAGAGAAAAAGTCTTCGCTGAAGTTACGCAGAAAGCTCGCCAGCTCCAACCTGGTTTACTTTTGCGCAGTGCTAATTTGGCTGACCGGGCGACAGTGCAAGACACGCCACCGAAACCTCACAGGCAGGTTTCCAGAATGTCAGGCACATTTCAATGCAATAAATAATTACAGCAACCACTATTTAATGTAACTATCTGAATCAGGACATAAATTATAGTATCTATATCGATTGTCCTGATGTCAGATCAAAAGGCGGTTGGCACGCATAATGGAAACTCCACCTGGCTTAATCAACGCAGCTGAATCTGTGATGCAAACTAATGACTTCACATCTTTCTCAGCCAACCTAAACTGCCTATATATATATATATATATATATATAATGCTCGCGTTCTATGCTCAGTAAAGCCGCTTGCACACTGGACGAAAACGAATTTTTTCATGACGACTGATTACAGTCAAAGTCAATGCAAAGACGCGAAAGTCGGACAGGGTTTTAATATATCTCCGTGTCCGAAAGTCATAAAAGTTCTAATTTTTCGAGTATTCCAGGAATTATTAGACGTGCAAATTTGGCCATGTTTGTGTTCGACCTTCACAAAATGCAAATTGATAGCTATCGACTTTTCTTGGTCTTTTTATTCGTGTGTTTTCTGCCGTTGAAGATAGACAGCAGTCTTTATTCGGTCTCTCTTTTGAAAATTAGTCAGATGGATCGAACAGATTCACGCTTTATTTCCACACCAGAGATAAAATAGTGCTTGTAGTCAGTGAGCAAATCAATTCCATGACCATTGACAGTGTGAATAAAATTATCGCATGCACGATCAAGACTGTCCGAGGCGAAATGCAAAATACTCCATGTCCGGCAGCCAGCAAAAAGTATTGGTATGAGAACAGATTTATAACGAAATAAAGAATAAAAATATATCACCAACAAACAGAGCATCGAAAAAAGATGGCTCGCAAATAAATAAATCGCAGTGTTCATTGGATGTTCTGTTTGTTGTTAAAATGTTTCTTTTTATTCTTTATTTCGTTATCAATCTGTTCTAATCATCCTTTTTTTTTTTTTTTTTTTTGGCTGTCAGGCACGGAGTATTTTGCATTTAATGTCCGACAGGCATTGTACATTGTCCCGCGCCAATGTCGACTCACTTTATTGAGCAGAGCTTAAACAGAAACATTGATTGAAATTCTCGGTACTCATCTTGAAGAACTGAGCCCTCTTATCAAAACATTCACGTTTAATATCTAAAACATTCAGTAGATTTGAAGAAATTAAAAACAATAATCGACACGGAGATATATTAAAACCCTGTCAGACTTTCGGACACGTAGACACTGCGTTGAACACACTGTCGTGCAAAAAATTCGTTTCGCGTCCAGTGTGCAAGCGGCTTAATACTAGGCTACTATTATTGTCACTTAGGTTTTATCGTTTTTATTGGGGGAAAGGAATACAGCCTGATTGCTATGATCTCGTACTGAGTTAAGATCACATATTGAAAATAAATGTATCACGTATAACGTATCTTGCATTGTTGTCCATGCATGTTAATCCAGAAATTTTAAGCAGCAACAGGGTGTAATAATAGGGACACGTTATCCATCGTTTCTCTTCCCAATGATGCAGGCAGAAGAAATAAATGAGCAACCGTCGTATTTCATTCCAACTTCATAAGTTTGAATGATCTGACGTAGTTTCGTTTTGAAATTCCATTCAAGTTCGCTAATGGTAATAATTTGCGAATGCCCTAGCTAGCCAGCTAACTCATATTCGTAATGCTTAATATGGACGCAAGCGGTGCAGAAAACATGCCTGAAGCAGCAAAGTAAAATGCAACATTAACGCATCATGCAGATATAGGACAGAGGCTTCTATATTCCAACACATTAAAGGTGAGGAGAGAAGCTCATTTGATTGGCGAAGATTTGACTCGGCTGTGTTGTACCCAAACATGCCTTCTCTCCTCCCTCTTTGCCACTTGCGCCGGCAGGAGGGACCAAGGCGGGACAGAGGAGTACTTGCGCCAGGCTACGCCAGGCACGAAATTGCAACATACGCCTGGACACACCCTGTTGGCGCGGCGCACCCCCCATTCGCCGCGCCTGCGCCTGGTCTACGAATTTAGAGCCCTTTATGTCATTCAGATTTTCTTTTTTTAATATGAAAAACCTTAATAAACAGCGATAAAAACAAAAATAACAGTCATAAAGTGGCATAAAACTGCACATATTTATAAATATATTATAAATACATATTATGAATATATATAAGTCTAATAAATACAATATAAATATTCTAATCAACAGAGGTAATTAAAGGTCCCCTATTATGCTATATTTAGTTTAGTTAAAATATGTCCAATGGGTCTTTAAAATAATATTAAGAATTCAGTTACAAAAAAACCACATACATCCAGGCCCAGTGAGACCTCTTCTCTCACCCCATCTGTGCCGGCCTGAAACACGAGCTATTTTAAAATGGGCGGGGAGGCCATGCTAATGAGGCGCTGCTCTGATTGGCTGCCTGGCCGCTTCGATTCCGGGGGAGGGTGCAGGCCCGAAAAACCAGGAAACCAAGATGGTAACTTTCCGCGGCATCTATTACTGTAAGGCCGTATATGTTTGATCCCAAATCCGACCCCGAACGGAGGGAGGATGCTATTGAAGTGTTGCAGCAACATTTAGCAGGATGTAAATGAGTGGTAAGTCGAAATTTTAGTGTTTTTCTCATACTATCTCACCTTGCATGTGTGTGGTTGTGGCTCATTTGTTATGTAGTATTGTTATATACCCACTTATTCGGAAGAAACTTTGCTAAAAGCTCCTGATGACCATTTCTACCAAAACGAAACACAATTCCGACACCAAACTACTGAATGAGCTTGCAGCAAAATACACGCAAACAGTGTAAGCGTTTATGTGGAGCTAGCAAATCGATAAACTGTATCAAAAAGAATTCTGTTTCCAATCTCCATATTTTTCGGCTTTTTAATTAGCCAGAACAATGTTTAAAGGGGAATGAAATTCTGTAGCGGCAATGCAAAGAAATCAACTGTTATACCAGACATGTTTTACTTGTGCGTTTCGCGATTGCTTTCACCGCAGTAGCATCAGAGAGCTAGCCCACATATTGGCGAAGTACCCGGCTGATCCCGGTCATAGATAAGTAAAACGATCGTTTCACAGTAGCAGTAACAAACCCAAACACGTACTCCAAGCTCTGCAAGACCTACGTCTGGTCTAACTGCAGCCTTTTCCACCCTACTTTGCAGACACATACAACACCTCTCCAGTTAGCTTCAACTGTAGTGGCTACAATCAGGCAACATTATCATGAAACTGCCACATTGATGCTAACCAAAGTAACACAAGCATACCAATCAGAATGACAGCTTATAAGTTAACCAGGAGCATTTTTTAAGTAGCAAGGCACGCAAACTAACATGCAGTAGCTAGTAGGGGTGGGAATCGAAAACCGGTTTCGACTTAGAGCCGGTTCTAATTGATCAATTCCATTGGAATTGTGCACCTCCAATGTTATCGATTCTTCTTAACGATTCTTTCATTTCCCAGCATGACGTCACGTCGCGTCCAAGCGGCAACCTGCAGGGCTGAAAAGTGAAGCAAATACGGAAGTGCCAAAAGCTGCAGTTCCTCGAATGGCCACTTGAGGCTGACTGCAGAAAGGAGTCAATCCCCATTGACCTCCATGTTAAAAAGCCCAATTTTATAGCAAAAATAAACATGTTTACAGCCTGGTTCAAAATACGGTTTTGGTCTCTATGGCTAATTTCCCCCTCCATGAAAATTGTGGGGGGAGTGCATTTTTTGTCACTCTACTATTTACATTATATAAAGGCTTAAATTTCTGCATAATTAAGGCCGGCTTCTCATCCGGTTATGTCGTGGCTAAGATAGAGCACAGGCCTACACGCCCCGTGCTGTAGTGTAGGAACGCCAAACCCTGCCGCTAACCACGGGCCTAGCCTGGCTGTCTGCGGGAGGGGGGTTACTACAGCTCGGCTAGCCTAGCCGCTAACCCTTGGCCTTTTCTAGTCGTCTGTGAGCCATTATCCTACCTAGGTTCATTCGAGTCACGGAATTTGATCCATTGGCCGCGTTTCTGACTGGAGATTTTTTATCGAAATATCAGGATGATGATGTCTTGCTGTGTGGTTAGGAGTCTGTGGTCTATTTTCTAAGGTGATGAAATTCTGATATTTTTTCATATAACATTATATGTCTACACGAAGTAGCGTTAGTTCGTTCACCAGCCAGCTAGCAAGAGAATGAATACAGTAATCCCCCAGTTAGTTTTTGCCCAAGATGTCCAGCTGCGCCAGCGGGAGTGTACACCTGCCACAGTTATTATACTGGCATGAAGCGAAATAATAGCGTAACAGAAAACTGTCTGAATTTAGCAGAGATGCCAAGTCTCACGCATTCGCTGTAGGTCTCATGCATTTTTTAGGCTTATTCACCATAGTCCGCAATTATTCATTGAATGCTTAATGAGATTCTCACGCGTAATTAAAATCCTTGTACATCGAAGTTTCCGTTTCACTTGCGTAAAGGTGCACCTCATCACAAGTAACATGGAAAACTATTATGACTCCGGACTTCCCGTGCTTCTCTTTACTCAGGGATTGGAAACAATGCATGTGTTTCATGATCGTTTAAATTGTTTTAATGAAATAAGACCATTTGAACGTTTTTATGCAATTCCATTGCTTTCAATCCCTCAGTAAAGACAAGCCTGAGAATTCCCGAGTCATAATCGATTTCCGTGTCATTAGTGGGGAAATCCACCGCAATGTATGTGAAACTGATTAACTTGATGCACAATGACTTAAATTCCGCGAGTGAATTTCTTCAGTGCGTGTTGATTGAATAATTGCTGACTACAGCATAGGAGTAAAGGCTTTTTTTCCGAAAGTTACATCAATTTTACGACGCGATAAAAAAAAAAAAAGTTGCGCGTGGCAGTGGTATTGTTCGCTAATATAAAGGTCAGAGATTAGCTGGGCAGCTGATATAATAACCATGGATCCTGGGAGCCAGACACCCAGCTGTGTTAGAACTGATGAGCCCACGTTTGCTGCCTACAGTAACCAATTAATTCAGCAGTTACCGAAGTCAAAATTTTGGGTGATAATATTTGTAATCAGAATGTGCGAGAGTGAGGTAGGAAAATGAAAGGTCCATCAGGTTTGGTGGTAAGCTTACGTAATGCAGTGTTATCGTTTGGCTGGCCATACTACTGTTAATGGGACCTGGCTAAAGTGCGTACAAGCCAAGAGCTAAGCCGAGCACCCAGGGGATACTGATATTCAGTGAGCCAACCACCGCAACTTCCCAGCGGTGTACAGCGTTCTTTGTGCTACTGCCTCATGGATACGAACAACGTTCATTTTGCAACTGCTTCACGAATATAAACAGCGGAAGACTGTGTAGAGCTACTTTTTTCATTCAAAAAACTACTCAGGAATCGTTAGGAGAATTGATAAGGAATTGGATTGATAAGCAGAATCGACAATGGCATTGATATTGATAAAATCTTATCAATTCGCACCCCTAGTAGCTAGTAACCGAGCGGTCATAACAACGACAAAGGTAAACGTTACCCTGCAATACAGGTTTTACAAACAGTAAGTTCCGTTACCGTGAACAGTTGTACCAAGCATCCAAATTACAAACAAGTGTAAAAAATTAGCTTCAAATGAGGTTTATGTTCACACACCTTCTGTTGAATGTCCCCTGATATTACTCTTTCATATTTAGGACACAAACATTAGCAACAGTTACTTAGCTACGTTAGCCGCAGTGCTACAGCCACATTCAACAGGCTATCACGTTAGGTAGGCTTATGCAATTAAGCAACTTAAAGCAACTTACTGCTTCCACGTCTGTGAGTCACGGACAGTTGCTACCGATCCAGGCTTTATCTTCAGATATTTTACAAAGCCTGCATTTGAGGCTAGTTGTTAGCGCTAACTATCGTTAGCGGTTCTCCAAGCCACCCGTAACATGTTAGGTTGACTTACATTATTTGCTGTTATATCGTTACTTACAGCTTGTGGCTCCCAGTGCTTGATCAATGCAACTGCTCCAGGTTTGAGAAGCAGCTGAGACGCATATCCAGCATCAAATTATCCTTTATTGACAAAGCTGTCTTCAGTGAAATGCCGAGCACAAACAGCTAACGTTCCCTTTGAGTGTGGCTGTTTGCTGCCAGCAAACAAAAAAGCTACCCACTGATTTCTGGTGGCATCTTCTGTTGGTAGGGAAAATAGTTGCTTTTTTTTTTTTGCATCCAAAAAAACACAGGAGACATACTGACAAAACTGCACCTCAAATGATCCGCGGTTCTTCTTCTTCTTCTTCCTTTGTATTTCCAGAAATGCAGACGCTACTAAGGCGTAATATGATCTGTGGTTGTTTGTGCCTGCTAGAATAGTTTCCAGAGTGGGCAGGTCCAGCGCCGTGACTGGCTCTGGCTAGGTCTGTACTAATTGGACGGCACAACCTGACGTCAGGTTTTGCCCAGATCTCGTGAAGATCTCGGGACTAGCTGTTCGGTGAGGAAATCACGTTCAGGAAAGCACGTTCTCGGATTATGGCAAAACCCCTGTATCTTATGTTTAGAAACTTTACAGGAGTATGGACATCCAACATTATAACATTACTTGTATGTATTAAAGGAAGGATCAGCAGAATAGGTCCCCTTTAAAGGATTTTCCCTGGCTTTCTGAAGGGTTTAGGCTGTGTGATGGGCTTTTTGCTGTTTTATGCCAATATTATTTTAATATTCAAACAATAGCTAGAAGAAACACAATTCAAACATGCTCATGATCAACTATTTTTTTTAGTATGGAGATGATCAGGTGTTATGGCTATGCCTCAGTGGCAGAAAAAAACGTCATACGCAATTCTGAAAGTTACAGTGAATGACAGACTGAAGTATCACTATGAACAGACTTAAACTCCCTAGCCTAGCTACTTTAATGCAACAAACAACCCATCGTACACTTTGCAAAATACTGCATTTACACTGCACTTGTCCATTTGAAATTAATATTTTATATTGTCAACATGCTATCCCAGTTTAGTGAATAAAACCTCCATTTTTAAACAGCTATTTCTAGAAACAAAGTGGTATCTTTTATCTCCAGAACAGTAAAGAAAACACAACACAATTTTTATGTCTCTACATTGTCTTGCAATGTAGGCCCAACATTGTAGGGGAAACCATGATGCACCTGACATTCATGGCAAAATATCTATTTAATGAGCTGTTCTCACAGGTGATGCATGCCGTTTCCTATACATCAATAATAAAAAGGCAAAGGCTTAAAACTATTCATTACAAAACAGATCTAAAAGGAAAACATTCTCAACATTCTAATTCACTATTACAGGAGAAACTATAGGTAAACAGTCTAAGATGTCAATAGAAACATAAGTCTGGTTTCTCCAGACAGTTCATGCAGCTCACTTAAGAAAAAAAAGTTTACTTCTCAAGTTAATACTCCAAGGTTATACTCTAAACACCTGAAAAATCTTTCCAACGTTCCTTTCTGAAACTGAAGTGGGAGTTAATAATGTTAATACACACCACTGCCCCCCTAGCGATAGCATCTGCACAACAGAATTTTCAGTGGCGTGAATAGTAATCCAAAACTACCCCTGAATTCCATTTCACCAATAGGTTACACTGGCAACAAACATAATTTGTTAGTTGCGAACGAACAAAAATGCAAATTCACTCAACAAGTTTAATAACTTTCATATGACACGTAAGATTCTGTTTATCACATGACAGAATTGCGCAATTAAATAGCAAGCAAATGTCATTACCACTTATGCCCTTTGTATGTTAGCACTGAGCTAACTCCATCGCTTTGCAAACTTAGCAGTCACTGAGTCACAAACATTCGTGATTAAACTACCAACGGTTTTTAAATTCTGTCAACAGAGCAGCTTGCTAACGTTAGCAAACAAGCAAACAAGCTGTGTTAAATAATGGTCATGAAAAAGTACAATATGTACACCAGGTGAGCTTAAACAGTAGCTCGACCGAAAACTATTTACTGAGTAAATATGAAAAGATGAAATACAAAAAGAAGACTGCAAAGAAGACTTTAGCACAATATTAACTGAATGATAAAAATAATATTAATAATAATAATACATTTCATTCATAGAGCGCTTTTCCAGATGCTCAAAGACACTTTACAGGCACAAATTAAAAGCACAGTCATATAAAAACACAGTTGGAGCCACAAAAATACAATTGGAGGAATAAAAGGAATACAGGAATAAAACACGAAATAACTAAAAGCATTCACGCATTAAAAGCAATTCTGAATAAGTGAGGTTTTGTGAGTTTTTTGAAGGTGGGCAGGTCAGTACAGTCACGGATGTGTTTTGGCAGAGAGTTCCAGAGGGTGGGAGCAGCTACGGAAAACGCTCGATCTCCCTAGGTCCGGTGCTTGGTTTGGGGTGGTAGGGAAAGGAGGTTGGCGTCGGAGGACCGGAGTTTGCGGGAGGGGGTGTAGTAGTGGAGCAAGTCAGAAAGGTAGGAAGGGGCCTGGTGGTGGAGGGCTTTGTGGGTCATGGGTTCAAATCTGGCCTGGGGAATTTCTGTGTGGAGTTTGCATGTTCTTCCCGAGTTTGCATGGGTTTCCTCCAGGTACTCTGGTTTCCTCCCACAGTCCAAAGACATGCATGTCAGGCTAATTGGAGAAGCTAAATTGCCTATCAGTATGTGTGTGAGAGTAAATGGTGCGTGCAACCTGCGATGGATTGGTGAACTGACCAGGGTGGATCCCAGAGTCAGCTGGGATCCCCAAGTGAGGACAACCTTAGTGAGGAAGAACCGGTGTAGAGAATGGATGGATGGATGGAAATTGTTATTGCAACGTGGTTATGAGTGTGCGAGTGCCCTTTTGTATTTGTATTTTTACCTTGGTACAGTCTTTCTCTCTTTACCTTGTAAAAAAGAATACATGCACATTTAAAATGGTAAGATTTTTTTTTCAGCTTATAGAACTCGGCCAGTTGAAAATTAGTGCCAAATGGTGTCATTTAAAAGTCAAGCAGACAAATATGTTCCATTTTATGATCTACTGGAATTCGAAATTCCAGGGTTAATTGAAATAGGAAATGTAGTTATGTTATTGTGGTCTTCTTTTGTAATATGCCTTAATGATACCATTTTCAAAAGTATCAGTAAAAAATACACTTTTTTCTTCTTTTTTTTTTCATTTTACTTCATCGCACAATTGGTGCGCCTGTGGCACCCCTAAGAACGGACAGCGCCCCCAGCATTTGCCTATACTGCCTATACCAAGGGCCAGCTCTGTTCACAACCACGGCTTTACTGAGCCCACAGAGGATTTTCGTTAACCTAGAGGGCTTATTTTGGCCCAGAGGGTTTTGTTAACCCACAGAAACTTTTGTTGGCCCACTTAGGATTTCTCTTAGCACACAGTGGGTTTTTGTTCATCCGCAGAGGGTTTTTGCTAGCCCAAAGGGTTTTTATTAGCACAATGAAGGTCTTTGTTAGTCCATACAGGGTTTTTGTTAACTCATACAAATCTTCCTCAGGCCCACAGAGGGTTATATTTAGCCTAGAGGATTTTTGTTAGCCGACAGAAGGTTTTTGTTTGCACAAAGATTTTTGTTAGCCCCGAGGGTTTTTGTCCGCACACAGAGGGTTTTTGTTGGCTCAAAAAAGTCTTCAGTTAGCCTACAGAGGGTTTTCACTGGCCCACAAAGGGTTTTTGTAAGCCCAAAGGGTTTTTCTTAGTCCACAGATGATTTTTGTTAGCCCACAAAGGGTTTTGGTCAGCAAACAGAGGGTTTTCATTTGCCTGGAGGGCTTTTGTGGGCCCACAGAAGATTTCATTAGATTTTCACAGAGAGTTTTCATTAATGCTTTTGTGCGTACCTCCAAGCCCAGGTCTTAGTCGGTTATCGTACCCATCCAGCAGCTGGTCCAGGATTCTGGTAAAAATAGTGATGTTATCCTCGGTGTGTCCCGGAATGGGCTCCTTATGTCCCACTACAGTTCTGCAGAGAGGGGGATGGGGGGAGGGAAGAAAAGGAGGCAGAGACTGAGTGAAAGAGGGATATGGAGAGATGGAATTTAAACTCAGGAGTTAAACTTTGAGTGGAACCATTTCCCACAAAGAAATCCTGTGCTTAACGTGCACATACATGCACACACACACACACACACACACGCACACACAGTCACGCATGCATGCACGCATACGCACAATCAAACACACACACACACACACACACACCAACACGCACAAACACACACACACACACACACACACACACACACACACACACACAAACCCCAGAGCATGAGAGCCCGACAGGTTGGAATCACCACTGCACGTGATTCACACACACAGGAGTTGGAGCGAGATAGGGCAGGTGACTGAGTCTTACAATGAAAGGGTGTGTAAGCTTGATGGATGGATAAGCTCATTATGTATTCATCCCACATTGAGTGGGACATGCTGCCATTTTAAACACAAATGGACCAGGATTTGAACACATGCACAGCACAGCAAAACAGCTGCTTCAGGCTCGAGGTGCAGCTGAAACAATACTCTGCTGTCCACAGGCATTAGAATGCCTGCTCATACAGGTAAACCCAGCTGTTCAGCACAAAGAGATTAGCATTCATGCTAACACAGATAAACAATACTTTGCTGTCAACAGAGATTAGCATTCCCGCTAACACAGGTAAACAGGCCAAAACAGCACTTCTGTTTCCCTGTTCCACCACATAACTCCTCACAGGCACTAAATGAGCTCTTCAATATGCAACAGCCTCTAGGATCCTAAATGCTTGAAACAAGCATCAACATTATCTCTCCTCAGGCCCTTAATCCCTGGACAGACGAGCAGAGCTGTGATGAGGGACGTTTAGGCACCAGCCCATGAGCAGATAAGCGCCACTTCCAATCAAATCAGAACTCAAAGAGAAGTTACCCTTCATCAGCCCTCGAGTCCCTGCGAAACACCTCAAAAACCACACTCTCACACATAAACACCCTCAAACTGCACCCCCAAAACCCACACTCTCACACATAAACACCCTCAAACTGCACCCCCAAAACCCACACTCTCACACATAATCACCCTCAAACTGCACCCCCAAAACCCACATTCTCACACATAAACACCCTCAAACTGCACCCCCAAAACCCACACTCTCACACATAATCGCCCTCAAACTGCACCCCCAAAACCCACATTCTCACACATAATCGCCCTCAAACTGCACCCCCAAAACCCACACTCTCACACATAAACACCATCAAACTGCACCCCCAAAACCCACACTCTCACACATAATCGCCCTCAAACTGCATCCCCAAAACCCACACTCTCACACATAATCGCCCTCAAACTGCATCCCCAAAAACCCACACTCACACACATAAACACCTGAAACTGCACCTCCAAATACCACACTCTCACACATAAACACCCTCAAACTGCACCCCCAAAACCCACACTCTCACACAGAAACACCCTCAAACTGCATCCCCAAAAACCCACTCTCACACACATAAACACCCTCAAACTGCACCCCCAAATACCCACACTCTCACACATAAACACCATCAAACTGCACCCCCAAAACCCACACTCTCACACAGAAACACCCTCAAACTGCATCCCCAAAAACCCACACTCAAACACATAAACACCCTCAAACTGCACCCCCAAATACCACACTAAACACCCTCAAACTGCACCCCCAAAAACCACACTCTCACATAAACACCATTAAACTGCACCCTCAAAACCAACACTCACACAAATACCATCATACTGCACCCCCAAAAATCACACTCTCACACATGAACACCCTCAAGCTGCACCCCCAAATACCACACTCTCACATGTGATCATTTGCATAGGGCTACCCCAAAAATAACATTCACACGCGGACACCCTCAAACTGCACCCGCAAAAACCACACTCTCACACATCAAATAGAATCTCCAGGAACTACACTCTCGCACATAAACGCCTTCATATAGGACCACCTAAAACCACACTAACACACATAAACACCCTTAATAACTCAAACAGTACTCTTATAAACCACATTCTCACATATGAACACTCTCATGCAGCACCACCCAAAAAACCACACTCTCACACGTAAATACCCTCGTACAGCGCCCCCAAAAATCACACTCCCACACACAAACACCCTCAAATTGCACCCCATTAAAAACCACGCTCTAACACATAAACCCTGTTTAACCCTCAAACAAACTTTAAAATACAACACCCTCTCACATAAACACCCTCACACAGCACCACCAAAAACCACAGACATACACAAAGTCTGAGGGCTCTTTAACATCAGCGACCTGGGCCTGGATTTAAGGACTCTTGACCCCAAAGTCCAGTTCATTTGATAAGTGTGACTGCAAGTGTGCCGTACTTGGACATGGTTCGCAAGTTGGCTTGAAAAAGGTGGTCTCGAGTATGGTTCATGCGAACTTGTTCCAAATGTGAAAGTAACGATAAACACAGAAGTGGACTACTATGAGAAGTCTTAACTATTCGACTGTCCCATTCAAACAAGCATGGCCACAAAAGGATCTCTGGTCTGACAAAGAAATTAAACCAGCGGGCTGGGGGGGGATCATACCTAACGTGAAAACACCCTAAAACACACATTGACACCACAGTGGATGCTCAGATGGAGGGGACAGGATGGAGAGAGAGACAGAAGTTGAGAGAGGGGCACACTTCAAGTAAGAAAAGAGAGCGTGTTTGAGGCAGTTTGAGTTAGTGTAGCTGTCCAGGACCTGCTTTAAAATCTAGCTCATAAACGGCATCAAAACTGAGTGCAGACACAACAAGGCCACAGAACTTCTCTCCTGTGTACCTGCTGACCTGAAAACAAAATGAACACTTTACTGTGTCACGCTTCAAGGTAAGAACACCTCAAATCACTGAGTGCTCAGTGTCCCAAAGCTCTCTCTCTCTCTCTCTCTCTCGCCCCTCAACCCCTCTCTCTTTCTTCCCTTCCCTCTTTCGCTCTAGCTCTCTCTCCTGCTCCATCTTGCACTCCCACTCTTTCTCTTTCTCTCTCTCTTAGCGGGATTGTATACTGAGAGGCATTAAAAACGCAAAGTGGTTTTTATCGTCTTATTTGAAAACTGTCAGTTTTTCCTTTTGCTAATTGACATGATGACCATCAGGTATGGCAAGCATTGCAAAATGTCAAGTGTCTGGGTTCGAATCCTTTCTTGGTTTAACACCTCATTATGATTATCTAAATGCAGCACAGTTCCCTGGATCATGGTCATGAATCACATTGGGAGAAATCATTTTGCACATGAAAAGTTGAAGATCAGGGCCAATAAAAACACACATAAACAAAGTCACATCATTCCCACTTCAAATGCCACAAACAAATGAATCTCAGAAGAATCAAACATTTTGAATGTTGAATGATGGCTAGTCTCAACTAAAAGATTCTGGACGCATTATTGTCCATTAAATTACTGTATCCAGACTGCAGGGATGACACAGAATGACCAGATGTGTCAGCTGTCGTCCCAGACAGAGTACATCATCTGTGATGCCACAAAAACACATTCCATAAAACATCTTCTGCCATGTCAGATAATGCATAAGAACTGCTGAATTGACAGCCAATGTAACGATAACAGTGAGGGAAAGTCTCACTCCCAAAAGCACAGTTTCCCAAGACCGTGTTTTGCAACTATGAAAGGAACCATTTACCACTACTTAAAACAGTATATTTTATTATGCGTTTTTAATGCCTCTCAGTATAGTAGGATAGAAGGATGTCAAACATTGAGACAGTAAAGGAGCCATCACTTTTTTTTTTCCCCACAATCCCACTGGTCCATCCACAGCACGCCAACAGAGTTTGAAACTGAGCCCCAGTCTGGTGAATGCAGTCTGGTGGGCGCAGGAGAATCTGTAGTGTTTGAGCATTATGTTGTGGGGTATGCTGAGACATTTAGAGCGATGCTTACACCAATTCCCAATGAGTGCAATCACCAACTGCCTCTGGTGTTGCTAGACTGAAAGACTGACTGACTGGCTAACAGAATGAGAAACATAGCACTCATAACAGATTATACAGAGTTTCAATAGCTGGTAATGTTGTTTTTTTGTTGCCAAATCTATTGCAATTACTCTGTTATGATTTGACTTGGCCTATTGGCCACAATTCCTGCCCTGGATGCTTTTGCCTGTGGGTTCACTGATTCTGTATGTGAATGGTACCTTCTCTAACCTATGTTGTGTAGAAGGTATGGACTTTTATAACACTGCCTACCACATAAACAGACTGTAATAGCCAGGGGCAGACTGACTGACTGCTTGACTGACTGGCTGACAGACTGATATCAGTCTCAGTGCAATCGCAGCTGCTGTGTGTGTGACAGGTCAATTTTGTGATTTTCCCAGTCGGAATGCCAGCACAGCACGGCGGGATTAGCAGGGGCAGCCGGCAGATAGGCTGACATTTCAGCAGCCGATAGCGTCGCCAGTGTTTCAGAGCTCAGCGGCTCGTTAGATGTTTTACCTCCAGTAGGGAAATGAAAGCAGAGAAACACAAAAATGAAGAAACGCAAAACTGTTTATTCATTCCTCAACCTATTTGTTTTCTCCCAAATTCCTCCACTACATTCCTCATTTCGCCGAGGTTAGACACGTCCCGTGATGTCTTCCACTGCACCGCAGGGTTTACTGCTTCATCCTCCAGTCATTCAGCTTGGCTCACGGGAGATAAGAGGAGAGAGGAGACGAGGAGCAGGTGGAAAACTGGAGCCTAATGATGCCATGATTGACTGGGCGATGAACGGCGTGATTGACTGGGCAATGGATGCCGTGTTTCTCGCCTCGGTCACCCAGTGACATTTTCTCTCTGATGTGTTTTATCAGATGCAGACTAATGAGAGCTCACTGGAGAGTCATGTCTCCACAGCCCAAATGAGAGCCTTTGTTAGTGCAACTCATGCAGCCATTAACCCAACCCATCCTCATGCCTCTCCAGCGAAGTGCCCAGGCATGATCAGCCAAGTGCCGAGCAGTAATTTATGATCCATTAACAGAAACGAGGCAGGGCACCACTTCAGAAGTGAGATACAGAGGAGAGAGAGAGAGAGAGAGAGCGGAGGTAAGAGAGGACTGTTTGTAAAATTCATCTTATTTTAAACTCAATCAAATGTTTGCGCATAAAAAAAACAGAAACAGCACTATATGAGAGCTTATTCAATAAAAAATGACAGGAAAAGCAAAGATTATGCAAAATACTCAACAATTCTGTGAAAGTTGTGGAAATAAAAACATTAAAATCTCTCTGTTTTATAAAAATATTTACATTCATCATGATGCTCAATGAAATAGACCAATCAACTGACAAGGAAACAGAAGAGGGAAAGTATTGCAACCCTCATGAGTCTGTAATTGATTCCTCACCCATTCCAGCAACCTTCATGAGTTTCGTGGTTTTGTCTCCGGTAATTGATTTATTGTCTCATCTTTTTACCCGCGCCCAGGTACAATCCATCATGTACCAGGCTCCTAGTGCATGTGGTCTGTGTATACATTCTTACTTTTTGCGTCCTCAGTGTTGCTGGATTGTAACACTTCGTCCTATCAAGCCTACCAGTCAGTTTATCCCCTAGTTTTGAGCAAGGCTCTTCTTTCATGTGTCTATTGGAAATTACATGAGAAGAACGTAATTACTCTTTAGAATCTCATTAATAGGAACAAACACCTGAGCCCTAATATCAGTGTCCAGGACTTGGACCACGTTGCTATTAATCACCTGCTCCAGCGTGTCACTCCTCACCAGTTTATTAGGAACACCTCTCAAGCCTTCATTGGTCTCCAGAATTGGGACTGCATTCCTGCTAATCTCTTCGCTCCTGTTGTCAAACGGTCCTGCTTCAGTGAGGGACATTCAGTACCCGGCTTCTGCCCCGGGACGCCCACTGGCACGCCGCCAACCCTCTCCAGTTAACTTCAACTGAGCTGGACTGACCCTCTCATAGTTAAGAGCTTCAGCCAATTCCACTTCTATGACTGTATTCCTATCAATAAACACTCCATTGGATTTTACCCTGCATCTGCATCTGATTCCTTGTCTGGATCATAACAGGAAAGTATAAAACTAAAGAAAAAAAAATAGGCATTTGATTCAATTTATATTTTCGACAAACATAGCTTCAATTTAGCATGACAGTGCTATCATTCTGCTCAAGAGCCAGCCACTAGCAGAGCCCTGAGGATCATTAGAAAAAGGTCAATCAAACTTGTGAGGAAGATTCATTGTTCTGAACGGCGTAGGGCTGGAGGGATCTACGAGCACTTTGTTCCACAAGCGGTTAGCACACAGCTCTCACCTACGTCCCATTAGCATGCAGCTCTCAACTGCACCCAATTGATATTGTCCCATTAACTGTAAACACACGACTCTCATCTGCGTCCCGTTACCAGTTAGCACACAACTTCCATCAGTGTCCCAAACCAATGAGCACTCTCATCCGTGTCCTGGTATTGGCGACCTCACTGCTCAAATCTACTTCCAATTAGGCCAAATAAAATATAGGTGTGTTTCCTATTACCCTGATTTGAAAAATAAGTAGCGTAGGTAGGCAATTTATTTTATGTTTTTTAGCTGAAAGTTTTTTTTTTTTGTGAAATTTCTAGGGTAGGTAGGTGATCTGTTTTTTATTTTTTTTTCTCAATAACAGCAGTATGTAAGGCATATGCCAAACCTGAGAGAGACATGCTACTAGTAAATTATTTTGTTTTATGCTACATTTAACATATAAATATGAAACAACTGACATACTCGTACAAAACGTTAATAAATTGAACGAACTAGAAAAGTTGCCATAAAAAGTTTTCAAGATATTGTGCAAGCCCTGTACATTTGAATGACACTGAGCTAGACAAAGAATTCTGTAATTTTTGTCTGTGACACAGTTTGCATCACCAAGTGGAGGGCTGCAGGAATCACTGGGTGTCCAAAAGTGTTTCATCGCATATACAGCGGTTCCAACTGCTGGTTGATCCACCTAAACTAACATCTTTAAAACAACAATCCATGACTCAAACTGAACTTCGACTTTTCCTGGCAAAATCTAAACCACTGAGTGACAATGTTTTAATTCTGGCACTTCAAATCATTTCTCATGAACTCTCACCTGAAAAACTACCAATAAATAGGAAAGACGCTCACAAATATTCAATAGGGTGTTGCACGGAGCTTCGCACGAGGGCTCTGCTGGAGGATACCGATGGACCGTGAAACAGCTAAACCAGTGAACAAGAAAAAAAAGCTATGAGCGATCAATGACGTCGTGCCAGACATCGGGGGTCAGCTTAATTTCTTTTTATTTTAAATTGAAAACAGAAAAATGTTTAGGGTTAGCCCTCATGACATAGGTAGGATCGGGAAACCAGAAACACACCGTTTTTTATTTGGCCTTACTGTTTAATGCGCAGCTCCTGCTAGCTGTTAGCGCCTCTCTTAAGTCTGCCTTCTGGCAGCTACCCTTACCCTGAGATCCAAGGTTGCACATCTAACCAGAACGTTCCCAGCCGATTCTGCCTCCACGCCGGCCTGCATCTTTTAGTGATTGAACAGCTGCCTCAGCCCCCGAATCCCTGACCTGGCCTGGAGTCAGACATACTGGAGGGCTTTTGGAGAGAAATCTGCTGTTTGTTTCTCCATTTTGGCAGTGAGGGCGAGTTCTGTCCTCTCACAGTGTGCCAGTCGAAGTGTGATCCTCACCCTCACAGCTGGGACCCTATCCAAACCACAAAGACTCCATTGCTCAAGCACTTCACATAAAACCAAACATATTTAAACCATTTCAAGAACATCCCTCTCCACCTCCTTCAAACATTGAAACATGATATGTCCACTGGTCTGGAGACACTGGCTCAATTTAGGATTCACTAAGATGGTTAAATGCATACTAGTACATTGAAAACAACATTATCCCACTCATAGTGGAATTATTTTTAATATTTTGTTCCTGCCACATGCAAGTCCCTAGGGTTATTGGCTAATGTATTCTGCGCTTTATGCAACATGGAAAAGTTTATGGTGTAATTTTGTTGTATTATTAAACAGGGCTGTGAGAGGAGGCACCGCTTTACTGACTGCAATCAAAAATGTGCAAAGTTTCTTTCGTTTCCTTCCGGCTTCCTGTTTCAAGCCTCAATGTCTCCCCTTCATCCTGCGCTTATTTTTAGACCTCTCCTTGAGCACGGGATGCTGAGGTTAGCATTAGCATAACATGAGACAGCATCAGAAGACAGAATGAAGCGCTGTACCAACTGTTTAAATTTCAACACCCCCCCCGACACACACACACACACACACACACACACACACACACACACACACGCCCCTCTCCCCCCCAGTGCCAATATGTCCTAAAACACCAGGGTGTCTTTCTACTCTCTGTCAGTAAACACATGAATAAGCAGCAGGCAGACAACATCCAAACAACCAATAAGAGGATGGAAAAATCCTTCAGAATGCTAGACAAAACAAAACTCTCAAAAAATTTTGCTCATCATACCAATAGCCATTCGTAAGAGACTAAGACTGCACAGAGCAGAGTCTGGGTTTATGTTTACATTTGAGAATGCGCAGTTAGAGATTTATTCCATTGGCAGCACAAGACTTCATTTTTGTTGACAATTTTCTGCTATCACTGAGCGCAGAGGCAGGGAGTGCAACGGCGCTGGGGCCTGATGGCAGGGGGGGCCCATTGATGGGCACCCCGGCCCCGAAAGACGTCAGCATAGGTGTCTTTCACTGTTAAAACTCTCATACTAACCTAAACCTTCAAGCAATAGTACACATTGTATGCTACTGAATATTTATACCACTGCACTGCATTCTTTTCTCAGTCATGTTGCTGGCAAGTCGATGTCATCATGGTACATTATTCATCATTTTAACTGAACAAAAGTCATCATAACATGAAATAATTTAGATTTCTTTTTGGAAAATGCTTAATAAAACAAACAATGATAAGTTAATTCTGCTGTTGATATCGTCATTGCGACAGCAAGTGTTTCTGGGTAATGTACAACATTCCATAGACCATCCACGTGACGATGTCACGGTCCGATCGTTTAATCCAAGGACAGTCTATGATTTAATCTTGCATGCAAGATAGGCTACAAACGAAGTATTTATGCAGGAAGCGGCAAGAGCGTAAGGAGCAGGAGGAAAGGTTGGCCAAGGTGCCGAAATTAAGCACATTTGGTTTCATAGCTTATTACAAGCCGCTCTCCCCTTTTCTGCATGAGCGTGAGCACAGATCAACTGTTTTTATGATGTCCACTCGCTCGCTGATTATTGTGCCCACAATTCCTTGCTGTTCACAAAATTTCAGATCATCCCAATTAAGTTATGTTATTGTGTCGTTCATTTGCTCATTATGCCTTATTGTTCTTGATGATGACCATTATTAAGATAATAATTTTAAGATAATAATGTCAAGAAATAAATAGGAAACTTTATATTATAGAATGAAACAGGGTAGTAACCCTTAGTGTGTGTTGTACGTAGGCCCTATAAAACTTAGAAGGGCATTCTGAAGCGCAGTACTGCGACAATAACTACCTTCATCCATGTGGGAAACACACACATGTGCAATTGCGTATAGTCGTGTCGTCAGGTCTGCACTCGGGCCCACGCAGATCACGTTACGCCACTGACTGAACAACTGTGTCCGCTTTACCAGACTGCCGAACCCAAAGTGTCTGCTTCACCAGACTGCCGAACCCAAAGTGTCTGCTTTACCAGACTGCCGAACACACAGTGTCTGTTTTACCAGACTGCTGAACCCAAAGTGTCTGTTTTACCAGGCTGCCGAACACATAGTGTCTGTTTAACCAGACTGCCGAACCCAGTGTCTCTTTTACCAGACAGCCGAGTCCACTGTGTCTGTTTTACCAGACTGCTGAACCCAGAGAGTCTGTTTTACCAGACTGCCGAACACACAGTGTCTGTTTTACCAGACTGCCGAACACACAGTGTCTGCTTTACCAGACTGCCGAACCCACTGTGTCTGCTTTACCAGACTGCTGAACCCACAGTGTCTGTTTTACCAGACTGCCGAACACATAGTGTCTGCTTTACCAGACTGCCATACCCACTGTGTCTGTTGTACCAGACTGCCGAACACACAGAGTCTGTTTTACCAGACTGCCGAACACACAGTGTCTGCTTTAACAGACTGCGACACACAGTGTCTGTTTTACCAGACTGCCAAACACACAGTGTCTGCTTTACCAGACTGCCGAACACACAGTGTCTGTTTTACCAGACTACCGAACACACAGTGTCTGCTTACCAGACTGCCAAACCCACTGTGTCTGTTGTACCAGACTGCCAAACACACAGTGTCTGCTTTACCAGACTGCCGAACACACTGTGTCTGTTGTACCAGACTGCCAAACACACAGTGTCTGCTTTATCAGACTGCCGAACACACTGTGTCTGTTTTACCAGACTGCCGAACACATAGTGTCTGCTTACCAGACTGCCAAACCCACTGTGTCTGTTGTACCAGACTGCCGAACACACAGTGTCTGCTTTACCAGACTGCGACACACAGTGTCTGCTTTACCAGACTGCCAAACACACTGTGTGTCTGCACATAGTGTTTTACCAGACTGTCTGTCTGTTGTACCAGACGAACACACAGTGTCTGCTTTACCAGACTGCCGAACCCACTGTGTCTGTTTTACCAGACTGCTGAACCCACTGTGTCTGTTTTACCAGACTGCCGAACATACAGTGTCTGTTTTACCAGACTGCTGAACACACAGTGTCTGTTTTACCAGACTGCCGAACCCACTGTGTCTGTTTTACCAGACTGCCGAACACACAGTGTCTGTTTTACCAGACTGCCGAACACACAGTGTCTGTTTTACCAGACTGACGCACACACAGTGTCTGTTTTACCAGACTGACGAACACACAGTGTCTGTTTTACCAGACTGCCGAACACACACTGCCTGTTTTACCAGACTGCCAAACACACTGTGTCTGTTTTACCAGACTGCCGAACACACAGTGTCTGTTTTACCAGACTGACGCACACACAGTGTCTGTTTTACCAGACTGACGCACACACAGTGTCTGTTTTACCAGACTGCCGAACACACAGTGTCTGTTTTACCAGACTGCCGAACACACACTGCCTGTTTTACCAGACTGCCAAACACACAGTGTCTGTTTTACCAGACTGACGCACACACAGTGTCTGTTTTACCAGACTGCCGAACACACACTGCCTGTTTTACCAGACTGCCAAACACACAGTCTGTTTTACCAGACTGCTGAACCCACTGTGTCTGTTTACTAGACTGCCGAACACACAGTGTCTGTTTTACCAGACTGCCGAACCCACTGTGTCTGTTTTACCAGACTGCTGAACACACAGTGTCTGTTTTACCAGACTGCCCAACCCACTGTGTCTGTTTTACCAGACTGCCGAACACACAGTGTCTGTTTTACCAGACTGCCGAACACACTGTGTCTGTTTTACCAGACTGCCGAACACACAGTGTCTGTTTTACCAGACTGCCGAACACACACTGCCTGTTTTACCAGACTGCCAAACACACAGTGTCTGTTTTACCAGACTGACGCACACACAGTGTCTGTTTTACCAGACTGCCTGTTTTACCAGACTGCCAAACACACTGTGTCTGTTTTACCAGACTGACGCACACACAGTGTCTGTTTTACCAGACTGACGCACACACAGTGTCTGTTTTACCAGACTGCCGAACACACACTGCCTGTTTTACCAGACTGCCAAACACACTGTGTCTGTTTTACCAGACTGCCGAACACACAATGTCTGTTTTACCAGACTGACGCACACACAGTGTCTTTTTTACCAGACTGACGCACACACAGTGTCTGTTTTACCAGACTGCCGAACACACAGTGTCTGTTTTACCAGACTGCCGAGCACACACTGCCTGTTTTACCGGACTGCCAAACACACAGTTTCTGTTTTACCAGACTGATGCACACACAGTGTCTGTTTTACCAGACTGCCGAACACACACTGCCTGTTTTACCAGACTGCCAAACACACAGTGTCTGTTTTACCAGACTGCCGAACACACAGTGTCTGTTTTACCAGACTGCCGAACACACAGTGTCTGCTTTACCTGACTGCTGAACACACAGTGTCTGTTTTACCAGACTGACGCACACACAGTGTCTGCTTTACCAGACTGCCGAAAAAACAGTGTCTGTTTCACCAGACTGCCGAACCCACTGCAGCCTCAGCAGCAGCTTCCCAACACATTTCTCCACAAAACAAGATTAATGCAGTGCTACACAGACTAACTCAGTCACCATCATACTTCAAAAAGCTATTGGATGCAAGTGGGTGGTGTGCCACAGAAATGGCTTTGCATTATTAAAGCACCATAACACTGGATTACTATGCCACTCCAACAGAAGCTAGTTCCGAGAAGCCATAAAGACTTGTTATATTAGCAGAGTTCAGCTCTGTGAGGATTTATCAAACAGCTTGATCAAGAGAGGGATATATTTTTAAAGAATGCTCAAGGAGATAATATTTTAGGGAAAGCAAAATGCCAGCAGCTCACGGTAGTGGAAACACATTGAGGGCAGAAAGCAAATGCAGACATTGGCATGACACAAGCAATCATAGACATGCATGTAAATACAAACTTGTTCTGACTCCTACTCTGCATTGAACAAGAAGCTGGATTACAAGCATCCTTTTACCTAAATTTTATCAATTCAGAATACCCATATAAAAATGACAAGGTACACACTCCATAAAAAATAGTAACATTGTGCAACTTGTGTATTTTTACACTGATTGATTGTTTCCTGCCACTTGACGGAAAATGATTCAACTTTTAATATGATATCATCGAGAACCAGTGTGCATGAAAAAATGAAATAAATAGTGTTGATTAAAGACTCCTGTCGATTATCTGTTCCTGGCAATTTACATCCTTTCATGGAATCCTTAGGATAGTTTCCTTGTGAAGTTACCTCAAAGCAGACATCATGGGGATAGTTTTAATGTTTGGGAAATTACATAAGGCAGTCCAGTTGAGGAGATGACAGCCCTGCTCGTGGTGATGCACTGCACCGTGTCTTTACCAAAGAGGGATGTCAGCAGGTGAGTATCCCGAGCTGGGCATATACTGTATGAAGAGCGCAGGTACTCACGCTAATACACATCAGCAGCTTAGGCTTATGGCTTTGCCATTGCCTTTATGCTAGTGAACGCTAGCTGACATGAAAATTAGGTGAGTGTTGAACAGACTGGGACGCAAAGAGCTTTTAGCTTTCCTATATTGAAATTAGAGATGAAATAGCAGACAGCATTCCGAAAGATTCAAACCCAGGAACTCATTTAACAGTTTAACATCAGACAGGAAAGATAACAGGAAGAGTGTGAATAGCAAAAAAGGTAAAAATAAAGAAATACATCAATTTTCAAAAGAGGATTCAACAGCTGCAACTTATGACTATGGCACCTTTCCATCCATCTAATTTGCAATGTTAAGAGGAAGACTATGTAAGCGCATTATTGGTTGTCATTTATTTCAGCATGGAATGAAACAAATTATTTATTGGAGACAGCAAATCGTACAAATAATGAGTGATTGCTAATTAGCAGGATTGATTTCCACAGTCGTGTCCCCTCCAGGGATTTGCAAAGCAGCACACTGATTCCGGCGATGTGAGCAGAGTGTAAATCAACAACTTATAATGTTTGTGCCAGAAAGGAGATTTAGACCTGATAGATCTATTCTCCTATGTCGGCTGGTTTACAAAATGCTGGAATTAGTTTTCTGCCAAAAAGTTCAGCCAGACAGCGGCATAATCAATAAGGCAAACCCACCCTGCCGCTTCAGGAAAACCCTGAGGATGACATGATAAAAACAGATTATTGGATATCGTCGCACAATACATTAAACCTTCTCATCAGTAAAACAAACATTTAAGGTGCCATAAAAAAACCGATGACTTATATTTAGAGGGATAATGCACAAACATCAGTGCTTCATGCTGTCAGCTTCAAAGTAATCTCCCGCCAGCTGTTAGACACTTATGCCAGCCATTTTCAAAAGCAAAGTTGGAACTGTTACCCGACCAAGTTCTGATTTCACATTTATTACGGATCATTATTAATTTAGATTTTTTGGGGAAAAAAATCCCAAAGGGGAAGTTGGGCACAATGTCGGATATGTAGGCATCAAATTTTTAAGACAAAACTTGATCCATGCACATTTCAGAGAGATCCTGAGCCACACACATTTCAGACAGAACCTGAGTCACACACATTTCATACAAAACCTGATCCACACACATTTCAGACAGAACCTGATCCACACACATTTCAGACAGAACCTGATCCACACACATTTCAGACAGAACCTGATCCACACACATTTCAGACAGAACCTGATTTACACATGCTGCTGTTTTCCCCTCCATTTTATTAAGACAGTGGTGAGATATAGGCTGAGACCATCAACACATTTTCCGGAGGTGTAATATATGGAAAAATGGCTTGTTCTTGGGATAGATCAAAATTTGCCATTTACACACACCTAATTGAATCTCACTGCTTCAATACTGGATGTTGTAACAGAAGGAGTCTCAGAACAATTTTGCCCGTTCGTGTATTAATCTTGATCAGCAGCGTATTCCACACACAGCCCTGATGAGCAGACATTGATTTCGTGTCACTCTGACCAGTAACAATGAAACCAGTCAGAGTGAAGCAGAGGACACTACAAAATGGGGTTCAGCCATCAATGCTCACTCACTTGTGTGAGGGCTGTATGTGGTGTGTGTGTGTGTGTGTGTGTGTGTGTTGGGGGTGGGTGGATGAGATCGGGAGGTGAGCAGGAATTGGCGTCAGCCCTTGATGGAATGGAAATGAATGCATTATGCTCATTGGTATGTGAAAGCTGGATTTGTGGTGAGCAATAGATTTTTCAAGGAGTGCCCATCAGCGTTCAAGCCGGTGCAGTGAAGGATTGCAACGATGCAGGAAGAGGCAGGACCAATATGAGAGATTTGGCAAAGGTAACATTACTGTGGTATGAAAAAGGTTTTGGCTCCTCCCAATTTCTTCTATTTTTGCTTATTTGTCATATACTGTAAGTGTTTCAGATCATCCAACTAATAATAAGACCAAGACAACATGAGAAAAAAAAAATCAGCTTTTTAATGATCTTTTCATGTCTTCAAAGTAAAAAGTTATTCAAAATCTATCACCCAAGTTAAAAAAATTGCCCTACTAAACTTGTTTCGCAGACTTGGTGGCTACAACTGCAATGAAACATTTGCAATAAGCGGCAATGAGTCTGTTACATTGCTGTGGAGGAATTTTGGCCCACTCTTGTTTGCAGAATTGTTTTAATTCAGCCATATTGGAGGGTTTTTGTGCGTGAACTGCCTGTTGAACAGAGGCAGTCCGTTGGCAGTGAAAAAAGGCCTTCGGAAACCTCTTCTTTCAATACTTAATAACCTAAACCTCTCACAGTGTACTTTTCCCAATTAGCAATAGTTTCTTAGACTAATTGCTTGAATGGCAGTCAAATATATTTTTGATAGCATTGTTACACATCGCACCACAAAATTATTAGTGGTGCTCATGTAGCTCGTGAAATGGCTCAGATTTACGTAAATTAGTTTGGGAGGCTCATTAAGCAATGAGCAATGAGAATCCACTCTATATTCTGAATGTAGTCATGGCTAAAGGGCATTGTTAGGCATAATGCAGAACTGAGTGACAATTGTACGGATGACAAAAATAAATGCTGCAAAGTCAGTGAAAGTTTCGGATTTTTTGCATTTATATTGCCATCCTCACTGTGCCATATCAATTATATAAATATAGGCAATATGCATTCACTTTTTCATCATCATTTCTCATCAGGTCATGTATTGGTCTTGGTAACTCAGTCAATAAATTGTTTGGTTGTTAACCAGGCGAACTTAAACGAGAATGGCTTGAAGGCAATCCAGCGGTTAAGGGTGCGCTTACTGAAGGCCCTCTGAACATGATGGCTAGACATTCTCCTTCAAAATTTTTTGATCAAAGCAGAATTCAGGAATCCCTCAATCATGACAAGTCGTCCAGGTCTTGAAGCAGCAAAGCAGCCCCACAGCATTACACTAAAACCACTGTGTTTCACTGTTGGCATGATGTTATCATTGTGGAATGCAGTGCAAGCTTTACGTCAGATGTAACGGGACCCAATCTTGCTGAAAAAGAAAAAGGATAGCACTTTTGACTCATTAGCCCACAAAATATAATCCCAAAAGTCTTGGGGTCATCAAGATGTTTTTTAGCAAATGTGGGACAAGCCATTGTGCTCTTTTTGATTGGGAACACTGATCTTCAAGTGATTCATGCAGTTCTTTAGATGTTTGCCTGGGTTCTTTTGTGACTTCCTGGATGACTAGCTGAGGCACTCTAAAGAGGAATTTTGGTTAGTCAACCGCTCCTAGGTAAGTTAACCACTGTTCCAAGTTTTCTCCATTTGTAGATAATGGCTCCCTTTGCCATTTGCAGAAGTCCCACAGTCTTAGAAATGGCTTTGTAACCCTTTCCAGAGTGATTGATGTCAACAACTTTCTTATCTGTTCTTGATTTTTTTAGATTGCTGCATCATATGCTGATTTTTTCCCTCTTTACATTGCCGGAAAGGTTCTATTTATGAGTTGTTTAGACTCAATAGGGCTGGCAGCAATCATGCCTGGGAGCGACTAGTAAAGTTAAACCCAATCATCAATTAAACTTATTTAATCGGTTGATTTAGTAACTAAGGTGGAAATGACCTTTTCATGTAGGTCGTGGTAGGTCTGGATTGCCTCTTTCCTTCAATTAATGAAATTCTCATTTAAAAACTGTATTTTCTGCTAACACTGGTTATCTTTGTCCAACATTAAAATTAGCTGAATAAACTAAAACATTGGAGTGTGACACATCTAAAAAAAATAGAAGAAATTAAGAAGAGGGTAAACACCTTTTCACAGCACTGTATCTATTCGCAGCATCTCTTATCTGCGGATATTCAGAGCAGAGGGATAATATCAGGGAGCATGAGGAGCACTGTGTATTTTGAGCAGGGCAATAATAACAGTTAGTATCAAAAGCACAGTGGATTGGGAACAGAGTGGTGTTAAGTATTGTTAAGTATCAGAGGGACAATGGATTGGGAGTAGTATGATAATAATGGTTAATGTGAGGAGCAGAAAGGATTAAGAGCAAAACACTGATACTAGTGAATGTCAGAAGCACAGTGGATTGGGAAGAGAGTGGTGTTAAGTATTGTTAAGTATCAGAGGGACAATGGATTGGGAGTAGTATGATAATAATGGTTAATGTGAGGAGCAGAAAGGATTAAGAGCAAAACACTGATACTAGTGAATGTCAGAAGCACAGTGGATTGGGAAGAGAGTGATGACATCAGTGATTATCAATCGCAGAGTTAATTGGGAGCAGAGCAATAATATTGGTGAGAGTCAGAAGCACCGTGGATTGGAAGCAGAGCAAAGATAATGGTGAGTATCGGGAGCAGAGAGGATTGGGAGCAGTGCTATGCTGTTGGTAAGCATAAGAGGCACAGTGGATTGGGACCAGAGAAGTGTATCAGTGAGTATCAGGAGCAGAGTGGATTGTAAGCAGAACTATGATACTGGTGATTATCAAAGGCAAAGTGGATTGGGAGCAAAACGACAATGTTGGTGAGAATCAGGCACACAGTGAGAGAAGGGCGATGGTAGTGTATCAAAGGCACAGTTGACAGTGAGCAGTGCAATAATATTTGTGAATGCCAGGAGCAGAGAGGATTGGGATCAAAATTATAATATTGGTGAGTATAGGAAGCACAGGGGATGGGGAACAGAGCAATGGTATTGGTGAGTATCAAAGGCACCACACTGTTATAAATGGGCACCTTTTTTGCCAGTTATTTTAACTGTAATTTTACAATCAGTTTCTAACAGAGGTTCCGTGCATGTTAACTATAAACCACAGTTAAATGCACACAGGACTCTACTTACTGTTAAAATTACAAGGAAACAATGTGTTAATTTAACTGTTAATTTCAGCTAATTTATAACAGTGCATGGATTGGGAGAAGCGCGATGTTATCAGTGGGTATCAGGGGCAGAGTGGATTGAGAGCAGAGCAATGATAACGATGATTATCAGGAGCAAAGTGAGTTGGGAGCAGAGCAGTAATATTGGTGAGTATCAAGGGCACAACAGATTTGGAGCCAAGTGATTATATTGGTGAGTATTAGAGGCACAGTGGATTGGGAGCAGAGTGGTGTTTGGTGACAGGAGCAGAGTGGATTGGGAGCACTGTGGTGTTTGGTGAGAGTTAGGAGCAGAGTGGATTGGGAGCAGAGTGGTGGTTGGTGACAGGAGCAGAGTGGATTGGGAGCAGAGTGGTGTTTGGTGACAGTTAGGAGCAGAGTGGATTGGGAGCACAGTGGTGTTTGGTGACAGGAGCAGAGTGGATTGGGAGCACTGTGGTGTTTGGTGACAGTTAGGAGCAGAGTGGATTGGGAGCAGAGTGGTGTTTGGTGACAGTTAGGAACAGAGTGGATTGGGAGCAGAGTGGTGTTTGGTGACAGTTAGGAGCAGAGTGGATTGGGAGCACAGTGGTGTTTGGTGACAGTTAGGAGCAGAGTGGATTGGGAGCAGAGTGGTGTTTGGTGAAAGTTAGGAGCAGAGTGGATTGGGAGCAGAGTGGTGTTTGGTGACAGGAGCAGAGTGGATTGGGAGCGCAGTGGTGTTTGGTGAGAGTTAGGAGCAGAGTGGATTGGGAGCAGAGTGGTGTTTGGTGACAGGAGCAGAGTGGATTGGGAGCAGAGTGGTGTTTGGTGAGAGTTAGGAGCAGAGTGGATTGGGAGCAGAGTGGTGGTTGGTGACAGTTAGGAGCAGAGTGGATTGGGAGCAGAGTGGTGTTTGGTGACAGGAGCAGAGTGGATTGGGAGCACAGTGGTGTTTGGTGACAGGAGCAGAGTGGATTGGGAGCAGAGTGGTGTTTGGTGACAGTTAGGAGCAGAGTGGATTGGGAGCAGAGTGGTGTTTGATGACAGTTAGGAGCAGAGTGGATTGGGAGCAGAGTGGTGTTTGATGACAGTTAGGAGCAGAGTGGATTGGGAGCAGAGTGATGACATCAGTATCAGAGGCTCTGTATATCAGAAGCAGAGTGATGATATCAGTGAATATCAAGAGTAGAGTGGATTGGTATCAGAGCAATGGTATTGGTAAATATCAGGAGCACAGTGCATTGGAAGCAGAGTGATGATATAGGTATCAGAAGCACAGTGGATTGGGGCAAAGTAATAATATTGATGAGTATCAAAAGCACAGTGGATTTGGAGCCGAGCAATTGTATTAGTGAGTAACAGAGGCACAGTGGATTGGTAGCGGAGTTATAATATCAGGGAGTATCAAGAGTAGAGTGGATGCACATCAGAGCAATGGTATTGGTGAATATCAGGGGCACAGTGGATTGGAAGTGGGGTGATAACATTGGTCAGTATAAGATACACAGTGGATTGGAGGCAGAGCAATGATAGTGAGTATCAGGAGCAGATTTGAAGCAGAGGGATGGTATTGGTGAACAGCAAACACACAGTGTATTGGGAGTAGAGCCATACCATCAATACGTTTCAGGGGCACAGTGCGTTGGGAGTAGAGAAGTGTATTGGTCAGCATCAGGAGCAGAGCAATAGTATTGATGAGTATCAGTAATAGAGTGGATTGGAAGCAGAGCATTGATATGAATGAGTATCAGAGGTACAGTGGATTGGGAGCAGAGAGGTGTATCGGTGAGTGTCAGGAGCACAGTGGATTGGGAGCAGAATGGCAGTACTGGTGTGTATCAGAACATCAGTCTATCGGGAGCAACTTAATTTGCCAAATGAACTGAGTTCAGCTGTCACTTTGTTTGTTTTTTTCTTTCATTTGCTGGAGCACCACATCCATCGTCAGGAACCCCAACCAAACTGCCAGCAAATAGGCCCAGGCCCACTCAGATACCCTTTATTCAACTCAGAGGAAGTTGAGCATCAGTAGGGCTCTTGGAAAGTGTCAGAGAGTCCAAAAGCAAGTGCATCGATAACGGGGAACACAGGAGACCACATCTGAGGGGAAACGGCACAAGCATTACATTAAGCCCATCACCGATTAAACACCTATGAAAAAATTAGCCTTATTTTAATAAAGCTGGTCATAACCACGTGACATGATTGTGTTTCTTTTTTTAATGTGCCTAATTTTATTCTGACAGATATCAAAAGCTTTTGCAAAACTGTATTAATCATATCACTTGGATTTGTTTGTCACTCCCTTGGGAGTTTGAGACTAAATGTCTTCTTTTCAAAAGCTCCTAAAAAACTCATTATGGGCTTGCTGTAAAACAAGTGCTGATTACCTGAAATGGGCCAAACTTAAATGTTCACATGCTTTGGTAAACTTTGCTGAAATTACATTCAATGTTCTCTTGTACCTTCACTACAGTCTATCTATTTCCCCCAAAACCCTGTTTTTTTTAAATAATAGTGAACCTCAGTCAACCTGAAGATGTTTGCCAATTTCTCAACCAAATTCACATTATCGAAGTTGCACACAAGGCCCACAATTCATCCTCTCATCTGTTTGTCCCAATTTAAGCTGCATGCGCCAGAAATTCTGGAACAACATCTAGCAAGAACGTAAAATCACCATCCATCCATCATTCCTTTTACTAAACCATGTATCCTTGGTCAGGCTTGCGGGGGTTGGAGCCTATCCCAACATATATTGGGCGGGAGGTAGGAACAATAGAATAATGGCCCAAAATCATCACTGTCATAATCATCACCAGTATTTCTCAAGCAATCGATAAACTGCAGAACTGCGCACATAAATGGGTGCACCTTGCAGAACTAGTTCTGGCAGACGACTCGAGACAAGGCCACATTCCCACAGACACTCCCATGCATACTAAACACCACTCCATCCCTCTGTTAGGTAGGCTTTCCTGCTCTGCTTTTGCAACACAACATGCCTCTGCCTGCTGCTGCGTTGTATCACTCTTTGCTGCTGTATCACACTTGCCTCCAGCTAGTTAACATCCCGTCTTCACCCCAGAATCTACCTGTGGGCTCTCAATTTCCCTCAGAGGGAGATGGGGATATCCTGGCGCCCCCTGCTGTCCTCTTCACAAGCTAAGTAGACCGCAATGCGTGTCAGGGTCAGAGCAGAGATGCCAAACTATCATATCTAGGCTATTTGTTACTGTTGCTATTGACAGTTCACTCATAAGCTGGCTGACAGAATTGTGGTTTTCTCGTACAACCCCTTTTCCAAAAAAAGGTGGGATGCCAGGCAAAATGTAAGAAAAACTGAATGTAATTATTTGCAGATCATTTAAAGGAGACCAATTATGCTATTTTTTGCTTCAAATTATAGTATTCTTGGATATCCAAAAGGAAGTGTATCAATTTTTTAGCCAAAAAATAAATAAATAAATTTACAGGATTTCTAGGCATTTTGATTCCTGTAATCCGTATCCCTCTGAAGAAAGTGACAATGTCTTAATCCCCCCAGCTGCGGGCAAATCTCTAACTAAAGATGACTAATTAAGTAGCCAGCCACTAAACAGCAAAATGATAAGGAATTAAGCTATTGTCCAAGGTCAGAGCATGCATTGAAGATACATCCACAGAAGTGTGACATGCAGTCACCATAATAGTTTTAGTACACTTATAATTCAGTCTCTAATGTTGATTGATTCTTAGCTAGCATCTGTATAGTAGCAACTGTTAGCTAACATTCCATTTACTGCCCTAGCTACTCCAGTAAAAACAAACTGAATTTGATTAAAAAAATGGTCACCTGATTCTATCTTTTCCTATAACTGAGTCTTGTACATTGCTTCTGGCTGAATTAGCAAGAGTTTCTAAATTTACAGTTAATTTGGTAGCTAGCTAGGTAATAATCCACACAATGATTATAGAAAGGTAATACATGCATGTTAGCTAAGTAAGTTAGTTTTGAGAATAGCGCTTAGCTCGCTAGCTTAGAAGCTAGTTAGATCAGCAACCAAGCCATACACTTTTAACTAAGGTTGCACTTGGAATTTAGTTTGAATATGAACAGAAATTGGAAACACCTAGCTAGCTACCTAGCTACAGATTCTCCTTCAAAATAAATCAAAATCACAGCTAATTGTATCTTCTGAAAAGGATAATAGGCCCCCTTTAATGTCAATACTGTTGCCAGTCCTGCGTTGTACTGATCCAGGCCATAAGTATAAAGCAGCAAGACAAAAGTGGATAGCAGATGTGTAGCTAATTATGGGCTTTTGCCGATTGAAGGCTGGGATGTTACCACAAAAATAAGCAGTGGCTGGAGGTATTCAGATAAGGGGCTGAGCAATTCTCATGAGACTGAATGTGGCGCAGGAAGGAGAGCCAAATCTGAATTCCATGCCTCATGCCACATTTTATAAAAAAAGCAGCCCACAAAAAATGACTAAGTTGTTTTACCTCACAGTTAGTGGGTTGGTAAGTACTCCAGATACCGAAATGTACATGCAGAAGAACTGAAAAAGTGAGTTTTTCATAATACAGTAAGTCCCCTTTAAACTATACATTTAATTGAGAATAGTTTTTTTTTTTTTTTAAAGAAGTTACCATATTAGATGTAGCCACTGTATTGTTTTTTGAAAAATATGACAGGACTTTTCCCAGGCTTTGACATCTCATTATGTGCTCCTTAATGATTAGCAAAAATGTTGTCCATACACATACCGCAATAGAATGCATGAGTTTCAGCTGTTAATTGAAACCACTGAAATGTGCACTCCAGGATGGCAAGGTAGCCTAGTGGTAGGATGCTAGACTATTAACTAAAAAGTTGTTGGTTCAGGCCCCTGATGAGGCTCAGGACTCTAACTTGTGCTGCATTCAAAACAACTTGGAAGTCAAAACTCAGAATCCAGAGATATTTGAGTTCCGATATAGCGTTCACGCTGTCAGATACGAGAAAACATGGATGCAACTGCTCTGACCCACGTAGTGTGGTGCTGCTAGCTAGAAGCTAGTCACGGGGCTAGTAAAAATAAAAAATAAATAAAACTCAAGATTGTAAAACAGCATCAAAGTGAAAAATAAACATATTTTGTATATTGCATTAGTACATGTCAAATTATGCATTAAAGCATCACCAAATACTATAATAATGATTCCCTTCTAACCTTTAATGGTGAAGGCCGATGTTTGATGTCATCACTGATACCAAGTTGGGTAAATCGGGGCTCTGAATTTCCAGACAAGTTTCCAAGCAAAAAGTCCAACCAGATCAGGTGCTCAAATGGTATCGCCCAAGTCGGAGCTGGTACTTTCCCAATTTCCGACGTGTCATGAACACAGCATTGATCTATCAAGTGCAAAGTTTTCCAAACTCGATCCTGAAGGCCCCCTGTGTATGCTTAATTTTTGTTCCAACCACAACTGCGATAAAAGAAATTTATCAAGCTGCTAATTTTTCTTCAGTATGCACTTTAGATTTTAATTTATGTCCAGAAAAAAGTAATATCACAATGATTGTAAGTTATCCCCAAGTTCAAATTGTGCTTATTACAAAATGGCAAACAATTACATTAAAAAAGACAGAACATTAACCACTGAGGTAACAGGCTCCTAACTTAGTTGGCATTAATTATGTTTCTGTCTTAAACATCAATACAATGCAGTGTTACAATGCAATACAATGTTTCTCAGATGGCTATGATTGGTGGCCAGGTGTCTGGACATCCACTAATTAGCAGCCCATGCTTCAGATCAGTCTCAATTTGATCAGAGATTATTTGCCTTATTTAATTTAAGTATATACAGTACTGTGCAAAAGTCTTAGGCACCCTGTATTTTTTAAAATCTAAATCTGCTTTAGATGTTTACTTTCTGTTTTCCACATTAGAGTTGATGAATATAAAAACTAAATTTGAAATTCCAAATGCTAATTTAAAGAAAAGTTTTATAAATAAATGTATTTCATTAAAAACAGTCAATACAGACAATGAGAGATGCAAGTGAGACAGTTAGTTTGCAGAAGAACGGTGGCAAGTTCTCCACTCTGCTTAGAACAAGCAAAGGCCAATCATCTTATAATACTATATCACAATAGGACAGTGTTCCAAATTTTTAGGAAAGAGTGTAGTCACAGCAAATATACAGTGGGGGAAATTTTGCAGGTTTGCCCACTTACAAAGAATGCAACCACCTATAATTTTAATCGTATGTACATTCTAACAGTGAGAGACAGAATCCCCAAGAAATTTCCAGAAAATCACATCATATGAATTTATAAAAATTGATAACCATGTGATGCGGAAAAATAAGTATTTGACCCCCTACCAAACAGCAACTATTCTGGCTCCCACAAGCCAGTTAGTCTTTCTTTAAGACACACCCCCAATCCCAACTAATTATTTACATCAAATACACCTGCCTCACCTCGTTACCTGTATAAAAGACACCTGTCCACACCCAAACAACCAGATTACAACATCTCCACTATGGGCAAGACCAAAGAGCTGTCTAAGGACATCAGGGATAAGATTGTTGACCTGCACAAGGCAGGGATGGGCTACAATTGAATCGGAAAGCAACTTGGAGAGAAAAGATCAATTGTCAGAGCAGTTATCAGGAAATAGAAGAAACACCACACCACCGCCAACCTCCCTCGGTCTGGGCCTCCACGCAAGATCTCGCCTCATGGGGTGTCCCTGATCATGCGAACGGTGAGGAATCACAAGGGGGGAACTGGTTAATGAACTGAAGGCAGCTTGGACCACAGTTACAAAACAAACGGTTGGTAACACACTACGCCGTCATGGATTGAAATCCTGCAGCACACGCAAGGTCCCCCTGCTCAAGAAGGCACATGTACAGGCCTGCCTGAAGTTCGCCATTGACCACCTGGACGACTCAGAAGAGGCCTGGAAGAAGGTGATGTGGTCAGATGAGACCAAAATAGAACTTTTTGGGCTCAACTCAACTCACCGTGTTTGGAGGGCAAAGAACACAGAGTACAACCCAAAGAACACCATCCCCACCGTCAAGCATGGTGGTGCTTTTCAGCCAAGGGGACGGGACAACTCCATCGCATTGAGGGGAGGATGGACGGGGCCATGTACCGTGGAATTCTGGACCAACACCTCCTTCCCTCAGTGAGAGAGCTGACGATGGGTCGAGGATGGGTGTTTCAGCACGACAACGACCCTAAGCACACCGCCAAAGCAACAAAAGAGTGGCTGAAGAAGAGGCACATCAAGGTTCTGGAGTGGCCAAGCCAGTCTCCAGACCTGAATCCAATTGAAAATCTTTGGAGGGAGCTTAATATTCGGGTTGCCAGGCGACAGCTTTGGAACCTGAATGATTTGGAGGCTGTCTGCAGGGAGGAGTGGGCCAACATCCCTGCCAAAATGTGCACAAACCTTGTCACCAACTATAAAAACCGTTTGACATCTGTGCTGGCCAATAATGGCTTTTCTACAAAATATTAAAATGCTGTTTGTCCAGGGGGTCAAATACTTATTTTTGACCAAAACTATGCAAATAAATTCCTGAAATGCATACAATGTCTTATTCCACTTTTTTTGGTGATATTCTGTCTCTCACGGTTAAAATGAACCTATCATTAAAATTATAGACCGTTGCTCTCTTTGAAAGTGGGCAAACCTGCAAAATCAGCAAGGGGTCAAATACTTATTTCCCCCACTGTAGGTTTGGCTTAGTTTTTAACAGTTTACAGCTCTGTTTAGTACATTTCTCAGTTATTATAAACTTCTAATTTAATCATTTTTGCAAGCATATTTGTTCTATGAAATTGCTTTAAATGTGCATAAGACTTTTGCACAGTACTGTATGTCTGCAATATAGACCAATAAGCACCACATGTCCACAGAAATGTAATATCATACAATGCTATTTCTGATGTAGTATGATTAATATTTTTAGAAATCTTGCATGAAAAGCACCTGGTTTCAAAAATTAATAGCATGTTAAAATAATTTAATTGCAATTGAGGTTGGAATGAAAACTAGTATACACAGAGGGCCACCAGGACTGAGTTTGAGAACCACTGATCTAGTCTACCGAGAATTTCTCCCAGGGCATCCCTGAAGAAGAGAAATATGTTCTCAGTAAAATTTCCCTGGTGAAATAAAGGTAAAAAAATAAATAAATAAGTGTGTGTGTGTGTGTGTGTGTGTACATTTAGCTGCCTTGAGAAAAATCAGTGTAAACCTGGTGTAAAGTAATTGCAACCTGCCCGTGAAATTTCACGTGTTTTTCCATGTTTTTCACATTTTCGAGTTCCCACTTTATATGTAAAAAACATGTGTATATGACACGTTTTACCCGTAACCTAACGCATGTAAAACACAAGTTTTACAGAGAGAGGGACCGAGGGAGAGACAGAGAGATAGAGGAAGAGAGAATAAGAGAGGGAGAGATGAAGAGAGGGTGACATAACAAGGGAGGGAGGGGGTGAGGGAGTGAGAGCAAGGGAAAGAAAGAGCAAGGGATGAAAACAGGGAGGAGGAGAGTGAAGGAAGGTGGGAGAGAGGAAGAGAGAGAATGAAAGAGGGAGAAAGCAAGGGAGGGAGAGTAGGAAGGAGAGAAAGAGAAAGTGAGAGCAAGGGATAAAAAAGGGAGTGAGGAGGGAGGGAGAGTGAGCAAGGGGGAGGGAGAGAAAGTGGGGGAGGGAGAGAGAGAGAGAAAGAGGGTGAGGGAGAGAGGGAGAAAGTGGGGAGGGGAGAGAGAGAGAGAAAGAGGGTGAGGGAGAGAGGGAGAAAGTGGGGGAGGGAGAGAGAAAGAGGGTGAGGGAGAGAGGGAGAAAGTGGGGGAGGGAGAGAGAGAAAGAGGGTGAGGGAGAGAGAGAGAAAGAGGGTGAGGGAGAGAGGGAGAAAGTGGGGGAGGGAGAGAGAAAGAAGGTGAGGGAGAGAGGGAGAAAGGGGGGGAGGGAGAGAGAACGTGGGTGAGGGAGAGAGGGAGAAAGTGGGGGAGATAGAGAGAAAGAAAGTGGGTGAGGGAGAGACAGAGAGCGCCACTCCTCAAATCTACTGCGCCTCGCCTGCTCCACAGATAGAATAGAAATCCAGTAACTGCACAAAAAGCTAAATTTTTCAATTCTGCTTTCACGTCTTTCTTCATTTCTCACCCTTTAAAAAAAAAAAATTGCTCAATGCGCAGGCAGCACACGCCACCGCGAGCTCAGCAGGACAGTGTCTCATTCTGAAGCTACAAACCCATGTGACGGCAACTAATTATTTTAAATGGCCTCCGAGAAACGAAGGCTGCATGAAAAAATGTAGTTTTTATAAAAAATCCAAATGCTTGTTTACTTACTGCATACATGAGCGCCATGATAAAACTGAAGTTCCACATCACGATTCATCAGCAAAGCTTGTAAGAACCCAGGCATGTCTAGCCCAGGGTGAAGGAATTGGAGCACTCCAGAGATTGTCAAGTCAATGAGATAAAGGAGCCATTCGCCTCAGGAAGAGAGAGCAGCAGGTGCACTTAAAGTGAACATATACAATATGGACAAAAGATAAGAAAAAATTATTAAAATATTAACAAAAATAGAAGCTTTAATTGAAATACAATTATTGAAAGAAAACACTATCACATAACAATATTTCCCCAAAAATGTGTGCCACTGTTATTGGATTCTCTTTTACTGAGACTTTCTGCTGCCTTTCTTTGTCAAGATAAAAGCTTCTCCTCTTGTGCATAATGAGGATGGAGAAAACATGGCAAGGGATCATTGACCATTCCTCCATGCTGAATCTCTCTGGATCCACCAAATTCCGAGGTCCATATATATGGACTCTGCACTTCAGTATGTCCCACAGATCTGCAATTGGATTTAGGTCAGAGGAATGGGAAGACCACGGCAAAACCTTGGTTCTGTGGTTGGTGAACCATTTTGAGTTGATTTCAATGGATTATTGTCCTGCTGAAAGATCTAATCATGGCCCAATTTACACTTTCTGATAAAGACAAGTTGGATTCTGTGTAATGTCCGTTGGTACTTGATAGAATTCATCATACCATGAATCCGAACAAACCATCAAAGATCCATTTGGGGTGATGTTCTTTCAGGAATGACTATCTTTGTTTTTGCACTAAGTCAACCTCAACTGTTGTCTACTGCCAGGGAGCTCTATTCTGGTCTCATCTGACCATAGAACCTGTTCCTGCTGGAACTTCCAGAACTATTTGGCTGTAGGTGCATGAGTTTGATTTTTGATAACAGAGGTTTTTATTTATTTATTTACTTCCTTACTTACTTATTTATTTTCTAGCGAACCTCACAAATATTAAATAGTTTTGTAGATGGCATCTGATCATAGTTTTAGAGACTTTCTGACCCTACGGCATTATTAAAATCTACTATTCTATAACTGGTATCCTTGGAGTTTCCTTTACCACTTGAACTATCCCCTTCAGTGCATGAATTAAAAAAGGCACTCAACCTCTTCCAGTGGCTCTCTAACACTGCCATATGCCTTAAACTTCTTGATTATTGCCCTGACAATTAGATCCAGAAACACTGCCTTCTTCTCTGGGCCCAAGCTCATTTAAAATGTACTGAGTCGAACTGGAAAACTGCCCTGTGTTTTGACCAATCAAAATGTGAAATTCTTTTTGGAAATCGTGGATCCCACATCCTCTGGGCTTAAGAGGAGAGGGGCCATCGGGCTTGTTCTCAGCAAACACTTCAAAAGCCAGCATCCATGATAGTATGGGAGTGCATTAGTACACATGGCATGGGTAACTTCTGCATCCGTGAAGACACCATTAATGGTGAACGATACAGGTTTTGGTGCAACATTACTGCCATCCAGTTGCCTTTTTTAAGGGTAGGTCTTGCTCATTTCAGTAACACCATGTCAAACACCATACTCTGCATGTATTACCACAACATGGCTCTGTAGTTAAAGAGTCTGGGTGCTAAAGTGGTCTGCCAGCAGTCCAGACCTGTCACCCACTGACAATATTTGGTGCATTATGAAACAAAAAATATGACAAAGGAGGCTGCAAAGTATTCAGCAATTTAAATACTACGTAAAGCAAGAATGGGAAAACATTTTGCTTTCAAAACTACAGCAGTTGGTCTCCTTAGTTCCCAAATGATCACAGAGTGTTGATTGAATAAGATGTGATGCAATACAGTGGTAAACATGCCCTTGTACCATCTTTTTTGAAATGTGTTGCTGGCATCAAATTCAAAATGAGCACATATTTTCCAAAAAACAATAAAATATCTCAGTTTCAACATCTGATATATTGTCTTTGTACTATTTTCAAATTAATATAATGTTCAACTTATTTGAAAATCATTGCTTTTTTTTTTTTTTACTTACATTTCACACAGCAACCCAACTTTTTTGGAATTGGGGTTTCAAACACACCAGATGGACCATTAATTTCTTTCTAATTGTATTTTTGTTGTTGAAAACTGTACTGCACACATATTGGCCCTCATTTATCAAACGTGCGTACACCAAAAAAATGGGTGTACACCAAATCTTCCGCAAGGATCGGCATTTATCAATCTGAACGTGAGCGAACGGTCCGCAAAAATCTCACTCCAGGTCTGACCAGGTGTACGCTAATTTGAAACTCGCGAACAACATGCAGGAACGAGTGCAGCTGTCAGAATGAGTAATAAACCATGTGCAGCGATGCGGACGTCATGCTGTTGTTGCTCTTATTAGTAAAACGAATAAATAGGCTGAATAGATAAATAGGCTAAATTAATAAATGAATAAATAAATAAATAAGACACCTGTGTTGAGAAATTATTAAACTTATATTTTGAGACAACCTGCTTGTCAGGTCAGACGGCTGACAATTACAGTCAGTTTGATTAAGCGCAATGTGTGGCTTGGCAGATATGCAGTGTGGTATGTCAGACGATCATCCAGTCAGATATATACTGAACAACAAAAGAAACGCAAGTTAATTCAAGGCAGACTGGAAAATAAGTTTGCGCGTAATTATTTTAGAAAAGCAAATTTATTACTAGCGCGTGCACATTTACACTCGTTTCATCAAACTTCTCTTTATTTTGCGGTCACTTTGACTGAGTAACTATAAGAGTACATTGACTAACTAGCTAACTTGCGTTTCTTTTGTTGCTCAGTATATACAGGCCTTCGGACACTTTGGCCATGATCACATTTTGACAATGGCAGATCTTCTAGGCTATTGTTATTGGAATAAGCTTCTGTCCAACGTGTGAGGAACTTTCGGCACAGAGAAGATCTCCTCTGGGAAAGTGACGAGCGGCTGCTCGTTTTGTGTGGCACCCAATAAAATGTCATAATAAAAGTACAATGAAGAGTGATCTCTGCAGACTGTATTTTAACAATTACCCTCATGTAGCTCCGATCGAGGCGGTGGGGACTCATCCGTGTCCGCACCACCTCGTATTCCCGCAATGGAGGGGGAGCCCTGCTGCCATGCGCTCCTGGAACGGTGACAGCTGGAGGTTTGAGCCTGATTGGCCTCCACCGGTCCGTGCGCTGCTGCGCCTGAGCACCGCAACCCGATTTTTGTGGCGATCTTAAAATCGGACCACTTTTTTTAACCTACATGTAAGCATTTGGATTGCCAATTATGTAGGCTATATAACCTGAAGTATCATGGATCTATAAATTGAATTTATTAAGGCCGATGTTATTCACACTTACACGTGTGGCCAATGCTGAATCTTTTCCTTGGCCACACTTATAAGTGCGCCAGTTGATGACCATTCCAGGGCCGCTTATAGAAAGTACCACTTAAAATAAGTTTAGCCAAGAAGAAAAAATTAGCTTTGGATACACTTAAAATAAGTGTGGGCAATTGAGAAATGTGCATCTTGGCCACACTTGCGTGCGTCTAACGCGAATTTCGATCAATTTTTGTGCTTGGACGCACTTAAATAAGTGCGAATAGTCACTTCAATTTATTAATGAATTAAATCAAACGTCTGCTGCACTCCGGTTTTCCACCCCAACGGGGTTTACCGCAGCAGCAATAGTTTACCAAACTGCAGCCTTCTGGGCTCCCTTTATGCCACTCTTAAGGCTTCCAAATAAAATTATTTTGTTTTTCTCCACCTCGGACGTGATAATTTATATTTCCTCCTCAGTGAAGCTCTCTCTTCTTTGCCGTTTTTCGAAAGTCCATGTCGTAAAGTGGGCAGGACTATGCCTCCCGGAGCATGAATTTATAGGGGCGTGTCATGAAAATTACGATGGTTTCAGCCGCCAGATTTATCAACGCCACGCCAGTTCTACACCGAAATCAGCGACATACACACTTTTAGTAAACCAGACGTGCCACCTGGCGTACGCTGATATTTACACCAGAATCCACACCAGATCCTACGCAAGTTTGATAAATGAGGGCCATTGTGTGGTGGTCATTTGATAAGTGTTTCAAATACAGTAATAGAGTGATTTGTTTGAGGTTGCAAAATAATTAATTTATAATCGTATTTGTGTTGTTGAAAGCAATGGAGTGTAATGTAGAGAATCCAAAATCATCTTGCAGGTACCAAGTGATAAGTTAGAGTCGACTGATTATACATGTTTAAACTCAACCGAAGTGCCATAGGTCTACCCAGTAAACTTCACAACTGAGTGCAAAACACACTTGAAGTGTTCATCGTGACTTAATCATTACTTCAGCAATCACTTCCCCGATTTGTGTCCCCGAAAGTAAACGCACGTCTTGATACTCCTTTGCACATGATTACTTTACGCATATTCACTAATTTTTGCTAGGGCGGTTGCATTGGGGCCTGAGTTTTGAGCAGGGAACGGGCCTCAGTGAATATTTCAGACTGAAACTGTCACGCCCTGGCACCCTAGGATGTTGAAGAAGGGTGCCAGGGCAAGGAGGTGAGAGGAGGACCCAGTTGCAGGGATGTGGAGTTCATTAAATAATGAGTGAGGGAGAAACTAAACTAATACAAACTTACAGAGAACATTATGGGGAGTGCTACAAACACAAACGGGGAAACCAGACGAAGGCTACCTGCTCGAATGAGGGAAAAGAGAAGTATACATCCTCTTAGATAATGAGATTAACTGAAAGGAAACAGGTGAGAATAATCAGGACCGCGGACGACAAATAAATGAATAATTGATGCAGGGCAGGTAGCCAGGGAAATGGAATGCCCGAGGAGAGGGGAATCACAGAAACCTTGAAAAAAGCACAAAACATGACTCTCATTAAATTACACTATGGTTCACTTCAGTACACATGCCCTCAAAAATACAAATCAACCTCCATCATGGGTTCTTTTATTTTTAACTTGTTGTAAAATAGTCTGTAGCAATCTATAACAAAATGATATGCTTAGTACAAAAAAAAACTATAAATAAACTAGTTAAATGACTAGTTAGTTAAATGAATAATTTCTTATTTTCTTTCATATTTTTGCTTGTCTGGCTAGTAAATTTGCCCAGCTCATCAATCCTGATGTTCAGATTTGCACCTGTACCGACTATTGCATCATCTTGTCATATGACCAAATAGAGACATTTGCATACATAACCACTGCATATTGTATAAAACAAAAATGCCAAAGAAAATGAGAAATTATGAATTTTAACTGATCAGTTTTCAAAGTTTATGGTTTTTATAGTCAGCACTGATGGATTATACAGACTATTTCACAAAATAAATAAGTTTATACAACTCCAATTCCGAAATAGTTGAGACGAAGGGCTCTAATTTCTTGGCGCAGCGCAAGGTGGCGCAGCCCGCGCAGTGGTAATTTCGTGCGGTGCAACACCATGCGCAGCCACTTTGGCAATTTGGTAGACGGACGTGCGCCGAGATGGGTGTGGTGGCGTAGTAGGGGGAGGTGTCACATATTCATCATGACGCAGTGACAATTTCGTGGCAAAAGGCTCCGCCAAAAGTGCGCAGAGAGCTCGCCAGCTCCAACCTGGTTTACTTTCTGTGCCGTGGTAATTTGGCTGACCGGCGCACAGTGCGCACACGTCACCAAAACCTCACAGGCAGGTTTCCAGAATGTCAGGCACATTTCAATGCAATAAATAATTAGAGCAACCACGATTTAATTCAACTATCTGGATCAGCACATAAATTATAGTATCTATATCCATTATCCTGATGTCAGATCAGAGAGAGAGAGAGAGAGAGAGAGAGAGAGATGTGTGCATGTGGGCGCGTGAGTGCGTGTGTAGGCTATGAGGGTATGTGTCCTTCAGCTGCTTTCACGCCGGACGCGAAACAAATTTTTTGCAGACTGATTACATTCAAAGTCAATGCAAAGACGCGAATATACGCGTGTATTCGCATCTTTGCATTGACTTTGAATGTAATCTGTCGTGCGAAAAATTTGTTTCACGTCCAGTGTGCAAGCGGCTTAATACAATTATTGTCGCTTAGGTTTTATCGTTTTTAATGGGGGAAAGGAATACAGCCTGATTGCTACGATCTCGTACTGAGTTAAGATCACATATTGAAAATAAATGTGTATTGTATCTTGCATTGTTGTCCATGCATGTTAATCCCAAAATTTTAAGCAGCAACAGGGTGTAATAATAGGAACACGCTATCCATCGTTTCTCTTCCCACTGATGCAGGCAGAAGAAATAAATGAGCAACCGTCGTATTTCATTCCAACTTCATAAGTTTGAATGATCTGACGTAATTTCATTTTGAAATTCCATTCAAGTTCGCTAATAATTAATAATAATTTGTAATATGCCCTAGCCCTAGTAATAATTTGCGAATGCCCCAGCTAGCCAGCTAACTCATATTCGTAATACTTAATATAGACGTAAGCGGTGCAGAAAAAATGCCTGAAGCAGCAAAGTAAAATGCAACATTAACGCATCATGCAGATATAGGACAAAGGCTTCTTTATTCCAACATTTTAAAGGTGAGTGGAGGAGCTCATCTGATCGGTGAAGATTTGAGTCGGCCGTGTTAAACCCACTCACGCCTTCTCTCATCCCTCTTTGCCACTTGCGCCGGCAGGAGGGACAGAGGAGTACTTGCACCGGGCACAAAATTGCAAAATTCGCCTGGATGCACCCCGTTGGTGCGGTGCTCCCCCCATTCGCCGCGCCTGCGCCTGGTCAACGAATTTAGAGCCTGAAGTGTAAATTGTGAATACAATCAAAATGCAATGACTTTCAGATCACATGAACCACTATGTTATTCACAATAGAACATAAATAACATTTCAAATGTTGAAACTGAGACATTTTACATTTTCATCCACAAAATGATTTCAAATTTTCTGGCTGCAACAGGTCTCAAAAAAGTTGGTACACAGGCAAAAAAGGGCTGAAAAAGCAATTAATATATAAGAGAATCAGCTGAAAGAACATTTAGCAAGTAATTAAGTTAACTGGCATCAAGTGTGTAACATGATTGGCTATAAAAGGGATGTCTTAGAGAGGCCGAGTCTCTCACAAGTAAAGATGGCCGGAGGCTCTCCAACCTGTGAAGGCTTGCATAAAAAAATTGTGCAATACTTTAAAAACATTGTTTCTCAGCGTCAAATTGCAAAGGCTTTGAAGGTCTCATCATTGACAGTGCATAACATCATCAAAAGATTCAGAGAAACTGGAAAAATCTCTGCGGGTAAGGGACAAGGCCAAAGACCTTTACTGGATGCCCGTGATCTTCGGGCCCTCAGGCGCCACTGCATCACTCACCGGCATGATTCTGTCATTGACATCACTAAATGGGCCCAGGAATACTTCAAGAAACCACTGTCTGTAAACACAGTCCGCTGTGCCATCCACAGATGCCACCTAAAACTCTATCATGCAAAAAGGAAGCCATTGTTGAGCATGATCCAGAAATGCCGCCGTGTTCTGTGGGCCAAGGCTCATTTAAAATGGACTGCAGCAAAGTGGCAGAGTCCTGTGGTCAGACGAGTCCAAATTTGACATTCTTGTTGGAAATCATGGGCATTGTGTCCTCCGGGCTAAAGAGGAGAAAGACCACCCCTCCTGTTATCAGCGTTCAGTTCAAAAGCCAGCATCTCTGATAGTATGGGGATGCATTAGTGCATATGGTGTGGGACACTTGCATGTTTTAAAAAGCACCATGAATGCTGAAAGGTATATTAAGGTTTTAGAGCAACATATGCTCCCCTCCAGATGACATCTATTCCAGGGAAGGCCTTGTGTATTTTAGCAGGACAATGCCAAACCACATACTGCAGTTATTACAACAGCATGGCTTCTTAGTAGAAGAGACCGTGTGCTGAACTGGCCTGCCTGCAGTCCTGATCTTTCACTGATTGAGAACATTTGGCGCATAATTAACCGAAAAGTCCGTCAAAGGAGACCCAAAACTCTCCAGCAGCTGGAAGCCTGTATTAAACAAGAGTGGGATCAAATTCCAATGGCTAAACTCAAGAAACTTGTCTCCTCAATGCCCAGACGCCTCCACTCTGTGTTAAAAAGAAGAGGGGATGCTACACAATGGTAAGCAGGCCCCTGTCCCAACTTTTTTGAGACCTGTAGCAGCCATCAAATTTGAAATGAGCTCATTTTGTGGATAAAATCGTAAAATTTCTCAATTTCATCATTTGCTATGTTATCTCTGTTATATTGTGAATAAAATACTGGCTGGTGTGATTTGAAAGTCATTGCGTTTTGATATTATTCACAATTTATACTTTGTCCCAACTATTTCGGAATTGGGGTTGTATAAAAAACCCACAATCAAGAACAATTTATGTTTTCAAGGATGTGTATACCATTTGGTCTTCCTAGTATTATAATGGAGCCTATGTTTTGAGCACATTGTTTTTCAAGGCAACAGTCAGAAACATTCACTCGCTCTGTCCTCAGAGCAAACCACTCTAGTGGTCATTAGTGAACGTGCGTTAAGTAATCATGTAAAAAGGAGTATCATGACGTGACTTCACTTGGGGGACACAAATCAGGTAAGTACAGTGTTATGAAATGATTAACTCATGATAAAACTTGTGTCTTTAACACACAGTTGTCAAGTGTATAGTATAGGCAAATGGCACTTCTGTTGAGCTTCAACAAATCTATCATTCACCTGTAATTTATCAATAGGTACCCATGAGGTGATTTTAGTTTTATTGCATCTTCCTCTATCCTGCTACACCACTCCCTACGATGGCCGACAGGGGCAAACGCACTGCAACGGCCAAAAACATCTCCAATCAGAGAAACGCGCTGCAAATACTGAAACGATGCAAATTCAAAAACACGCAAACCGCAAAAGCAAATGCAAAAGTAAAATGCTGCATATCCATGTCAACACATACGCGTTGCAACGGCCCAAACCATCTCCAATTGGGGAAATGCGCTGCAAAAACAGAAACGATGCAAAGCCAAAAACACGCAAACCTTAAAAGCAAATGCAAGAGAGAAAAGCGCTGCATTTAGATATCAACACAACGGAAGTGCTCCTGGTCGCTGTGGGGAGCGCCGACTAAAACAGCTTTTACTTCTGTCCTGCGCGAGACTAGCCCACCAAGGCTTTCTGGCTAGCTAGCTACCTAGCTAATGTTAGTTTGCTTGCTTAGCTACCCAGTACGCTAACCTAGCTAGCCAACAGTTTGGTGCACGGATGTCAATAGAAAATAAATGAATAAAAAAAAACATTATTTTGCTCTCTCACTTAGCTAGAGTTGAGCTGCAAGCATTTATGTTATACCAAATATAGCTGCTCCACAGCCTTAATTTGCTTGCTTAGCTTGCTAGTTCGCTAGCCTAGCTAGCCAACAGTTTGGTGCACAGAATTCAATAGAAAATAAATTAATAAAAATTATCCATTATTTTGCTATCTCACTTAGCTAGAGTTGAACCGCAATCATTTATGTTATACCAAATATAACTGTTCACTCGCTAGCTGGCTAACGTTGGTTGGCTTGCTTAGCTAGCTAGATATAACTGCTCGCTAGCTAGCTCGCTAACGTTAGTTCGCTTGCTTAGCTAGCTAGTTCGCTAGCCTAGCTAGCTGAGGTATATTTAGTCTAACGTAAATGCTCGCAGTTCAACTCTAGCTAAGTGAGATGGCAAAATAATAATTTTTTTTATTCATTTATTTTCTATTGACGTTCGGGCACCAAACTGTTGGCCAGCTAGGCTAGAAAACTTGCTAGCTAAACAAGCGAATTAACGTTAGCTAGGTAGCTGGCTAGCTAGCCAAAAAGTCTTAGCTGGCTAGTCTCGCTCAGGACAGAAGTGAAAGCTGTTTTTGTTGGCGCTCCCCATAGCGACTAGGAGCATTTCCGTTGTGTTGATATCAAAATGCAGCGCTTTTCTCTCTTGGATTTGCTTTTTGGTATGCGTGTTTTTGGCTTTGCATCATTTCTGTTTTTGCAGCCCTGTTCTCCAAATGGAGATGTTTTGGGCCGTTGCAGCGGGTATGTGTTGACATGGATATGCAGCGTTTTTCTTTTGCATTTGCTTTTGCGGTTTGCGTGTTTTTGAATTTGCATCATTTCTGTTTTTGCAGCGAACTTCTCCGATTGGAGATGTTTTTGGCCGTTGCAGTGAATTTGCCCCTGTCGGCCACCATACTATACTCCACTGATTTTGCAACGTCAAATAATTTACTTCATTTCCGTTGTCAAAATGCTGTACAAATTATTAGCACCACAGCATGACGTGTGCAATACAGTTTTCAATACAACAAATACCATAAAAAAACTCATGTTCTACTTCCTGTGTTGTATGTGTCTAAAATACCATTAGGTATACTCTCATGGAAATATGAAGCCATTTTTTGGCTGAACAAATACAACATACTTAAATAACCTTTTGTGTAAGAGGAATGCAGCTAATTTGGTCGCATATTAATTAATGTGTGAAGTAACTGTGAATAATCATTGCTTAAGATGATCTATCGAGTGTGAGCTAATCACATAATGTCATAGTGAATTGATCATTTGTTAATGATTAGCAACAGGAATGCATGATACTTCCCGCATTTATTCATGCATTAAATCATCATGAGTCATGCATTAGTTTAGCACTAAGTTTTTGTGACTGTACATTAATATACGCTAATAAACAGTAGGCCTAATATGTTCTAATATTCATAAATATACACTCATATACACAAACATTTATATACACTAATAAACACTCATATACTCTAACACACACACACACACAGTGTGGAAAGGAAGGGCACCAGAGGGCAGCACCCCACCCACAGACAGGCAGGGTTGCAGCTGTGGAGATTCGGGAGCTTTTCCACAAAGCAGTGAAGTTCCATCACGCCCCCTATCCAGTACCTAACCCTGGATTAGTGGCACATTTCCACTGACAACTATAATGCTAAATGTGGGCCAGATTGTCACCGGAGGGTAATTGGTGACATGGCTAATGTCAGACACTTTGTCATTCCTCGCTGCTCCGTGAAGCTGTTGTTGAATTTGGTCCTCATCCATAATCCAGAGGAGAGTTTGCACCTCACTGGGAGTCGACAGTTGAGCTTACATATTTTTAATTGATAATTTCTAAAATCAAACGAGAGAACAAAATGAAAACCACTTGACTTCATTGTGAAATAAAAAAAAAAATAATTCTGGGGCTGTTTGCACTTGAAGTCCTTTATTTGCTCAGAATTACAAGTTGGTGACAATTCTGTTTGGCTGATAATGGTCTGCAGTGTTTCTAGCTGCACCTTCCTGGCACAGTACAGTTCAATTGGAGGTGGAGCGAAAAAGCACACACTCCACACAAATATGCACACACTCGCTTGCGCTCATTTGCCGGCAGATGAGCACATACTCTCACACACGCACACATGCACACACACGTGTTAAAATATGCACACACTCGCACACACATGGTCCCACACGAATGTGCACATACTCACAAATACATAGACACATACTCATGTAAAAATGTGCACATATTCACGTGCACATATACACACACTCAAACACACATGTGCGCACACATACACATATACATTCAGTTGAGCATACTAACCCACACGTGCACACACTACCATGCATATGCTTATACACTTGCACACATATACGCACACTCACATGCACACATTCGCCCACGTGTACACATTCGCATATACGTGCACAAACTCATTCACACACTCGCACACACGTGCACACACTCACATGCACATGCACACACATGCGCTCACAATTACGAATTTATGCACACACTTATGAACACAAACACACACACACACAAACATGCTCATGCACACACTTGCACACACATGCGCCCGCACTCACATGCACACACCTGAACACCAATGTGTACACACTCATGTTTACACTCTGGCGCATAAATGCGTACTTGTATGATTGCATTCACACAGATAAGCATACTTACATGCAAACAGAAGCACAGATACTTCCCGACACGTATTCACGCTCACGCATGCAGGCTTATACACGCCTGACTCACACACTGGGGAGTGTCCTGCATACTAATGTAAACCCTCTGTTCCTCAGGCTCCAGAGTAAAGCACACTTTAGTGTTTTTAAGGATTTTACTGATGTTACAGATGTGCCGATGGGCAGAATAAACTAACTCGAAAAACTGGCCAGCAATCTGGGCCAAGCCTGTATTAGTCTCCCTCCCTCCTTCTCACTTGTGCTCCATCTCTCCCTCTCCTTTTCCCTTTGCTTCATGCCCCTTTACCTCTCTCTCTCTCTCTCTCTCTCTCTCTCTCTCTCTCCCTTGCAGTAATACCACGCTTCACTGTTTTGTTCAGGTTCATTGACTCTCTCCTCTATGAGGGCTCATTTTGCCAGAACAGAAAAAGGCTCCAATTCTTGGCAAATGTGTGAGAGAAGAATAAATGAGTTTAAGTGCTAACAAATCCATAACCTAACTCCAACACACAGGAACCCCAATCTAACTTTAACACACAGGAACCGTGGCCTAACCCTAACCCACAGAAATGCTAACCTAACCCTAGCACCCATAAACCTAAAGTGAGTTTACCACGCATTTCCAAATGGTCAAATGACTGAATCTCTCAAATGGTTATGTTAAAGATACCGTAAAGACAACAAAAGAATATCAAAAAGGTAATTCAGAATGGTAGAATATTAATTTTAAACTTAAGTAGCCAAGCTTCAACCACGGAACCGCAGCACAGCGCGACTATTTGCAACGACGTCACAGCAAGAACTCCGTGGCAACACGAACCATTGGTGACTATGACAGTTAGCTCGAGCGGCAAAAAAAGTTCGGTTTTGTTCGTGTCAGAAAGTTTGTATGAAATAGATAATTCAGACACCGATGGAAATGCGAGCACAGAGGGAATGGTGGGAAACTTACTGTATTTGTACAAGCCATATGTGTCAGAAGCTGATGATGAAAACACCGAGAGTGACAGTGACCAAGGTGCCACTAGCCCTAGCCAGCCTTCTGGCATGGCTGTCGACTTGACGCAACTGAACAATGCCGAATGGTGTGTTACAGAGTGGCATCTCGGCCGTCTTAATTGTCATCTCTTGCTTTAGAAATAATGTTAAATATTTTGTGGCCATGAAATCTGCGATGGAAATGAGTTCCTTTCAAGGTTCGTAACCCCTCTCCTCCTGGTATGCAGGTGTAGCTGGGATTCCTGGATCTAAGGCTATGGGCTCCAGGGAAAATACCGAACAACAGAAATTCAACTCAGCTCAATTATAAATAGATGTACCGACTTGATTTCTTCTTCACGAGTGAAAATCACACACCTCCGAGGTATTTTGTACCGGCTAAAAAATTGTTTTGTTTGCATCCACTCAAGTGAGAGGCAAGGGGAGCCCTACAGGGAAACATTCACTAATACGTTACTTCAGCTTTCTGCAATGGCTAGTACTGTTGATTCGGGAATATCGGGCGCTAAAATTTAAAATTGTTGTCAGTGCTTCAGTGTTGCATTTTCTGTCATCCTTCTTGCCATTTGACAAGAGTGTATAAACTATCATTTTTCTAACAGTTGGAAATAGGATGGCAGATTCACTTTAACCTAACCTTAAAACACAGACGCCCTAACCTAACCCGACAACCCAGAAATCCTAACCTAATCCAAACACACAGCAACCCAAACCTAACCTTAACACATAGAAACCCCACAATAAGTCTGACACACTGAAACTCTTACCTAAATCTAACACATCGAAACCCTAACCTAACCCTACCACAAAAAAAAAACCACTAACCTAATCAAAACCGTACCCTAAGACACAGAAAACAAGCAGAGGGCAAAAACTAGTCCAGCTGCAAGAGTTGACATCACAGCAAATTTTAAAGGCATGCTTCACCCAGAACATGATCTGGGCTCATTCCTATTTATTTATTTATTTATTTATTTATTGAGTAGATTAAGTCATCCAGAAAATTTTGTAAACTGCCAACTTTCTATCTAGTTATTGTAGGTTGCTATGTGTTAGCAACCTAATATAATGAATTGCAAGCAAATAGCCTCCAGTAGCATGACATCGCTTTTGTCTTGAAAATCATGATTCTGGCCATATGCCTAGATTTAAGTGGGGATCCAACTTTCAGACGAAGCAAAAATATTCCAACCAACCTTGGATCAGTGGGGAAAATGAAAGAAATGAGGAATCGTAAATCTAACATGATCCAGTCCAATCTGATACTCGGTTTGCGGCTTTGTCCAATTCATAGATAGTCACTGGTCTAATTTGAAGCATTTATCTCAGCTACAGTCGCATTACCGCACACAAACATGCTTAATAAACAGGATTGCGAACTAGCTTGCTAGCGTAGCTATATATCAACTCACTTGGTTTCAATGTCCACCCTACTAGAACTGAGCAGGTTTTGGGAGTGCGCTGAGATGATTTGTAGCGGTCAGTGAAGGCTGTGGAAAGTGAAAGAGATTCAAACATTAGTTGAAATTCAAGTACTTGATGACCAGTGGCAGAAACTTCGGAGGTGCAATTGCACCCAAGCCTGCGTGCGATGGGGATCCATTCAAACTCTGTGTGGTAGTCAAAAAGAAAAATATGCACATTACAGAAAGCTTCAATGAAAGTGACAAACTGTATAAATTGTTTAACACGTTGACTGCCAACTACGAGATAACTCGTAATGGCGGGTCCAGTCCAGCGCTAGACTTGAAAATTCGGGGGAAATTATCCATCCCTTTATTGACAACAATTAATCCTGGCTAATTCTAGATGGTTTTCCTTTATAAACACGTTTTCCAATTCAAGAATAATCAAGTGGCAATTGAAGACACGGCTTCTCTCCCCCATGCGATCTAACAGCAAATAATGGGCTACATTCAGTAGAGAAAATAATTTAATTATAATTAGGTCTATGCACTGGCACTTAGCAACATAAATTTTTTTTTTTTTCCAGCGAAAGCGGCATTTCAGAACTCTTCAGCGAATGAATATGGCATCTATCTAATAAATTATGGAGGCACCTCGCTTTGCATCATTAAAAAACAAAGAAATACTCATTTGGAAAATCCCATTACAAACATGTCCCTACCAACTCTGACATTACACCTACGCTCTTCATTCTGGCATTCTAAGCAAAAAAAATAGCCCCGCAAAGCGTGCGTTACCCCTCAGCCCCTGGATAATTTGAAATTAATGTAAATTGACGAAGGCGTTTTCAAGTCATCTGACGGAATTCAAAATACAAGATGGCGGCTGTTGGGGCCATAATGAACATCCAAGTGCCGTCAAAATTGATAGGCTTCTGTAGGTAGACAAGACCAAGCAACACAGAAAAAGTGGCTTTGATTGGCGGAGGCATTTTTGAGTTATCCTACAGAATGGAAATTCAAGATGGTGGCTATGGCAGCCATACATACATACAACCGAAATCGATAGGCTTGTGTAGTAACTATACCCCGATGTCCCCACCAAAAATCGTGATGATTGGCAATGTCATTTTTCAGTTATCGCATGGAATCAAATGTGGACAGACAGACAGACGGACAGACAGATGCTGTGCATGATGACAATACCCCACAGCCTCTTTCAGGGCTAAGGGGTAAAAAGTAACAATCAAAACAGCTTCCAGTACTTTTGAAACTTGTCCAGTATATTTGAAACACCTTCCAGGTAAATAAGCAAATTTGTGTACATAAATATGGTTATTTATGCAAATCATTTGCTAAGAATTCAAGAATCATGTTCTCAAGGATGAAAGTGACGATGCGGCTACTGGAGGCTATTTGGTTGAATGAACGCTGCAAACAGGCTTACATAAATTAACCTACAATGACTAGATAGAAAGGAGGGTTTGCAAAACTGCCTGGAGGAGTTTATTTTCTCAAAAATTTACGGGGGTGAGGCCAAATTGTGTTTTGTTTCGGTACCCCTTTAAAGCAGCCTTTTCAGTGAAAGCAATATCACAATGGAACTGAGCCCTGAGCAGCACGCTCAGCCTCCAGTAATTCGGCAACTGAATAAACAGCTGAAAGAATATCCCACACATAACCGCTAGTGTTTCATCTCAGTACCTGGTAGCCATAGTCACATCAAATGGGCAGAAGAAAACCAAACTCGAGGTGTACAGTGTTTCCTCTTTGTTTAACTGACTGAATCTGAACAAAATTCTCATGTTTTCGTGCTTTCATTTGAATTTTTAATGATTTCTCTGTCCAGGGACCTGGAATAAAGACTAACTGCAGAGCTGACGCATACACTGGTACAGGCGTGCCCTGGCAGTAATGAACAGAAGAGTTGCGTGTGGGATGAGCTCTGTTACCCAGTCAGAACAGGAGGGTGCAGCAAAGCCAGGGCCAGGCACAGCTCTGGGATGAGGGGCCCAAGTCTCCTCAGGGCTCCCGCCATTTCCCAATCTTCCCAGGAACCTGCAGGAAACAGGAAAGGCCATCTAGTTTTTCCAGAATTGAGGAA